>CM017566.1:43112241-43799741 GCA_007844125.1 Sinonovacula constricta
AACGGTAAGTGTATATATCACCTCTCATATATTGATCCATCATAAAAGTGTATATTTTTTTTAAAGTTTTTTATAATCAAGCTTTTTCTAATACATAACGACAAGACATTCCATATCTTAACTCCGCTCAAATTAAGTGTTCTCTTTAATATCTCAGTCTTTGGATGTGCACAATGTAATTTTTCATTTGTTTTTGATATGAACAGTATCCCAGTGTAATCTACTAAATGAATGGCATTGCACAAATAGTCTAGGACTAAATTGTGAACATCATTACTCCGATTTAGTACATTGTTTTTAAAGCAATTAGCAAAATATTTTACTTTTTGTCTTACTTGCTTTTTATATCTTGAGGATATTTGAAGCGTACTTTTAATGGCTTTTTTGTAGTTTTGAAATTTTCCGACAGTCGGCTTTCCGCAAACATTTGAACAGGATTCGGTTATTGGTGAGATGTATTTATTGTAGAAACGCTTCTTTGATTCGAGAGTAAGGTGGTTTACTATAACTGAAAAAGATAGAGTTGCGAATTTATTTAATTTTATTTCAGATGCAACTTAGTAACGCCAACTCAATGTTTTATCAACATAAACCCCTAGAACCTTATGCATCTATGCATCTTTTATTTAGTCAGGAACAAATGTATGTAAATGTTGCGAATATACCGATGTCCAGAAGAAAATTACGTAATATATATTACAATGGAGGTGATCTTATGTTAAGAAGTTGTATTTTCAAGATCGCCGACTTCCGAGACTACTGATGTTCATGTAAGAAATAAGTCATATTTTAGTGAAATTGTTAATATATAACACTGAAAGCAATAAAGGTAATGACCGCTCGCTTGATATGAAAAAAGAAAAATTATATTTAAGCGATTAAAACAAATGAAAGAATATGATTAGCACTTCTTATATTTTAAATTATGACGTCATTATTGAGCCAATATTATTATTTTTATGCCATATATAAATATCATTATTCATCTTGGTTCACCAAATGTTTCTTTTCTGGAAATAACTTTTAAAATGAAAATTTGATTAAATGTAAACAAGTCGCTTTAACATATTGTGTGTATGCGTGCTTGCGTGCGTGCGTGCGTGCGTGCTTGCGCGTGTGTGTGCTTTTATTTGTAGGCATTGCCTCATATTAAGATATTAAGATATTTATTTGAAACTACACATCTTCGCCAGAAATAAAAGACTGCCTGTGTGTAATATACATGCATAAACAACTTCCTCTTATTTAGGATCAACGATATGTCGTTTTAAATCTACACTATACTCAAGGTTGTCTACAATAACAATATCACAAGATTTGCCCATGTGTTTTTTTGTAACTTAAACGTCAAGTTTTATCTTGATCCGGAAAAAAAGTTTCGTCATGGTGTCGCGACGTCACTGGAATAAATAGGTGTATCTCTCTTGAAATACATCAATAACATGTTTTTGTTAATTAAATTTTGGTATTGGACCTAAGTTATACATTTTTAAATATAACCTAAATTCTTTTCTTTCTTTTTCTTTTTTTTTTTTTGTATTGCGCCCTGTTTAAATTTTAAGTTGCTGCTCTGCTTTTGAAGAATTATGAAGACAAAGGCGTTGTTTTAGACCAGAAACAAATCAACCGGTAATAACTAACTTGCTAAAACTGGAGTGGTGAAATAATATATCTCAGTTTAATGCAAAAGCAGTTTGAACCTGCTTAAGCGCATTGTTACCTGTATAGAAAGCAAAGTTAACTCTAATGAAGTAAGTCTGATAAAAAATCCATTTCTTCCGACATACTTCATTTATTACAATGGAAGTTTAAAGCGAACTTGTTAACTTGTTATATGTATGCTTTCATTGCGAATATTCTATTGTTCCCTAAAATAGATCTTTTTGTTAGATACTTCTAATGAGTTTCCTTATTATAACAAGAAAAGGTCGCTTTTTTTTAAATAACAAATGTCTACAAAAAGAATCGTGTTTAACTGATCAAAAAATACCAAAGGCCATACCATAACAGCAGTGAACAACACCTAATTAACCAATACTGTACACAGTCTCTATGTCGGCAATGTAGTACGAAGTTACCAACATCCTGCGGTTAGACTTTGTTACGAGGTAATATTAGCGCGGTGAAATCGTTATGTACAGCACTCCAGAAAAAATATGTACTTATATCACCTAAACTTCTCCTCGTAATGGGTCTCAAAAATCAATATTATTTGAAAAAAAAAGAACCACGACTTTTAAATCCTAACGAAACTTGAAAAGTGAGGAAACATTACAAATATATCTATAAAAAGTGTTCGTGTAAAATTCGGGACAATGAAACAAATGTAAAAATGAACGGTAATATGAGTGGCGGTAGCCTGAAGTGCGCGGTGTTGTCTAGTCGGGTAAAAATGAACAGTAATATGAGTGGCGTAAGCCTGAGGTGCGCGGTGACGTCTAGTTGGGTAAAAATGAACAGTAATATGAGTGGCGTAAGCCTGATGTGCGCGGTGTTGTCTAGTTGGGTAAAAAAAATGAACGGTAATATGAGTGGCGTTAGCCGGAAGTGAGTGGTGTCGTCTAGTTGGGTAAAAAATGAACGGTAATATGAGTGGCGTAAGCCTGAGGTGCGCGATGTTGTCTAGTCGGGTAAAAAAAAAGGAAACGGTAACATGAGTGGCGTTAGCCTGAAGTGCGCCGTGTCGTCTAGTTGGGTGAAAATGAACAGTTATATGAGTGGCGTTAGCCTGAGGTGCGCGGTGTTGTCTAGTTGGGTAAAAAAAATGAACGGTAATATGAGTGGCGTTAGCCTGAAGTGCGCGGTGACGTCTAGTTGGGTAAAAATGAACAGTAATATGAGTGGCGTAAGCCTGAGGTGCGCGGTGTTGTCTAGTTGGGTAAAAAAAATGAACGGTAATATGAGTGGCGTTAGCCGGAAGTGAGTGGTGTCGTCTAGTTGGGTAAAAAATGAACGGTAATATGAGTGGCGTAAGCCTGAGGTGCGCGATGTTGTCTAGTCGGGTAAAAAAAAGGAAACGGTAACATGAGTGGCGTTAGCCTGAAGTGCGCCGTGTCGTCTAGTTGGGTGAAAATGAACAGTTATATGAGTGGCGTTAGCCTGAAGTGCGCCGTGTCGTCTAGTTGGGTGAAAATGAACAGTAATATGAGTGGCGTTAGCCTGAGGTGCGTGGTGTCGTCTAGTCGGGTTAAAATGAATGGTAATATAAGTGGCGTTTGCCTGAAATGCGCGGTGTCGTCTAGCTGGGTGAAAATGGACAGTAACATGAGTGGCGTTAGCCTGAAGTGCGCGGTGTCGTCTAGTTGGGTGAAAATGAACGGAAATATGAGTGGCGTTAGGCTGAAGTGCGCGGTGTCGTCTATTTGGGTGAAAATGAACAGTAATATGAGTGGCGTTAGCCTGAAGTGCGCGGTGTCGTCTAGTTGGGTGAAAATGAACGGTAATATGAGTGGCGTTAGTCTGAGGTGCGCGGTGTCGTCTAGCTGGGTGAAAATGAACGGTAATATGAGTGGCGTTAGCCTGAAGTGCGCGGTGTCGTCTAGTCGGGTTAAAATGAACGGTAATATGAGTGGCGTTAGCCTGAAGTGCGCGGTGACGTCTAGTTGGGTGAAAATGAACGGTAATATGAGTTGCGTTAGCATGAAGTGCGCGGTGTCGTCTAGTCGGGTTAAAATGAAAGGTAATATGAGTGGCGTTAGCCTGAAATGCGCGATGTCGTCTAGTCGGTTAAAATGAACGGAAATATGAGTGGCGTTAGCCTGAGATGCCCGGTGTCGTCTAGTCGGGTGAAAATGAACAGTAATATATGTGGCGTTAGCCTGAGGTGCGTGGTGTCGTCTAGTCGGGTTAAAATGACCAGTAATATAAGTGGTGTTAACCTGAATGGCGTGGTGTCGACTAGTCGGGTAAAAAGGAACGGTAATATGAGTGGTGTTAACCTGAATGGCGTGGTGTCGACTAGTCGGGTAAAAAGGAACGGTAATATGAGTGGTGTTAACCTGAATGGCGTGGTGTCGACTAGACGGGTAAAAAGGAACGGTAATATGAGTGGTGTTAGTCTGAAACGCGCGGCGGCGTCTAGTCGGCTGAAAATGCACAGTTATATAAGTGACGTTTGCCTGAAATGCGCGGCGTTGTCTAGTCGGGTAAAAAGGAACGGTAATATGAGTGGTGTTAGTCTGAAACGCGCGGCGTCGACTAGTCGGGTAAAAAGGAACGGTAATATGAGTGGCGTTAACCTGAATGGCGTGGTGTCGACTAGTCGGGTAAAAAGGAACGGTAATATGAGTGGTGTTAGTCTGAAACGCGCGGCGTCGTCTAGTCGGGTTAAAATTAACGGTAGTATAAGTTGCGTTAGTCTGAATGGCGTGGTGTCGTCTAGTCGGGTTAAAATGGCCGGTAATATAATTTGCGTTTGCCTGAAATGCGCGGTGTCGTCTAGCTGGGTGAAAATGAACGGTAATATGAGTGGCGTTAACCTGAATGGCGTGGTGTCGACTAGTCGGGTAAAAAGGAACGGTAATATGAGTGGTGTTAACCTGAATGGCGTGGTGTCGACTAGTCTGGTAAAAAGGAACGGTAATATGAGTGGTGTTAACCTGAATGGCATGGTGTCGACTAGTCGGGTAAAAAGGAACGGTAATATGAGTGGCGTTAACCTGAATGGCGTGGTGTCGACTAGTCGGGTAAAAAGGAACGGTAATATGAGTGGCGTTAACCTGAATGGCGTGGTGTCGACTAGTCGGGTAAAAAGGAACGGTAATATGAGTGGTGTTAGTCTCAAACGCGCGGCGTCGTCTAGTCGGTTGAAAATGCACGGTTATATAAGTGACGTTTGCCTGAAATGCGCGGTGTCGTCTAGTCGGGTTAAAATGAACGGTAATTTGAATGGCGTTAGCCTGAATGGCGTTGTGTCGTCAAGTCGGGTTAAAATGACCGGTAATATAATTGGCGTTTGCCTGAAATGCGCGGTGTCGTCTAGCTGGGTGAAAATGAACGGTAATATGAGTGGTGTTAACCTGAATGGCGTGGTGTCGTCTAGCTGGGTGAAAATGAACGGTTATATGAGTGGCGTTAACCTGAATGGCGTGGTGTCGACTAGGCGGGTAAAAAGGAACGGTAATATGAGTGGTGTTTGCCTGAAACGCGCGGCGTCGTCTAGTCGGTTGAAAATGCACAGTTATATAAGTGACGTTTGCCTGAAATGCGCGGCGTTGTCTAGTCGGGTTAAAATGACCGGTAATATAATTGGCGTTTGCCTGAAATGCGCG
This sequence comes from Sinonovacula constricta, assembly GCA_007844125.1. Taxonomy (NCBI): domain Eukaryota; kingdom Metazoa; phylum Mollusca; class Bivalvia; order Cardiida; family Solecurtidae; genus Sinonovacula; species Sinonovacula constricta. Next base: position 43,117,512 of record CM017566.1, read on the forward strand.
GTGTCGACTAGCTAGGTGAAAATGAACGGTAATATGAGTGGCGTTAACCTGAATGGCGTGGTGTCGACTAGACGGGTAAAAAGGAACGGTAATATGAGTGGTGTTAGTCTGAAACGCGCGGCGGCGTCTAGTCGGCTGAAAATGCACAGTTATATAAGTGACGTTTGCCTGAAATGCGCGGCGTTGTCTAGTCGGGTTAAAATGACCGGTAATAAAAGTGGCGTTTGCCTAAAATGCGCGGTGTCGTCTAGCTGGGTGAAAATGAACGGTAATATGAGTGGCGTTAACCTGAATGGCGTGGTGTCGACTAGTCGGGTAAAAAGGAACGGTAATATGAGTGGTGTTAACCTGAATGGCGTGGTGTCGACTAGTCTGGTAAAAAGGAACGGTAATATGAGTGGTGTTAGTCTGAAACGCGCGGCGTCGTCTAGCTGGGTGAAAATGAACGGTAATATGAGTGGTGTTAACCTGAATGGCGTGGTGTCGACTAGTCTGGTAAAAAGGAACGGTAATATGAGTGGTGTTAGTCTGAAACGCGCGGTGTCGTCTAGCTGGGTGAAAATGAACGGTAATATGAGTGGCGTTAACCTGAATGGCGTGGTGTCGACTAGTCGGGTAAAAAGGAACGGTAATATGAGTGGCGTTAACCTGAATGGCGCGGTGTCGACTAGTCTGGTAAAAAGGAACGGTAATATAAGTGGTGTTAGTCTGAAACGCGCGGTGTCGTCTAGCTGGGTGAAAATGAACGGTAATATGACTGGCGTTAACCTGAATGGCGTGGTGTCGACTAGTCGGGTAAAAAGGAACGGTAATATGAGTGGCGTTAACCTGAATGGCGCGGTGTCGACTAGTCTGGTAAAAAGGAACGGTAATATAAGTGGTGTTAGTCTGAAACGCGCGGTGTCGTCTAGCTGGGTGAAAATGAACGGTAATATGAGTGGTGTTAACCTGAATGGCGTGGTGTCGACTAGTCTGGTAAAAAGGAACGGTAATATGAGTGGTGTTAGTCTGAAACGCGCGGTGTCGTCTAGCTGGGTGAAAATGAACGGTAATATGAGTGGCGTTAACCTGAATGGCGTGGTGTCGACTAGTCGGGTAAAAAGGAACGGTAATATGAGTGGCGTTAACCTGAATGGCGCGGTGTCGACTAGTCTGGTAAAAAGGAACGGTAATATAAGTGGTGTTAGTCTGAAACGCGCGGTGTCGTCTAGCTGGGTGAAAATGAACGGTAATATGACTGGCGTTAACCTGAATGGCGTGGTGTCGACTAGTCGGGTAAAAAGGAACGGTAATATGACTGGCGTTAACCTGAATGGCGTGGTGTCGACTAGTCGGGTAAAAAGGAACGGTAATATGAGTGGCGTTAACCTGAATGGCGTGGTGTCGACTAGTCGGGTAAAAAGGAACGGTAATATGAGTGGTGTTAGTCTGAAACGCGCGGCGTCGTCTAGTCGGTTGAAAATGCACGGTTATATAAGTGACGTTTGCCTGAAATGCGCGGCGTTGTCTAGTCGGGTTAAAATGACCGGTAATATAAGTGGCGTTTGCCTGAAATGCGCGGTGTCGTCTAGCTGGGTGAAAATGAACGGTAATATGAGTGGCGTTAACCTGAATGGCGTGGTGTCGACTAGTCGGGTAAAAAGGAACGGTAATATGAGTGGTGTTAACCTGAATGGCGTGGTGTCGACTAGTCTGGTAAAAATGAACGGTAATATGAGTGGTGTTAACCTGAATGGCATGGTGTCGACTAGTCGGGTAAAAAGGAACGGTAATATGAGTGGCGTTAACCTGAATGGCGTGGTGTCGACTAGTCGGGTAAAATGGAACGGTAATATGAGTGGTGTTAGTCTGAAACGCGCGGCGTCCTCTAGTCGGTTGAAAATGCACGGTTATATAAGTGACGTTTGCCTGAAATGCGCGGTGTCGTCTAGTCAGGTTAAAATGAGGATAGTATGAGTTGCGTTAGTCTGAATGGCGTGGTGTCGTCTAGTCGGGTAAAAAGGAACGGTAATATGAGCGGTGTTAGTCTGAAACGCGCGGCGTCGTCTAGTCGGTTGAAAATGCACGGTTATATAAGTGACGTTTGCCTGAAATGCGCGGTGTCGTCTAGTCAGGTTAAAATGAACGGTAATTTGAATGGCGTTAGTCTGAATGGCGTGGTGTCGTCTAGTCAGGTTAAAATATACGGTTATATAAGTTGCGTTTGCCTGAAATGCGCGGTGTCGTCTAGTCAGGTTAAAATGCACGGTAATATGAGTGGCGTTAACCTGAATGGCGTGGTGTCGACTAGTCAGGTTAAAATGAACGGTAATATGAGTTGCGTTAGTCTGAATGGCGTGGTGTCGTCTAGTCGGGTTAAAATGCACGGTAATATGAGTGGCGTTTGCCTGAAATGCGCGGTGTCGTCTAGTCGGGTTAAAATGAACGGTAATATAAGTGGCGTTAGTCTGAATGGCGTGGTGTCGTCTAGTCAGGTTAAAATGCACGGTAATATAAGTGGCGTTTGCCTGAAATGCGCGGTGTCGTCTAGTCGGGTTAAAAAAACAGTAATTTGAATGGCGTTAGCCTGAATGGCGTTGTGTCGTCTAGTCGGGTTAAAATGAACGGTAATTTGAATGGCGTTAGCCTGAATGGCGTTGTGTCGTCTAGTCGGGTTAAAATTAACAGTAATTTGAATGACGTTAGCCTGAATGGCGTTGTGTCGTCTAGTCAGGTTAAAATGAACGGTAATTTGAATGGCGTTAGCCTGAATGGCGTTGTGTCGTCAAGTCGGGTTAAAATGACCGGTAATATAATTGGCGTTTGCCTGAAATGCGCGGTGTCGTCTAGCTGGGTGAAAATGAACGGTAATATGAGTGGCGTTAACCTGAATGGCGTGGTGTCGACTAGGCGGGTAAAAATGAACGGTAATATAAGTGGCGTTTGCCTGAAACGCGCGGCGTCGTCTAGTCGGTTGAAACTGCACGGTTATATAAGTGACGTTTGCCTGAAATGCGCGGTGTCGTCTAGTCCGGTTAAAATGAACGGTAATATGAGTTGCGTTAGTCTGAATGGCGTGGTGTCGTCTAGTCAGGTTAAAATGCACGGTAATATAAGTGGCGTTTGCCTGAAATGCGCGGTGTCGTCTAGCTGGGTGAAAATGAACGGTAATATGAGCGGCGTTAACCTGAATGGCGTGGTGTCGACTAGTCGGGTAAAAAGGAACGGTAATATGAGTGGCGTTAACCTGAATGGCGTGGTTTCGACTAGTCGGGTAAAAAAGAACGGTAATATGAGTGGTGTTAGTCTGAAACGCGCGGCGTCGTCTAGTCGGTTGAAAATGCACGGTTATATAAGTGACGTTTGCCTGAAATGCGCGGTGTCGTCTAGTCGGGTTAAAATGAACGGTAATATGAGTTGCGTTAGTCTGAAGTGCGTGGTGTCGTCTAGTCGGGTTAAAATGAACGGTAATTTGAATGGCGTTAGCCTGAATGGCGTTGTGTCGTCTAGTCAGGTTAAAATGAACGGTAATATAAGTGGCGTTAGCCTGAGATGCGCGGTGTTGTCTAGTCGGGTTAAAATGACCGGTAATATGAGTGGCCGTAGTCTGAATGGCGTGGTGTTGTCTAGTCGGATAAAAATGAACGGTAAAACGAGTGGCGTTGGCCTGAATTGCGTTGAGTCATCTAGGCGGGAAAAATAAACGGTAAGATAAGTGGTATTAGCCTGAAATGCGCAGTGTCGTCCAGAAGGGTGAAAATGAATGGTAGAACGAGTGGCGTTAGGCGGAAGGGTGCGGTGTCGTCTAGTCGGGTGAAAATGAAAGGTAAACAAGTGGTTATAGTCAAAATGGCGCAGTATCGTCTAGTCGGGTGAAAATAAAGCGTAAAATGAGTGGCGTTAGTCGGAATGGCGCGGTGTCATCTTGTCAGATGAAATTGAACTATTAAGCGAGTGTCGTAAGCCTGAATGGCGTTAGCCAGAATGGCGTTAGCCAGAATGGCGTTAGCCAGAATGGCGTGAGCCAGAATGGTGCGGTGTCGTCTAGTCGGGTGAAAATGAACTGAACACTTAAACGAGTGGCGTTATTCGGAATGGCGCGATGTCGTCTAGTCAGGTGAAAATGAACACTTAAACGAGTGGCGTTATTCGAAATGGCGCGGGGTCGTCTAGTCGGATGAAAACGAAATGAACACTTAAACGAGTGGCGTTATTCGGAATGGCGCGGTGTCGTCTAGTCGGGTGAAAACGAACAATTAAACGAGTGACGTTATTCGGAATGGCGCGGTGTCGTCTAGTCGGGTGAAAATAAAATGAACACTTAAATGAGTGGCGTTATTCGGAATGGCGCGGTGTCGTCTAGTCAAGTGAAAATGAACACTTAAATGAGTGGCGTTATTCGGAATGGTGCGGTGTCGTCTAGTCAGGTGAAAATGAACACTTAAATGAGTGGCGTTATTCGGAATGGTGCGGTGTCGTCTAGTCGGGTGAAAATGAACACTTAAATGAGTGCCGTTATTCGGAATGGCACGGTGTCGTCTAGTCGGGTGAAAATGAACACTTAAATGAGTGGCGTTAGTCGGAATGGCACGGTGTCGTCTAGTCGGGTGAAAATGAACACTTAAATGAGTGGCGTTATTCGGAATGGTGCGGTGTCGTCTAGTCGGGTGAAAATGAACACTTAAATGAGTGCCGTTATTCGGAATGGCACGGTGTCGTCTAGTCGGGTGAAAACGAACAATTAAACGAGTGACGTTATTCGGAATGGCGCGGTGTCGTCTAGTCGGGTGAAAATAAAATGAACACTTAAATGAGTGGCGTTATTCGGAATGGCGCGGTGTCGTCTAGTCAAGTGAAAATGAACACTTAAATGAGTGCCGTTATTCGGAATGGTGCGGTGTCGTCTAGTCGGGTGAAAATGAACACTTAAATGAGTGGCGTTAGTCGGAATGGCACGGTGTCGTCTAGTCGGGTGAAAATGAACACTTAAATGAGTGGCGTTAGTCTGAATGGCGCGGTGTCGTCAAGTCGGGTGAAAATGAACACTTAAATGAGTGGCGTTAGTCGGAATGGCACAGTGTCGTCTAGTCGGGTGAAAATGAACACTTAAATGAGTGGCGTTAGTCGGAATGGCGCGGTGTCGTCTAGTCGGGTGAAAATGAACTGAACACTTGAATGAGTTGCGTTATTTGGAAAGGCGCGGTGTCGTCTAGTCGGGTGAAAATGAACACTTAAATGAGTGGCGTTCGTCGGAATGGCACGGTGTCGTCTAGTCGGGTGAGCTGTGAAGGGTAAAAACGAGTGACATTAGCTGGAATGTTGCTGTGTCGCGTATGATCGCAGATGACTAATTATACATACAGACGGAATGGAGTTGTGTTGTCTAGAAAGGTGAAAATGATGATTGCAGATAACTGACTATAAATACAGATGCTGTCAAACCTAATGCCTAAAAATACGCTTGGATAAATAATAAAAAGTGAGCAAATACATGTTGACAAGAGAAGATAAAGTTTCCGTTAAAATGCCAAAGTTTGGTTTATTATAAAAGTTGTGATTTAAAGTTAGGTTCTGGCGAATTGTTTTTTGTTGTTGATATTTTATTTATTTACTTATTTTTATTTTTTATTTTTATTTTATTTTTGTAGTAAAACGGGAAAAACGTACAAAGTATTGCCGGAGTTCGTGTACAATAACTTTCATCATTCTTGTTTCGTTACAAATGTTATCTCAGATTCATAAAACTTTGCGTTGCGATGAACAGAGGTGCTTAACGGTTGGTGTTTTAATAATTGTGTTATATTGAAAAAAGGAGAAACATTAATAAAATGGCAGGGAAAAGATAGCGAACACGAGAAAATTATGTTGGAGGGACAATAAAGCTTGAATATTACTATTTATCAGTTGTGTTTATTTATATTCTACACAAGAACAACTGGTACAAAAAAGACGTCGGAAAACAAGAGATAGGTTTGTACATGAAATAACAAATAAGTTTTAATATTTAATAGCGACATGAAAATATATTGTTTGTTATAATGAGAAACCTTTGGGGTTCTAAAATTTTCAGGGCGTGTTGTTGTGTGTTTGTTTGTGTGTGTATGTTTGTGTTTGTATGTGTGTGGTTTTTTTGTGTGTTTTTTGTTTTTAATTAAGATAGAAACTTCGCTGTATTTGTGTGATATAGGAAGGAGAATTTCATCAATGCCTTTTAGGGGACGTTACTCTAAATATTCAGTTTAAATTGTGTTACGTCTGTTGTGGCTAGGTATAAGTTACTGCTTTCTAGACATAGACGGTAGCGTCACCCGATATAAAGGTGGTATCCAACAGTTTGCATGTATCAGATATATGTAACATTACTTTACCGCTGCTTGTGGAATTTGGTCATATTTTCTTCATAAAATCAGACTTTAGTATAAATAATGACGTTTTGGAACACTACCTATATTGTTAAAAGTAGACATCGCGATAAAAATACTCTAAAAGTTAATTTATTCCAAAAATATAAATAAGCACGAAAGTGGTCTCTGCTAAAAATAGATATTGGCGTCAAAGCGGACTGCATATATGACGATATAACGTAATCTCAAAAGTGAGTTGTCACGTGGTTTTCTTGGTTTAAAATAGCTATCTCTGCAGCGTGACTCAGAAAGGAAATACCTGTTTGCCATGAGAAATGGGGATTTATGTTTCACTGTTCACACTGATCTAGGGCATCAATGAACAGCATTTTGCAGGACCTTTCAGGCAACAATGACTTAGTTTATTATTTGATTAAAATATTTCGGATACCACATTTACTAGGCGGCTCTGTACTTTGACACTTAACAACTAGCTGATCTGGAGGATTTTTGCTTCTGCGTTGTAAAAGAGGTCCGCGTATAAATGCATTTAATAAAAAAATATAATTATATTTTTTACAGAAAAAACGTTTATAAATGAAATGTGAAGTACAGTGACTGAAATATAACGTCGATGGCATTATGACTCATTTGTTCAACTTGGTCATGTATGGTGTGAGGAAACATGCTGTTATAATGACAAAGGTCAATACTTTTGACACTTGATCATGTATGGTGTGAGGAAACATGCTGTTATAATGACAAAGGTCAATACTTTTGACACTTGATCATGTATGGTGTGAGGAAACATGCTGTTATAATGACAAAGGTCAATACTTTTGACACTTGATCATGTATAGTGTGAGGAAACATGCTGTTATAGTGACAAAGGTCAATACTTTTGACACTTGATCATGTATAGTGTGAGGAAACATGCTGTTATAGTGACAAAGGTCAATACTTTTGACACTTGGGGGAAACCTCAATTATAGCTTTAACTTGTTCATTAGTTTTAATACTGACAAAAAAGATCTCTATCGCCTGAACCCAGATTTGCATGCCTAAACATGTCCCTTTCGATTTTCCTTGAAAAAACAAATATATCAAAGTTGCGGTATCCTTTAAACTCAAATTTAGTATTTCAAAGTTTCTTTTAGACAACTAGGTTGCTAAATGCCTTTGAGGTGGAGTCGAATAAATCCCTGTAGGCGGAAGCTATTTCGTTCGTCACTTCCTCAAAAAACATGTATATACTTTGTGGCTGCCACCATGCAGACAGTCTGTTCTCGAAGCCAGTATTGATCACAGAGGTCTTCTTCCAGCGGCAGACATCTTGGAAGCACTCAACGCCCTCTTCTCGCGCAATCTCGTCCACTGCAGGATCTGTGCAGAACTTCATGGTACACATGACGTCACGAGCATGTTGACACAACGAACACAATATGTCGCCGTGCACGGAGGTAGCTGATGCAAATGCGGAAACTGGAACATATTCAACAGAAAAATAACTTAACAGACAAATAAGCTAATTAAGTACAGCTTATTGTTTGACATTGTTTAATCTTTAATGCATCATTTATAAAATACGATAAAATATATACATGTTTGTTTTGCGTGGTGACCAAATCTTTGAATATCACTGAACAGAATCGGATTCTGGTAAGTGTACAAAACTGACCAAATAACATAATAAAGTTGATTTATTGTATACTACTGCAAGTAAAACAAAAATGTTCACATAAATCTATAGCTACATGAACAATTTATGCCCAGTAACCATGATGTAATCAATAATAATGAGATATCACCATTACACTTAGCGCATACACGACAACTTAGCGTTGGTTAGTTAACATCATAAGACTTAAAATGTGAAAAAAGACGGGAACAGAGACTTGAAAAAGGCAAAATAGCTCTGCGGTGATTTGTAAACATTATTTGATATATTTGCTTCATGAACCACTGGTGTTTTTCACTCCGTTTAGCGGCGTATGCCATTAGACGAAGTAACAAATATACTGGAGGTTGCCAAGTGATGTATGCTTGCTTCATGTGTTACCTTGCTGCTGTGCCCCGAGTTGTAGCTGCTGGCGGTAGATAAACCCCGCTGACTGTAGATGGGTACACAGGTGGGTCACACAAGCCATGTCTCCGGCAACCATACATTGACGACAGACGGCCGTCATATGTGATACCACGTCGGAGTCTGCAATAAGTTAGGTGACGATTTCATGTATGTAACATTTCTGTTATAGACTTATTTCAATGTAAGAAGTGAACGTCTACATGAAACAATTTTATGTTCTTCTCTGCGCCTACTGTTATGTTGCGACATTAATCTGACACTGATCGTCATGCACAGATAAACTGTATACCGTTGGTGGTATGATCATTTAAAGTTTTAATGACTCGACACTAAATAGTTATGCTCTTTATTCTGTCATACATTTCTAACCTTTAGCAACTTGCACCATGCCCCAGGGACTGGTTTAACCTAGATGTATAACCATTTTTGTTGATGTGTGAGGCACTTCACGGCAACCTATTCAAGTTGGAAAAGAGGAATGAATTTCACATTCGGCGAGGAAAAGTGCACATTATTGGAAAACATACACCGTACGTATGACAGGGCGTAACCTCAGTACTTCGATGCACCGGGTACTCCCGCTGTAATTAGGTCAAATTATGACCTAGGATGGATGTGCTGTTAATTGCATGCCCTTAACTATTTTGTGTTTTATCGTTGTTAAACAACAAATACCATTAATTGTGAATGGTTTAGAAAGTATATAGTTTTACAATACTTGAACATAAAATACATCAAACTAAGACTCGTGTCTGCATTTGATCCTGCCACCCATAATAAATGGAACATACTACCTTGTACTAAGGCGACATATGTTGCATGAGATACATAACTTTGAATAATCTTTGTACGATCTTCGATGTTTGTCAGTATGTAGTTAATTTCATAATAAAGCTGACCTATGAAGATATGGATAACATTTCATATATATTTTATCATGCTAATCGTGATACGGCCAAAACCGTCATGAGGGAATGAAAAAACAACATTTTATTATGTTTTATTACGTTTTTCATATTTTTACAAGACAGTCGCTACATGAAATACATCTAAATAAGACACATCATTTAAAACAAACTCTATAAAGCTATCGTTTTCCTCATGCTAAAAGTCTGTCATAACATTCGATATATTTTGTTTTAAAGGAGTTAAACTTGTCTTAAATGTAATAAGTCTACACAAACTGTTGATAAAATATAGTAGAGTTAGTTTAAGATAAAAAAAATAGGGTACTTGTGAAAAAGGCGACATTTGGCAGATATGAATTCAAAGGCGGTCTCTGACGGTTTGCCTATATCACGTACATGTAGCAATATCTTACCACTGTCTTATGGAGTTTAGGCTTAAAGGCGCTATCTGACGGTTTGCCTATATCACATACATGTAGCAATATCTTACCACTGTCTTATGGAGTTTAGGCTTAAAGGCGCTATCTGACGGTTTGCCTATATCACATACATGTAGCAATATCTTACCACTGTTTTATGGAGTTTAGGCTTAAAGGTGCTATCTAACGGTTTGCCTATATCACATACATGTAGCAATATCTTACCTCTGTCTTATGGAGTTTAGGCTTAAAGGTGCTATCTGACGGTTTGCCTATATCACATACATGTAGCAATATCTTACCTCTGTCTTATGGAGTTTAGGCTTAAAGGTGCTATCTGACGGTTTGCCTATATCACATACATGTAGCAATATCTTACCACTGTCTTATGGAGTTTAGGCTTAAAGGCGCTATCTGACGGTTTGCCTATATCACATACATGTAGCAATATCTTACCACTGTCTTATGGAGTTAAGGCTTAAAGGTGCTATCTGACGGTTTGCCTATATCACATACATGTAGCAATATCTTACCACTGTCTTATGGAGTTTAGGCTTAAAGGCGCTATCTGACGGTTTGCCTATATCACATACATGTAGCAATATCTTACCATTGTCTTATGGAGTTTAGGCTTAAAGGTGCTATCTGACGGTTTGCCCATATCACATACATGTAGCAATATCTTACCTCTGTCTTATGGAGTTTAGGCTTAAAGGCGCTATCTGACGGTTTGCCTATATCACATACATGTAGCAATATCTTACCACTGTCTTATGGAGTTTAGGCTTAAAGGCGCTATCTGACGGTTTGCCTATATCACATACATGTAGCAATATCTTACCACTGTTTTGTGGAGTTTAGGCTTAAAGGCGCTATCTGACGGTTTGCCTATATCACATACATGTAGCAATATCTTACCACTGTTTTGTGGAGTTTAGGCTTAAAGGTGCTATCTGACGGTTTGCTACTGACGGTTTGCCTATATCACATACATGTAGCAATATCTTACCACTGTCTTATGGAGTTTAGGCTTAAAGGTGCTATCTGACGGTTTGCCTATATCACATACATGTAGCAATATCTTACCACTGTCTTAGGGAGTTTAGGCTTAAAGGCGCTATCTGACGGTTTGCCTATATCACATACATGTAGCAATATCTTACCTCTGTCTTATGGAGTTTAGGCTTAAAGGCGCTATCTGACGGTTTGCCTATATCACATACATGTAGCAATATCTTACCACTGTCTTATGGAGTTTAGGCTTAAAGGCGCTATCTGACGGTTTGCCTATATCACATACATGTAGCAATATCTTACCACTGTCTTATGGAGTTTAGGCTTAAAGGCGCTATCTGACGGTTTGCCTATATCACATACATGTAGCAATATCTTACCACTGTCTTATGGAGTTTAGGCTTAAAGGCGCTATCTGACGGTTTGCCTATATCACATACATGTAGCAATATCTTACCACTGTCTTAGGGAGTTTAGGCTTAAAGGTGCTATCTGACGGTTTGCCTATATCACATACATGTAGCAATATCTTACCACTGTCTTATGGAGTTTAGGCTTAAAGGTGCTATCTGACGGTTTGCCTATATCACATACATGTAGCAATATCTTACCACTGTCTTATGGAGTTTAGGCTTAAAGGTGCTATCTGACGGTTTGCCTATATCACATACATGTAGCAATATCTTACCACTGTCTTAGGGAGTTTAGGCTTAAAGGTGCCATCTGACGGTTTGCCTATATCACATACATGTAGCAATATCTTACCACTGTCTTATGGAGTTTAGGCTTAAAGGTGCTATCTGACGGTTTGCCTATATCACATACATGTAGCAATATCTTACCACTGTCTTATGGAGTTTAGGCTTAAAGGTGCTATCTGACGGTTTGCCTATATCACATACATGTAGCAATATCTTACCACTGTCTTATGGAGTTTAGGCTTAAAGGTGCTATCTGACGGTTTGCCTATATCACATACATGTAGCAATATCTTACCTCTGTCTTATGGAGTTTAGGCTTAAAGGTGCTATCTGACGGTTTGCCTATATCACATACATGTAGCAATATCTTACCACTGTCTTATGGAGTTTAGGCTTAAAGGTGCTATCTGACGGTTTGCCTATATCACATACATGTAGCAATATCTTACCACTGTCTTATGGAGTTTAGGCTTAAAGGCGCTATCTGACGGTTTGCCTATATCACATACATGTAGCAATATCTTACCACTGTCTTATGGAGTTTAGGCTTAAAGGTGCTATCTGACGGTTTGCCTATATCACATACATGTAGCAATATCTTACCACTGTCTTATGGAGTTTAGGCTTAAAGGCGCTATCTGACGGTTTGCCTATATCACATACATGTAGCAATATCTTACCACTGTCTTATGGAGTTTAGGCTTAAAGGTGCTATCTGACGGTTTGCCTATATCACATACATGTAGCAATATCTTACCTCTGTCTTATGGAGTTTAGGCTTAAAGGCGCTATCTGACGGTTTGCCTATATCACTTACATGTAGCAATATCTTACCACTGTCTTATGGAGTTTAGGCTTAAAGGCGCTATCTGACGGTTTGCCTATATCACATACATGTAGCAATATCTTACCACTGTCTTATGGAGTTTAGGCCTAAAGGTGCTATCTGACGGTTTGCCTATATCACATACATGTAGCAATATCTTACCACTGTCTTATGGAGTTTAGGCTTAAAGGTGCTATCTGACGGTTTGCCTATATCACATACATGTAGCAATATCTTACCTCTGTCTTATGGAGTTTAGGCTTAAAGGTGCTATCTGACGGTTTGCCCATATCACATACATGTAGCAATATCTTACCTCTGTCTTATGGAGTTTAGGCTTAAAGGTGCTATCTGACGGTTTGCCTATATCACATACATGTAGCAATATCTTACCACTGTCTTATGGAGTTTAGGCTTAAAGGCGCTATCTGACGGTTTGACTATATCACATACATGTAGCAATATCTTACCACTGTCTTATGGAGTTTAGGCTTAAAGGTGCTATCTGACGGTTTGCCTATATCACATACATGTAGCAATATCTTACCACTGTCTTATGGAGTTTAGGCTTAAAGGCGCTATCTGACGGTTTGCCTATATCACATACATGTAGCAATATCTTACCACTGTCTTATGGAGTTTAGGCTTAAAGGTGCTATCTGACGGTTTGCCTATATCACATACATGTAGCAATATCTTACCTCTGTCTTATGGAGTTTAGGCTTAAAGGCGCTATCTGACGGTTTGCCTATATCACTTACATGTAGCAATATCTTACCACTGTCTTATGGAGTTTAGGCTTAAAGGCGCTATCTGACGGTTTGCCTATATCACATACATGTAGCAATATCTTACCACTGTTTTGTGGAGTTTAGGCTTAAAGGCGCTATCTGACGGTTTGCCTATATCACATACATGTAGCAATATCTTACCACTGTTTTGTGGAGTTTAGGCTTAAAGGTGCTATCTGACGGTTTGCCTATATCACATACATGTAGCAATATCTTACCACTGTCTTAGGGAGTTTAGGCTTAAAGGCGCTATCTGACGGTTTGCCTATATCACATACATGTAGCAATATCTTACCTCTGTCTTATGGAGTTTAGGCTTAAAGGCGCTATCTGACGGTTTGCCTATATCACATACATGTAGCAATATCTTACCACTGTCTTATGGAGTTAAGGCTTAAAGGCGCTATCTGACGGTTTGCCTATATCACATACATGTAGCAATATCTTACCACTGTCTTATGGAGTTTAGGCTTAAAGGCGCTATCTGACGGTTTGCCTATATCACATACATGTAGCAATATCTTACCACTGTCTTATGGAGTTTAGGCTTAAAGGCGCTATCTGACGGTTTGCCTATATCACATACATGTAGCAATATCTTACCACTGTCTTATGGAGTTTAGGCTTAAAGGTGCTATCTGACGGTTTGCCTATATCACATACATGTAGCAATATCTTACCACTGTCTTATGGAGTTTAGGCTTAAAGGTGCTATCTGACGGTTTGCCTATATCACATACATGTAGCAATATCTTACCACTGTCTTATGGAGTTTAGGCTTAAAGGTGCTATCTGACGGTTTGCCTATATCACATACATGTAGCAATATCTTACCTCTGTCTTATGGAGTTTAGGCTTAAAGGCGCTATCTGACGGTTTGCCTATATCACTTACATGTAGCAATATCTTACCTCTGTCTTGTGGAGTTTAGGCTTAAAGGCGCTATCTGACGGTTTGCCTATATCACATACATGTAGCAATATCTTACCACTGTTTTGTGGAGTTTAGGCTTAAAGGCGCTATCTGACGGTTTGCCTATATCACATACATGTAGCAATATCTTACCTCTGTCTTATGGAGTTTAGGCTTAAAGGCGCTATCTGACGGTTTGCCTATATCACATACATGTAGCAATATCTTACCACTGTCTTATGGAGTTTAGGCTTAAAGGCGCTATCTGACGGTTTGCCTATATCACATACATGTAGCAATATCTTACCACTGTTTTGTGGAGTTTAGGCTTAAAGGCGCTATCTGACGGTTTGCCTATATCACATACATGTAGCAATATCTTACCACTGTTTTGTGGAGTTTAGGCTTAAAGGTGCTATCTGACGGTTTGCCTATATCACATACATGTAGCAATATCTTACCACTGTCTTAGGGAGTTTAGGCTTAAAGGCGCTATCTGACGGTTTGCCTATATCACATACATGTAGCAATATCTTACCTCTGTCTTATGGAGTTTAGGCTTAAAGGCGCTATCTGACGGTTTGCCTATATCACATACATGTAGCAATATCTTACCACTGTCTTATGGAGTTTAGGCTTAAAGGCGCTATCTGACGGTTTGCCTATATCACATACATGTAGCAATATCTTACCACTGTCTTATGGAGTTTAGGCTTAAAGGCGCTATCTGACGGTTTGCCTATATCACATACATGTAGCAATATCTTACCACTGTCTTATGGAGTTTAGGCTTAAAGGCGCTATCTGACGGTTTGCCTATATCACATACATGTAGCAATATCTTACCACTGTCTTAGGGAGTTTAGGCTTAAAGGTGCTATCTGACGGTTTGCCTATATCACATACATGTAGCAATATCTTACCACTGTCTTATGGAGTTTAGGCTTAAAGGTGCTATCTGACGGTTTGCCTATATCACATACATGTAGCAATATCTTACCACTGTCTTATGGAGTTTAGGCTTAAAGGTGCTATCTGACGGTTTGCCTATATCACATACATGTAGCAATATCTTACCACTGTCTTAGGGAGTTTAGGCTTAAAGGTGCCATCTGACGGTTTGCCTATATCACATACATGTAGCAATATCTTACCACTGTCTTATGGAGTTTAGGCTTAAAGGTGCTATCTGACGGTTTGCCTATATCACATACATGTAGCAATATCTTACCACTGTCTTATGGAGTTTAGGCTTAAAGGTGCTATCTGACGGTTTGCCTATATCACATACATGTAGCAATATCTTACCACTGTCTTATGGAGTTTAGGCTTAAAGGTGCTATCTGACGGTTTGCCTATATCACATACATGTAGCAATATCTTACCTCTGTCTTATGGAGTTTAGGCTTAAAGGTGCTATCTGACGGTTTGCCTATATCACATACATGTAGCAATATCTTACCACTGTCTTATGGAGTTTAGGCTTAAAGGTGCTATCTGACGGTTTGCCTATATCACATACATGTAGCAATATCTTACCACTGTCTTATGGAGTTTAGGCTTAAAGGCGCTATCTGACGGTTTGCCTATATCACATACATGTAGCAATATCTTACCACTGTCTTATGGAGTTTAGGCTTAAAGGTGCTATCTGACGGTTTGCCTATATCACATACATGTAGCAATATCTTACCACTGTCTTATGGAGTTTAGGCTTAAAGGCGCTATCTGACGGTTTGCCTATATCACATACATGTAGCAATATCTTACCACTGTCTTATGGAGTTTAGGCTTAAAGGTGCTATCTGACGGTTTGCCTATATCACATACATGTAGCAATATCTTACCTCTGTCTTATGGAGTTTAGGCTTAAAGGCGCTATCTGACGGTTTGCCTATATCACTTACATGTAGCAATATCTTACCACTGTCTTATGGAGTTTAGGCTTAAAGGCGCTATCTGACGGTTTGCCTATATCACATACATGTAGCAATATCTTACCACTGTCTTATGGAGTTTAGGCCTAAAGGTGCTATCTGACGGTTTGCCTATATCACATACATGTAGCAATATCTTACCACTGTCTTATGGAGTTTAGGCTTAAAGGTGCTATCTGACGGTTTGCCTATATCACATACATGTAGCAATATCTTACCTCTGTCTTATGGAGTTTAGGCTTAAAGGTGCTATCTGACGGTTTGCCCATATCACATACATGTAGCAATATCTTACCTCTGTCTTATGGAGTTTAGGCTTAAAGGTGCTATCTGACGGTTTGCCTATATCACATACATGTAGCAATATCTTACCACTGTCTTATGGAGTTTAGGCTTAAAGGCGCTATCTGACGGTTTGACTATATCACATACATGTAGCAATATCTTACCACTGTCTTATGGAGTTTAGGCTTAAAGGTGCTATCTGACGGTTTGCCTATATCACATACATGTAGCAATATCTTACCACTGTCTTATGGAGTTTAGGCTTAAAGGCGCTATCTGACGGTTTGCCTATATCACATACATGTAGCAATATCTTACCACTGTCTTATGGAGTTTAGGCTTAAAGGTGCTATCTGACGGTTTGCCTATATCACATACATGTAGCAATATCTTACCTCTGTCTTATGGAGTTTAGGCTTAAAGGCGCTATCTGACGGTTTGCCTATATCACTTACATGTAGCAATATCTTACCACTGTCTTATGGAGTTTAGGCTTAAAGGCGCTATCTGACGGTTTGCCTATATCACATACATGTAGCAATATCTTACCACTGTTTTGTGGAGTTTAGGCTTAAAGGCGCTATCTGACGGTTTGCCTATATCACATACATGTAGCAATATCTTACCACTGTTTTGTGGAGTTTAGGCTTAAAGGTGCTATCTGACGGTTTGCCTATATCACATACATGTAGCAATATCTTACCACTGTCTTAGGGAGTTTAGGCTTAAAGGCGCTATCTGACGGTTTGCCTATATCACATACATGTAGCAATATCTTACCTCTGTCTTATGGAGTTTAGGCTTAAAGGCGCTATCTGACGGTTTGCCTATATCACATACATGTAGCAATATCTTACCACTGTCTTATGGAGTTAAGGCTTAAAGGCGCTATCTGACGGTTTGCCTATATCACATACATGTAGCAATATCTTACCACTGTCTTATGGAGTTTAGGCTTAAAGGCGCTATCTGACGGTTTGCCTATATCACATACATGTAGCAATATCTTACCACTGTCTTATGGAGTTTAGGCTTAAAGGCGCTATCTGACGGTTTGCCTATATCACATACATGTAGCAATATCTTACCACTGTCTTATGGAGTTTAGGCTTAAAGGTGCTATCTGACGGTTTGCCTATATCACATACATGTAGCAATATCTTACCACTGTCTTATGGAGTTTAGGCTTAAAGGTGCTATCTGACGGTTTGCCTATATCACATACATGTAGCAATATCTTACCACTGTCTTATGGAGTTTAGGCTTAAAGGTGCTATCTGACGGTTTGCCTATATCACATACATGTAGCAATATCTTACCTCTGTCTTATGGAGTTTAGGCTTAAAGGCGCTATCTGACGGTTTGCCTATATCACTTACATGTAGCAATATCTTACCTCTGTCTTGTGGAGTTTAGGCTTAAAGGCGCTATCTGACGGTTTGCCTATATCACATACATGTAGCAATATCTTACCACTGTTTTGTGGAGTTTAGGCTTAAAGGCGCTATCTGACGGTTTGCCTATATCACATACATGTAGCAATATCTTACCACTGTTTTGTGGAGTTTAGGCTTAAAGGTGCTATCTGACGGTTTGCCTATATCACATACATGTAGCAATATCTTACCACTGTCTTAGGGAGTTTAGGCTTAAAGGCGCTATCTGACGGTTTGCCTATATCACATACATGTAGCAATATCTTACCTCTGTCTTATGGAGTTTAGGCTTAAAGGCGCTATCTGACGGTTTGCCTATATCACATACATGTAGCAATATCTTACCACTGTCTTATGGAGTTTAGGCTTAAAGGTGCTATCTGACGGTTTGCCTATATCACATACATGTAGCAATATCTTACCACTGTCTTATGGAGTTTAGGCTTAAAGGTGCTATCTGACGGTTTGCCTATATCACATACATGTAGCAATATCTTACCACTGTCTTATGGAGTTTAGGCTTAAAGGTGCTATCTGACGGTTTGCCTATATCACATACATGTAGCAATATCTTACCACTGTCTTATGGAGTTTAGGCTTAAAGGTGCTATCTGACGGTTTGCCTATATCACATACATGTAGCAATATCTTACCTCTGTATTATGGAGTTTAGGCTTAAAGGCGCTATCTGACGGTTTGCCTATATCACATACATGTAGCAATATCTTACCACTGTTTTGTGGAGTTTAGGCTTAAAGGTGCTATCTGACGGTTTGCCTATATCACATACATGTAGCAATATCTTACCACTGTCTTAGGGAGTTTAGGCTTAAAAGCGCTATCTGACGGTTTGCCTATATCACATACATGTAGCAATATCTTACCTCTGTCTTATGGAGTTTAGGCTTAAAGACGCTATCTGACGGTTTGCCTATATCACATACATGTAGCAATATCTTACCACTGTCTTATGGAGTTTAGGCTTAAAGGCGCTATCTGACGGTTTGCCTATATCACATACATGTAGCAATATCTTACCACTGTCTTATGGAGTTTAGGCTTAAAGGCGCTATCTGACGGTTTGCCTATATCACATACATGTAGCAATATCTTACCACTGTCTTATGGAGTTTAGGCTTAAAGGCGCTATCTGACGGTTTGCCTATATCACATACATGTAGCAATATCTTACCACTGTCTTATGGAGTTTAGGCTTAAAGGTGCTATCTGACGGTCTGCCTATATCACATACATGTAGCAATATCTTACCACTGTCTTATGGAGTTTAGGCTTAAAGGTGCTATCTGACGGTTTGCCTATATCACATACATGTAGCAATACCTTACCACTGTCTTAGGGAGTTTAGGCTTAAAGGTGCTATCTGACAGTTTGCCTATATCACATACATGTAGCAATATCTTACCACTGTCTTATGGAGTTTAGGCTTAAAGGTGCTATCTGACGGTTTGCCTATATCACATACATGTAGCAATATCTTACCACTGTCTTAGGGAGTTTAGGCTTAAAGGTGCTATCTGACGGTTTGCCTATATCACATACATGTAGCAATATCTTACCTCTGTCTTATGGAGTTTAGGCTTAAAGGTGCTATCTGACAGTTTGCCTATATCAAATACATGTAACAATATCTTACCTCTGTCTTAGGGAGTTTAGGCTTAAAGGTGCTATCTGACAGTTTGCCTATATCAAATACATGTAACAATATCTTACCTCTGTCTTAGGGAGTTTAGGCTTAAAGGTGCTATCTGACGGTTTGCCTGTATCACATACATGTAGCAATATCTTACCACTGTGTTATGGAGTTTAGGCTTAAAGGTGCTATCTGACGGTTTGCCTATATCACATACATGTAGCAATATCTTACCACTGTCTTAGGGAGTTTAGGCTTAAAGGTGCCATCTGACGGTTTGCCTATATCACATACATGTAGCAATATCTTACCACTGTCTTATGGAGTTTAGGCTTAAAGGTGCTATCTGACGGTTTGCCTATATCACATACATGTAGCAATATCTTACCACTGTCTTATGGAGTTTAGGCCTAAAGGTGCTATCTGACGGTTTGCCTATATCACATACATGTAGCAATATCTTACCACTGTCTTATGGAGTTTAGGCTTAAAGGTGCTATCTGACGGTTTGCCTATATCACATACATGTAGCAATATCTTACCTCTGTCTTATGGAGTTTAGGCTTAAAGGTGCTATCTGACGGTTTGCCTATATCACATACATGTAGCAATATCTTACCTCTGTCTTATGGAGTTTAGGCTTAAAAGTGCTATCTGACGGTTTGCCTATATCACATACATGTAGCAATATCTTACCTCTGTCTTATGGAGTTTAGGCTTAAAGGTGCTATCTGACGGTTTGCCTATATCACATACATGTAGCAATATCTTACCTCTGTCTTATGGAGTTTAGGCTTAAAGGTGCTATCTGACGGTTTGCCTATATCACATACATGTAGCAATATCTTACCACTGTCTCATGGAGTTTAGGCTTAAAGGCGCTATCTGACGGTTTGCCTATATCACATACATGTAGCAATATCTTACCACTCTCTTATGGAGTTAAGGCTTAAAGGTGCTATCTGACGGTTTGCCTATATCACATACATGTAGCAATATCTTACCACTGTCTTATGGAGTTTAGGCTTAAAGGCGCTATCTGACGGTTTGCCTATATCACATACATGTAGCAATATCTTACCATTGTCTTATGGAGTTTATGCTTAAAGGTGCTATCTGACGGTTTGCCCATATCACATACATGTAGCAATATCTTACCTCTGTCTTATGGAGTTTAGGCTTAAAGGCGCTATCTGACGGTTTGCCTATATCACATACATGTAGCAATATCTTACCACTGTCTTATGGAGTTTAGGCTTAAAGGCGCTATCTGACGGTTTGCCTATATCACATACATGTAGCAATATCTTACCACTGTTTTGTGGAGTTTAGGCTTAAAGGCGCTATCTGACGGTTTGCCTATATCACATACATGTAGCAATATCTTACCACTGTTTTGTGGAGTTTAGGCTTAAAGGTGCTATCTGACGGTTTGCCTATATCACATACATGTAGCAATATCTTACCACTGTCTTAGGGAGTTTAGGCTTAAAGGCGCTATCTGACGGTTTGCCTATATCACATACATGTAGCAATATCTTACCTCTGTCTTATGGAGTTTAGGCTTAAAGGCGCTATCTGACGGTTTGCCTATATCACATACATGTAGCAATATCTTACCACTGTCTTATGGAGTTTATGCTTAAAGGCGCTATCTGACGGTTTGCCTATATCACATACATGTAGCAATATCTTACCACTGTCTTATGGAGTTTAGGCTTAAATGCGCTATCTGACGGTTTGCCTATATCACATACATGTAGCAATATCTTACCACTGTCTTATGGAGTTTAGGCTTAAAGGCGCTATCTGACGGTTTGCCTATATCACATACATGTAGCAATATCTTACCACTGTCTTAGGGAGTTTAGGCTTAAAGGTGCTATCTGACGGTTTGCCTATATCACATACATGTAGCAATATCTTACCACTGTCTTATGGAGTTTAGGCTTAAAGGTGCTATCTGACGGTTTGCCTATATCACATACATGTAGCAATATCTTACAACTGTCTTATGGAGTTTAGGCTTAAAGGTGCTATCTGACGGTTTGCCTATATCACATACATGTAGCAATATCTTACCACTGTCTTAGGGAGTTTAGGCTTAAAGGTGCCATCTGACGGTTTGCCTATATCACATACATGTAGCAATATCTTACCTCTGTATTATGGAGTTTAGGCTTAAAGGTGCTATCTGACGGTTTGCCTATATCACATACATGTAGCAATATCTTACCTCTGTCTTATGGAGTTTAGGCTTAAAGGCGCTATCTGACAGTTTGCCTATATCACATACATGTAGCAATATCTTACCTCTGTCTTATGGAGTTTAGGCTTAAAGGTGCTATCTGACGGTTTGCCTATATCACATACATGTAGCAATATCTTACCACTGTTTTGTGGAATTTGGACATGATAGTTTATTCTTAGTAAAGACGGGATTGAACACTACCTATATTGCTTCCCAGCAATCATTGCGAAACTAACACTTCAAAAGTTCATTCTTTCCAAATCTATAAATATGTACGATAGTGATCTCTGCTAAAAACACATATACGCGTCAGGGCGGATTAATCTGATGACTATGTAACGTGATCTAGTAAGGTATATTGTCACATGATTTTCTTACTTTAATAATATCAATCTCTGCAGCGTGGCTCAGATAGAAAATACCTGTTTGCATTGACAAGTGGGGATTTATGCTTCACTATTTACACAGATCTAGTGCATCAATCAGAAGCAGTTTTGCAAGACATTTCGGGTAACAATGTTTTATTTGGTTACTGGAAGAGACCTTTGGATATCGACTTTTAAGAGAGAAATGGCAAACACGATGCAGCAGCAGTTGATATAATAGAATACGTGGAACACATACAAAGATTTAAAACAACTGGACTTACTTCTGCGGATGCTGAAGCCGATGCTGTAGCGCCGCCCTCCTTGTACGATTAGTCTCCGTCTTACTGAAAAAATATTATAACTATTTAGATGGGTAAGGGCGTATACATTATAATCGCCAAAATAATATGATTGGACCATGCATGTATGTGTACATGGAAATGAGCTTATGTATTTAAACTATTACACAACAATATGACTGGATAATACACGACTAGGAATGAATACTTATGCAGTAAAAAATTTCAGCTGTTTTTTTTTATTGTAAATGAATGTTCTTCTCAAAGTTTTCAATTCGTATCTTTGTTGTTTGAAATTGGTATGTATAATTTAGGTTTATTTTCTTAGGAATTCATAATGAAGAATTAAATCATAAAAGTGCATTTTTTGTACAATTGTTAGTTATTTTGCTACAATATCTTAAAATGCATGCCAGCTGATTGTCATGTCACTAAAATCCCAAACGTCCTGTTAAAGCTATATGGTGTTATTGTTGTTATTACAATGTTTTCACACCCTATTCTTATTGAGGCACTGGTATAATCTTTACTGTTGGGATCATTGGTCAACTTGGTTTTCAATGTTAAATCTTAGATCCTATTGTATTTCTATATTGTGTTACACTTTATGATTATAATATTGTACTTCCATCAACGTTGGTGTTGTTCAAACAGGATTTGATTTTATGAGACATTTTTGTAATATTGTATCAGTAACGCAGTCGGCCAACTACTTACCTTCTTATTATAAGATTAAAAGTTCTGAGTTTTAAAGACACGAGGCAAACTTGTAAAAAATGGATTCTGTAAACTTTAATTGTGGTTGGCTGGTTTCGTAGCGATTGGTGCATCTCTCGATATTATTTTATCCTCGGCAGGCCAGAAAATGGAGAGCTACGATTTGGCAACTAAAGCGACAACATTGGATTTCCAACGTTAAACAAGAACACCTTTTTAAAGAAATTAATTGTTATTTTCTAAAGTTTGCTGTATGCTGGATTGCGTATAGTAGTAAAAATATCAAAACTGTTATACTGGACAAAGTCTCGGACTAACAAACAACACTTCCTCCGTTTAGATTTAATTAACAGTACATTATAATGTAAGCAGTAAAATGATTGGCTATGGACGCATTTTTACCTTCTACACATAATTGCGAAGGAATAACGGATTAATTTTGACATATATAATAAATACACGGTAGTTATATCCTTATATAATACGTGAATTACGTATTTACACACTGTTGTGAGTTGATGGTACAGGAATATGGGTGTGTATATGCTTATTCATACAGGAATATGATTGGATAATACATGCATATGGGCATTTACATTTGTAACTGGCACTATCTGCATACTAATATGTTTGGTTAATTGGGAATGTGGGGGTGGGGTGTGGGTGTGTGTTTGGGGGAAGTTGCGTATGTTTTACTTTTAACACAGTAATATGATTGGACAATGCAAGAATATAAACGTATACAGTAATATCGACGCAGTAAAAGAATGCGGGGGGGGGGGGGGGGGGGGGGGGGGGGGGATTCAGGAATTTGCACGTTTAGAATATCAAAATATAGACTATGGATTATTACTCAGTAGTATGGTTGAATAAATTCAGTAAACCAATTTTGCCGTATATTTATACATATTTAATTTTACTATGACAAAGATAAATAATGGAATGGAGATGGATATAGTACTTGCAATGAAATATGGTTAGATGATAAACGAATATAGGCGTGCAAATAATGGATTTCACAGCTTCTGTACATGCAATGGTCATCAAAGATTTCTTCATCGGCAGCAGGTATATTTTTTTTTTCGAGGCCTAGCGGTCGCCAGGGGTGTGGCTTGTTTAATAAATGTGCAGGCGATCCCCAAATATCTAGAAGGTCCAAGAGACTTTCTTCCACGGTGAAATGATTATTTAGGCAATGTTTAACTTGTATATTCGCTATTTAATGGCATTAAAGCATAGAAAATAAAGTTTCGTTTTTGAGGGGAAAAACAACAAACAAACAAAACTTTGATACGCGTGTGCCTACAGTGTTTTATGAAAGCCGTTGTACGCTTGCTGTGGAGCAATGTGGCGTAGGCATTACAGTCTGCACGTATTTTATGTAACAAAACTAAACAAAAAACAACACATGAATGCATTTTACATTCAAGTAGCAGAACATCTGCTTAAAGCAGATTAAGTATTGTCTTCAAGTAACTAAAACAGGCGATACAAAGAAAACACACCTGAAAACAAACAAAAACACAAACAAAAAACTTGTATGTGTGACACCAAGTGCTACTTTGTGTTTGGAGATAATATTTATTTTAGGCCAAGCAGTGAAATATCAAGTTTTATCAATGAAATAAAAGTGATAGTTTACTGAGAAACAACAACAACGCCATGACAACCCCACAGCAACCCTACAACACTAATGCGGAACTACTTACGGAAGCCCCCACTTCTCTGGCTTCATGTATGATGGCTGTTTTCGCATGTCCATCCTATTTGCCATGTCAGAGAATAAATTTGAACATGTTCATCTTACAGGGGGCGTCCATGGCAGAGCGGTGAGACTCGCTGACTTGTAACTTCACAGCACCTCACCGCGTGGGTTCGAGTCCAGGTCGGGGTTCGAACTTTTATGCTTTGGCGGTCGGTGTGATGTAACAAAACAAACACAAACCAAAACAAGATCACACTTTGATCAAATATTGTATATGTATTAGCAATTAACTCTGCACACTTAGTACTTCATGAAAATCAATGTTTACTGTGGTGGCCACCATTTAATTTTCAGTTTTTAATGAAAATTACATGTCACTTTCTGGTAAGTTATCTGGTAACGCAACAGTACACATTCACGATACTTGATAATATTATCTAAACGGGATTTTGGCGTGTTTGTGGTTTATGTCCACCACCTGTTTTAACCCCATAAAAAATTACATTAGTTGTAGTAGCTGTGGTAGTAGAAGTAGTAGTAGTAGTAGTTTTAGTAGTAGTAGTAAAGTTAGTAGAAGTAGTAGTAGTAGTAGTAGTAGTAGTAGCAGTAGTAGTAGTAGTAGTGGTAGTATTAATAATAGTAGAAGTAGTAGTAGTGAAAGTAGTGTTAGTAGTAGTAGTAGTAGTAGTGAAGTGGTAGTAGTATAAGTAAAAGTAGTAGTAGTTGTAGTGGTAGTTGTAGTAGTAGTTGTTGTAGTAGTAGAAGTAGTAGTAGTAGTAGTAGTAGTAGTAGTAGTAGTAGTAGTAGTAGTAGTAGTAGTAGTAGTAATAGTTGTAGTAGTAAAAGTAGTCGTTGTGAGTGGTAGTTGTAGTAGTAGAAGTGGTAGTAGTAGTAGTAGTGGTAGAAGTAGTAGTAGTAGTAGTAGTAGTAGTAGTAGTAGTTGATGTTGTTGTTGTAGTAGTAGCAGCATCAGTAGTAGTAGTAGAAGTTGTTCAGTAGTAGTAATTGTTGTAGTGGTATTAATAGTAATAGTTATTGTTTTGTATTTGTAGTGGTAGTAGAAGTAGTAGTAGTAGTTGTAGTAGTAGTGACAATAATAATTATAATAATAATGATGATAATAATAATAAATAATAATAATAATAATAATAATAATAATGCACAACGCTGAACACGAAATACAGCAGTTTTATTAGTGATATCGTGAAAACTGATAAGTGTTGACGAAAAAACGACAGTAACGTGCAAATCTTCCTGTTACATGTGTATCGCTGGCCGGCGCTCCCCAACGGTCACCCATCCGTACACCGGCCACGGTAACCGTTGCTTAACCGCGCAACTCGGGAAGCCGCTGAAACCACGTCGCTAAAGAGTTAACCCAGCAGCGAGGCTGGTTTGAAGCGCTTATATTTCTACCCCTGCGGTCGTTACACATGTTTAATATCTATTGGACATCGCGATAAATATTTTTTTCACAATACAACATTAATATCTTGAAACCCTGACAACTTTCGTGAAACTTTTGTTTAAACTGATCTGATAATTGTGTGATGACAAGAATGTGCCACCATATTTTTGTTGTTGTTTTGTTGTTGTTGTTGTTTAGTGTTATTTGTTGTTGTTGTTGTTGTTTTTAATCAAGGAAGCAAATGACGACCATGGTACTGAAAAACAAACATTACTTGTATTATTATGTGCAAAGTATTTTGATCCTTTGGTTTGTAATTACACATTTCCAATAATGTAGATGATGTTACAATTACGTATTGCTTAAAAAATGTGTGTGTGGTATTTATCTGAAATAAAAAATTCAGACTGATTATTTAGTTTTGCAGAGTACATGTGGGGCATAACAAAGTCCTATGAGCAATGCAACATAATTATAATTAAATTCGAACAGGACAAAAGTATTTACACGCAAGCCAAATTCAAAAGAGCAAACCCAACATTTGCCGTCTTGGAACGGTCAGTCGGCAAAACGGACCAACTGGGGTGTTTTAACCGGTTTTACAGAGCTCTAACCTCGCACTTCATTGGGTTTCTCCAATACAAGCCACAAAAAGAAAACCGGTCTTTTTGAATATGTCCACGCGCTGACGTTTCCTTATATAAGGTATGACGTCGTAAGTGACGTAATTGAAAACTACTGTGCGCATGTTTAGGAGAGAGAAGTCAAACTTTGGAAGACTGAGGAATGAAATGGAAATATAAGATCTATATGAAAATGAAAGTATTTTTTTTTAATTATTTTTATACATTTCTAGGCATAAATTACATAAAATGTATTTGTTCTGTTGTAAGATGGACGCAGCACGGGAAAATATTATTTCGCTGATAAGTCAGTCAAATAAAATCTATGTAACACCATCAAAATGTATCCTTCATGCCTCGAATACTTACATTCCGTGTCCATATGATTCCATTCGGCCATTTCCGGCACATCAACAAGTAATGACGGAACTGCCTGCAGTGGTGTTCGGGAAATTCCGGAACCGACAAAACTTTCCCCTGTCACCATTGTTGGCAATAGTACCAATAAGCAGCTCCACATACACACATTCACTCGATAGTAACGTAAAATATCACAGAACATTGTCTGCGAAAATATTGCTAAATTCCTCCCGAAAGGTGTCCAAAATATCCGGAATCACATCCCTAATCAATTGCCTTATGTCACCCCAGGCAGACATGTCCCTGAAGACTGTATGCAGAATCTGATGTGGCCGATAACACACACTATCACCAATAACCATGCCTTTGGGGGAAACTATTTTATTATGTGTTTCCGCATTGCTACACCATGTTTACTATACCAATTATTATTTTACAAAGGTGAGTAGTACTTCTGTGTACTAAATGTCTTGCACGGTTGAAATCTACTGCCATTGTTGGTGCTGCTGCTGCTTCTACTACTGCTACTATTGCTACTTCTACGACTGCTACTGCTGCTTCTACTACTGCTGCTGCCCAACTACTGCTACTATTGCTACTTCTACGACTGCTACTGCTGCTTCTACTACTACTGCTGCCCTACCACTGCTACTATTGCTACTTCTACGACTGCTACTGCTGCTTCTACTACTACTACAGCCCTTCTACTGCTACTATTGCTACTGCTACTATTGCTACTATTGCTACTACTATTACTATCGCTACTATTGCTACTATTGCTACCATTGCTACTACTACTATTGCTACTATTGCTACTTTTGCTACTACTGCTACTACTGCTACTATTGCTACTACTTCTACTGCTACTATTGCTACTACTTCTACTGCTACTATTGCTACTACTGCTACTTTTGCTACTACTGCTACTACTGCTACTATTGCTACTACTTCTACTGCTACTATTGCTACTACTTCTACTGCTACTATTGCTACTACTGCTACTATTGCTACTACTACTACTGCTACTTTTGCTACTACTGCTACTATTGCTACTACTACCACTGCTACTACTGCTACAATTGCTACTATTGCTACTTTTGCTACTACTGCTACTACTGCTACTATTGCTACTACTTCTACTGCTACTATTGCTACTACTGCTACTATTGCTACTACTACTACTGCTACTTTTGCTACTACTGCTACTATTGCTACTACTACTACTACTGCTACTATTGCTACTATTGCTACTTCTGCTACTATTACTACTGCTACAATTGCTACTATTGCTACTTCTGTTACTATTACTACTGCTACTATTGCTACTACTAGTACTGCTACCACTGCTAAAATTGCTACTATTGCTACTACTACTACTGCTACTTTTGCTACTACTGTTACTTTTGCTACTACTGCTACTATTGCTACTACTACTACTGCTGCTATTGCTACAACTGCTACTATTGCTACTACTGCTACTACTGTCCTACTGCTGCCCTACTGCTGCTGCCCTACTACTGCTGCTGCTGCTGCTACTTCTACTACTACTGCTGCTTCTGCTACTGCTACTACGGTTGCTACTACTACTGATGTTGATGCAACTTCTATTGCTACTACTACTACTACTACTACTGCTACTACTACTACTACTACTACTACTACTACTACTACTACTACTACTACTATTAGGGCTGCTGCTGCTGTTGCTACTACTGTTGTTGCTACTACTACTACTACTTCTTCTACTACTACTACTACTACCACTACTACTACTACTACTACTGCTACTGCTTTTTCTACTACTACTACTACTACTACTACTACTACTACTACTACTGCTACTACTACTACTACTACTACTACTACTACTACTACTACTACTACTACTTCTACTACTACTACTACTACAATGTGCTAGTTCTATACCACATTTATATAGCACTCTTTAAAAAAATAACACGGTTTATGAGTGCATTACAAAGTATCAACATGTAAAACTTTAATTAGTCATAACAGCGAAAACGTCCATTTTTAAATAGATAATATTGTCATATGAAATTATATTTGAATTTTAAGAGGCTACACCTTAACTAGTTTAAAATGCAGCAACTCGAAACATTTATTAGGGCTTTTGTTTTTACACATTAAAAAAATGCGGTTCCTGATTGAGATAAAGACTTTCACACCAAAAATGTTTACCTGGTTTTATCAGAGCATAATTGCGTGCTAAGTGTTAATAATTGTAACCTATTAATGTTTATATAATACAAAAAATCTTCGCTCATAATCAACTTTTGCTATAGTATTTTTTCCGTTGGTTTCAGGCTTCATGGAAACGGGCTTTCGGCGCGAAAAGAACCCAGCTCCTCGGAGGTTTAATTCTGCACTGAATCATGGAAACGGGGCTTCGGCGTTCTGAACTTTGCTCTCTCCTTTACATTCCATCAATTTATAGTTATATATTATTCAATGTGCATTATTCATTGTGTAGTCATATAATATTCAATGTGTAGTCATATATTATTCTTTGTGCATTGTTACATGTGCAGTCATATATTATTCAATTTGCATTATTAAATGTGTAGTCATATATTATTCAATGTGCATTATTCAATGTGTAGTCATGCATTATTCAATGTGCATTATTGAATGTGTAGTCATATATTACTAAATGTGTAGTCATATATTATTCAATGTGTAGTCATACATTATTTAGTGTGTAGTCATATATTATTCAATGTGTAGTCATGCATTATTCTATGTGCATTATTCAATGTGTAGTCACATATTATTCAATGTGTAGTCACATATTATTCAATGTGTAGTCATATATTATTCATTGTGTAGTCATATATTATTCATTGTGTAGTCATATATTATTCAATGTGTAGTCATATATTATTCAATGTGTAGTCATACATTATTCAATGTGTAGTCATATATTATTCAATGTGTAGTCATATATTATTCATTGTGTAGTCACATATTATTCAATATGTAGTCACATATTATTCAATGTGTAGTCATATATTATTCAATGTGTAGTCATATATTATTCATTGTGTAGTCATATATTATTCAATGTGTAGTCATATATTATTCAATATGTAGTCACATATTATTCAATGTGTAGTCATATATTACTCAATGTGTAGTCAAATATGTGTAGTCATATATTATTCAATGTGTAGTCATATATTATTCAGCGTGTAGTCATATATTATTCAATGTGTAGTCATATATTATTCAATGTGTAGTCAAATATGTGTAGTCATATATTATTCAATGTGTAGTCATATATTATTCAATGTGTAGTCAAATATGTGTAGTCATATATTATTCAGTGTGTAGTCATATATTATTCATTGTGTGGTCATATATTATTCATTGTGTAGTCACATATTATTCAATGTGTAGTCATACATTATTCAATGTGTAGTCATATATTACTCAATGTGTAGTCAATTATGTGTAGTCATATATTATTCAATGTGTAGTCATATATTATTCAGCGTGTAGTCATATATTATTCAATGTGTAGTCATATATTATTCAATGTGTAGTCAAATATGTGTAGTCATATATTATTTAATGTGTAGTCATAAATTATTCAATGTGTAGTCATATATTATTCAGTGTGTAGTCACATATTATTCAATGTGTAGTCATATATTATTCAATGTGTAGTCAAATATGTGTAGTCATATATTATTCAATGTGTAGTCAAATATGTGTAGTCATATATTATTCAATGTGTAGTCATATATTATTCAGCGTGTAGTCATATATTATTCAATATGTAGTCATATATTATTCAATGTGTAGTCATATATTATTCAGCGTGTAGTCATATATTATTCAATGTGTAGTCATATATTATTCAATGTGTAGTCATATATTATTCAATGTGTAGTCAAATATGTGTAGTCATATATTATTCAATGTGTAGTCATATATTATTCAATGTGTAGTCATATATTATTCAATGTGTAGTCATATATTATTCAGCGTGTAGTCATATATTATTCAATGTGTAGTCATATATTATTCAGCGTGTAGTCATATATTATTCAATGTGTAGTCAAATATGTGTAGTCATATATTATTCAATGTGTAGTCATATATTATTCAGCGTGTAGTCATATATTATTCAATGTGTAGTCATATATTATTCAATGTGTAGTCAAATATGTGTAGTCATATATTATTCAATATGTAGTCATATATTATTCAGCGTGTAGTCATATATTATTCAATGTGTAGTCATATATTATTCAATGTGTAGTCAAATATGTGTAGTCATATATTATTCAATGTGTAGTCATATATTATTCAATGTGTAGTCATATATTATTCAGCGTGTAGTCATATATTATTCAATGTGTAGTCAAATATGTGTAGTCATATATTATTCAATGTGTAGTCATATATTATTCAGCGTGTAGTCATATATTATTCAATGTGTAGTCATATATTATTCAATGTGTAGTCAAATATGTGTAGTCATATATTATTCAATGTGTAGTCATAAATTATTCAATGTGTAGTCATATATTATTCAATATGTAGTCACATATTATTCAATGTGTAGTCATACATTATTCAATGTGTAGTCATATATTATTCATTGTGTAGTCATATATTATTCATTGTGTAGTCACATATTATTCAATGTGTAGTCATACATTATTCAATGTGTAGTCATATATTATTCAATGTGTAGTCATATATTATTCATCGTGTAGTCATATATTATTCATTGTGTAGTCATATATTATTCATCGTGTAGTCATATATTATTCATCGTGTAGTCATATATTATTCAATGTGTAGTCATATATTATTCAATGTGTAGTCATATATTATTCATCGTGTAGTCATATATTATTCATTGTGTAGTCATATATTATTCAGCGTGTAGTCATATATTATTCAATGTGTAGTCATATATTATTCAATGTGTAGTCATATATTATTCAATGTGTAGTCATATATTATTCATCGTGTAGTCATATATTATTCATTGTGTAGTCATATATTATTCAGCGTGTAGTCATATATTATTCAATGTGTAGTCATATATTATTCAATGTGTAGTCATATATTATTCATCGTGTAGTCATATATTATTCATTGTGTAGTCATATATTATTCAGCGTGTAGTCATATATTATTCAATGTGTAGTCATATATTATTCATTGTGTAGTCATATATTATTCATTGTGTAGTCACATATTATTCAATGTGTAGTCATACATTATTCAATGTGTAGTCATATATTATTCAATGTGTAGTCATATATTATTCATCGTGTAGTCATATATTATTCATTGTGTAGTCATATATTATTCAATGTGTAGTCATAAATTATTCAATGTGTAGTCACATATTATTCAATGTGTAGTCATATATTATTCAATGTGTAGTCATAAATTATTCAATGTGTAGTCACATATTATTCAATGTGTAGTCATATATTATTCAATGTGTAGTCACATATTATTCAATGTGTAGTCATATATTATTCAATGTGTAGTCATATATTATTCAATGTGTAGTCATAAATTATTCAATGTGTAGTCACATATTATTCAATGTGTAGTCATATATTATTCAATGTGTAGTCATATATTATTCAATGTGTAGTCATATATTATTCAGCGTGTAGTCATATATTATTCAATGTGTAGTCATATATTATTCAATGTGTAGTCAAATATGTGTAGTCATATATTATTCAATGTGTAGTCATAAATTATTCAATGTGTAGTCATATATTATTCAATATGTAGTCACATATTATTCAATGTGTAGTCATACATTATTCAATGTGTAGTCATATATTATTCATTGTGTAGTCATATATTATTCAGCGTGTAGTCATATATTATTCAATGTGTAGTCATATATTATTCATTGTGTAGTCATATATTATTCATTGTGTAGTCACATATTATTCAATGTGTAGTCATACATTATTCAATGTGTAGTCATATATTATTCAATGTGTAGTCATATATTATTCATCGTGTAGTCATATATTATTCATTGTGTAGTCATATATTATTCAATGTGTAGTCATAAATTATTCAATGTGTAGTCACATATTATTCAATGTGTAGTCATATATTATTCAATGTGTAGTCAAATATGTGTAGTCATATATTATTCAATGTGTAGTCATATATTATTCAGCGTGTAGTCATATATTATTCAATATGTAGTCATATATTATTCAATGTGTAGTCATATATTATTCAGCGTGTAGTCATATATTATTCAATGTGTAGTCAAATATGTGTAGTCATATATTATTCAATGTGTAGTCATATATTATTCAGCGTGTAGTCATATATTATTCAATGTGTAGTCATATATTATTCAATGTGTAGTCAAATATGTGTAGTCATATATTATTCAATGTGTAGTCATAAATTATTCAATGTGTAGTCATATATTATTCAATATGTAGTCACATATTATTCAATGTGTAGTCATACATTATTCAATGTGTAGTCATATATTATTCATTGTGTAGTCATATATTATTCAGCGTGTAGTCATATATTATTCAATGTGTAGTCATATATTATTCATTGTGTAGTCATATATTATTCATTGTGTAGTCACATATTATTCAATGTGTAGTCATACATTATTCAATGTGTAGTCATATATTATTCAATGTGTAGTCATATATTATTCATCGTGTAGTCATATATTATTCATTGTGTAGTCATATATTATTCAATGTGTAGTCATAAATTATTCAATGTGTAGTCACATATTATTCAATGTGTAGTCATATATTATTCAATGTGTAGTCATAAATTATTCAATGTGTAGTCACATATTATTCAATGTGTAGTCATATATTATTCAATGTGTAGTCACATATTATTCAATGTGTAGTCATATATTATTCAATGTGTAGTCATATATTATTCAATGTGTAGTCATAAATTATTCAATGTGTAGTCACATATTATTCAATGTGTAGTCATATATTATTCAATGTGTAGTCATATATTATTCAATGTGTAGTCATATATTATTCAGCGTGTAGTCATATATTATTCAATGTGTAGTCATATATTATTCAATGTGTAGTCAAATATGTGTAGTCATATATTATTCAATGTGTAGTCATAAATTATTCAATGTGTAGTCATATATTATTCAATATGTAGTCACATATTATTCAATGTGTAGTCATACATTATTCAATGTGTAGTCATATATTATTCATTGTGTAGTCATATATTATTCAGCGTGTAGTCATATATTATTCAATGTGTAGTCATATATTATTCATTGTGTAGTCATATATTATTCATTGTGTAGTCACATATTATTCAATGTGTAGTCATACATTATTCAATGTGTAGTCATATATTATTCAATGTGTAGTCATATATTATTCATCGTGTAGTCATATATTATTCATTGTGTAGTCATATATTATTCAATGTGTAGTCATAAATTATTCAATGTGTAGTCACATATTATTCAATGTGTAGTCATATATTATTCAATGTGTAGTCAAATATGTGTAGTCATATATTATTCAATGTGTAGTCATATATTATTCAGCGTGTAGTCATATATTATTCAATATGTAGTCATATATTATTCAATGTGTAGTCATATATTATTCAGCGTGTAGTCATATATTATTCAATGTGTAGTCAAATATGTGTAGTCATATATTATTCAATGTGTAGTCATATATTATTCAGCGTGTAGTCATATATTATTCAATGTGTAGTCATATATTATTCAATGTGTAGTCAAATATGTGTAGTCATATATTATTCAATGTGTAGTCATAAATTATTCAATGTGTAGTCATATATTATTCAATATGTAGTCACATATTATTCAATGTGTAGTCATACATTATTCAATGTGTAGTCATATATTATTCATTGTGTAGTCATATATTATTCAGCGTGTAGTCATATATTATTCAATGTGTAGTCATATATTATTCATTGTGTAGTCATATATTATTCATTGTGTAGTCACATATTATTCAATGTGTAGTCATACATTATTCAATGTGTAGTCATATATTATTCATTGTGTAGTCATATATTATTCATCGTGTAGTCATATATTATTCATTGTGTAGTCATATATTATTCAATGTGTAGTCATAAATTATTCAATGTGTAGTCACATATTATTCAATGTGTAGTCACATATTATTCAATGTGTAGTCAAATATTATTCAGTGTGTAGTCATATATTACTCAATGTGTAGTCATATATTATTCATTGTGTAGTCATATATTATTCATTGTGTAGTCATATATTATTCATTGTGTAGTCATATATTATTCATTGTGTAGTCACATATTATTCAATGTGTAGTCATATATTACTCAATGTGTAGTCATATATTATTCAATGTGTAGTCATAAATTATTCAATGTGTAGTCATATATTATTCAATGTGTAGTCATATATTATTCAATGTGTAGTCAAATATGTGTAGTCATATATTATTCAATATGTAGTCATAAATTATTCAATGTGTAGTCATATATTATTCAATGTGTAGTCATAAATTATTCAATGTGTAGTCATATATTATTCAATGTGTAGTCATATATTATTCAATGTGTAGTCAAATATGTGTAGTCATATATTATTCAATGTGTAGTCACATATGTGTAGTCATATATTATTCAATGTGTAGTCATATATTATTCAATGTGTAGTCAAATATGTGTAGTCATATATTATTCAATGTGTAGTTATATATTATTCAATGTGTAGTCAAATATGTGTAGTCATATATTATTCAATGTGTAGTCATAAATTATTCAATGTGTAGTCATATATTATTCAATATGTAGTCACATATTATTCAATGTGTAGTCATATATTATTCAATGTGTAGTCATACATTATTCAATGTGTAGTCATATATTACTCAATGTGTAGTCAAATATGTGTAGTCATATATTATTCAATGTGTAGTCATATATTATTCAATGTGTAGTCATACATTATTCAATGTGTAGTCATATATTACTCAATGTGTAGTCAAATATGTGTAGTCATATATTATTCAATGTGTAGTCATATATTATTCAGCGTGTAGTCACATATGTGTTCACGTTTTATTCAGTGTGTAGTCATATATTATTCAGTGTGTAGTCATATATTATTCAGTGTGTAGTCATATATTATTCAGTGTGTAGTCATATATTATTCAGTGTGTAGTCATATATTATTCAATGTGTAGTCATATATTATTCATTGTGTAGTCATATATTATTCAGTGTGTAGTCATATATTATTCAATGTGTAGTCATATATTATTCAGTGTGTAGTCATATATTATTCAATGTGTATCACATATTATTCAGCGTGAAGTCACATATTATTCAGCGTGAAGTCACATATTATTCAATGTGTAGTCATATATTATTCAATGTGTAGTCATACATTATTCAATGTGTAGTCATATATTACTCAATGTTAGTCAAATATGTGTAGTCATATATTATTCAATGTGTAGTCACATATGTGTAGTCATGTATTATTAAATGTGTAGTCAAATATTATTCAATGTGTAGTCATATATTTTTCAGTGTGTAGTCATGTATTATTAAATGTGTAGTCATATATTATTCAGTGTGTAGTCATATATTATGCAATGTGTAGTCACATATGTGTTCATGTATTATTCAATGTGTAGTCATATATTATTAAGCATCATTCAATACAAAACAGCACAATACCATGGTTATTTGTATCAATACATTAACTGTTTTATAGCAAGTCACTAACTGTACAAAAGTAACAAGTGACCATTGACAATAAGCCTATATGATGATTCGATAAATATCATATGTTTGATTGGTATAGTTAACGTTAGCATGACATATACATTTAAAACAAAAATCTCACAAGATAAGTCGTTAACAGTGAGTTAATCTTCTACAAGGAGATTGCTCTAAGAGGTGACTGGATGATGTCCACTGTAACATCCTCTGAACCACCTTTGTCATTACCAGGCTTTAACTATAACAATGTATCTCCACCATACACCTACGTACCTTGTTCTTTCTAGAAAACCGGCTGCAATAGCTCAAGTGGTAAAGCGTCAGTTTGCGGATCGGGAGGTTCAAACCCCGGCCGGGTCCAATCAAAGACTTTAAAGTTGGTAGTAGTAGCTTCACTCCTAACGCTCGTTGCTGAGGGGACAGCATTAAGCCTGACTCGTCGTTGTCAGTATAATGGACCGGTCGGGTTCAGTCCCTGGACACCTCATAAGTGCTCCAGTGCTATAACGATAACCAATCTTTCTGGATATGGATGCAATAAGATGATTGTTCTGTCGATACAGATAAATGTGCTAATTGTTTTTTTTCTAGAACAAATTAGGTGGTATGTATATATGTAGCTTACTTAATAGTTAACAATCTGTTAATATGGTCATTGTATATTTATAGATCAACAGTCTGCTGTGATATCATTTATAAGAGGCGAACTATTCCAGTAAATACAAAACCGCGAGTAATGCGTGTACAGTAGTAAGTACAACGAGTGACAAAAGGCGACTTATACATTTACATTGAAACAGATCATGTGATGGATACCATAACCATTTAAATACCACAACATATTTTGCTAGGTACAAGGATTTCGCACAAAGCGTCTTGATGTGTATTTTGGAAATACAGTTGTTCTTGTTCTGGCGGCCCAATGAGTTCTACAGGTGTCCATCGGTACTCCACGGATGGTCAATCGACACTCCTCGGATGGTCAATCGGTACTCCTCGGATGGTCAATCGGTACTCCTCGGATGGTCAATCGGTACTCCTCGGATGGTCAATCGACACTCCTCGGATGATCAGTCATCACACTTCGGGCTGTCAATCAACTCTTTTCAGGTGGCCGATCGGGCGTCAATTGGTCAATCCACACACATCGGGTGATCAACTCTTTAGGTGTTTAATCCACACTCTTCAGGTGTTCAATCCACGTTCTTTAGGTGTTCAATCCACACTCTTCAGGTGTTCAATCCACACTCTTCAGGTGTTCAATCCACACTCTTCAGTTGATCAGTCCACTCTTCAGTTGATCAATCCACTCTTCAGGTGATCAATCCACACTCTTCAGGTGTTCAGTCAACACTCTTTATGTTTCAATTCACGCTCTTCACATGTTCAATCCACACTCTTCAGTTGATCAATCCACACTTTTCGGTCGGTCAGTCCATACTCTTCAAGTGATCAGTCCACACTCTTCAAGTGATCAATCCACGCTCTTCAGGTGGTCGACCCACACTCTTCAGGTGGTCAACCCACACTCTTCAGGTGACTAACCCACACTCTTCAGGTGGCCAACACACACTCTTCAGATGGCTAACCCAAACTCTTCAGATTGTCAACCCACAATCTTCAGGTGGCCAATCCCCACTTTTTAGGTTGTCAACCCACACTCTTCAGGTGGCCAATCCCCACTCTTCAGGTGGCCAACCCACACTCTTCAGGTGACCAACCCAAACTCTTCAAGTGACCAACCCACACTCTTCAGGTTACCAACCCACACTCTTCAGGTTACCAACCCACGCTCTTCAGGTAGCCAACCCACACTATTCAGGTGACCAACACACACTCTTCAGGTGACCAACCCACACTCTTCAGGTGGTCAACCCACACTCTTCAGGTGGCCAGCCCACATTCTTCAGGTGACCAGCCCACACTCTTCAGGTGACCAACCAACACTCTTCAGGTGGCCAACTCACACTCTTCAGGTGGCCAACCCACACTCTTCAGGTGACCAACCCACACTCTTCAGGTGGTCAACAAACACCTTTCATACAGTCAGTCGACACACATCTTGTTGTTAAGTAAACTCCTCAGTTGATCCTTGGTTGTTACTTGCAAAAAAAGTCTTCAAGCACCATGTATACTTTAAAGCACTTTTGTGCTGAATGATTGTCAGTTTTCCGTTGTCATGGTAAATATGACTTCGGATAAAGGTGTTTGTTGTTCGCAATGAATGTGGTCTTGGCAGCCTGACGTGAGATCAGTTCAGATGTTTGATCAGGATTATAACCTCTATGTTGGTTGTGTTTATGTACCTGCTATTAATCGCTTTAAAAATTGAATGAAAATTTGAATTTGAAGATGGTGGCGCTTCTAAAATGCTTTGAATGAACAATATGTAATTACATTTACAACAGCTATCGCACTTAGTGTCAGCAATTTTGAGTGAATACCTCACCTTTGAAAAACAAGAAATTGTTGGCTGACCCAAGAAAACATAAAAGCTATAGATACGAAAGTATATCAACAGTCCACACGGTCCTATTGTGAGAAGCGGTGTAACAGATAGGGGTGTCATATTGCCCGGTTTTTCTTACTATTTGTTGGAGTATCCCAGCCCCCGGGTATAGTGTTAGTAGTGAAGTACATGATTCGGTGGATCCGGAACAGCCGCAAGTGAACGTGTCTGGAGTCGACAAGGATACCAACATGTGTGAGTATCTTGAAGTATTTGTGTATCCCATGGTACGATGTTTGTCACTTGCTTGTATTTTCAATACCCATGTCCGTCAAGTGGCTGATATTTTACATGTTTTGAACGCAGAATCATCTTACAAAAACATTGACAAACATATAAGATATCAAACCCACAGCTTTCTAGTTTTATTGGCCTATGATCTATTGGTCTATTACATGTTTTGCCTCACAACTGATAAACTATTGTAAAATTACGGTGGTATATTCTCTCCACCACTTAATTATCATTTTTCATAAAAAATATGTGACTTTCTCGTTAGTTATCTGGTATTGTGTAAGTATATGTACACGCAATTTCCATCAGACCTGATAATATTATCTTAACAGGATTTTTGGCGAGTTAGGATCTTACGTCGTCAATACATACAACAGGATTGACTCAGACCGTATCACATTTTCTTGCTGGCAACAATTATTGTCAAGAAAATGTTCTGTTTTCATGCAAATTTAAAAGATTTTCACGATACCTCTTATCTACAATTAGACTTTATATTTGCATATCATCGGTCTTAATCCTATTCGTCATTCGACTTGATACCAAAGAGCATCTGTATGAGATGATGAATATCGTAAAATGTAAACAAGTAAGTGGCAACGTGCGAATTGTCCACGAAATAAATATCACGAAAAACTTAAAACTTCTTAATCAATACCTGATGGAAACTGTTAATTATCTAGTGATGGAAACATGCCACTGTATGAAGCATCTGTAACGTTGAATGGAAATATAAATGTGCCCTTAATTGACAGAAACGTCAGATATTCAGGTTTCATTACATCTTGTACAATGTAATGTCAATGTAGTGTCAATGTACAGCTCTTAAGGTAATGCAAGTGTAATAGAAGATACACAGTTTGTGAAAATCCATACAGCTAATGAATTGTATACGGTGATGTTGATGTTTATGCCAAATTGTAAAATTTTCTCCATCCAGTTTTGAATTTATAGGAGTTTTTTTTTTCTGAAATTAAAGTGTATTCTTTTTAGAAATAAGAGAACTCCAAATATTGTTATATCCTCTTTAGGAGAAGTGTTTTGCTATTGAGTATTGTTTTGAAACAAATTATAACATAAGACCAACCAATCAAACATATTACTTGAATGGTTTGTCTCAAACAATCCCATATATGTAATTAATTATTTACAAACTCAACACGTTTTAGAATGATTTTCCCATTTTTTTCTGCTGACTGTGCTTTATTAAAAATTGTCACTGAGCTCTTGATAGCCAAACGATTTATTTCAGAGATACCGAAATGTTCTATGAATTATTTTGGTTGTTGCTGCAAAGTATAATTTCATTTCACCACATGGTTTTGTTTTTTAGACTTTGAATTTATCAGGTAGTCAATTTGTAATCAAATTTAGCAAAAATAACTGCTTTAAAATTCATTTACAAAAAAATGAACATGTTTATTCTACATCTGGTAGAGTGATGAAGAAGAAATGCCAAAGTAAAAAAAGGAAAAAAGGAAGAAGAAAAATGCGTGCCCATACCGGGATTCGAACCCTCAACCCCAAGTTGTGAAGCATTTTAACCCTAATTTTGATACTCTTCAATTAGAGGTTCAGCATTACATTTGCTTTACCTTAAAGGTGGTATCCGAAAGTTTGCCTTTATATTATATATGTATCAATATCTGACTTCTGTTTTGGGGTATTTGTGCATAATTTCTGTAGAAAAAACATACTTTACTCTATTCTTTGACGATTTTACAACAGTATCTCAATTTTGGGGCTCGTTAATCAACACTTAAAATGTCTATTCTTTTCAAATCTATAAATAAGAAGGATTAGGACTTATGCTAAAATAGACATCGACGTCATAGCGGATGACGTGAATGAGCTATAACATATGAGGTCACGTGGTTTTCTTAGTTTAAAAATAGATAACTGTGCAGCGTGGCTCAAATAGGGAATACATGTTTGTAATGACGATTGCGGCGTTATGGTTCATTCTACAGACATGTTTAGGACATAAACAAACAGATTTGCGAGATCTGTTCATGTAACGATAGTTTATTAAGATGTTAAATGAAATTATTTTTGTTCCAAACTGTCGGATACCATCTTCAAGAGAGAACGTCATGTCAAAGTTTTAACCTAACTTTGATTTATGCCTTTTTTGGATCATTTGGTATCATCGTCCTACACTCGTGTTTCTGTTCCACACACTCTGCCACAAGTTCAGGGACATAAACGTGAACATTTTTAACGTAACAAAAGTAAAACGGTCATTATATGTTATGGATAATCATGGGTATTGTACACTTGGTATTTAAATTAAATATATTTTGTCATGGTCTGAAAATTTCAGGTTACTTAATAATTAAGCAATACTTATGGAATTACTTTCTGTACTTTTTATTCAAAGGCAATATACTTAAACAATAACACCGCATATTTTAAACATACCCTGAGCTACAAAAGCTCAATTATTACTAACTGGCATCATTAAATTTAACAATATTCAAATAGTTCATCTTTATCCGACTTTTATTTCACAAGCTTGGTATGCAGCCAAATTGAAACATCTGTTATCAAAATCCTGATCGACATTAAAGCTGGCGTCATATTGAGTCAAAAGTCCTAGAATACTTTAACCATGTGACATAGATAAATGTAATAAACTGACATTGTGGGAGTGTACTTTGACAATTGTTAATCATTTAAAAAAGTTATTTATTATCTAAATATGAATAATGCGTCAGCATCGAGAATTCACACGCAAGAGAAACTAATGTACAGTTACATACAAAACAAAAACGGAGGTTACATAATGAGAATTTGTATCATCCTTAGTACAAATCCGGAACTTAAAATAAACCACCAATTATCAGTCCTGCATACGCTTTTGGCAAAATTTACTTTTTGTAAGGTGACTAAGGCCGTCCTTTCTGAGTATCAGCAATTATGACCGGACCTTGTAGCCGGTTGAGCGTCGGATCTAAGTACGGGGGGGGGGGGGGGGGGGGGGGGGGGGGGGCGCGACATAACAAAGTCGTAAAATAATGGTTGTGGTATAGCTCCCTTGCTGACGGTCAAGCAAATATAAGGGTAGTTCCACGACTGGTTGGCCCGGTGTCAGGTAATGTGACTGAGTGTGGTATCATACCAGGTGTTCACGGCATGCTATATACATGGAATGCAGCACTATATCTGCTTCAAGTGGACACCACCTCCAGATAACTGAAATAATGTTGGTGGGACAATAAATCTAACAAACAAACATCAATAAAGATGTGGTATGATAAAGGTTGAATCCGCCACATACAGGTGTAGGTACTATCAGATTACTAACATGGCTCGACTTTGATGGGTTGGATTCCATAAACAGTATTTCCGTCATTTTGGAGTCAGTGTGCTCTTGAAGCAGATAACGGGTTGCCTTCCCTGTGTGTATATCATGCCGTGAACACCTGGCATTATACTACATCCAATCACGTGACACCGGGCGAGCAGTCCTTGAAAATCCTTAAATATAATTAAATAAATAAATAATTAGAAAGCGGCCTATTCCGCTACACTTTTAATGACTTTAGTATGTCCTTAACTTGGAACCGAGGCAATTCAATCTGCGACACCAGGTCCAATCTCACATATAAAGAGAAACAGGTATCTTGGGAGGTTCATACATCACAGAAGTGACGCCCATTCGGATCTCCTCGACCAATTCTGTTAACCCGGATAAAGCCGAGTAGTTACGAATGAGGTAAAGGGCTATGGTGACCGGGCTCAAAGGCCCTTTCTATGAAGAAGAGAAGATGATGATGAATAATAATAACAAGAAAAAGATATTGGGGATGATGATTCTGCTGATGATGATTATGATGTGCTGCTGCTGCTGATAATGATGATGATGATGATGATTGGAGAAGCAAGTGGAGCAGAAGGAGAGATGGAAGATGAAGAAAAAGGGGAGGAACGATGTTTGGATGATTATTGTAAAGGGTCTTGTATAAATACTCACGACTGGTGATGGTGGTATACTTTGTAAATGTTGAGGAATGTGAACACCCGTGAAATGTTTCACAATCGCCATTGTGAGAGTGTATCCAGGCGGTATTTTGTTAAATGGTTAACAGTTTCCACTGACAAGGCAATTGGTCTACGTATATCGCCGACCTGTACATTCATTTCTGTAAATACACAACGTATTCTATTCAAACACCATATCCGGCATTTTACCATTGCTTTTTCATCATCAAACAATCTTTCCATTTTAAATAGTGTAATGCAATCGCAGCTTTAGAAAATACATATATATACAGAACGCATAATCTGTCTGTCTGTTCATCTGTCTGTCTGTTTGTATCTTTGTGTCTTACTGTGTAAGCTTTCTCTCATTGGCCCCGTCTTCATGTGCCTTTGTCGTTTTCATGTGATTCCTAAATATAACATAAATAATATTTTCTGTGCATTTATTTCCTAAAGCTACTATAGCATAATATGAATGATCAATCATGTATTTGTTA
Source organism: Sinonovacula constricta (assembly GCA_007844125.1). Taxonomy (NCBI): domain Eukaryota; kingdom Metazoa; phylum Mollusca; class Bivalvia; order Cardiida; family Solecurtidae; genus Sinonovacula; species Sinonovacula constricta. The sequence goes on from CM017566.1 coordinate 43,161,557, forward strand.
CGGCTATTCATGAATTAAACCTTAAATTCAGTAGATTTTAGCTATGCAAAAAGTCGTCGATGTCAGATATGACATCCCTACAGGGGCGTAGCTAGGCATGGTATCATGTGTACTCATGGCCGCTAGAGGGGAGTGGAGGGGCGGGATCGGGTGCATGCTCCCTTAGCAAAATTGTGTTTCAAGATCGAAATTGGCTTCTGCTGAGATTTCGGTTTCATGATATAACTAGATTTTAAGTTAAATGTTATGTTACAGACATTTAAATATTAAATAAAGAATCATACACAATCATAAAATTGTTTTATTTTCCACAGAGAAGCTATTCACACACAAGGTGTTATCGTCCTGATGACAGAATTATCTTAAACGTTCTGATGTAAAATACAAGAGTATAAAACTTGTCCCTTACCAAATGTACAGATAAGTTATTAAAACAACTTGGGAATTCGTTTTCATGTTGTAAATAATTGATTGCATTAAATGTACACCTTACCCCTACTAGGGTAAGATTTATTATTGCAGATTTAATAATTCTTTGCGGACAATGTGTACACAAGTGCGTATTCTGCGTACAGGTAGCTACGCGCCTGCCCTGTCTCCAAAAGTGGTACCCAACAATTAAAGTCATGAAACAAAAATTGAACGGCAAAAACAAATATGGTTGATCATGAGTACAGATAAGGGTTGATAGTCAGACTTGCATATAATATGTACTTCAACAACAAAAAACACATGGAGTAAATTGAGTTTATCAACAGCTGAGATGATTTCCATTTGTATGCACGAAGACCAATCCGATGTCCAATTGTCTAATCAATATAGCATTGGGTGAGCCCTAACTACGTCTACGCATCATAGTTCGCTATTTTTAGAATCCACCAACACAGTCTGTGCAACACGGAACCCAAAACATGTGGATAAAAGGATAGTACTCGTATATAATAATTTTACAATACTTTACAATAAGGTCGGTCACTAAAATCTGCCATAGTGAAAAAAAAAGATTTTTTTCGTTGAGCTTGGACTTTACTATCATCCATTTTAAAGGATTTTTTCTCAAATAACTATTTAAACTTTTGTAACCTGTAAAAGTACTGTAAAATGCTGTTTCGTGATGTCCTCAGTGGATGTGAAAGTTGAGCATAACACACCTATCCCCATTACAAACTTGTAGTTCATATCTGAGCCACGCTGCACAGCAAAACGAAAATCACATGACAACTTACTTTTGAGATCACGTTACAGCATCACCCGAGTTATCTGCTCGGACGTCGGTAGATAGGATAGGATAGCATAGGATAGGATAGGCTAGAATAGGCTGGGACATGATAATCCAGGAAATGCCAGACTAGGCTAGGCTGTGCTAGATTTATTTCAACAAAAATGCATAATAACATGGCATTTGATATCGATAGTTTCCATGTGATGTCACAGGTACTGATAGGTCGGTTTAAGGAAGTATAAAATGCGTGCTATATTTAACTTACCATTGTGTTTTTATTTTTCAGTCTATTTTACTGAATTTTATATCAAATTTAACAGCTTTTATGAAGTATTTTAAATATCAAAACTATATTGTGATAGTGTAAGAGGTAAAAAAAAATACCACCAAAAAGTTACATTGTTCATTTTGTTTAAGGATGAGCCAATAATTTTATTTTTTTATGTGTATTAATTCTTTGTGAATTTTAAACTTTTAAAAATATTGTATTCTAAAATATGAATTTCAAGAGCTTTAAAATGGTACATAGCTTTTAATTTTTGGACGACAAATGACGAAATTACAAGAAAATAAAATTTGCGCTTCTATGCAATTCATCTGAAAATCCCTTGAAGTTGCCATCAAAGATGGCTGCCAAGATTAGAGATCTTCACTGATGTGGAAACTATGTTTTAAAACATACGACAAGCAAATACAACGATGTATGTAATAATACATCCACGTCAATCAACATATCAAGGATACCACAAAAAGAGTCGGAGTAGACTCTTATTTCCATTATGGTCCTGGTATCAATTTTAAGCAAAAGTCCAAACCGTGCTTATATACAGACTTGAAAAGAATTATCAATTTGAGCGAGTTTTTCACGATTTGTACTGAGGGAGTGTCCAAAGTCGTCTTAATTTAGACAAACGCGTGAGTGAACAATTTCCCCCACACAGGGACAAGGCTTTGTTAATGGTATTTGGTAAAGGCAAACTATCAGACACCACATTTAAAGGTCGTAACCAACAGTTTAGACCAAAATATTTTTTCTCAAATAATCAAAATAAGTCAATGTTAACTGAAAAGGTCTTGCAAAATGCAGCTCGATGATGCCCTAGATCAGTGTGAACAGTGAAACATAAATCCCCATTTCAAACTGAGTCACGCAGCAGAGCTATATTAACTAGGAAAATCACATGACATCTCACTTTTAAGATTACGTTATGACGTCGGTATCTATTATTAAGAGATCACTATCGTGCATATTTATAGATTTGGAATGACTGAACTTTTAGAGTGTTTTTATCGCGATTTGTACTGTCTAACAATGTAGGTAGTGTTCAAAACCGCTTTACTTATACTAAAGTATGAGATTATGCAGAACTTAGGCCGTAATTTCCAAAAGAAGTGGTAAGGCATTGTTACACAAATTTCATATTGGCAAACTGTCTGATACCGCCTTATATCCTTTGTACATAAATGTTGCATCCTTTCGGTTCAGCAGAACGAGGTAAAATTTAAGAGTTTCAATAACTGTATGGCCAACTCCGATATGGTAAAATTAAAACTGTCTATTACTACAAACTCGATTATATCGATGTAACATCTGACATTTCCCTGTTGAGAATATGCAGCACTTAAACGTAACAACATAATGATCGATACATAAAACACCGCACCAAACGAACGTCATACGTCCTCTTGACATCCTTATTACACATTTACGATAATGAACGGCCATTTTATTTCACGCCACCGCTCCACGTGTTCAAAGTCATTATGCGCGCTCTTATTCGATACCTGTTTATGACACAGATGAGCGTTTGATGTGTCACCAAAGTCAGCTCTAACTATCCTTAAATGACCAGTTAGGCCAACGTAACCCTTCGTAATAATTCGCAAGGTTTCGTAATGTGTACACGTTTACATCTCGTCTGGCAAAGCCGAACTTGTCCGATATTCATGGAGAAAAAAAACGATGAATAACGGAAAGTCCCGAACAATACCGTTTTTCAACCCAAAAGTTATTTGGCCCCTGACCTCTCACCTTGATAATTATGTGTGATTCTCTATTCTTTGGATGTTTTGGCTGTCATTTGATGATCTTATCACACAAGTTACTTGCATGTGTTCCTCCACCAAAGTTGTGTTGGTGATGTTGCTTGTGTTTTTCATTGTAAAGCATTTCCGCTTAAAAGTAAAGCAGCTGTGATCAACATCATGGAATAAAATACTCGCAGTGATTCTGTGCTCTGGATAACGTTGGATTCATTGGAAAACTGTGATATACTTAATCTAATGTCTGGATAATCGGCCAGACAGTGGGTGACATGTTTGTATTTTTCATGTACGTGTATTCCGTTTTACAGAAATTTACTACACATCCTTTATCGTCATCATCATCAGCAGCAGCAGCAACGGAAGCAGCAGCAGCATCGCCATTACCATCATCATCATCATCATTTTGCATCTCTTATACAAAACTGTATTTGGTCATTTTTCGTGTCTCCCGTACGATTAGAAGACCATATCATATGCATTGCTTGTACTTCTTATTCATTACGCGCCTCTTAAACAGTTTTGTTTCAACTTGAACTAAACCTAGTATCATAAAACCGGTACCATAGCTTCATTATAGATAAACCCATAAATGATTCTTTTTTAAACATCTTTACATTCCAAGAACAGGGAACAGGTCTAAAATATTTTGATGAGGTCATTTGATGAGGCCATTTAGGGCTAATTCATTCGGGAGTTCAGCTTACCAAAACGTGTACGGTTCCGAATGGTTTAACTTAAACATGTGGTATATGAGCTACCATTTAAATATTTACTAGGTATAACAAGTATCATGATAATGTCCAACAACTGTCAAACTGTGTACGATCAAGCAAACGCGGTTTAGGAATTCACGAACCCTCTCCTTGTACAGGGGACGTGGACGTGGCACTACAACCGAAGATAGTTAAGCGATGACAATGTTGAAGATCAGCTTAAAGTACCATATTTTTGGCGTGTTTACATTACCTAAACTGTATAAAACATTCAATAACTTTTTTTGTGTTACAAAAACTGCGTTCCTGAAACAAAGTGTCGAGTGTACCTTAGACATCTGGTCACAGAATACACAGGTGAACTTTAAATTAAAGATTGAATGAAGGCACTTACCTTGCAAAATATATCCGTTTTTTTAACAAAATGACCACACAAGTCGCCATTTTTGTCCCAGTGCAACATTGTCCTCGCTTAACTGTCTTCGGATATGCTGTGCCACGACCACCTCCTGTTGTAGAAACGTCCAAGTACGGATTGACAAAACAGTTTAAAGCATTTGCTCTTGGCCCATGATGCCGTACGGTAATAATATCTCCAGCAAAACACATGTAAGCTGCACAAACCTCACAAAACTCAGAACACTGGCCGAGTTTTATCCAATGAACTGATTAATGCCTGTAAAAACTCAAGTTATGTTGAAATTATTATATTAGCATTGTTCCGATCGCAATGAAACAAAACTACATAAAACAAGCATGCAGCAAGCATGATTATAGGCATGCAGCAAGCATGATTATAGGCATGCAGCAAGCATGATTATAGGCATGCAGCAAGACTCAGTGGTGCATTCTGCAGAGCAGCAGATTGCCATCCAGAAGGTCTCTGGTTCGAATCAATCATTTTTTATTGCATTTTGAGTTTCATTAACTTAAATCATAGTTCATTTTAAACTATGTTGGATAAGATAAAACAACACGGCTTCCAGCGGTATTAGGATTTTAAGGACCCCATCTCTACTGCTATTACACAACATCCAGATCAAACAGCCCAATGCATAGCCTGACTGATACGAGATCTGTTATTCTGCTTCTGTGTTATTTGCTAAGGTTAATGCAATTATTTACGCTTGAAGAATTATCAAAACATTGCTTATTTATACTTCCATGTTCACTGTTTCATTTCCTTCCAGGCTGTGATCTATGTTAATGTTACATTCATTATAATGCCACAGGAATACACACGTACACAAATCGTAGTTGTAGAAAAATATTCAGAACTAATCAAAGACAAGGACACAAAGTGTTTAATCACCTGATTCATTCTCCACGAATACTTGGTACAATTCGTTATCTGAGCCTTGGAAGTATTTATGGTATAATCGGACTAAAGGGAGAATTGAGGGTATAGCTTGACTCATAGAAGAATTTATGGTATAATATGACCCGTGGGATAATCAACTCCCTGGAAAAAATCCAAAGAATCCATGGTTAAATTGGACTGACCAAAGAATTAGTGTTTTAACCTGAATAATGAAAGAATACTTAGTATAACTTGACCAATGGAAAAATTCGTGGTATAATTTGACTGATGGAAGAATTTATGGTATAATTTGACCCATGGAAGTAATTGTGGTATAGCTCGACTCACAGAAGATTTCAGTTAAACTTGACCTATGGAAGAACTCGTAGTATCGCTCCATCGAAGAAATCTTAGTATAGCTTGATCCATAATAGACTTATTTGTATAATTGCATCTTTCGAAGAGTTCATGGTATAATAATACTCACGAAAAAATCATTGTATAATTTGACCCAATGAAGAATTTATGGTATAATGTAATCCATTAAAAAAATTCATGCTATAACTTGACCAATGGGAGAATTTATGTTTAATTTGATCCATGGCGGAATTTGTGATATAATTTGACCCATGGAAGAGCCCATGATATAACTTGACCAATACATGGTTTAACTTGGTCCATGGAAGAATTCACGGTATATTCAGGTGCAACCTGTAGTAATGAACCATCCATTGCAAAAAGTTCCAATTTCTACTTGTTTCTACCTGTACTTCAATAGGTTCATCATGGGTAGCACTGTTATAGAAAGGGATATCCGAAAATATTCAAATTACTTATCTGTATTTTAAATAAACAGACTTTATATTCTAATGTTAAGTTGCAAATTGTTACATTGCACTTACACTGTACTACTAGCATCTGTTTGCCGATGTGCACTAAGACCTATTGCGTTAGAAGTCTGTTGGGGGTTTGGGTGGCGTCGTGGGACAGAGAACAATCTTGTTATCCTGTAGCTATCACCTAATTAGCATTCACGTGCCTCCCTGCGCGTGCCCTGTGGCATGTTAATTGGACTTATTAAATAAGTATTCTACTGTTACTGATCAGAAGGAGTGATTCCGAACGGGTGTCCGATATATGGGTCAAAGTGTCACACTACTGAAATGGTCGGTCATCAAAACGTCTAATGACTGCCAATAGAGGCCCGAGATGAATACGCATCGGTATTGTTATGAGCTCAATACTGTAATGGCATTGCGAACTGACTAGTCTTTTTGGTCTAAGTTAATGTTGCAAGTTAAAGTTTCTACAATGAATACAAGATCCAGGGATCCAATCCAACATGTCGATTCTTCAAAAGATATTACATATACTACCCTTAAAGATATACCACCATTAAAAATACACCACCATTAAACACGCTTTCCTTCATCCTGCAATCGATTGCATTTTCAATGATCCGATCATATGAACTGAACAGAACAATCATTTGTGTCATCTCAGACACATTGTTTATTGACAGTTTTATAATCAACTGATGCACTACATGATGCATTTAAGAGCTGCCAGACGGATTGAAAGTATGCACTCCTCGTTACCACGTGACACATTTCTTTTAAATACACATCATCCATTTTAAATTGAAGAGACATTTGTAACGTTTTTATTGAAGTCTTCTTATAATTTGGACTTTTAAGAAAATTATTAAACATGTTATTGTTTACCTTGATATTTCAAAATAATGAAGGTTTGAACAAGGTTTAATCTCAGTGTGACGAAAAGTTATGGTCCGAATTGAAACAATAAAACAATAAAACATTACTAATGTTATATCTTTCGGTGAGTTGGAACAGCACCTTCAACCGCTTTAGGGCAAATTGCTTTTATTGTAATTTTTGTAGCCCGACATTACTGCAAAATGTCAGTTGTTAAACTCTTTATATTTTATGTCCAATCCGATAGTCTCTTTAAGCAAGCCGTCATTCTGTGTCTAATGCCACCATGCTTAGATACACGAATGTAATTACAAAAATATTAAAAAAATACATGAAACATATACCAGAATCACCGTGTTGTTCTTGTATCAATTTCTATCTTATATGTTGTCAAGGCAACGAGGAGGTGGACGACAAAATGTCAATGAGAACTGTAATCTGTCACCTGATATAGAAATTCAATCAGCATATGACTTCGAAACATGTCCACTAACAAATAACGTTTCTAACAATTCAATAATGACCATTACACAGCCGTAGAATTTGATGTTGTAGTCATCTGACGATTAAATCGAAAAGGTTTAAACATTTTAAATCAGTTATACTGTTTGTTATAATTAATTATATCGTGTTTTTGTAATGTAATTATGGTCATTATGTTTTAAAACAGCTGTAATGTAATTATGATCATTATGTTTTAAAACAGCAGCAATGTAATTATGGTCTTTGGTCTAAAATAGTTTCTAACATTAACAAGTTATATCATTATAGAAATGAGCGTGTCAGATAAAAGCTCGAGTTTGCTACAAGCATAAATTTTCTAGATAAAACACAAAATACTCTTTTGTCATTTCATTAGGTGAAATTGTCATTATGTTTTAATATCAGATCTTTGTTAGATTTTCCTCTTAAAACTCACAATACGATGATAAACTTTGATCTAAGATTAGGAAAGATATTCAATACCTGTCGTTGAAAATACAAAAATATAAACGTTATCACAAAAAATATCCGGATGTTCACAGTAAATCAGCTTTTTTAGCAAAAACAGAATGTCAAAGACTTTCTTTGGATTGTTGAGACAAAAAAGAGAAACCTGTGTTTTTGACAAATAAATTAATAGGAGTTTCCTCTTCTCGGTGTTCTTAAGTATGTTATGTTATTGGCCGACAGTGTTATGTTTCTTATTTAGGTAAAAGGTAACATTCTATTAAAGAATAAAACGGACACTTTTTTACAATTTTTGAATACTAGTGAATAACAATATGAAATGGGTTTAGTATGTGTAATTTTAATAAGTTATAGTGATACTTTTGTGTATTTACTTATTAATATTGGATTTCAACGCATAATCAAATATTAAATAAGACCCATAACATCTTTGCTTAAGTGGATGTTTATCAGCGGCATCAGCACTTACTTAGAAGAACCAGCAATTCTGTTGTTTATACGTTTCTAACTAGGTCGCGCAACTCTTGCAAGTAATTGGGCTGCTCACATTCTTAACAAGAAATAGTTGACAACAAGACATAGCTGAGAAAGAAAACAGGATATTACGAATGGCATTTTCTGGCAAATGTCTTAAATCCAGATCAAATCAACATCAGAAACGTGACAAATGTCAATCGCAACTCCTCGGGGAATTCCGCTCCTTTTCGCCATAGGCTGGAAAGCAGTGATCTCAGAGGTATTCCAAGTGGACATGTCTGTGTGATTCGGAACACTCTGGTTGTATAGGTCCTCTTAACGGACGTCCCATTTCGTTGTCAATATTGGATCTCACTTGAAGCACTGACGATGAATTTAATTTACATTTATTAAGTAACAAGATTGACTTGTGTTGTTTCTAGTGCTATACATAATGTTGGTTTACCGAGACAGCGAGTGTGCATACAAACACGGAGAGAATTGTAACTTCCGGTTTAAAGGTGCAAGGAATTGGCTGTTTGTACAAAACACATCAAACAACGTGTTTGTGTTGAAGTGATTGTAAAACACTTTTCTGGAAATCATTAGAATTTGTTTTTCTACAAATTGGTTATTTTCTTATTATTTGTGTTGACTGCATTTATGGTATGTTGCATTAAATATTTGAATTGGAATATTTTGCCATGGTGTTATATTTACATTCGGTAAGCAAACAATGGCTGATATTACATTCTGGTGATAGTTACCTTAATAAGTCTAATGGCCGAACAGGGCGAATTTATATAGGGGCTTGGTCGGTCATTTGTCAAGTACCTCATTCACGCACATGTGGTGATAATTGAGTGACAAGCGATTCTAATTATGGCTTCACCAAGGATTACTGCTGCCTGACGTAAACAGTGTTATAATGGAACATTACCTACGTATTGGCATGTGTATTATTGTATAATACTTTTCATGCATGTGCTTGTTTGGTTTATCTAAGATTGCCATCTGTTTGTAAATACTTTAATGTATTTTGTATACGTTTTTAAATGCATATTAAGTTTTCATTAAGTGCAAGTCGAGCATCTGCTCCAATTTCCCGTTTAACAGAACATTTACAGGAATGCTTGTATGCGTTTCAGTTCAGTGAGTCTTGAATACTGGCTAGACGTTTCACCTATCCAAAAAATTGGTTCTGCATTTGTCTTTCACGGTTAGACCGTACTTAGATAAATAATAAAGTTGAAAAGTAGCTTATATTGAACCTGACTCAACGGCCTAGTAGTTAGTGTGGTATTACTTGAGGTCGCTGAGTCGAACCCTGCATGTCGCTTTTTTCTGTGTGATGTTTTTATTTATATTTTTCCACTCAAGTACCGAAAGAAGGTTGGTTTTAAAGGAACAATGACTTGCCTGTTAAATTTGTTGCCGTGTTTGTGTCAAGTATAATTATTTAATGTCTCATGATTTATAAAGCATGGAAAGCAAACAAAGTATTTGATCAGTGTCATATCGCATTACATCAATATGTTACTTTTGATTTTATTATTGACTTTTTTACAACTTTCTTCGTTTGGAGCTGTATCATCTGTTGTATGTCAAATATTTTTGTTTCAATACACGTTTTGTGAAGTTAATGTTTTTAGTTTTTTGTTTTTAGTTTATAGTTTTTTTCTTCTTTTGCATTTGAACATTCTTTTTACCAAATTCCATAAATAAACAAACGACTTCAACAAAAACACATACAGATAACTGACACTTAATATCACTGTATTCTTATACTTGTGTACAGACTGGCCAGGAAACGTTTACTTATCCTTTAAACATTATTATAAAATATACTCTGTTTGATAAAGTTTAAATATTTAATGGTCATAACAATTTCTACCGGCTAGTCTAGAAATAAAATGCACCATTGGATAAAGGCAAGTTTCGCAATAGCAGCTCTGTGTTCAATCTAGGACAGTACGCGAGTATGAACGAACATGCGTGTTAGTGGCATTGTAAGTGCATTACATCTTGCAATATATCGTTATTCAGTGAACAGTCAATAAATCGTACAAGGTTGTGTGTTTTTTATAAATTACATAGTTTCGTTATCTAAATAAATAACAATGTCTTCAATAATATGCTTGCGTTGAATCTATGAAGGTATTTGCCTGCTGTGGCCTGATGTGCATTCTACGTTATTTATATGTTCTCATGCTTATAAATTCAAGTTAAGCAGAAGAAAAAGTTTTGTATAATTTAATATACAAGGTTTTACTTTGGACGAGAATGCATACAGTCAGGTCAATGAAAAGCTCTGACTTTCAGCATAAAATCATTAGCAATAACAATGTTAGAATGTTTATCCTGTACAAAGTTTGATAACCCTTAACGTAATGTAACATGTTTATGCCATCCTAACTGGATATCTAGAACCAGGGCGGTGCTAATGGCATTGTTAGGATCAGAACTGAAGGGCCGCAACTGTCTCGTTATGGAGAAAGTACCAGACCTCTCTGATTAATTTGTAACATATATTGGTCTACTACTTTGCCGCCATAATGTTCCCGTGAGTAGGGTCCGCTCGTAAGTTGGAAACAAAGATCAAACTTGTGTATCGCATGGACATCATTCGGAACATCTCGGTCCTTATTACAAAAACTATTCACGGAAATTTTACGGAATCCGTATAAGTGGTAGCTGTGGTTAAGTCACGTGACGCCTATCAGATCAGAATATTCTCATTTGTTTATTTTTCACAGAAATTTACTTCTGGATAAACTACGTGCAATCTTGCTTTAATCTTGGTTTAGAATTATGTTAATTATATTTCTTATACGTGTATTATCTTTTCGAGTCCTTATATTTATTTAGTTGATAAAGAAATAATACAGATACATTAGCCACAACAGCAATGTTTGTCCTCTTTAATTATTTTGAGCTAACTTTGAGAAGTCCTGGATTTAGTCGCTTTTAGCAGAATTGTTGCTATGACAGAAATATAGTCGAGATTTCTTCTTGCTTAATTTGCCTTTTTTCATCATCATGTTCATGGACCTTAGTTTATTCTTGTCCAATTTAACAAAATTCCAGTTTTTGCGCGCTTTGCCATCTGTGGTTTCCTCAATAGTAAGAAAAGTGAAATACATAATCCTAAAGCAGTAAATGCAGGAGGTAAAACACCGTTATATTCGAAAAAGGAATTTGCAAGAAATATGATACGAGTTTGTACAGCAGTAGAGATTTCTCACGAGAATAAAAAGAAGCCTTGTTTACTTTGTCCTAATTCTGGCAAACGGTCTCTATATCGCTTTCCTATTGCCATTAATTTCAGATTTATTGCGATTCTTGTGCAATTTATTGTGTCTGGCACCATAAATAATGCTTTGTGGTTATCATCTCGATAAAATATATTCAGAAATAAATAAATTTACCACAGTGTTGAAAGAAAGCACTTAAAAGATGATAACTGCATTAAGCTGACAGGTTCGGAAAAGCAAGAAAAATAACACATAGGTACTTTCTCATATCAGTAATGATTGTCTGGTCAATGGGAACTTTCTCATATCAGTAACAATTGTCGGGTCAATGGGTACTTTCTCATATCAGTAACGATTGTCTGGTCAATGGGAACTTTCTCATATCAGTAACAATTGTCGAGTCAATGGGTACTTTCTCATATCAGTAACGATTGTCGAGTCAATGTGTACTTTCTAATATCAGTAACGATTGTCGAGTCAATGGATACTTTCTCATATCAGTAACGATTGTCGAGTCAATAGGTACTTTCATATATCAGTAACGATTGTCAAGTCAATCGGTACCTTCTCATATCAGTAACAATTGGCCGGTCAATGGGTACTTTCTCATATCAGTAACGATTGTCGAGTCAATGGGTACTTTCTCATATCAGTAACAATTGTCTGGTCAATGGGAACTTTCTCATATCAGTAACAATTGTCGGGTCAATGGGTACTTTCTCATATCAGTAACGATTGTCGGGTCAATGGGTACTTTCTCATATCAGTAACGATTGTCGGGTCAATGGGTACTTTCTAATATCAGTAACGATTGTCGGGTCAATGGGTACTTTCTCATATCAGTAACGATTGTCGGGTCAATGGGTACTTTCTCATATCAGTAACGATTGTCGGGTCAATGGGTACTTTCTCATACCAGTAACAATTGTCGAGTCAATGGGAACTTTCTCATATCAGTAACGATTGTCGGGTCAATGGGTACTTTCTCATATCAGTAACAATTGTCTGGTCAATGGGAACTTTCTCATATCAGTAACAATTGTCGAGTCAATGGGTACTTTCTCATATCAGTAACGATTGTCGGGTCAATGGGTACTTTCTCATATCAGTAACAATTGTCGAGTCAATGGGTACTTTCTCATATCAGTAACAATTGTCGGGTCAATGGGTACTTTCTCATATCAGTAACAATTGTCTGGTCAATGGGTACTTTCTCATATCAGTAACAATTGTCGGGTCAATGGGTACTTTCTCATATCAGTAACAATTGTCGGGTCAATGGGAACTTTCTCATATCAGGAATGATTGTCAAGTCAATGGGTACTTTCTCATATCAGTAACGATTGTCGAGTCAATGGGTACTTTCTCATATCAGTAACAATTGTCGGGTCAATGGGTACTTTCTCATATCAGTAACAATTGTCTGGTCAATGGGTACTTTCTCATATCAGTAACAATTGTCTGGTCAATGGGTACTTTCTCATATCAGTAACAATTGTCGGGTCAATGGGTACTTTCTCATATCAGTAACAATTGTCTGGTCAATGGGTACTTTCTCATATCAGTAACAATTGTCTGGTCAATGGGTACTTTCTCATATCAGTAACAATTGTCTGGTCAATGGGTACTTTCTCATATCAGTAACAATTGTCTGGTCAATGGGTACTTTCTCATATCAGTAACAATTGTCTGGTCAATGGGTACTTTCTCATATCAGTAACAATTGTCTGGTCAATGGGTACTTTCTCATATCAGTAACAATTGTCTGGTCAATGGGTACTTTCTCATATCAGTAACAATTGTCGGGTCAATGGGTACTTTCTCATATCAGTAACAATTGTCGGGTCAATGGGTACTTTCTCATATCAGTAACGATTGTCGGGTCAATGGGTACTTTCTCATATCAGTAACAATTGTCGAGTCAATGGGAACTTTCTCATATCAGTAACAATTGTCGGGTCAATGGGTACTTTCTCATATCAGTAACGATTGTCGGGTCAATGGGTACTTTCTCATATCAGTAACGATTTTCGGGTCAATGGGAACTTTCTCATATCAGTAACGATTGTCGGGTCAATGGGTACTTTCTCATATCAGTAACAATTGTCGGGTCAATGGGTACTTTCTCATATCAGTAACAATTGTCGGGTCAATGAGTACTTTCTCATATCAGTAACGATTGTCGAGTCAATGGATACTTTCACATATCAGTAACGATTGCCTGGTCAATGGAAACTTTCTCATATCAGTAACGATAATCGAGTAAATGGGTACTTTCTCATATCAGTTACGATTGTCGAGTCAATGGGTACTTTCTCATATCAGTAACGATTGTCGGGTCAATGGGTACTTTCTCATATCAGTAACGATTGTCGGGTCAATGGGTACTTTCTCATATCAGTAACAATTGTCGGGTCAATGGGAACTTTCTCATATCAGTAACAATTGTCGAGTCAATGGGAACTTTCTCATATCAGTAACGATTGTCGGGTCAATGGGTACTTTCTCATATCAGTAACAATTGTCGAATCAATGGGAACTTTCTCATATCAGTAACAATTGTCGAGTCAATGGGTACTTTCTCATATCAGTAACGATTGTCAAATCAATGGGTACTTTCTCATAACAGTAACGATTGTCAAATCAATGGGTACTTTCTCATATCAGGAATGATTGTCAAGTCAATGGGTACTTTCTCATATCAATAACGATTGTCGAGTAAATAGGTACTTTCTCATATCAGTAACGATTGTCGAGTGAATGGCTACTTTCTCATATCAGTAACAATTGTCGGGTCAATGGGAACTTTCTCATATCAGTAACAATTGTCGGGTCAATGGGAACTTTCTCATATCAGTAACGATTGTCAAGTCAATGGGTACTTTCTCATATCAGTAACGATTGTCGGGTCAATGGGTACTTTCTCATATCAGTAACGATTGTCGGGTCAATTTGTTCTTTTTAATATCAGTAACGATTGTCGATTCATTGGGTAGTTAGTCATATCAGTAACGATTGTCGAGTCAATGGGTACTTTCTCATATCAGTAACGATTGTCGAGTCAATGGGTACTTTCTAATATCAGTAACGATTGTCGAGTCAATGGGTACTTTCTCATATCAGTAACAATTGTTGGGTCAATGGGTACTTTTTCATATCAGTAACGATTGTTGAGTCAATGGGTACTTTCTCATATCAGCAACGATATTTGGATCGGTGGTTACTTTCTCATATTAGTAACGATTATCGAGTAAATGGGTACTTTCTCATATTAGTAACGATTGTCGAGACAATGGGTATTTTTCATATAAGTAACGATTGTCGAGTCAATGGGTACTTACTCATATCAGTAACGATTGTCCGGTCAAGTCAATGGGTACTTTCTCATATCAGTAACGATTGTCCGGTCAAGTCAATGGGTACTTTCTCATATCAGTTACGATTGTCGAGGTATAATGGGTACTTTCTCATATCAGTAACGATTGTCCGGTCAAGTCAATAGGTACTTTCTCATATCAGTAACGATTGTCGAGTAAATGGGTACTTTTTCATATCAGTAACGATTGTCCGTTCAAGTCAATGGGTACTTTCTCATATCAGTAACGATTGGAGAGTATATGGGTACTTACTCATATTAGTAACGATTGTCGGGTCAATGGGTACTTTCTCATATCAGTAACGATTGTCAAGTCAATGGGTACTTTCTCATATCAGTAACGATTGTCGAGTCAATGGATACTTTCTCATATCAGTAACGATTGTCGAGTCAATGGATACTTTCTCATATCAATAACGATTGTCGAGTCAATGGATACTTTCACATATCAGTAACGATTGTCGAGTCAATGGGTACTTTCTTATATCAGTAACGATTGTCAAGTCAATGGGTTCCTTCTCATATCAGTGACGATTGTCGGGTCAATGGGTTTTTACTCATATCAGTAACGATTGTCGAGTCAATGGGTACTTTCTCATATCAGTAACGATTGTCGAGTAAAAGGGTACTTTCTCATATCAGTAACGATTGTTGGGTCAATTGGTACTTTCTCATATCAGTAACGATTGGCCGGTCAATGGGTACTTTCTCATATCAGTAACGATTGTCGGGTCAATGGGTACTTTCTCATATCAGTAACGATTGTCGGGTCAATGGGTACTTTCTCATATCAGTAACGATTGTCGGGTCAATGGGTACTTTCTCATATCAGTAACGATTGTCGGGTCAATGGGTACTTTCTCATATCAGTAACGATTGGCCGGTCAATGGGTACTTTCTCATATCAGTAACGATTGGCCGGTCAATGGGTACTTTCTCATATCAGTAACGATTGTCGAGTCAATGGGTACTTTCTCATATCAGTAACGATTGTTGGGTCAATGGGTACTTTCTTATATCAGCAAGGATATTTGGATCGTTGGTTTCTTTCTCATATCAGTAACGATTGTCGATACAATGGGCACTTTTCATATAAGTAACGATTGTCGAGTCAATGGGTACTTACTCATATCAGTAACGATTGTCCGGTCAAGTCAATGGGTACTTTCGAATATCAGTAACGATTGTCGAGTAAATGGGTACTTTCTCATATCAGTAACGATTGTCGGGTCAATGGGTACTTTCTCATATCAGTAACGATTGTCAGGTCAATGGGTACTTTCTCATATCAGTAACGATTGTCAGGTCAATGGATACTTTCTCAAATCAGTAACGATTAATAAGTCAATGGGTACTTTTCATATCAGTAACGATTGTCCGGTCAAGTCAATGGGTACTTTCTCATATCAGTAACGATTGTCGGGTCAATGGGTTTTTACTCATATCAGTAACGATTGTCGAGTCAATGGGTACTTTCGCATATCAGTAACGATTGTCGAGTAAATGGGTACTTTCTCATATCAGTAAGGATTGTCGAGTCAATTGATACTTTCTCATATCAGTAACGATTGTCGGGTCAATGGGTACTTTCTCATATCAGTAACAATTCGAGTCAATGGGTACTTTCTTATATCAGTAACGATTGGCCGTTCAATGGGTACTTTCTCATATCAGTAACGATTGTCAGGTCAATGGATACTTTCTCAAATCAGTAACGATTGTTAAGTCAATGGGTACTTTTCATATCAGTAACGATTGTCCGGTCAAGTCAATGGGTACTTTCTCATATCAGTAACGATTGTCGGGTCAATGGGTTTTTACTCATATCAGTAACGATTGTCGAGTCAATGGGTACTTTCACATATCAGTAACGATTGTCGAGTAAATGGGTACTTTCTCATATCAGTAAGGATTGTCGAGTCAATTGATACTTTCTCATATCAGTAACGATTGTCGGGTCAATGGGTACTTTCTCATATCAGTAACAATTCGAGTCAATGGGTACTTTCTTATATCAGTAACGATTGGCCGTTCAATGGGTATTTTCTCATATCAGTAACGATTGTCAAGTCAATGGGTACTTCCTCAAATCAGTAACGATTGTCCGGTCAAGTCAATGGGTACTTTCTCATATCAGTAACGATTGTCGAGTCAATGGGTACTTTCTCATATCAGTAACGATTGTCGAGTCAATGGGTACTTTCTCATATCAGTAACGATTGTCGAGTCAATGGGAACTTTCTCATATCAGTAACGATTGTCGAGTAAATGCGTACTCTCTCATATCAGTAACGATTGGCCGGTCAATGGGTACTTTCTTATATCAGTAACGATTGGCCGGTCAATGGGTACTTTCTCATATCAGTAACGATTGTCGAGTCAAAGGGTACTTTCTCATATCAGTAACGATTGTCAAGTCAATGGGTACTTTCTCATATCACTAACGATTATCCGGTCAAGTCAATGGGTACTTTCTCATATCAGTAACGATTGTCGAGTAAAGGGGTACTTTCTCATATCAGTAACGATTGTCGGGTCAATGGGTACTTTCTCATATCAGTAACGATTGTCGGGTCAATGGGTACTTTCTCATATCAGTAACGATTGTCAAGTCAATGGGTACTTTCTCATATCAGTAACGATTGTCCGGTCAAGTCAATGGGTACTTTCTCATATCAGTAACGATTGTCGGGTCAATGGGTTTTTACTCATATCAGTAACGATTGTCGAGTCAATGGGTACTTTCTCATATCAGTAACGATTGTCAAGTAAATGGGTACTTTCTCATATCAGTAACGATTGTCGAGTCAATGGATACTTTCTCATATCAGTAACGATTGTCGGGTCAATGGGTACTTTCTCATATCTGTAACAATTCGAGTCAATGGGTACTTTCTTATATCAGTAACGATTGGCCGGTCAATGGGTACTTTCTCATATCAGTAACGATTGTCAAGTCAATGGGTACTTTCTCATATCAGTAACGATTGTCCGGTCAAGTCAATGGGTACTTTCTCATATCAGTAACGATTGTCGAGTCAATGGGTACTTTCTCATATCAGTAACGATTGTCGAGTAAATGGGTACTCTCTCATATCAGTAACGATTGGCCGGTCAATGGGTACTTTCTCATATCAGTAACGATTGTCGAGTCAAAGGGTACTTTCTCATATCAGTAACGATTGTCGAGTCAATTGGTACTTTCTCATATCAGTAACGATTGTCAAGTCAATGGGTACTTTCTCATATCACTAACGATTGTCCGGTCAAGTCAATGGGTACTTTCTCATATCAGTAACGATTGTCGAGTAAATGGGTACTTACTCATATCAGTAACGATTGTCGAGTAAAGGGGTACTTTCTCATATCAGTAACGACAGTCGGGTCAAGGGGAAATTTCTCATATCAGCAACGATTGTCGAGTCAATGGGTACTTTTTCCTATCAGTAACGATTGTCGGGTCAATGGGAAATTTCTCATATCAGCAACGATTGTCTGGTCAATGGGTACTTTCTCATATCAGTAACGTTTGTTGGGTCAATGGGTACTTTCTCATATCAGTAACGATTGTCGAGTCAATAGATACTTCCTCATACCAGTAACGACTGTCGAGTCAATGAGTACTTTCTCATATCAGTACCGATTGTCGAGTCAGTGGGTACTTTCTCATATCAGTACCGATTGTCGAGTCAGTGGGTACTTTCTCATATCAGTAACGATTTTCCGGTCAATGAGTACTTTCTCATATCAGTAACAATTGTCGAGTCAATGGGTACTTTCTCATATCAGTAACTATTGTCGAGTCAATGGGTACTTTCTCATATCAGTAACGATTGTCGAGTCAATGGATACTTTCTCATATCAGTAACAATTGTCGAGTCAATGAATACTTACTCATATCAGTAACGATTGTCGAGTCAATGGGTACTTTCTCATATCGGTAACGATTGTCTGGGCAAAGTTTACTTTCTCATATCAGTAACGATTGTCGGGTCGATGGGTACTTACTCATATCAGTAACGATTGTCGGGTCGATGGGTACTTACTCATATCAGTAACGATTATGGAGTCATTGGGTAATTACTCATATCAGTAACGATTGTCGGGTCAAAGGGTACTTTCTCATATCAGTAACGATTGTCGAGTCAAAGGGTACTTTCTCATATCAGTAACGATTGTCGGGTCAAAGGGTACTTTCTCATATCACTAACGATTGTCGGGTCGATGGGTACTTTCTGATATCACTAACGATTGTCGAGTCAAAGGGTACTTTCTCATATCAGTAACGATTGTCGGGTCAAAGGGTACTTTCTCATATCACTAACGATTGTCGGGTCAAAGGGTACTTTCTCATATCAGTAACGATTGTCGGGTCGATGGGTACTTACTCATATCAGTAACGATTGTCGAGTCATTGGGTACTTTCTCATATCAGTAACGATTGTCGGGTCAAAGGGTACTTTCTCATATCAGTAACGATTGTCGGGTCAAAGGGTACTTTCTCATATCAGTAACGATTTTCCGGTCGGTAGGTACTTTCTCATATCAGTAACGATTTTCAGGTCGATGGGTACTTTCTCACATCAGTAACGATTTTTGAGTCAATGGGTATTTTCTCATATCCGTAACCGTCTGTTAGGACAAGACTACATTGAACAAGGAGTATTTCCTTTATTCACATTAGCAGAGCAATGCTATATTTTAATGCAATGAAAAAATGAGAAAGTTCAGCGCATGTTCATAACGCAGAGATCCACGCGATCCTACCTCGTCACCGTCAAGCGTATGTTCATGACGCAGATCACACGCGATCCTACCTGGTCACAGTTTGGTGTATGTTTATAACGCAGAGATCCACGCGAACCTACCTGGTCACAGTTTGGTGTATGTTTATAACGCAGAGATCCACGCGAACCTACCTGGTCACAGTTTGGTGTATGTTTATAACGCAGATCACACGCGACCCTACCTGGTCACAGTTTGGTGTATGTTTATAACGCAGAGATCCACGCGAACCTACCTGGTCACAGTTTGGTGTATGTTGATGACGCAGAGATCCACGCGATCCTACCTGGTTACAGTTTAGTGTATATTCGTGACGCAGAGATCCACGCGAACCTTCCTGGTCACAGTTTAGTGTATGTTAATGACGCAGAGATCCACGCGATCCTACCTGGTCACAGTTTGGTGTATGTTGATGATGCAGAGGACACGCGATCCTACCTGGTCACAGTTTAGTGTATGTTCGTGACGCAGAAATCCACGCGATCCTACCTGGTCACAGTTTAGTGTATGTTCATGACGCAGCGATCCACGCGATCCTACCTGGTCACAGTTTAGTGTATGTTCGTGACGCAGAGATCCACGCGATCCTCATTTCAGATGTGTATATTTAAAAAATGGCGTCAGTATGAAGCCATTCGGGGTATATGTACGATACATTATGTATACACATAACGGACATTACGGCATGCGTAGTTCGACAATTCACCGGGTAGTTTGTTAACTTTTAAACGGAAAAATATAAACTTAAAGACAACAGATTGTTGTGAAGGACAGCGTGCAATATAATTTATTGACCAGATTTTTGTCATTTTTTTGTGGTCATTTAAAACATATTTGTTTCTTCGAACTCAAAAACAGTGCAAGTTTGACTAGCTTTGACCAAGTCCCTTTTAACTGCCACATTGTAACTGATTAATTAGTATCGACACTATAGGGTTTGGTTTGGGTGGAGAAATGAAGAACTACTGATATTACTTACCACGCCAGTTTCTGTATGCAACACTTCGTATGGACCAAAGTCGGTACATGTCAAAACTGACTCTCATAATAAAGTCTCTTCTAGAAATATGTAAACTTAAGCGACAATGACGCTTGGAAAAACAGTCTTAACGGTCCAAAGTAAAAATAAATACTTATCTGTCGGTACGATTCGAGATTTGTAAATATGCTAGCCAGAGAAGTAAGAAAAAGACCAAAATGTATTGGAGGCGAAATGATTCAACTTCATAACTTAAAGCAAATATCCCACACTGACTAGTGTAGTTAAGTCTCTTTAGCAAAACTTAGATCTCAACTTAATTCCGTTATAACGCTGGTAGACGTAATGTTTTATCGTCTCCAAAATAGTTTAAAAGGTATATGGATTATAATTAAAATACGACAGCTTACTTGTTTATAGCAATTATGAAATCTGGTAGCTAGTGAAACGGCAACTGAAAGGTTAAAAATAATTGAAAACATTTTTTAAATTCATTCATTCATTCATTCATTCATTCATTCATTCATTTATTTATTTATTTATTTATTTATTTATTTATTTATTTATTTATTGTGTGTGTGTGTTCCTGAGATTTCTTGTATGTTTATCCAAAGCTATTGCGACTGCACCGTCTAGTCTTGGTACATGCATCTTTATATTGTTTCATTATACTTGCGACAATGTTTACATGCAGTTTTCAACATGACCTCTCTTATCATTTTGACGAGTTTCAACCAGCGCCTATCCAATCACTGTGCTCTGTTGGCCTTTGCAGTGCCACACATGTCTTGTTTAAATAATTTGTACCGATTATATTGTTTCGCTTGAATTAATATGTCTTTAAGGTAAATAACACAACATCTTCAACTAACTATCTTGTTTATTGTTTTTATTAATTTCAAAGTCAAGCGAATACTCACATTGACATAAAAACAAATTACTTTGACGCCCTACATGTACTTGCATTATACACTAAGACACAATAATGACATAACCTCACAATTACTTAAAACAAATCTTCACGTTTGACAGATATAGGTCAAAAACATTTTTCTGATACATTTTAAGAAACTCAATTTTATTACTGAGAACATATTATCGCAATAAATTTCCAGAATACAATTCTTCTTGTGGCTGACATTTATATGAGCTGTGAACGGTATGCGATCGATTATTAACATATCAAATGTTAAACAGACTTGCAATGAATTCTTGATACGCGCGCATCGGCATTTCTAATAATCTAAACAACTGAGTTGTTGGTTTTTTGAGACTGTTGCAAGTGTACACAGTCTCCAAATAATTGTTATTCTGTTGGCGGGACACCAAATCAATAAACAAACAAACAAACAAACAAAAACAAACAAACTTGGACGCACGACGTCAGCCTTGTAAGTTGAACACAATTCAGAGCCGTCTCTCAAGACTGGTTCAAAAGAATTAATTAAATAACAGCATACATTTTCTCGGATAATGCTTCCAAAGCACTTACAGTTATAAGGTTGAACGGGAGAGAATGAACTCACAGCCACTAAAACCCAAAACTGGAAGAAAGTCTTGGATTTTAAAAGGTTGATATAGTTTTTGCTTTAACATTTTCAACGATTCGTTCACTGGATTTTACAAAATTTGTGAAATGTATTTTAGACCGCATGAGTGAGACAAGTGACAGTTTCTCAACAGATTCGTACACTTTTGTGAAGTAGTCCTTTAAAGCCAAGAGAGAGAACTGATAATAACTGACCATGGAGCGATTGAACGTGAAGTTAATGGACTTGTCTGAGAAAAGACGGATTATGTTGCGGCGGAGATCGCCTCTTATTGTGCGACCTCGTGGAATATTGAAGAAAGGTAAGTTGAGCAATGTTGTGTATTTTAAAGGGGGTAACCAATAGTTTTACATTAAATACATGTACCAATATCTGAGCCCTGTCTGAGGGTTATTTGGCACATATTCTGCCCAGCAAACTCATATTTAGTCTTATAAAAGACTATTTTGAGCATTACCTTTAATTATTAGACAGTACAGATTGAGAAAAAAATCGTCTCATAATGATTCATTCCTTCTAATGTATAGATAAACAGAACAGAAACATTTGCTAAAAAAGATGTCGGCGTAAAAACGAATTACCCAGATGATGATATAATAAGATCTGAGAAGTGGTCTCTGATTTTCTTGGTTCAAACTGGCTTACTGTGAAGCGTGGCTCAGATAGGACATATATATCTATAATAACGATTGGGGTGCAATGCTTCGTTTACCGCAAATATAGGG
Organism: Sinonovacula constricta; assembly: GCA_007844125.1. Taxonomy (NCBI): domain Eukaryota; kingdom Metazoa; phylum Mollusca; class Bivalvia; order Cardiida; family Solecurtidae; genus Sinonovacula; species Sinonovacula constricta. Next base: position 43,184,629 of record CM017566.1, read on the forward strand.
CCTCACTAAGCAGCATTTGCGGAATCTTTTCACTTAGTGATAATTTATTTTTTGTTGTTGTTTCGTTCATACGGTCGGATACCACTTTTAGTTAGCGATTTTATGCTGTTTAAATAGTTAACTCCTCAGCCCTTTACCATGTCGGTTCGAGGCAAAAACATTCGTGTGGGAGAAATTCCCGCTGATAGCTGGATGTCGCAAACCAGAATCGTGTTGGTGCAATGTATGTACAAAACCGTCACTTCAAACCAGAATCGTGTTGGTGCAATGTATGTACAAAACCGTCACTTCAAACCAGAATCGTGTTGGTGCAATGTATGTACAAAACCGTCACTTCAAACTAAAAATTTGCAGCGGCTTGGGACGTATTGCTTATGTATAGATATGAGAAGTCTACAAACCAACTGTCTGGATAGAACCAGTGACGCGCCGCATGTTACATGTATCGGCCTGGAAAATTGTCTGCATCCTGTTTCCATAGGAGACAAGCATGTAACCTTTCTTTTTATCTCTTAGTAGTTTGTCTACACGATGCGTGACACTGGAGGCTAACCACAAAAATAATACATTCATTAGAAGAGCTCCTGTCAATAATGTAAAGTACTTGTGCTATGAATGAAAAAAATGTTTAATTGGCATGTGTAATACAATACATTGTCCTTAAATACTTATATCGGAAATTACGTAAGAAATCTGAAAGGTAATAAGTAATGTGTTTGGAAAGAAGTTCTGTTTTGACTTCATTTTTTCTATTTCTATTTACATATATAATATCAGGTGTTCGTGGTATGCTCCCACAATAAAGGCAACGTGCTATATTTTACTCTACTATACTTCGATTTCGGATGAACTTATCACTCAACAAGTGGATCAATTTGGACCATATATAACATCGTCTTGTTTCTATGGTGATTGTTATTTGTTCTAATTAGTATTCCCCATCAAGAATATTCAAGAATTTTAAATTTATACTCAGTGTATTTTGTCTATGTGTATGTCATTATTTTCGACAGTAAATACATTAACCGTGTATTTTTTTTATTATACTTAAAAATATGCATGGTATGAATATGAAATGTACATACCAAGTATTTGATTGGTAAGATTTTAGAGGATTTTGTTAAAAACGTTCTTGGAAATAGTCTATTTACAGCAAGTTCAAAGTCCGCCTGAAATTCCTCACATGATGTTGTTCCCTTACTCGAACTATCCCATTTTTCAGACTCAACTGTCAATGGGTTCCAAGTGCTATGCCAGGTTCTAGTTAGGGTATAGCCTAGGCCTATATAGTGTTTTTGTGTGTTTGGGCGTGTGTTTTTGTTGTTGTTGTCGTTTGCTTGTTGTTGTTTTTTGCTAAAAGGAACAGTCAGCAGCCTTTAAGACCTGTGTATGAATTTCATATGTTGTTCGTCTTCTCTATTCCGAATATATTTGTAAACGCCACGTATAAGGTTATCAGTCGTATTCAGAGGAAATAATCGCGCACGTCTTGTTTGGTAAAAAGGGTAATCATTATTTCCCTTGGTTATATGGGCTGGAATCGCATGACCAGTGAAAGAGCTTGCTGGTATAAACGTGTATGTATACCAAAATCAATGTCAGAGTACAAATCATATACATTTCGTATATTATGTCAATGGTACAGATGTTCCAGTATTTAAATTAAAAAAAAAAACACACACAAAAAGAAACATTTTAATTTAATAGTTCGCAGTATGCATGCCTCGTTAAAATAGGCTACCTATTTGAATTACTGAACTAATATAGCACGTGACCACTGCTTATAGATATCAGCCAAAATGGTTTGCCGAGAACACATGCCTTTAGTTTACAGCGACACAGCAGTCATAATTCTACATTTTTATTAATTGCTATCTGTATATCCAGCCACATGGCGACAAACAGCAATACTTTTTGTCAACATATGTAAATAGATTTTCACTTACTGAAAAATCTTATACGTTTTTATTTTTCTTGACATTCATTTACTGTTATTAAAAACAGTTTTCTCTGTAAATTGAGTATAACTTGTGAAATTTAAAACTTGTCCATGCCAGTAAACTTAAAAATGTGCGCATGCGCGGGAAACGCGTTTTTCGTATCCGAGGTTGGGAAGATGTATAAATAAAAAAATACGCTATCCCTATTCAAAGATTTCAATAAATATACGTCGACCGCAAGTCCTTTAAAACGTGCAATCAGAGAAAAGATGGACGCCGACTGTCAAAAATATCACATCATGAATAGCCAATGTGTAGTGTACAATGGTATTCAACACGACACAAGTTTGAAACGTTAGGTTCGACTCTATAGTTAGTCGTCATGGCGCCAGGTAACTTTCTTTTTTGAAGAAACATTTGAAGCAGCTATTTCTACCCCGAAATGACTTTCGTAATAAACTATTGGTGTGTTCGAACTTTTGCAGAAACTTTTAATTGACAACCAGAGTGTAGTTTTGTAGGCCTATGTATATTTGATAGGTCATGAATCAAAACAGTGCAAGGCTGGTAAGATCTTTGGATTTCACTGACTGACCATTCATCCATGATTGGACATCATTGTAAGACTTTAGCAGTAGACTTATTAGTTGCAGGGTTGTTTGGATCAGGGAACAGTACAATGTACAGTGCAGGGGCGGGTACATGTATCAGTGTGTTCAGTACCGGTATATTTGAAGGTCATTGATGAATGTCAATGATCCAGACTCCAGTCCCAGGATTGGAGGGTCGAATGTTTGAGCCTCATATTGGAACTCAAAGCTCTATCCTTGAGCAGAACAGTTATCTCTGCATTGATACGCATTGATGTATCAATACTATAATCTAAAGAGCTGAATACTATTTTCAGTTAATATGCTTACCCCAGGGCTGTATGCACAGGAAGATCAGTTGGTAGTGTATCTCCAGGCAGGAGGTTGTGGGTTCACTCCCACACTTGTAAATGGAACTTGTTAAAAGTGAAAGTTATTTCTTTTGCAGCTGTTTTATGTGGGTTATTTTCAATAAGATTTAGCAGTTATTTACCAGTGACTCTGGTGGTTCAACCAACTTTCACAGCTATATCAGGTCATGTGTGGTTGTTAATCCCTGGTTTATGGGGATTATCTCACTGAATCATTGTCACCAAGGCAGGCTTTTAATCCAATTAGACTGCCTTACTGAAACCCAAATATTTATTCTACTTTAGACCACCAGTTTGTAAATCTTTCACTCTCTGTAATTGAATGTTACTGCAGAGAAATGAATCATTACTTATTGCATTTAAATCCTGGTACAGCTTCATGTGTTCTCTTTTAACCTTATAAATGTTTCCCTAAGATTTTATCTCAATTTTCTTCAATTGATTTTTTGTTTAAATCTATTGTTTGATACAACTTTTCCTATTTGTTTTGAATTTTTTTATTTCATTTAATATTCTCCAGTTGAAGACACTTCTCAACCATTGAACATTTGATACCCCGTCACTTGAATAAAAATCCTTCATTTTGATATTCATTGATAAGTTTACACATCGTTGTTTAATTAATGGAAGAATTCACAGGGTTGAGTATCGAGCAGCAATGTATACACATGCTCAGTGAATACATTGTACATGGGGATATTATGAAAGCTCTGCAACAATGGCTAGTTAGACATTTGTTAGGTGTGTTGTTATTATTGCACAAACTTTATTGGAGAGAACAATGTGTCAACACACTTCTTCTGCTGATAATAATCATTTTTATTGTAATATGTTCTTAAGTATTGGGTAGACCCGGTAGATATATTTTGTGAGGCTACATACAGAGATAAGATAAAAGAACTAATTATAGCTCAATTATTACAGCTGTCATTCAAGGACTGGATTAAGTTAATTGAGATTTAACAGTGTCTGAAATTTGAGTTTGTAGTTAGTGGGATTTCAGTGTCGGTATTATTCATTATTGGATTTTGTGACTTTTGTTACTGGCAGTAAAGCGCTTATTTTATTACACATATTAATTGTGATAGACAAATGGTTATGAAATATGTTCTTTGTCCTTAGTGGGCTAATAAAAGGTAAGCTGTGTTTTGAACCATTTTGTGGGGTTACAATTTTAAATATTTAATGTATTTATTAGGCACCAAAATAAACCTGATCATTTTCTTGACTCAAAATATATAATAAGTCAATAATGAAACTTGAAATGGTGAAGACCCATTCACGTTCCCACCTTCCTTCCAATGTAAATAAATAGTCCAAAGTCATTACATAAGACAGACCTTATAATTGTGCAAAAAATGTAAGAATCTGATTGTTTGTGCACAAAATATTATGAACAGTCTTTTAGCTGTATAGTTATGCCTTCATTTTGTAAAGTACACCTGACATGCATGGGAACTACTGTATAACTACCCTGGTATTGACTGAGTGCATGCATGGTAACTACTGTATAACTACCCTTGTATATGACTGAGTGCATGCATGGGAACTACTGTATAACTACTCTGGTATTGACTGAGTGCATGCATGGGAACTACTGTATAACTACCCTGGTTCGACTGAGTGCATGCATGGGAACTACTGTATAACTACCCTGGTTCGACTGAGTGCATGCATGGGAACTACTGTATAACTACCCTGGTATTTGACTGAGTGCATGCATGGGAACTACTGTATAACTACCCTGGTATTTGACTGAGTGCATGCATGGGAACTACTGTATAACTACCCTGGTATTTGACTGAGTGCATGCATGGGAACTACTGTATAACTACCCTGGTATTGACTGAGTGCATGCATGGGAACTACTGTATAACTACCCTGGTTCGACTGAGTGCATGCATGGGAACTACTGTATAACTACCCTGGTTCGACTGAGTGCATGCATGGGAACTACTGTATAACTACCCTGGTTCGACTGAGTGCATGCATGGGAACTACTGTATAACTACCCTGGTATATGACTGAGTGCATGCATGGGAACTACTGTATAACTACCCTGGTTCGACTGAGTGCATGCATGGGAACTACTGTATAACTACCCTTGTATGTGACTGAGTGTATGCATGGGAACTACTGTATAACTACCCTTGTATATGACTGAGTGCATGCATGGGAACTACTGTATAACTACCCTGGTATATGACTGAGTGCATGCATGGGAACTACTGTATAACTACCCTTGTATATGACTGAGTGCATGCATGGGAACTACTGTATAACTACCCTGGTATATGACTGAGTGCATGCATGGGAACTACTGTATAACTACCCTGGTTCGACTGAGTGCATGCATGGGAACTACTGTATAACTACCCTTGTATGTGACTGAGTGTATGCATGGGAACTACTGTATAACTACCCTGGTTCGACTGAGTGCATGCATGGGAACTACTGTATAACTACCCTGGTATTGACTGAGTGCATGCATGGGAACTACTGTATAACTACCCTGGTATTGACTGAGTGCATGGATGGGAACTACTGTATAACTACCCTGGTTCGACTGAGTGCATGCATGGGAACTACTGTATAACTACCCTGGTTCGACTGAGTGCATGCATGGGAACTACTGTATAACTACCCTGGTTCGACTGAGTGCATGCATGGGAACTACTGTATAACTACCCTGGTTCGACTGAGTGCATGCATGGGAACTACTGTATAACTACCCTGGTTCGACTGAGTGCATGCATGGGAACTACTGTATAACTACCCTTGTATGTGACTGAGTGCATGCATGGGAACTACTGTATAACTACCCTGGTATTGACTGAGTGCATGCATGGGAACTACTGTATAACTACCCTGGTATGTGACTGAGTGCATGCATGGGAACTACTGTATAACTACCCTGGTTCGACTGAGTGCATGCATGGGAACTACTGTATAACTACCCTTGTATGTGACTGAGTGCATGCATGGGAACTACTGTATAACTACCCTGGTATGTGACTGAGTGTATGCATGGGAACTACTGTATAACTACCCTGGTATGTGACTGAGTGCATGCATGGGAACTACTGTATAACTACCCTGGTTCGACTGAGTGCATGCATGGGAACTACTGTATAACTACCCTTGTATGTGACTGAGTGCATGCATGGGAACTACTGTATAACTACCCTTGTATGTGACTGAGTGCATGCATGGGAACTACTGTATAACTACCCTGGTTCGACTGAGTGCATGCATGGGAACTACTGTATAACTACCCTGGTATATGACTGAGTGCATGCATGGGAACTACTGTATAACTACCCTGGTATTGACTGAGTGCATGCATGGGAACTACTGTATAACTACCCTGGTTCGACTGAGTGCATGCATGGGAACTACTGTATAACTACCCTTGTATGTGACTGAGTGCATGCATGGGAACTACTGTATAACTACCCTGGTATATGACTGAGTGCATGCATGGGAACTACTGTATAACTACCCTGGTATATGACTGAGTGCATGCATGGGAACTACTGTATAACTACCCTGGTATATGACTGAGTGCATGCATGGGAACTACTGTATAACTACCCTGGTATATGACTGAGTGCATGCATGGGAACTACTGTATAACTACCCTGGTATATGACTGAGTGCATGCATGGGAACTACTGTATAACTACCCTTGTATGCGACTGAGTGCATGCATGGGAACTACTGTATAACTACCCTGGTATATGACTGAGTGCATGCATGGGAACTACTGTATAACTACCCTGGTATATGACTGAGTGCATGCATGGGAACTACTGTATAACTACCCTTGTATGTGACTGATTGCATGCATGGAAGCTACTGTATAACTACCCTGGTATATGACTGAGTGCATGCATGGGAACTACTGTATAACTACCCTTGTATGTGACTGATTGCATGCATGGAAGCTACTGTATAACTACCCTGGTATATGACTGAGTGCATGCATGGGAACTACTGTATAACTACCCTGGTATTGACTGAGTGCATGCATGGGAACTACTGTATAACTACCCTGGTTCGACTGAGTGCATGCATGGGAACTACTGTATAACTACCCTGGTATATGACTGAGTGCATGCATGGGAACTACTGTATAACTACCCTTGTATGTGACTGAGTGCATGCATGGGAACTACTGTATAACTACCCTGGTTCGACTGAGTGCATGCATGGGAACTACTGTATAACTACCCTGGTATATGACTGAGTGCATGCATGGGAACTACTGTATAACTACCCTTGTATGTGACTGAGTGCATGCATGGAAGCTACTGTATAACTACCCTGGTATATGACTGAGTGCATGCATGGGAACTACTGTATAACTACCCTTGTATGTGACTGAGTGCATGCATGGGAACTACTGTATAACTACCCTGGTATATGACTGAGTGCATGCATGGGAACTACTGTATAACTACCCTGGTATATGACTGAGTGCATGCATGGGAACTACTGTATAACTACCCTGGTATATGACTGAGTGCATGCATGGGAACTACTGTATAACTACCCTGGTTCGACTGAGTGCATGCATGGGAACTACTGTATAACTACCCTGGTATATGACTGAGTGCATGCATGGGAACTACTGTATAACTACCCTGGTATATGACTGAGTGCATGCATGGGAACTACTGTATAACTACCCTTGTATGTGACTGATTGCATGCATGGAAGCTACTGTATAACTACCCTGGTATATGACTGAGTGCATGCATGGGAACTACTGTATAACTACCCTTGTATGTGACTGATTGCATGCATGGAAGCTACTGTATAACTACCCTGGTATATGACTGAGTGCATGCATGGGAACTACTGTATAACTACCCTGGTATATGACTGAGTGCATGCATGGGAACTACTGTATAACTACCCTTGTATGTGACTGAGTGCATGCATGGAAGCTACTGTATAACTACCCTGGTATATGACTGAGTGCATGCATGGGAACTACTGTATAACACTGTCAGTTTTTATGAGCTATGACAGTGCCAGGGTTTGAACTCTGAACCTTCCATACCTTGAGTCATTGCTGTATCCATTTGTGCTACCGGTCTGAGTCTAGACAAGTGTGAGATAATGACAGGCAGTATTGTAACAGGGATATGCTGGACATGAATAAGTGAACACAAGAACTGGGATGTCTGCAGCCATTACTCTCAATTAGCTGGAATAATTGATTTGGCCAATGTGTTGTTTTCACCTCCTTATCTTCATGGAAAACTACAATAATGCTCCTAACTGAGACAGTATCTTTAAGCAAAGAGGAATTCCATTCAAACTTGATTTAACTCTTAACCTGATAAGAATACATTGATGAGGCCAAGGTAAAAACTACAATCCAGATCACATTTGAGGTATATCAGGACTATTTCCTGCTATAATTTCCAATGAAAGTGTCTTAATGCTTTGTAAAGACACAATAAATACAGGATAATGTGAGGTTACACTCACGCATTATTTTTGGTAACACACTAGTTAGATATCTTAGTGTTATGTCATTAAGTATGTGAAGGTTAAATGTCCTTTCCTGATCACTTTTTTGTTGCGGTTTTATACATTTTGTTGGATTAATTCATTTTAATAATAAAAAATAACCTTTTTGTCATATTTTAAAAGAAACTGTTCCCTTTTTAGGGAAAATGGTCAAGTAAAGAGTGGAATTATTTTATGTGCTGATATTCTACTAAACCGAATTACATATGTCAAGGCTGACTGTTCATACTATAAATAGATGATGCTTTTTAAACAGAAAACAGCAGATGTTTTGGTTATGTAATGAACAGAATCTGACATTTGGTTTCATTAGATACTGAAAATATTAAACTCATCTAAAATGATACAAAACTTGGCAGCGCCTTGATTGGAATCATTTAATCCAACTCATTTAATATTTTCAGTATCTAATGAACACTCATATCAGGTCCTCTATATACTGGACAGGGAAGAAATTAGAGCCAAGGTCAATTAAATATAACTTTCACTCTCATAATGTCTCCACACATTAAAAAATGTTATCAAGCTTTTTCACTAATTTTGCCAGACTTAAACAGTGCAGCCATTAAGACAAATCTAAGTGTAGGCTGTAAACATTGTTTGCTTATGCATACAACCAACCAATCTTCATTTTACTTAAGCCACTGATTATGTCCCTTTGGCCTCAACTTTTATAGTAACAACTCATCAATTGTCAAGAAATTGTTCATTTTAATAAAAAAGAATAAAACTATTCAAAAAAAAAATTTAATTTACTGGCTACAATTTCTTCAACAATTGCAAGGTATATAGTGTTCATTGATTCAACAAATTTTATTCAGAGCATTGTATTTACAGAGTATTGTTTTTGAAAGAAGAAGTAGACTTTGGTCAATTATAAGAATATTAAGGTAAATACTACGTACATCTTAAGCAAGGTCAGAATAAAGTCTGAGAGGATGTGCTTACCTTTATTGAACTAGGTAGGAATGAGTGAATGAATCTTCAGCATTTATTGTTTTCTACAGTCATTCATCTTCGTCATTTATTGTTTAAAAAAGACCAAACCATTAACATAATAATTTCAGTTAGCATGTCTTTTTAGTATGTTTTTCTTCCACAATTATGCGCTCTACCTTTATGTGAAATAAATACAATTAGAACGTCCATTATCATCCTTTTAGTCTACTGTTGCATTTTTTTATATTGCACAAGGCATTACACAATAGCCTCCACATATAATAAACCCAAAATTTTGAAGTGCAATTAAAGACTGCATAAGAACATGGTTGTTTGGTAATGTAATATATATTGGGTCAAACATTTGAAGAGGTCAGCCAGTTACAGATTTCATAACAGTTGCCATCCCAGTCAACATAATGGTTGTGTAACTGCTTTTTCGATAAATGAGTTCACTTGTTCTTGGATGATGCAAAAAATACTCAAGGAATGGTAGTAACAATATGCAAATATTTGAAGTATAAATGTTTCCATTGTGTTCTCTATTATATCTGTTTTGGCCATACTTCTTGTTGGTTTTAGTAAAGTATCCTGCTTGCGATGTCATACTGTCAGTTTTAATGATTTTGGCATCAAAATGGAAAATTGTGTACATATATGACAATTTTGTGCTGCATCAGCTGAAATTAACATGATTGTGTTTTTGGAGATATCATTTAAATGTTCATGGTAGGAGTAAGTAGATCATTTAAAGGTGGGATGGGATTGGCCGGCATTTTCGCCGATACTGTGCAGCGACACTTCTATCATTATAGCACAGGAACACTTATGAAGTTCTCAGGGACTGAACCCGGCCGGTCCATTATACTGACACCGACGAGTCAGGCGTAATGTTGTTCCCTTAGCCCCAGTCAGGCGTAATGTTGTTCCCTTAGCCCCAGTCAGGCGTAATGTTGTTCCCTTAGCCCCAGTCAGCCGTAATGTTGTTCCCTTAGCCCCAGTCAGGCGTAATGTTGTTCCCTTAGCCCCAGTCAGCCGTAATGTTGTTCCCTTAGCCCCAGTCAGCCGTAATGTTGTTCCCTTAGCCCCGAGCGTTTAAAGGTGGTGTCCGACAGTTTGCCTTTATCTAATTATGTAACAATATCTGACCTCTGTTGGGGGTTATTGTGCATAATTTCTGCAGACAAAATCATACTTTAGTCTTAGCTGTGTCAATTTCAACAGTTTCACAATTTTTGGGAAATAAAACTAATTTATCAACACTTGTAAAGTTCATTCTTTTAAAATCTATAAATAAGACAGATTGGGATTCCTGCTAAAAATTGACTTTACAGCGGATGATGTGGATAAGCTAAAACATGAGTGGTCACATGGTTTTCTTAGTTATAAAATAGCTAACTGTGAAGTGTGGCTCTGATAGGAAATATATGTTTGTAATGACAATTGTGGCATTATGGTTCACTTTTAAGACAGGTGAAGGACATCAATAAACAACATTTTTCGAGATCTGTCCAGGTAACAATGGTTTATTAAGATGTTCAATGAAAATATTTTTGGTCCAAACTGTCAAATACCACCTTTAAAGGCAATTGTTGATGTCAACTTTGTCCTCAATATGTTTGTATATGGAGGAATTGAAGTCCTTCATGAGGTCTGCTTGAACAACATGATATGCATAATAAAGGCAGCTCTTTATCTTATATTTGAGCATGTTTGACTTGATAATGTAACTTACGAATTTAACATTGTTGAGGTTGTTTCATATGTGATTTATTTTCTGTATAAACTTATGGGATATAAATACTACTTAGATAACGTCTAAATAAAGTATTTCAATAATAATCTTTTAAGAAAGTTACATGATTGTAGAAGTTTGTTTAAAGTAGTCCCTATTACACATCAATAAAGTGGTTCTGATTTATTTAGCTGGCATGTCTAGTTGGCATTTTTCTTCCCATATGTATAGCTAGATTAACTTTCTAAGCAGTCATCAGTATTGGGTGTTGTTGAAGAGCCAAGACCTGGCACACTGTCTCCAGAATTGTCTTTCATCTTCATCTGATTTAATAGACACGTTTAATGGTATTTTAATGTTTGTTGAGAATTGTGTTGAAAATTTTTAATGTCCTGCAGAGTAACCCTTATCACTTACCGCTTAAATTGGTCTGAATGTAGCAACATACTGCTTGAATTGGTTTGAATGTTTGTTTGTTTATTGGGTTTATCATTCCTCCAACAGTATTTCAGTCATCTGGAGATGGTGTCCACTTGAAGTAGATATAGTGCTGTATTCACTGTGTATAGCATGCTATGAACATCCATGATACCATACCCAGTCACATTATCCAGGCAACCAGTAGCAGAACTTCCCTTAATGCTGTCACATACTGCTTCAGTTGGTCTTAATGCTGTCTGTCACATACTGCTTGAATTGGCCTTAAGGTAGTCGCAGACTGGCCTTATTGTAGTCGCATACTGCTTGGATTGGTCTTAATATAGTCACATACTTATTGAATTGGTTTAAATGTAGTGGAATATTGCTTAAATTGGTTTAAATGTAGTCACATACGGCTTGAATTGGTCTGAATGTAGTTGCATGCTGATTGAATTGGTCTTAATGTAGTCACATACTGCTTGAATTTGTCTTTATGTAGTCCCATACTGCTTGAATTGGTCTTAATGTAATTGCATACTGCTTGAATTGGTCTAAATGTAGTCACATACTGATTGAATTGGTCTTAATGTAGTCACATTCTGCTTGAATTGGTCTTAATGTACTCGCATACTGCTTGAATTGGTCTAAATGTAGTCCCATACTGCTTGAATTGGTCTTAATATAGTCACATATTGCTTGAATTGGTCTTAATATAGTCGCATACTGATTGAATTGGTCTTAATACAGTCCCATACTGATTGAATTGGTCTTAATGTAGTCCCATAGTGATTGAATTGGTCTTAATGTACTCGCATACTGCTTGAATTGGTCTAAATGTAGTCCCATACTGCTTGAATTGGTCTTAATATAGTTCCATACAGATTGAATTGGTCTTAATATAGTCCCATACAGATTGAATTGATCTTAATGTAGTCGCATACTGGCCTTAATGTTGTCGCATAAAGATTGAATTGGTCTTAATGTAGTCGCATACTGCTTGAATTGGTCTTAATGTAGTCACATACTGCTTGAATTGGTCTTAATGTAGTTGCATACTGATTGAATTGGTCTGAATGTAGTTGCATATTAATTGAATTGGTCCTAATATAGTCCCATACTGATTGAATCGGTCTTAATGTAGTTGCATACTGATTGAATTGGTCTTAATGTAGTCACATACTGCTTGAATTGGTCTTAATGTAGTCACATATTAATTGAATTGGTATTAATGTAGTCACATACTGCTTGAATTGGTCTTAATGTAGTCACATACTGATTGAATTGGTCTTAATGTAGTCACATTCTGCTTGAATTGGTCTTAATATACTTGCATACTGCTTGAATTGGTCTAAATGTAGTCCCATACTGCTTGAATTGGTCTTAATATAGTCACATACTGCTTGAATTGGTCTTAATATAGTCACATACTGATTGAATTGGTCTTAATACAGTCCCATACTGATTGAATTGGTCTTAATGCAGTCCCATTCTGATTGAATTGGTCTTAATGTACTCACATACTGCTTGATTGGTCTAAATGTAGTCCCATACTGCTTGAATTGGTCTTAATATAGTCCCATACAGATTGAATTGGTCTTAATATAGTCCCATACTGATTGAATTGATTTAAATGTAGACGCATACTGGCCTTAATGTTGTCGCATAAAGATTGAATTGGTCTTAATTTAGTCGTATACTGCTTGAATTGGTCTTAATGTAGTCACATACTGCTTGAATAGGTCTTAATGTAGTCGCATACTGATTGAATTGGTCTGAATGTAGTTGCATATTAATTGAATTGGTCCTAATGTAGTCCCATACTGATTGAATTGGTCTTAATGTAGTCACATATTAATTGAATTGGTCTTAATATAGTCCCATACTGATTGAATCGGTCTTACTGTAGTCGTATACTGATTGAATTGGTCTTAATGTAGTCACATACTGCTTTAATTGGTCTTAATGTAGTTGCATATCGCTTGAATTGGTCTTAATGTAGTCGCATACTGCTTGAATTGGTCTTAATGTAGTCGCATATCGCTTGAATTGGTCTTAATGTAGTCACATACTGCTTGAATTGGTCTTAATGTAGTCACATACCGCTTGAATTGGTCTTAATGTAGTCGCATACTGCTTGAATTAGTCTTATTGTAGCAACATACTGCTTGAATTGGTCCTAATGTAGTCACATACTGCATGAATTGGTCTTAATGTAGTCACATACTGCTTGAATTGGTCTTAATGTAGTCGCATACTGCTTGAATTGGTTTTAATGTAGTCACATACTGCTTGAATTGGTCTAAATGTAGTCGCATACTGCTTGAATTGGTCTTAATGTAGCAACATACTGCTTGAATTGGTCTTAATGTAGCAACATACTGCTTGAATTGGTCTTAATGTAGTCACATACTGCTTGAATTGGTCTTAATGTAGCAACATACTGCTTGAATTGGTCTTAATGTAGCAACATACTGCTTGAATTGGTCTTAATGTAGTCACATACTGATTGAATTGGTCTTAATGTAGTCATGTATTAATTGAATTTGTCTGATTGTACTTGCATACTGCTTGAATTGGTCTGAATATAGTCTCATACTGCTTGTATTGATCTGAATGTAGTCGCATAATGCTTGAATTGGTCTTGATGTAGTCGCATACTGATTGAATGTTTCTGTATGTAGTCACATTCTGATTGAATTGGTCCAAATATACTAATTGATTTTATGTAAATATTTGATATACATATATATGTCAGAGTTAGAACCACATTAGAATCACAGACATTCTCATCAGACAGTACTGATATTATTGTGGTAAGACACATTCACTTATCTGGGAAAATGTTCTAATGAACAAAATATTGACCTGATTTCTTCATCATTTGCCTCGGCTTGCATTAAAGATCCATCTTTAAAGGACTTATCTTGCCTTAAAGGTTCTGTTAAACAGAGTGTCTTCACTAATTTTCTTTTCTCAATTTTTACACATCTACAAGATGATAAATGATTAAAAACAAAACTAGGTGACAACCTGACATTAGGAAGTAAACAAGAATACCATCCATGAAGTTTCAATACCCTAAAACATTTTCTGTCAGTTTTAGTAGTGTGACCAACTGAACAAGAATATCATCTATGAAGTTTCAATACCCTAAAACATTTTCTGTCAGTTTTAGTAGTGTGACCAACTAAACAAGAATATCATCTATGAAGTTTCAATACCCTAAAACATTTTCTGTCAGTTTTAGTAGTGTGACCAACTGAACAAGAATATCATCCATGAAGTTTCAATACCCTAAAACATTTTCTGTCAGTTTTAGTAGTGTGACCAACTAAACAAGAATACCATCCATGAAGTTTCAATACCCTAAAACATTTTCTGTCAGTTTTAGTAGTGTGACCAACTGAACAAGAATATCATCTATGAAGTTTCAATACCCTAAAACATTTTCTGTCAGTTTTAGTAGTGTGACCAACTAAACAAGAATATCATCTATGAAGTTTCAATACCCTAAAACATTTTCTGTCAGTTTTAGTAGTGTGACCAACTGAACAAGAATATCATCTATGAAGTTTCAATACCCTAAAACATTTTCTGTCAGTTTTAGTAGTGTGACCAACTAAACAAGAATATCATCTATGAAGTTTCAATACCCTAAAACATTTTCTGTCAGTTTTAGTAGTGTGACCAACTGATGGGTGGCTTTTTAAAATACTGATAAATTATCATAAATTAATACGGATGATTATGCAAACCTCGATTAGAAAGTTAGGAACATTTTGCTCAATTTTCTTGTTTGTGTTTATTGAAATAACTATAAATTTGACATGAACGAAAGAAATTTAATCCAAGAAAAGTATACTCACTAGGGATGTGTGGTATTACCAATACTGTTGTTATTCTGACCAAGCCTACTACCTTAGTATCGGTATATTGTTAGGTCCATAAGATCAGGGTTGCGGAAATCCCCTGCCTTTCTTGCCTGGGACAGGAAATTTTATTTTGGTCATTATATATATTATTTATAAACAATTTGTTTAGAGGTAAATTGTTTTATTTAAACTTTTTATAGCACCATTAAGGCCCTAATTCACCAACCAATTTTTAGTTAGTAGAATTTTTTCGTCTGCGTTGTTTGCTGACAAATAAATATCTGTTTCTAATCAAGCCTAACAGACCTCGAGTATGCTATGCATAGTGAATGGCTGCATGTCCTATCTAAATTTTAGCTAGTATTAATGAATATTTGAACAAGTGAAATTTCGTGATGAACAAGTGGATTTTTAAAGCCAAATTGCTCATGGACAAGCCCAAAAAATGGATTTCCACAACCCTGCAAATATATTACATGTTCATTTGTATAATGTAACTTATTTACTGTTTAGAACCACAATTTCTTAACTTTGTCAAACAGAAATTATAAAATTGAATAACATACATGTATAAAACTTTTATTTACATGAAATCAACTTTAGACTCGTATGTACAAGAATAGAATCCTTGATAACAACTTCACATTCTTCCTTGACAGATTTTCCAAAGTTCTTTTTATTAGTATTGGCAGAATTTAATAATTTGATGAAATTCTCTCTAATAATGGCTGTCAAATAAAACTGGGAGTTATAATTATTAATATAACATCTATGTAAAAATAATGTTCATTCTTTCATGGAGCTTTTATTTACATAGTGATGGCTTGTCAATGATTAAGGCTGTTTATCCAGGTTATGTGTAATGTCGTCAGAACCCACGTACGCTCATACCACCCTGCTTCATGGTGGCCATGGGATATTAAGCTGGTAGTTGTTTGTTTTCATGAATATTCATAGAAACCTGTGGTCCAATGAAAATGTGTGTTACAATGACGCTACTCTTTAGTTGAAGTTAAAAAAAACGGTTATCAATGTCAAGATGGCCGCACTAACCTGCAACGCCTGTCGTTTACAAATTGTATGGAGGCTGCCATCTTGAAATACTTTGAACAAATGGAGATAAAACAAATAATTTAATTGGCTGAATTTCCATGTCATTTTGGACACAGAGCCAATCAAATCTTTCATGCATATATTTATAACCAATGGTATATCTATGTGGTGAAAACTGAATATTTACTATCTGTTCCAACGCTGTTATAACGTTCTTTGCAGTGAAGTTTATTTGCAGTTGTTTCTTAAAAAAATGACTTTTTTGTCTATCTTCTGGCTCTATTTTGTATCCAAACTAAATAATGGCGGTCTCAACTCTTAGATGTTCAGTTATTTTAAACACTTCCATCCCTATTTTTGTTTGAAACTTTTGAGACATTACATTGACAATTTTTATAAAATATTGTGATAAGTATCACATTATATGCCTTGCATGTTGTGATATGAAGTTTCTAGTGATTCCTATTCCAAATGCTGACTAAATATTGCCTAATGAGAACTAATTACTTCAAGGAGAGTTGCAGGCCCAAACTCTGCCACTTTTAAGATCATTTGTTTCTCATGTGGAAACTAAATGTAATACTTGCCAATGGACTGCTGTAAGTTCTTTTTCTGTGCATTTGTGTATCTAGGGAGTTTATACATGAAGTAATGTCGCTTCTAGTTTCATCACTTCTAGTTTCGTTATTTATTTGTATTTCATGAACAGGAGTGTAACCCAAGAATGTAACCAAGCTATTCATCAACAGTGGGCAAATTCTATGTAATATGGTAATGACCAGCTTGAGTGGTGGCAAGGACAGGACTGACTTGAGACAGAGAAGCTAGAGAAAGTGATGAAAAAGCATGTGCAAAGTGCGCAAAGTGTTCAAGAGCTGGAAAATAAGTGATGTCATGAATATTAATTAGAGAGAAAGTGTATCATCCAATCCAAGCAACTTGCACCCATACTACTGAATATTCATATTTGTAAGCTATTTATTGGCAACGTGCTGGAGCGCGCCGCCTATATATGGAATGCTGAAAATTTTTTGTACATGCAAGTGGATGTCCTCAGACATTCTCGTTTTAGTTAGAGAATGATTGAGGGAAAATGGACAAGGCATTCCGAAAATTCTGGAATTTTCGCGATGTACACATTCCCAGTGTACAGGTCCTATTTCTGTAAATGATGTAAATAACTATAGCGAGTATGCAGTATTATTATTCTACCAGAATTAAATTATTCCAGTGAATTCATAGATATACAGGTATGGACAACTGGATATTGACTGTGTGTAGGTAAAGAGAGTAAAATATAGGGTATAATATAGGGATGAGATGATGAAATCTATCTACTGGGTTACATACTTCCCCACTTCGTGGAAATGGCTCCTGACATTTCAAAAGCACTAAACTATAACACTGCGGCTATGTACAAGTTACATGTAGTCATAGCTATACTCATAATAACACATATACACATCAAGAAATATAATAAATGGAACATCAATATATCCTATAAGAAACGATCATCATTAGTATTCTTTCTAATAGATTATATTGCATTCTAATAATGTTATAGCAACATCATTGTATACAAAACTGTCAACAAGTTCCCTTAAAACAGTATCATCATATTCTACCTGTAAAGGAATGTATCCATTAAAACAACGCTACCAGCTTATTAAACCTGCAAAAGAATGTATTTTTGCCATGCACATCTGGTAATATGCATTTAACAGTTCAATAAGATGAAAATTATCTTCTAAAATATAAAATCACATTAATTATATCAAACAAGAAATAGTAATTTCTTATGAATATATTTGAGCAACAAGATACACACTGACAATCTGAAAATAAGGAACTATTGTATAGACATTTAGTGATTTCTATAAAGACTACTTACTATGTTCCCTTAATGTAATTTCACAGTAACTTTACAGTGAAACAAATATTGAAAATATGTATAAAAGAAGTAGATCATCTGAATTATTCAAAATCAAGGTGTGAAGCATTTGCTCTGATTGATGTGACCCATTCACCATACCTTTTTGGCGGTACTCTTTGTCGAATTGGTCAAGTGTGTAAGAATTTAGTGTGCTTGGTTCAGGTACTGGTGTAGCAGACTGCTATAGTAGATTCAATGGGATCAGTACTGGGACTTATCATTTCAGAATGAGACAGAGAGTGTGAACAATTGTCAGATAGTTTGTTCCAGTTCGCACGATCAAGAGTATGTGACTTAGAGTAATTTGTTTGGGTCTGTGACACTATATTATAATTCTGGGAATTAGGTGAGTGTGAATTTGACCTGGTAGAACTGGAAGAAGGTACATAGACAAACATTGTCTCTTCTTCGTCGGAATCTGACAACGTCTTATCTTCCTTATCTTTAATACATTGCATAATCACTCATTCATGATCATTATTTGACAGGTTGTTTTTCACAAGAGAACAGATGAAAGTAAACAAGAAACCTATGAGTAGATAAAAGACAGGAAAGGTCAGCTATATTTTTCCTCTCCTTAACCTGAACCTTTTCTGTTTTTATGGCCATGGTAGGCATAGTTCAGAGCATCCTGGCTTGACTTACAGCTGACTGGTTTCAAGTAATAAGACTGTCAGTGTTTTATAGAGCACTTATAATAACACAATTGTCGTCATTGGTTGGCTGAAAATAAAGTGTGGTCACTGCTAAACGAGGGTTCTTGTTTCATGTGTTTTTTAAATACATCACAGCGACCACTTATGATCATTATAGTGAAGTTCAGATATTTTGTTGGAGGAAGACCCCAAACAAATGTCGGGGTAGAACCACTTGCACACTATGGGTCAGCTGGAAAACCTTCCCACATGAAGTCCTTCACCTTAAACGGGCCTTGAACCCACGCGGTAAGCGGCTAAGCTATCATAGAAGTTATAATTTGGTGACTCTACTACTACGCCACAGTCATCCCTACAAAAGGTCTAAGGAACTGACTCTTCAGAGAAAGTGGTGAATTAAAAAATATTGCTAGTATATGTTAAAAGACAATGGAGAGCTTTTTCTGTAGGAAATTACCTTCATTGCCTTGTAAAAGCTCTGCCACTGACAATAGTTGTTATTATGGGAACATAAAACAATTATGGGTGAAGGGTGACCCCAGACTTCTTTGGACAGAACCACAGACAGACAAAGCTCTCCTTGTGACCCCAGACATCCTTGGACAGAACCACAGATGGACCAAGCTCTCCTTGTGACCCCAGACATCCTTGGACAAAACCACAGACAGACAAAGCTCTCCTTGTGACCCCAGACAGACATCCTTGGACAGAACCACAGACAGACCAAGCTCTCCTTGCGACACCAGACATCCTTGGAGAGAACCACAGACAGACAAAGCTCTCCATGTGACCCCAGACTTCCTTGGGCAGAACCACAGACAGACAAAGCTCTCCTTGTGACCCCAGACTTTCTTGGACAGAACCACAGAAAGACAATTCTCTCCCTGTGACCCCAGACTTCCTTGGACAGAACCACAGAAAGACAAACCTCTCCCTGTGACCCCAGACTTCCTTGGAGAGAACCACAGATAGACCAAGCTCTCCTTATGACCCCAGACTTCCTTGGACAGAACCACAGACAGACCAAGCACTCCTTGTGACCCCAGGATTCCTTGGACAGAACCCCAGACAGACAAAGCTCTCTATATGACCCCAGACATCCTTGGAGAGGACCACAGACAGACCAAGCTCTCCCTGTGACCCCAGACTTCCTTGGACAGAACCACAGACAGACAAAGCTCCCCATGTGACCCCAGACTTCCTTGGCGTAACCACAGACAGACAAAGCTCTCTCTGTGACCCCAGACATCCTTGGATAGAACTGCAGACATAAAAAGCTCTCCTTGTGACCCCAGACTTCCTTGGACAAAACTGCAGACATACAAAGCTCCTTTTGTGACCCCAAACTTCCTTGAACAGACTTGTAGACATACAAAGCTCTCCTTGTGACCCCAGACTTCCTTGGAGAGAACCACAGACAGACAATGCTCTCCTTGTGACCCCAGACTACCTTGGACAGAACCACAGACAGACAATGCTCTCCATGTGACCCCAGACTTCCTTGGACAGAACCACAGACAGACAAAGCTCTCCTTGTGACCCCAGGCTACCTTAGACAGAACCACCGACAGACGAAGCTCTCCATGTGACCCCAGGCTTCCTTGGACAGAACCACAGACAGACAATGCTCTCCTCAGACCCCAGACTTCCTTGGACAGAACCACAGACGGACAATGCTCTCCTCAGACCCCAGACTTCTTTGGAGAGAACCACAGACAGACAATGCTCTCCTTGTGACCCCAGGCTTCCTTGGACAGAACCAGAGACAGACAAAGCTCTTCTTTAACCACAGACTTCCTTGGACAGAACCAGAGACAGACAAAGCTCTCCTTGTGACCCCAGACTTCCTTGGAGAGAACCACAGACAGACAATGCTCTCCTCAGACCCCAGACTTCTTTGGAGAGAACCACAGACAGACAATGCTCTCCTTGTGACCCCAGGCATCCTTGGACAGAACCAAAGACAGACAAAGCTCTTCTTTAACCCCAGGTTCCATGGACAGAACCAAAGACAGACAAAGCTCTTTTCAGACCCCAGACTTCTTTGGAGAGAACCACAGACAGACAATGCTCTCCCTGTGACCCCAGGTTTCCTTGGAGAGAACCACAGACAGACAATGCTCTCGTTGTGACCCCAGGCTTCCTTGGACAGAACCAAAGACAGACAAAGCTCTTCTTTAACCTCAGGCTTCCTTGGACAGAACCAAAGACAGATGAAGCTCTCATTGCGACACAAGACTTCCTTGGACAGCACCACAGACAGACGAAGCTCTCGTTGTGACACCAGACTTTCTTGGACAGAATCACAAACAGTCAAAGCTCTCGTTGTGACACCAGACTTCCTTGGACAGAACCACAGACAGACAATGCTCTCCTTGTGACACCAGACTTCCTTGGACAGAATCACAAACAGTCGAAGCTCTCGTTGTGACACCAGACTTCCTTGGACAGAACCACAGACAGACAATGCTCTCCTTGTGACCCCAGGCTTCCTTGGACAGAACCAAAGACAGACGAAGCTCTTGTTGTGACACCAGACTTTCTTGGACAGAACCACAGACAGACAATGCTCTCCTTGTGACCCTAGGCTTCCTTGGACAGAACCACAGACAGACGAAGCTCTTGTTGTGACACCAGGCTTCCTTGGACAGCACCACAGACAGATGAAGCTCTCCTTGTGACACCAGACTTCCTTGGAGAGAACCACAGACGAAGCTCTCCTTGTGACACCAGACTTCCTTGGACAGAACCACAGACAGACAATGCTCTCCTTGTGACACCAGACTTCCTTGGAGAGAACCACAGACAGACGAAGCTCTCCTTGTGACACCAGACTTTCTTGGACAGAACCACAGACGAAGCTCTCCTTGTGACTCCAGACTTCCTTGGACAGCACTACAGACAGACAATGCTCTCCTTGTGACCCCAGACTTCCTTTGACAGAACCACAGACAAAGCTCTCCTTGTGACCTCAGACTTCCTTGGACAGAACCACAGACAGACAATGCTCTCCTTGTGACCCCAGGCTTCCTTGGACAGAACCACAGACAGACAATGCTCTCCTTGTGACCCCAGACTTCTTTGGACAGAACCACAGACAATGCTCTCCTTGTGACCCCAGACTTCTTTGGACAGAACCACAGACAGACAATGCTCTCCTTGTGACCCCAGACTTCTTTGGACAGAACCACAGACAGACAATGCTCTCCTTATGACCCCAGGCTTCCTTGGACAGAACCACAGACAATGCTCTCCTTGTGACCCCAGGCTTCCTTGGACAGAACCACAGACAGACAATGCTCTCCTTGTGACCCCAGACTTCTTTGGACAGAACCACAGACAGACGAAGCTCTCCCTGTGACCCCAAACTTCCTTGGACAGAACCACAGACAGACAATGCTCTCCTTGTGACCCCAGGCTTCCTTGGAGAGAACCACAGACAGACAATGCTCTCCTTGTGACACCAGACATTCTTGGACAGAACCACAGACAGACAATGCTCTCCTTGTGACCCCAGACTTCTTTGGACAGAACCACAGACAGACAATGCTCTCCTTATGACCCCAGGCTTCCTTGGACAGAACCACAGACAATGCTCTCCTTGTGACCCCAGGCTTCCTTGGACAGAACCACAGACAGACAATGCTCTCCTTGTGACCCCAGACTTCCTTGGACAGAACCACAGACAATGCTCTCCTTGTGACCCCAGACTTCTTTGGACAGAACCACAGACAGACAATGCTCTCCTTGTGACCCCAGGCTTCCTTGGACAGAACCACAGACAATGCTCTCCTTGTGACCCCAGACTTCCTTGGACAGAACCACAGACAGACAATGCTCTCCTTGTGACCCTAGGCTACCTTGGACAGAACCACAGACAAAGCTCTCCTTGTGACCCCAGACTTCCTTGGACAGAACCACAGACAAAGCTCTCCTTGTGAAAGTTTTGGCCAAAAAAGAAACTCAAACCTACACAGTGACATACTGTAAAGTATCATGTTTTGTCAGGATGAAAGCACTGTTATGGCAGCACTTCACGGCATATTGATCATGAGTCTTTGTAACTAAAAATTAATAAAAAAATGATGGTATTTAATTACCTTGAAATGATTATAATTGAATACTTACTGGTCCTTTTTTCATGCTCCAAACTAATTGCAAATTGGTTAAAGTATGGATGAGGCTTTTAACTGAACAAGATAAAGATATGTTCTTTGACATTTAAAAATAGTTAAATTTTAAAGAAATATTGATAAAAACAGTCACACCTCAAAAAGTTCCATGGATTTAATAGAGTTATGTGAGAACAAGACAGGTGTTTTAACAATAATTCAAGTGCTTTCATTAATTTTAGCACTTTCACATTGTTGTAGTTTTAACTTTAAACCTGTAAGTCACGAATTGATAATTCTTATGCAAATAGGGTAGATCCAGATTAGCCAGCTCTGGCTGCGTACTGATGGACATGCACTTAACAGCTGGAGTGGCTAGCAAACAATTGTGTTACCTTTTTATGTAACAGTTAGGAAAAAGTTAAGATTGTGTATTGCTTGATTAACTATACCTTGGTTCGAGTTATTAGTGAGAGTCAATGATGATAGCTGAGGCTGTAGTCAGTACTATCAACATTGCTACCCAGATATTGGCACCACTCACTTCTAATGTCTTCTAATGCCTACTGGACTCACTGACATGGTATCGGATAATGGCCTGCTGTAGCCACAGTCTCCTATAGTCTCTGTGTGGAGAACACTGTGGAAAAATATACTTTGCCTCTACTAGTTGTGGAGTCAGTGCAGTCATTTATTGTGGAGTTCATTGGATTTCTAAAGTGTTTATACTCTAGATTTTGTAATCTTGTTAGTCATTAAAGTGTCATGTAAATTATGGAGTACTCATCAAATAGTGGAGGACTATGGGATATTGTGTATTGTTGTTAACGGTAGAACAAACTGTGAAAAATGTGGAATGGGTTATTGAGACTCGTTTGACATCTTACTTATTGTAGTTTCCCATGTGATCTGGTTAGAGTGAGAACTGTGATCTGTATAGTTACATGCATGTGGAATTTGCATTTAGTTATAGAATACAGAAATATATCATTAGTGTAGTGCTTGGTGGCCATGTTTGATGGTCATAGGGAATAAGGTAAAAACTAGCAGAATATGTAATGCAGAGATCATTTATATAAATACTTAAATAAATAAAAATGTTCATTTCATAAAAAAGAAATGACTGGTATATTAATGAAAAAGAATGCTTCCAAAATGCTTAAAATGTATATATATATATATATATATATATATATATATATATATATATATATATATATATATATATACAGTAAAACCTCTCCACAGCGACATTTGGCGGAGGCACGAAAAAGTGTTGCTGCTCAGAGGTGTTGCTGCTCAGAGGTTTCAATAAGACGAGAAAAAATGTTTTTAATAATTTTGTACTGATATTAGATTTTCCTAAGTATATGTTTTAGTTAATTTTGCTTTGGTAATGAAAATGCATGTTATAAGAGATAACAGAAGATTATTTTTTAAATAATTTATTGAGGATGAAAAAAAAGTTGTATAACACAGAAAATTTAAAAATGTATGTACATGATGAAAACTCAAGCTGTTGAACATAGAAAAACCTTATAAACGTATGTACATGTACACTCATACTGTATATGTACGTTCAGCATTATTTAGTTGTTTTGCACCATTTAATTGTTGAATTTATAGCCAGACATCCTAAAACAGTGATATCTTTTAATCTTCCGATCAATTAAAGAAAACAAACCTACTGTTAACAGCATCAATAGTTGACACTTTTTTTACACGTTCCCGCAATACCCTAAATCTACAACGGCATGTTTGTAGCATGCAGCTGGTTTCCCATCCAACTGTAACTTGATTCCAATTAACACCTTCTCAACAGGGTACAAGCAGTGATTAGCCGACCGCGTGACATTTCTGGTGTACGCGACAGACTGATCTATAAAAAGCTGCACTGGTGTTGCTACGCAGAGGTTAAACTAGCCTCAGGGAAGAGAATTACACGGCCGCTTACCGCTTCGCGGAGGAGTTGCTGGTTAGAGGTTAAAATGCGCTGAAAACTACTGGGGGGGAATTTAACTGCCGCTGCTTAGAGGTAGCCGCTGCTTAGAGGTGCCGCTTCGAGAGGTTTTACTGTATATATATATATATATATATGTATATATATATATAGATATAAATAAATAAAATGTATATATATACATATATATATATATATATATATATATATATATATATATATATATATATATATATATATATATATATATATAAATAACAAGCTAATTGTTAGTTTGTTAATTTACATCAATGTTGTTTTTTTCAGACATAGTTCTAGCTTATAATGTGGGAAGGTCTTCCAGCTTACTTGCAGTCTGCTGGTGGTTCTACCCAGACATTTGTCTGGGGTCTTCCACCAACATACAGCTGTACATCGCTATAATGATCATCACTGGTCATGTGAGGTATTTCAAAAACAACAAAAACAACAAAAACACAGTCAAAACAAAACAAGTTCTAGGTTATGGTTTTAAAACATGGTTTGCAGAAAGGTTGGAGAAGAATATAGATGCTACTTACGAGCTCAATAAATTTACCATAAATAAATAAAGTACATACATTGCCTATTAATAATATAAGCAATTTATCATAATAAATATATCAGTGTTAGGACAAAACAGATGGTACTAGATGTTTTAGGGTCAGAAATATTAATGTTGTCACAATAAACTGCAGTAAGATTACATTTATACATGTGTTCGCTTGTGTGACCTGGTGTCAATTAAGGGCACAAAGGTCATATAGAAACACCATATTTGTCTTCAGAAGGCAATAGTGGAATGTAAATATATTACAATTCATTGAGTAAGTAATCTTATACAGAATTGTCACTGTCGTAAGTAGTTGTTGGCTTAAAATGGCTCTATATTTATGTATACAAAACACTTTCTTGCAGTGAATCACTTTTGCTATATGATAGTTATTTAAATGATAGTCCCTGGTTTACTATATTCTCAAGTTCACAGCAATAGTTTTTTGGTCAGACTTTGAAATTTTTGCGTCGTCAACAAATATGACACTATCTTCGACACTTATGTGGTCTGCCATATATTTTAACATAGTCTATCCTGGTATTGTTGACTGGTTGGAAGCCATTTAACATGGTAGTTCATGGTTGACCACAGACCCTAGTCCACAGTTGAACAGTCTTCCTTGGTTTTTATTACATTGAGAACCAAGGTATTAATGACCATGGTTAATCATTGGTGGCTATTAAACTAAACATGGTAGTTCTTAAAAAAACATGGTCCCTGGCTCATGGTGGCTCATTGTAGTATGTGTAAAACATTGGAATCTGTCTCATGGTAGTTCATGGTAGTATATGTAAAACCATGGTACCTGGCTCATGTTAGTTCATGATGGTATGTATAAAACCATGGTACCTGGCTCATGTTAGTTCATGATGGTATGTATAAAACCATGGTACCTGACTCATGGTAGTTCATGGTAGTATATGTAAAACCATGGTACCTGGCTCATGGTAGTTCATGGTAGTATATGTAAAACCATGGTACCTGGCTCATGGTAGTTCATGGTAGTATGTGTAAAACCATGGTACCTGGCTTATGGTAGTTCATGGTAGTATGTATAAAACCATGGTACCTGGCTCATGGTAGTTCATGGTAATATGTATAATACCATGGTACCTGACTCATGGTAGTTCATGGTAGTATGTATAAAACCATGGTACCTGGCTCATGGTAGTTCATGGTAGTATGTATAAAACCATGGTACCTGGCTCATGGTAGTTCATGGTAGTATGTATAAAACCATGGTACCTGGCTCATGGTAGTTCATGGTAGTATGTATAAAACCATGGTACCTGGCTCATGGTAGTTCATGGTAGTATGTATAAAACCATGGTACCTGGCTCATGGTAGTTCATGGTAGTATGTATAAAACCATGGTACCTGGCTCATGGTAGTTCATGGTAGTATGTATAAAACCATGGTACCTGGCTCATGGTAGTTCATGGTAGTATGTATAAAACCATGGTACCCAGCTCATGGTAGTTCATGGTAGTATGTATAAAACCATGGTACCTGGCTCATGGTAGTTCATGGTAGTATGTATAAAACCATGGTACCTGGCTCATGGTAGCTCATGATAGTATGTGTAAAACCATTGTACCTGGCCCTTGTAGCTAATGGTAGTGTATGTACAACCATGGTACCTGACCAATGGTGGTTCATGGTAGTACATGAAAAAAAACATGGACCATGGAAGTTCTTGGTTGAACTAGGAAAATCATGGTCCTCTTCTCAAGGTAGTTTGTGTAAAACCTTGGCCCCTGACTCATAGTAACTTATGATAGTACATAAAAAACCATGGCGCTTGGTAGCCTATGGTAGTCCAAGGAAAACTTTGGTTCCTAGTTCATTAAATTTTATGCTGGTACAAGGAATTCATGACCCCTGATCCATGGTAGTTCATGGTACTACAAGGAATGCCATGGTCTCTTCCCATGGTAGTGCATAGAAAAACACTGCTATTGGTCCATGATAGTTCACAGAAAAACAAGGTCCCTGTCCCATGGTAGCTCATGGTTGTGCAAAGAAAAACACTGCTATTGGTCCATGATATTTTACAGAAAAACAAGGTCCCTAGCCCATGGTAGTTCATGGTTGTGCAAAGAAAAACACTGCTATTGGTCCATGATATTTTATAGAAAAACAAGGTCCCTGGCCCATGATAGCTCATGGTTGTGCAAAGAAAAACACTGCTGTTGGTCCATGATAGTTTACAGAAAAACAAGGTCCCTGGTCCATGGTAGCTCATGGTTGTGCAAAGAAAAACACTGCTATTGGTCCATGAAAGTTCACAGAAAAACAAGTTCCCTGGCCCATGGTAACTCCTAGAAGTAAAAGGAAAACCATGGTCACTGGTCCATGGTAGACCATGGTACTACAAGGAATGCCATGGTCTCTTCCCATGGTAGTGCAAAGAAAAACACTGCTATTGGTCCATGATATTTTACAGAAAAACAAGGTCCCTGGCCCATGGTAGCTCATGGTTGTGCAAAGAAAAACACTGCTATTGGTCCATGAAAGTTCACAGAAAAACAAGTTCCCTGGCCCATGGTAACTCCTAGAAGTAAAAGGAAAACCAAAGTCACTGGTCCATGGTAGACCATGGTACTACAAGGAATGCCATGGTCTCTTCTCATGGTAGTGCAAAGAAAAACACTGCTATTGGTCCATGATATTTTACAGAAAAACAAGGTCCCTGGCCTATGGTAGCTCATGGTTGTGCAAAGAAAAACACTGCTATTGGTCCATGATAGTTCACAGAAAAACAAGGTCCCTGGCCCATGGTAACTCCTAGAAGTAAAAGGAAAACCATGGTCACTGGTCCATGGTAGACCATGGTACTTCAAATATAATCATGGTCACTGGTCCATGGTAGACCATGGTACTTCAAATATAATCATGGTCACTGGTCCATGGTAGACCATGGTACTTCAAATATAATCATGGTCACTGGTCCATGGTAGACCATGGTACTTCAAATATTATCATGTTCACTGGTCCATGATATACCTTGGTACTACAAATATAATCATGGTCACTGGTCCATGGTATACCATGGAACTACAAATATAATCATGGTCACAGGTCCATGGTTGTACATGGAAAACTATGGTCCTGGACCCAGGTAGCCCATGGTTGTATTAAGCAATATCATGGTGCATTTTTCTGTGTAATACAGACACTGTAAGTGAGATGATGAATTGGATTATGATTTGTGCATACAAATATGTTCTTTGAATAATATTTGTTGTAATAATACAGAACAGTCATTTTAGACATGACAAGTTGACATATCATCTGATGTGGACATTAAAGGAAATACCAGTTGTAAAATATAATCCATGAGTTTATATGTATCTTTGAATACTGTCCAGGTGATTGACTTAAAATATTTGCTGTTGACAAGCAAGATTCTTCAAATGAAATAATGCCTCTGTGTAGTATTGACATTGCTTGCATATTTGAAATATAAATTTTGTGACATTAGATGATAATGTATAAGGATGTATGCTGTATAAAAGTTGACATGTACAAGGATGTATGCTGTATAAAAGTTGGAAGGATGTTTGTTGTATAAAAGTTGATGTATGTTTTTTGGATGTTTGCTGTATAAAAGTTGATGTATGTGTAAGGATGTTTGCTGTATAAAAGTTGGCATATGTGTAAGGATATATGCTGTATAAAAGTTGATGGATGTTTTTGGATGTTTGCTGTATAAAAGTTGATGCACGTTTTAGGATGTTTGCTATATAAAAGTTGACGTATGCAAGAATGTTTGCTGTATAAAAGTTGATGTATGGTTTTTGATGTTTGCTATATAAAAGTTAATGTATGTGTAAGGATGTATGGTGTAAAAAAGTTGACGTATGTATCAGGATGTTTTCTGTATAAAAGTTGGCATATGAGTAAGGATGTATGGTGTATAAAAGTTGGCATATGTGTAAGGATGTATGGTGTATAAAATTTGGCATATGTGTAAGGATGTTTGCTGTATAAATGTTGACATATGAGTAAGGATGTATGCTGTATAAAGAATCTTTTGTCTTGAAGAATGAAGTTATTGTATTGGTCCTTTTTGGTGCTGTAGAAGCAAGAAACTAACATTGTTAATTAAGGATACGGTCAACCTGTGTTACTTTGTTAATTACTCACAGGCTGTAGGTAATTAAAATGTGCTCACTTAAATTCGGGAAAATTGTTAGAATTACTACCCATGTAAAGTTCATTAGGCAGTTTGTTAAAAAGATCAAGGACAATATAATCAACAACATTTCCATCTTCATTATAAATGACAAAAATAACATCAGGATTTGTGTGCTGCCCACTGTTATAGTATGGAGTTGTCTGAGACAAAAACAGTCACAAATATGTTAGGTTGAAGATTATGTTTGCTGGAGATTTCTTTCTTAGCTTATTAATTAGATTAATTTAGAGTAATTATCTTCTATTATATTGTATCTTGCAATTTTTATAAGCATCTTAAAGACAGAATCCAGATGTTCATCATGTGTAAAAAAAATTGTATTACTATTAAACTTGTTGAATATTAGCATGTGGCAACAGTAAATAATCTGTTCAATTTAAATTACTATCTTTACACAGGGTGTTTTCATTTTAAGGCTATGTAGCCTTTTAATACTATTTTTAGATTTTGTTGGTTGTTGAAAAGCTAATTGGGAAAGTCAAGTGGTGTTTGTAACTGAATTGTCAGTACAAATCTTTCTCAGACTGTCACCAGTGTCAGTCATTTTGTTGTTTATCTATAAAGTCATGTGACCTTTTGACGTGTCACTGAGCCACAGTAAAAACAGCAGCAGCGATTCCTTTAGGTATTTTATAAACAGTCAACAACACACAGTTTTAACCAGTAAAGGATGTTAACTTGTGCTTTGCTGTCAGGAGTTATATTAGTAGAAACGAATACATGAGTCCGCTATTATTCTCACATATTGAATTATCTGTGGAACTCAAATTCGACACTCTGCTTTTAAAGAAATAGATCCTTTCATTGGCAAAATTGATGAACTAATTTTCCCTGTAGTTCCAGATGGCTATTATGAGGTGTATCTTAGAGATCAAAACTTTAAACAATTACTTGATAAAAACTGATAAACAGTGACAAATGGTGTCTAGAAAATACAATACATTTTTATTGTAGAAGGGTTAAATGTCATTCACAAATATCAGACAACTGAAAATACCTTTACAGAAGAACATTAAAAATAGCTTTCTGTATTCTTGTTAAATATATAAAAATAACATTGATAACTTGATCTGAAGTAGGAGACACTAAGTTGTATTCAAAATCAGTTTTGTTAGGCCTAACGTGGTGGAGATACAACTACCAAGGACCATTATATGTAGAAGGTTAAGATAAGTTTGGGTTTGTCATCTTCCTTGTTTATATGAGTCATAAGTCACGCTCAACTGATTATAGTTACAGGCTGTCAACTGATTCCTATATTCCTTTATTTCTCCAATGTTTCGGTTCAAAATCCTATATTCTAAAGAAAACCCCATATATTTCCTGTATATACCTATATTTTTAAAAATATTCCTATATTTTATAGTAAATTTGTTGTCGATAAATGAAGAGAGTAAATATTGCTTTGATACTGCTTTTGGCTTCTGCTTTTATATGTATGAAAATTTCCATGCCTGCAACAGCATCACAATCCTTCAGACAGTGCTGCTGTGCTCCTCTTCATCATCAGTATGGTCACCTTACAAAGCAGTGCAATAGGACCATTCTGATGATGGTGATGGTGATGTGTTTTGCAGCGGCCTTCTGCCTGGATTGTGATGCTGTTACTCAAAGTTAATGGTGTCATTTTTATGGTATACATTTTGGACATTGGTTATTGTAGAAACAGTAAGTGTACAGGTAAGAATTATTAGTATAAGTGCCAGTAAATGAAACTATTTTAAGTTGGGAACTCCTATTTTTGCTTCAAAACTACTCAAAAATTTCTATATTTGTCTATATTTCTATATATCCCCCGAGTCTGGTGTCCAGCATGATGACACACGTTACACATTTGTGACTGGCCATATAAAAAATCAGTCTAAAGTCGCAAAATTATTTTTTTTAGTTTTTATATTTATTTTATAGAGCATAAATAGACCTTTAAAACGATACAAAAACCATCTCGAAACTATAATCCTGTGGAAAGTTATTCAAATTTAGGTAACACAGTTTTAGGCCTAAAACTATACATAAATGTGGAGAAAACGGCACTTAAACTTGTTTTAACAGTTTTGGTCTATACTAAAAACAAAATGCCATAGCAACCAACATTTTCTATATAAATTACACCATCATGTCATACATTGTTGGAAAGAGAAAATACAACTCTATTTAATGCACTTACTCATTTAGTAACAAAGCAACCATATAATGCAATAGTGATTATAGAAAATCATAAAAGTGTCAATTTCTTTAACTTTTTGTCTCGGTAACTACATGAGGGCGACACTGTTTTTAAGCTTTTTTTCATAAATCCACAACATTTACATTAATAGAAATACATATGAGAGTTAGCGATGTCTGTAAATGTTTCCTCCATATCATTACAGCTTTCACTGTCACTTTCAGTATCTCAGTCCGACGTAACACTTGCACTTGTAAAGTAAGTTGTAATCAATTCATTCTAGTTTCCGATACCTCCGAGATTTGACCCATTTACTGACTCTTTAAGGCATTTAGCCACTTCTTCTGGGGATGAATCCATTGTGTTTATGTTTTATTATCCAGTATTATTAACACAGATCGATGACAAATTACACTTTTATATCGATAAAAACGCAGTAAACCAAAAAGATCGGTGAAAAAATAATTTGAACGGGATACCGGTATCACGTGACGTCCGTTTGACCAATCAAAAGGCTGATAGGTTTATTTAGCAACAGGTGCGCGATTTCCTTTGTGTTGGTCACTTGTTTTAAGAGATTGTAGTGTCTACTTGGAATGACGATTATGTTTAAAAGTAGAATAATTGAATTCCCTGGAAATTAACCTTTATAACGATTCCAAATACAACCACTCTGTCTCTTTCTTTGTGCTTAAAATGCGCTAATGAATTGGGCTCATTTTCCATTATTCGTTGCGTAATCTCGATATTTACGTGAACATAAACAGAGTATAGGGTCCGATCAAAGTTAAAATAAACAGTCAAAAACTTATTTAATTCGAATATATTTTTAATTTCTTCGTAGTAAAGAGTCTCAACATTAATTATATAGCAAAATCTAAAATCGATATATTGCACCTACATGCCTTCTGAGCGGATTATCTCGATAATCTGAAATGCGACTTTAGACTGATTTTGATATGGCCAGTCACATCTGAATTGCGACTTTAGACTGATTTTGATATGGCCAGTCACATCTGAAATGTGACTTTAGACTGATTTTGATATGGCCAGTCACATCTGAAATGCGACTTTAGACTGATTTTGATATGGCCAGTCACATCTGAAATGCGACTTGAGACTGATTTTGATATGGCCAGTCACATTTGTTAACAGTCTGTAAACAACATCTCCTCTAAAACCGCCTGCCCAAATTCAACCAAACCTTCCCAGAAGCTTCAGCCAGCATGGAGACAAAAAGATGTAAAAGAATTTTATCCATAAAAAAACCTGGCCATCAATGGTGTGGCAATTTTTCCTTATATGGCTACATAACAAGACTTGTAAAATCATCTTGTCAGAAAATACAAGAGCTACAGTCTTCATATTTAGTATACATGTTCCGTTAGTGGTCCTGTATCAAGACTGCTAATTTTTTGGACGCATTATAAAGTGTGGCACCAGGGTCACAGTTATTTTCTATATATAGTTGTATAATGAAAACTTTGAATATCTTCTTGTCCAAAAAAATGAACTAGAGCCATGATAATTGGTATACCTCTTTCTTGGGTGGCCCTGTATTAAGAGAATTTTGATCAGTCAAAAAACATGGCTGCCATAGTCATGGTCATTTTCCACATATGTTTATAAAGGGAACTCTTTGAAAATCTTCTCGTCAGAAACTACAAGAGCTAAAACCTTGCTATTTGGTATACATGCCTTGGGCAGGCCCTTTATCAAGATTGTATGAAGAATTTTGATCCATAAACATCATGGCCTCCAAGTGCGTGCCCATTTTTCCTATGGCTATATTGAAAAACTTTGAAAATTTTCTTGTTAGGAAATACATGAGATATTATGTAGTGTATTTCTTAGGTGGCTCTTTATTTAGAATGTTCTGAAAATGTTGTATCGAAAAACATGGCCTCCAGTGGTGTGGCCTTTCTTTTATGGCTGTGTAGTGAAAAATTTGGAACTGATTGTGCAAATGTTTTTTGTGTATATGTACTACAATCATTCTAGTCAGGGGCGTGCCTGGGCGACTTTTGAGTATACGCACTATCTATAGGTGGTCCGGGGGCATGCCAGAGATTGCCATAGATGCATTCAGGGGGGTGGGGTGGCAGGTACTTTCACTCTCTAGTACAAAGAATTGTCCTAGAAGCAGGAAGAGACACAAGTATGTCAAGTTGGATTGCAGAAGAATTTGTAGAATTAATAAAAAGAATTAAATTACTTGGACTTAAATAATGACGACAACTAACTGGTAGTGCCTAGATTAGGCGACAATTTTTATTCGTTTTCATGCGTTTTTTTATTTGTTCAATTTCAACTGTGCATATGTGCGTTAGCACAGGCACGCCCCTGCCTGGTCTGTTTAAACATTTTAGATATTCCTTTCTCACTATTACTAAATGTCTAAGGCATTCTTGTTTATGATTGTGTCATTGCAATTTCCAGTGATGTTTCCTTTTATTTCTGTACAGGCATGAAAAAACAATTTGCCTACAAAAAGGTAGAATAACTAAATTTTGCAAATGTGCACCTAATGCACAAGACAATGTGGAAAAAAAAATACATGTGCTTTTAATTTTTCAACAGCTTTAAAGTTATTAATTGGAGTGATACAGTTTTCACCTTTTTGTATCTCTCTTCCATATGTTTTCATGCTACTTTATTGCTGTTGTGGTTTTTGGTTGGGATTATGCAAATTTATGTGAACTGTGCAAGGTCTAAGTGAAGTGTATTATGTGAGAAAAAGCTGCTTCCCACCTTTATGACTATGAAAACAACTATTGAATTTCCAGTATGAACATTTGATTAAAACTGTGATTGGGTATGTAATTCAATTATTTTTTAAACTGACTTTAGAGGGTGAGAAGTTCTAATTGTGAGAAAACATAATCATTAGTTCATTGTCCATCAGTCATGAATATTCATGAGGAAATAGCAAATTGTGTTTAATTGAGAAATGAGCCACTTGATTGGGATGAGCCAATCACAAAGACACAGGTTGTAATTATGAACTGATGTGTATCATGTTAGTAATGTGTTTTTGCATTATGCCTACATAATTTATTGATAATAATGCACATCCCCAATGAGTACCTGTATGCAATACTTATACTTTTGTGTTTTGTGTTGGTGTGATGACATTTTTACCAAATTCTATAACATAAACAGCAGCTTGTTGCAGCACACTCTAGTAACAATGACTTTGCTGTTTGTACTCAGTTTTAAAAGTGATATCCAGCAGTTCCTTACATCAGTCTCGTATCTGGGCGGTTTATGAAGTTACGCACAATTACAAGGGAAATTAGCTTTGTTGTAATATTTTTGAATATATTCGGTTCATTTCTATTGAATAACAGGTAAAATGAAGACATGCGAGAAACTTAACTCAAAATATGATTGACTTAAATCCTGACGTGTATAAGTTTAATCATTTAAAAAGAATTAAACTTGATTGGCGTGGTCATAAGATTGTATAACATAGAAACTGCGGAAATAAAATATATCCTTCCTAACCAGGGTTAGGTATCGACTTTCTTAGTGTTTTTGGTACTTTTACATTTTCGATTTTTCGAACGGAGGTTACGCACGTGCGTAACGTGCGTAATGGCAGAAACGCGCCTGCCTTACATAACCAAATAAGTTATTGTTAACTGAAAAGGTCCTACAAAATGCTGTTCATTGATGCCCTAGATCTGATTGAACATGGAGCATAAATCCACACTTCTCATTGCTAACAGGTATTTCCTATCTGAGTCGTACTGCACAGTTAGCTATATTTAAACTCAGAAAGCGTCATCTTACTTTTGAGCTCATATTGTCATCTATTTTTAGCAGCTGTCACTATCATGCTTATTTACAGATCTAGAAATAATGAACATTTAGAGGATTTTATCGCAATTTGTACCATAACAATATGGGTAGCATTCAAAATCAGCTTTACTTTGACTAAAGTTTGAGTTTATTCAGAAATAATGTCTACATTCCCTGCAGAAAAGGGACAATATGTTACATGTGCTAGATATAGGCACACTGCCGGATACCACGTTTAAGAGAAACATGGAGATCATTTTTGTACATAAGGTACATTTGTTGAAATAGATTTGTTGCATTAGATGCTAATGAGTTATTCTGAGAACATTGTTACACGAGGTATGTTAGACTTACTTTAAAAAGTGTTCTGCAGAGATTGGTCTCTACTTTCTTGTTGATGTCAAGTGTTTATAATGGTTGGAGACCACATCTTTTTCTGATAATGTTTTTTGTTATGTTGGAAATTACTCAATATACACTATTTTGACTTCCATTGCATAATTACATATTTGGATGTTGTCCAACACAGGCTATAGTGATGAGAATCATGTATTTATCCTGGTGGTAGTTTGGGTTAGTGCAATGGGCACTAAGGGTCCATCTTGCTATTTGAATAAGTATAAACAATATTATTGTTGATTATTATAGTGTAAATAAATTTCAGATCATGCTAGATGCTGAAACCTTTATTCTAAGGGCTTTTTAATTCAAATTTATAGCCATTGTAAATTTATATTATCAATATACAATTCTTTTAAATAACAAATACAACTTCAATATATTTTTATAAGAATATTTCTCTTAGTTTTTTTTTATGCATAGACATTTAAAAATAACCATTTGATATTGTTTTAAATACTTAAATTGAAAAATTCCTCAAATCGGTATATTTTGCACTAGGCTTCTCAAATGTTTAGGTAATTTCCCTAATTTTGTGGGAAAAAAAGCACACTGACTCAAAATATATATTTAGCTGGTGCTTATTTGAGTTGTGCCATGATGACAAATGTAATCATTGTCCTTATTTCAGGTGTTGGTTGAGAATTATGGGATATAAGCATATTACTTACTGGACTCGTGTAATGGAGTCTGGACTCTTGGGAATATATTCTGTTATTGTAACATTGTGAAAGGGTTGAAATATTGCTTTCGTAGTGTTATCACTTTGTGTTGCATTGCAAGGTGGAGGTTGTGAGTTGGAAAACTTATCATGGAGTCAGTTGTTGTGATGTTTTATGCCAGCCAATTGCTACCATTGTTACTCCTAATTCAAAGTTGTGTTTGTATTTACTTCTGGAAGTAAGTAATCAATATTACATAAGTGTACTTGTTTTACATAAATTCTTGGCACAAAATCAACAGAGCACTTATACTTTTAATAATTTGGAAGTGTAGGCATCATATCTTTGATAATAGTGAAGTAAGGTCAATATATCTTTGATTTCATTGAAGTGTAGGCATTAAATCTTTAATTTTTTGAAGTGTAGGCAATATATCTTTGATTATATTGAAGTGTAGGCATTATATATTTGATTATAGTGATATAGGCATTATATATTTGATTATAGTGAAGTGAGGGCATTATATATTTGATTATATTGAAGTGTAGGCATTATATATTTGATTATAGTGCTATAGGCATTATATATTTAATTATAGTGATGTAGGCATTATATATATAATTATAGTGACGTGTAGGCATTATATATTTGATTATAGTGGTGTAGGCATTATATCTGATTATAGTGAGGTGTAGGCATTATATCTGATTATAGTAAAGTGTAGGCATTATATCTGATTATAGTTAAGTGTAGGCATTATATCTGATTATAGTAAAGTGTAGGCATTATATCTGATAATTCTGAAATGTAGGCATATTTTCTAATATAATAAAGTGTAGGCATTAAACAAATCCACTCATACTAATAGGAAAAAATGTTATCTGAAGACTGAATTCAAATTCTATAAATAGTGAGTGTCACTTGAGAAACTAAAGTAATTTAAAACAAAAGACATTTGAGTTCTAGGCAAAACAAGTAAAATGGACATCTTGTGCAAAACAACCAACCAAATTCCAATTTTTGTGCACTGACAGTGAAGTCATGAATACCTTTGATTATTTATAAATGTATCAATGATATTACGGTATTGGCATTATAAAGCAGATGGTTGAGATGGTCGTTAAGTCTCTCCATGTCATTATCACAGTTCTATTCATTAACATTATCTTCAATATTGATCCTTTACTTCCAAAGGCTCAACAGATCAATTTGTTGATTGTTAAATCTGAAATATGAAAGCAATTTCTAATCTGTGTCACAGTTCCTAAAGTAGGAGCATTTCTCTAGAATAAGTCCATTACTGGAGCAAGAACCTTTGAAGTTTAAATGATAACTGTTTACTTTTAATCAGGAGTTGTTTTTTAACTTTTAGGATTGAAAATTAATTTTAATTATGTAAATTAAGAGATTTAAGTTCAGATTGCAACAGATTGTAGAATATGGAGAGAAAGTACATTTCAATGTGGATTTTATTTTTGACAGCTGACACATGCCTTGACTTTGAGAAATCTTCGACAAAACAACACCATTAACATGGATTATAATTTATAGAAGTCTTATGTATTTAAAACTATAAAATAAATGACATTTAATTAAAGATACATAAAAGTAACTAAGTAATGGTGTGAACAGAATTTGTTGACAAATATCTTTTTGTTTGTTTGTTACCACATATCTTTTTTTTAAATTTTGATTTGTAAAATGTTAATTTGTCCCAATTGGGAATATTTCTATAAATATAGGAGTAAAAACACCTTTTCCAAGTGAGAATATGACCAGATAACAGTTGTAAATTGCAGTATGTCATAATTGGTGCTGTGTAACTATGGGTACTATTTCATTAAAATATTGCAAATTATTAACAGAAAAGTAAGGTTTATTGGACAAATGAATGATTCATAAAGAACGACACTGTGTATACAGAGATAGGACCAACTTATGATGGTTATGGTGTAATATAGCATAGAGGGCGCCTATGGCATTATGGTAAACTCACTGACTTGTGACTCCTCTGACTGCTTTTACCTTTTACTGCATGGCAAAGAACTTAATGTGGGAAGATCTTTAAGCTGACCTGTGATGTTCCAGTGGTTCTACCCGGAACATTGCCTGGGGTGTTCTTCCACCAAAACAGCTTGATAGCGCTTTTACAATCATTATTTGTCACTGTGATGTATTTCATAATCAGAAACAAAAAACAAGCTACTTCCTTACAAATAATATCAACAAGCAGTTTTTTAGCAAGACCTTTCAAATACGTCATATATTGTTTAACTTTTCTTTGCATCATTTCTGGCTCAAACTATCACATGCAGACCCTCTTTCTAACAATATCTAGCATTATAATTACCTTTACAAAATGAAAATACAAAACAATACTGTCATACATATGGTAAGACGTATTATATATTGGCTGTAAGTTAGTGTGGATTTGATATATAGACATTTTGTTTGATTTATTATAGTTCTACTGGAGAAGGGGTAATTGCATTAACACAACACATACTTATACTTAATATAAAATCAGCAAACAATGCAGTATTAAAAAATATTTTTATTCTAATTCATCAAGAAACTCATCAAGTCATTCCTCACTTTCAAACAGAGTTCTAACACCTTCAGGAATAGGAGAAAGGGACCATGAACTTAATTGTTTGTTTGTTTATTGGGTTTAT
Source organism: Sinonovacula constricta (assembly GCA_007844125.1). Classification (NCBI taxonomy): domain Eukaryota; kingdom Metazoa; phylum Mollusca; class Bivalvia; order Cardiida; family Solecurtidae; genus Sinonovacula; species Sinonovacula constricta. The sequence goes on from CM017566.1 coordinate 43,224,236, forward strand.
AGTCCCTTGAACAGTATTTCTGGAGACGGTGTCCACTTGAAGCAGATATAGTGCTGCCTTCACTGTGTATAGCATGCCGTGAACACCTGGCATGATTCCACACCCAGTCACATTATCCAGACACCGGGAACTACCCTTATATTTGCTTGAGTGTTAGCAAGGGAGCTATACCACTACCATTTTTAATGACTTTGGTATGTCGCTGCCCGGGATCGAACCCGGGGCTTCCCTTACCTGGAGCTGACGCTCTACCGATTGCGCTACCAGATCCGGTGAACTTAATGTTATGATAGTGTATGTTGGATGTCATGTAGGACAGCTGAACCTCGACTATTTTACAAGATAACAACGATGCAACATGCACTTGTCCTGCTGATAATACCCAAAGTGAAGGCAGTATCTGAAGCTAGATATATATCAAAGTGCTAAAAAATATTGTTTGGGTGGTGAAAGTTTTAACCTTTAAGCAATTAAAATTGTGCAATGAATGGTCACTTTAGATTATTCCGTAGTAAGTTGACTGCGCAATGAATTGGAAAGAAGCTAAATCGTCAGCTGCAAAATAGCCACGTCTTCTGAATATAGAATTAAACTTTGGGATAAAAGCTACAACACAGTTATTAACGTCTGATTGTAGAAAGTATTATATTAAAAATACATTACTTTCCATATGATTTTGTTGTAACTAAAATTATGTCTAAACTGGCTTATAAGTGCTTCTGGATGTGACCAGTATTACTGAATAACTCCCAAGTTATTAGTTCGTTGTTGGACCAAATGCAATAGTCGGCTCTGTAACAATTACTTTGATTTATTTTGTCAACACTTCAGCCCTGTGATCTGAATATGAATCCCGATTGCAGAAGGAAGTGATGCCCGGAGCAGGATATTGCAAATATGTCGACCTAATATATAATGCATAGCCATTGAAACATGCATTCTAATAATATTCTTAACCTTCCTTTTGCCCCTTCGTTCTCTATGTGATATTCATACATAGCATTGACTACTCATAAATCTGCATATCATGTCCGCAAGTCTTCGATGGTCTCTTGGGGCTAACATTAAAAATCTAATAAAACTTGTTTGTTGAGTTCTGGTCCTGCTACTGCTACTATTGCTGCAGCTACCACTACTACCACTACTACCACTACTTCTACTACTACTACCACTACCACTACTACTACTACCACTACTACTACCACTACTACTACAAGCCGGACCTGGTAGCACAATCAGTAGAACGTCGGCTCCAGGTATGGGAGGCCTCAGGTTTGTTCCTGGGCTGCAACATACCAAATTCATTAAATATGGTAGTGGGATAGTTCTCTTACTAGTGCTTAAGCAAATGTAAAAGTAGTTCCCTGACAGGTTGGCCCAGTGTCAGGATAATGTAACTGTGTGGTATCATGCCATGTGTTCATGGCATGTATACACAGTGAAGGAAGCACTATATCTGCTTCAAGAGGACACCGTCTCCAGATAACTTAAATACTGTTGGTGGAATGATAAACCTAATAAACTAACTACAAGTACAACTCCTACACTTCTGATGCTATTACTACTGCTATTACTACTACTTCTACTACTAGACAGATCTTACCATCTTTGAGTGGCCAACATAAGAATATGTTTACATGAGAAGTTGCTTTAGTCCAGGTATACCCTGGACTGCCCAGCATGGGTGGCCAGGACTGATAAAACAGTAAGTGAAGAGACTTGGCTAATGATTTTCCCTGGACACCAATCCTCCCATTGTCTTCTCCATTGATTGAATCATTGCCAGACAGCTATTCTCTGGTTAACGCTTAATTGAAGCTCTTAACACTGGAAGCCACCTCTTCTATACCTGTTTCAGAAGAATCATTCTCAGCTGAAACCAATGCATTCTCTCACTTGAGTTTTTATTCTTCTAATTAAATAAAAGAGCCAATAATCATCAGAATTAATTAGAACTTAATTGGCAATTTCTTTACACTCTTTAGGAGAATCTGGTTAGAGTTAAGTTTTTTTACTTCTTCACATGTACGTAGAAGTGTTTTCTCAATACAATATATTTCAACACTACAGAAGTTATATGAAGCTAAGTCAGATGGTGATAATTTGGGAAATTCAGCATATACTTACAAACATACAGATAGATAATGTAATTTATTAATTATCAGGAAGAATTAGGTAAGTTGTTTGTGTTATTAAGCAATCAATTCATTGTATATATTGCCTGAATTGATATTCATGCAAAATGCAAACAGACCCACTTTATTGCTGTTCAGGCAAGATGTAGAAAGGTCATCTGTATCGTTAAACTTGCAGGATTTAGACAAGTCATCTGTATTGATAAACATGTAGGATTCTGACAGGTCACCTGTTTTGATAAACATGTAGGATTCTGACAGGTCACCTGTATTGATAAACATGTAGGATTCTAACAGGTCACCAGTATTGATAAACATGTTGGATTCTGACAGGTCACCTGTATTGATAAACGTGTAGGATTCTGACAGGTCACCTGTATTAATAAACATGTAGGATTCTGACAGGTCACCTGTATTGATAAACATGTAGAATTCTGACAGATCACCTGTATTGATAAACATGAAGGATTCTGATAGGTCTCTTGTACTGATAAAGTTACAGCATTTAGACAGGTCACCTGTATTGATATACATGTAGGATTCTGACAGGTCACCTGTATTGATAAACATGTAGAATTCTGACAGATCACCTGTATTAATAAACATGTAGGATTTTGACAGGTCACCTGTATTAATAAACATGTAGGATTCTGACAGGTCACCTGTATTGATAAACATGTAGAATTCTGACAGATCACCTGTATTAATAAACATGTAGGATTTTGACAGGTCACCTGTATTGATAAACATGTAGAATTCTGACAGATCACCTGTATTAATAAACATGTAGGATTTTGACAGGTCACCTGTATTGATAAACATGTAGAATTCTGACAGATCACCTGTATTAATAAACATGTAGGATTCTGACAGGTCACCTGTATTGATAAACATGTAGAATTCTGACAGATCACCTGTATTAATAAACATGTAGGATTCTGACAGGTCACCTGTATTGATAAACATGTAGAATTCTGACAGATCACCTGTATTAATAAACATGTAGGATTTTGACAGGTCATCTGTATTGATAAACATATAAGATTTAGACGTGTTTCTGCATTGAAATAGATGTTTTACAATGTAAGTAAGACTGGTATTTGTTTGAAAAATTATAACCAATGACTATTTGTCTAAGAACTGATTCCAAAATAGGAACTTTTTGTAGCATGTTACCCAGAATATCATAGAATCATCTGACATTCCTGTACTTTAATATTTCTACTGATGAAGCTGATCTTTTCTGCTTTGTTTTGTCATTTATATGAAAGCATCCAGCAACACAATCAAGTCTTCACTATTGTCATTAATCTTGTTGACTGAGCCTGAAATCAATAAGTTAAAAACCTAAAAGCAGTGAACAAAACCCTGCCACCTGCTTGGTGCTGTATTGTAGTTTCTTTGCATGACGGTGCTGATGTATAAGCTGGGATACAACAGTGGTGGCTCTATCACACTGAAACATTGCTGGGATACAACAGTGGTGGCTATATCACACTGAAACATTGCTGGGATACAGCAGTGGTGGCTCTATCACACTGAAACATTGCTGGGATACAACAGTGGTGGCTCTATCACACTGAAACATTGCTGGGATACAACAGTGGTGGCTATATCACACTGAAACATTGCTAGGATACAACAATGGTGGCTATATTACACTGAAACATTGCTGGGATACAACAGTGGTGGCTCTATCACACTGAAACATTGCTGGGATACAACAGTGGTGGCTCTATCACACTGAAACATTACTGGGATACAACAATGATGGCTCTATCACACTGAAACATTGCTTGGATATAATAGTGGTGGCACTATCACACTGAAACATAACTGGGATACAACAATGGTGGCTCTATCACACTGAAACATTGCTGGGATACAACAGTGGTGGCTCTATCACACTGAAACATTGCTGGGATACAACAATGGTGGCTCTATCACACTGAAACATTGCTGGGATACAACAGTGGTGGCTATATCACACTGAAACATTGCTGGGATACAACAGTGGTGGCTCACTGAAATATTGCTGGGATACAACAATGGTGGGTCTATCACACTGAAACATTGTAGGGATACAACAGTGGTGGCTCTATCACACTGAAACATTGCTGGGATACAACAGTGGTGGCTCTATCACACTGAAACATTGCTGGGATACAACAAAGGTGGCTATATCACACTGAAACATTGCTGGGATACAACAGTGGTGGCTATATCACACTGAAACATTGCTGGGATACAACAGTGGTGGCTCTATCACACTGAAACATTGCTGGGATACAACAGTGGTGGCTATCACACTAAAACATTGCTGGAATACAACAGTGGTAGCTCTATCACACTAAAACATTGCTGGGATACAACAGTGGTGGCTCACTGAAATATTGCTGGGATACAACAATGGTGGGTCTATCACACAGAAACATTGCTGGGATACAACAGTGGTGGCTCTATCACACTAAAACATTGCTGGGATACAACAGTGGTGGCTCTATCACACTGAAACATTGCTGGGATACAAAAGTGCCGGCTCTATCACACTGAAACATTTGGTTGATAGATTTATTGCTAGATACACCAAAGCAGACCCATATTGTCCAAGATAATTGTTTTTTCCTGTCACACTTCCACTGGTATTCAATGTAAGCACAAAACAAGTCCAGTTCAGTGAACAATTATCACAAATAATGGTTGAATTACTGGGGGGGGGGAATTATTGGTTAGCCATCTGATCACAGTTGTAGTTAATAAAATGTATCATAATGAGGGTCAACAACACAAATGTTTCACACTTGAATTAAGAAACTTCCTTAAATTTTCAACAACTAACTAAGATGAAAAGAAATGTCTTTGGCTTTAAATGATTTGATGAGTGGACTTAAGAAATATTCTTTTATCTAAAGGAATCTTTCAAAATCTTGAGAGATTTCTAAAATAACTTTAAGATTCTAATTTAATAAGATTCTTTATGGCTATGACCAGGATTCTGTTATGTCAACCAATAACAAGCCAATCAGGATTCTGTTTTAACAAGCCAACCAGGATTCTGTTGTAACAAGCCAACCAGGATTCTGTTGTAACAAGCCAACCAGGATTCTGTTGTAATAAGCCAACCAGGATTCTGTTTTTTATGACTTCAGTTGTAACATGCCAACCAGGATTCTGTTTCTTATGACTTCAGTTGTAACAAGTCAACCAGGATTCTGTTTCTTATGACTTCAGTTGTAACATGCCAACCAGGATTGTGTTGTAACAAGCCAACCAGTAATCTGTTTCTTATGACTTCAGTTATAACATGCCAACCAGGAATTTGTTTCTTATGACTTCAGTTGTAACATGCCAACCATGATTCTGTTTCTTATGACTTCAGTTGTAACATGCCAACCAGGATTCTGTTTCTTATGACTTCAGTTGTAACAAGTCAACCGGATTTGTTTCTTATGACTTCCGTTGTACATGCAACCAGTCTTTGACGTACATGCCACCAGGTTCTGTTTCTTATGACTTCAGTTGTACAAGTCAACCAGATTTGTTTTCTTATGACTTCAGTTATACATTTGTAATAAGTCAACCAGGATTCTGTTTCTTATGACTTCAGTTGTAACAAGTCAACCAGGATTCTGATTCTTATGACTTCATTTGTAACAAGTCAACCAGAATTGTTTTTCTTATGACTTCAGCTGTAACAAGCCAACCAGGATTCTGTTTCTTATGACTTCAGTTGTAACAAGTCAACCAGGATTCAGTTTCTTATGACTTAAGCTGTAACATGCCAACCAGGATTCTGTTTCTTATGACTTCAGTTGTAACAAGTCAACCAGGATTCTGTTTCTTATGACTTCAGTTGTAACAAGTCAACCAGGATTCTGTTTCTTATGACTTCAGTTGTAACAAGTCAACCAGAATTGTGTTTCTTATGACTTCAGCTGTAACAAGCCAACCAGGATTCTGTTTCTTATGACTTCAGTTGTAACAAGTCAACCAGGATTCTGTTTCTTTTGACTTCAGCTGTAACAAGTCAACCAGGATTCTGTTTCTTTGACTTCAGCTTGTAACAAGCCAACCAGATTCTGTTTTATACTTCAGTTGTACAGTCAACAGGATCATTTTTATATCAGTTACATGCCAACAGATTCGTTTCTTACTCAGTTGACATACCACCAGATTCTGTTTCTCATGACTTCAGTTGTAACAAGTCAACCAGGATTCTGTTTCTTATGACTTCAGTTGAAAAGCAACCAGGATTCTGTTTCTTTGACTCAGTTGTAACATCAAACCAGAATTGTGTTTCTATGACTTCAGTGTAAAAAGCCAACCAGGATTCTGTTTCTTATGACTTCAGTTGAACAAGTCAACAGATCAGTTTCTATGACTTCAGGTACATCAACAGGTTCTGTTTTTATGACTTCAGTGAACATACCAACCAGATCTGTTCTTAGCTGTAACAAGTCAACCAGGCTTTTTTAACTTCATTGTAAACCAGGATTCTGTTTCTTTTGACTTCAGCTGTAACAAGCAAACCAGAATTGTGTTTCTTATGACTTCAACTGTAACAAGCCAACCAGGATTCTGTTTTTTATGGCTTCAGCTGTAACAAGCAAACCAGAATTGTGTTTCTTATGGCTTCAGCTGTAACAAGCCAACCAGGATTCTGTTTTCTTATGGCTTCAGCTGTCACAAGCCAACCAGGATTCTGTTTCTTATGGCTTCAGCTGTAACAAGCCAACCAGGATTCTGTTTCTTATGACTTCAGCTGTAACAAGCAAACCAGAATTGTGTTTCTTATGACTTCAGCTGTAACAAGCCAACCAGGATTCTGTTTCTTTTGACTTCAGCTGTAACAAGCAAACCAGAATTGTGTTTCTTATGACTTCAGCTGTAACAAGCCAACCAGAATTCTGTTTTTTATGGCTTCAGCTGTAACAAGCCAACCAGGATTCTGTTTCTTATTACTTCAACTATAACAAGCCAACCGGATAATATTTCTTATGAGACATTACCTTACCTCAAAGCACGTTTAACATTACTTGCTTAGCCTTAACAAAGTACTGGAGCAATATGCATAGTTATTTGTGCATGAAGTTCTAAGTTTAGACCCATGGTAAAGGGTTTACATAAAGTCCCTGTACATTGACTGCACTTTCTAAACATATCAAGCTTAAGTATTAAATGTATTTCAGTACAGTCTTAAAAAAAAAGCAAGTAAGTTCTAGACATTGCGAGCTAAAAATATTTGCCCTTGTGAAAAATTGCAAGTGTAAAATTCTTAAATTCAAGCCCAGAGGTCATTGAAATCTTTATATTTTATTTAGTTTGATGATCACAAATCAATTGTCACAAATGTGTGCTGCTATTTTACATAAAAAAATATATCTGTAAAAACAAATTTCATTGGCTGTTCTTTAATTGTGCAGATGTAAGTTACAATGTGATTGGCAGCTTTTGCAAGTAAAAAAGTACATGGCAGTTATTCAACAAATTTCACTCTTCAAGCAGTAAGCATAAATATAACTTCCCCTGGGTGAATGAGCTACTGTTAGTTTTCAGCCTGACTGAGGATTCTTATAGTTGCTGTTATGACGGTTTATATTTTAGATGCTTCAAATTCATGGAAGGAATAAAAGAACATCAAATTTGGTTTGCTTAATCATTCTGAAAACACATTTTGTTTTCAGTGGCTTGGTTAATAAAACCAATGAATAAAAACGAACGGCCTTATTTGTATAACATATAGCATGGTGAAACTAGAAAAAGAGGCGAGAAAGTCAAGATTAAAAATGGCTCACTGGAAGGTCTACATGTAGAATATAACCAAATATAGACGCTGGTAATTATTCTATAGCACTTATTTGTTGGGCTGTGGTATTGATTGGTAGAGAGAAAGTTTCACCAATTCACCAAGATTTCACCAAGTTTCCCCAAAAATGTCTCCACTAGAGAATGCTGCCGAGTTTACAGGAAAGATCCATACTTATAAAGGTTTTGCTTAAAGGTCAGTTTTGTCAATAAGTCCTTCTTAGTATTAAAGGTGGTATGTGACAGTTTGGACCAACGTTACTTTTCTCAAATAACCAAAAAATAATTGTTACATGAAAAGGTCCTTCAAAATGACGTTCATTGATGTCCTAGATCGGTGTGAACAGTCAAGCAAACATTGCCACTTGTCATTGCAAACAGGTATTTTCTATCCGAGCCAAGCTGCAGAAATAGCTGTTGGTAAACTTAAAAACCATGTGACCACCTACTAATGAGATCATTATATAGTCATCCTGGTATTTTAGCAGAGACCTCCATCGATCTTTTTATACAGTTGGAAAGAATACACATGCAGAGTGATTTTTTTCTCGATTCATTTTGTCTAACAATTCAGTTATTGTTCAAAATTGCATTTATTAATTTTTAATTATGGGTTTAAAAAAAAAGCCTATATTCCCCGAAGCAGTGGTTTAATATTGTTATATGTGTTTGATTTAGACACACTGTCCAATACCACTTTTAAGGTTCTGGACCTGTAATGGTGACCTTCCACAATCCTTATAATGATACTGTTTCTTGAATCTATACTATAAAACACATCGTATGGTGAATTTTTAAGGAAGTTTACCATTTGTAACTCAAGTTATGTGCATTTTTATAAAGTGACCCTTGATTTTCAAAAACACCGTAAATTGTGCTTGGACAAAAAATGAAAAAGTACTTTTTTTTCAAATTCCACTGTTCTATATTCAAATTTTAACCAATGTCCCTGTTACATAATAATAAGATTATACTTTGGACAAATACTTATAAAAATACAGAGCTTTGCATACATGTACCCCCAAGCAAAAATCCGAGTTTTTTGGGTGTGTTTAAAAATTTACTCTATCTATAAAAGCAAATATCTCAAGTTTGAAGCTAGTTAGACACATACAACTAGGTTTAAAATTTTCTGCAATATGAACTGCCCATAATATGAGATTTTAAAGGCATTTTACCATTCTTAATAAAATTTATAAGAATTTGTAAATGTTACTATAATGAAACTGCAAGAGAATTTGTAGCGAAAAATAATGTCAAAATGGTCAATTACAGATTATACTTCTTTATACAAAGAATCACCTACAGTTGGTATTGGAGATGGAAATATGTATGTAAAACTCTGCATTATCACATGAAAACCTTATCTTTACTGATTTTGGTTGGCTTTAGGGAAATATTTAAAATTAACCACTTTACACATTTTTTCGTAAAAATTCTGACAGTTTAGGAATAACTGAGTCAAGCACACTTTTGGTATTAGTGACACGTGGTTGTCCCTCACAGTTTTGACCCCTTTACATGACTTTGTTGTCGGTAAACCACTATTTTTACCAGGCGCATTTCTGCCTTTACGCACTTTACGCACGTGCGTAACTTCCGTTCGAAAAATCGAAAATCTGGAAGTACCAAAAACACTATGAAAGTCGATGGCTCCACCGGGTTAGGAATGATATATCTTTTTTCTGAGTTTCTATGATATAAAATCTTATTACCACACCATTAAAGTTGAAAAGGTTTTAATATGATTAAACTTACACACGTCAGGATTTTAGTCGTTCATATTTTTCCTCGCATGTCCGCATTTTACCTGTTATTCGTTAGAAAAGAACCGAATATAATCAAAATTACTACAAAGCTTTTTCTCTTGTTATTGTGCGTAACTTCAAAAACGGCATAAATACGCGCCTGATTTTTACAATATCGCCCTCGACGATTACAATTTTGAGCTCCTGGTTCCGCCGTTTTGGAGAAATGGGTAACCCAATGACGTCATGGAAAATCCCTATCACGTGGTGAAAAATTACTAAAAATAGCAAATACGAAACTTGACGATGAATGCTATTCAAATGAAACCGGATCATACCGAGTGCCGATGTTTACCGAAGTTAGTTACAGGTCCAGAACCTTAAGTAGTGTTGGGATGAATAGTAAGTTAAATAAAATACCAGTTTTAGTAAAAATCTCATTATCAAGAATTAATTTCAAGATCAATTTTAGTACATTATCATGATATATTAACCACTGTGTTTAATTTCAGTATATACAATCCCATATTTTTTGTTTATATCAGTCAGTCTTGATAAATTCCATATATATAATCTGTACCAAGAATATCAAACTGTTAGATTTTCTGAGTAACATGGATGTTTGAACTTGAGGACAATTTGATTAGGTTTTGTGGCCAAGCAGGTGAGACCATGCTTTCAAGATTTAGTGTTAGTTTTAAACAGAATGAATAAAGAAATCAGAATATGCAAGCATTTACCCCAATTCCCCATTATCTATTAACTGTTGATTAGTTTAACAGTGATATAAAGTGTCAATTTACACGTTTAATTTCGATACAACTTGTCCTTCCATGACAATCATTGTAAGTTTTAATAAGTGGATCAGCATATCACCATGTCACATCATTCCAGCTCCAGCTCAGTTGTTTGTAAGAGTTTCAGGGTGGTGACACAAATGCTGAATGTTCATTGGAGCAGAATATGTCTGGCAAAATTATTGATTTAATGTTAAAATATAGGAATGGTATAAAAATTCAACAATATTTGCAGATTGTCTTCTCTCTTTTGGCAGTAGAACTCTTGTCATACATTGTTGTGTTTTTTAAATGTGTGCTGTATTTTAAAGTTTGAATATGTACTTAATATTTCTGTAACATTTTGTTATGAATTATGTTTTAATTTTAAAATTTAAAGAATAATGTAATAAACTTTTATTTTCACCAATTGTATCAGTATGATAAAAAACTAAGGACAAAAACTGTTTAATTCTATGTTTGTTGTTTATTTTTCATAGTTGTATGTTGTGATAGATAAACTAACAATAAACTAGTTTAAAATATGCTTTTATTGGTTAATTTCCTCATTTGTATATCTACGAAAAATAACAATGTTATTTAAGGGCATCATATTATGCAGTGAAGACTAGGACAAGTAAAAATCTGATCTTTATTGAAACTAAATTAAATTATAAGCTAAAAAAAAATTTATGAAATCAGACACAGCTTCTTATGACTTGAATTCAACTGTGTGTTTTGTTCGAAAGTTATGGGATATATTGTACAGATTAACTTACTTGGGAACATCTAGAGTTTTATAGTTTCCATGGTAATGATCAGTTAGAGACTGCAGGTGTGATACTCAGGTGTCGATTTGGCAAATATTGTAATTGCACCAAAAAATAGCAGACACGCTTAAAGCTGCACCAGACAGATGTAATTAAATCATTTAGTGATTTCCTCCTGTCTTGGTCCTTGTAGCAAATAAAGGCTGTATTTCAGGCCCCATTACATCTTGTATCAGTAAAAAAAGGTGATGTGCATTAGTAATGGCCTGTTGTTTTTTGGTTGGTTTAGTTTGGATATGAAAGTGGTGGCCCAGGGAAAAGTATGATAATTATGGTGATTTTCAGTAATACAGAACTGAACAAACCTATTTTTATCCAGGTTTACAAGTAATACAACATGGAAAAATATAAACAAAAAATAGATAAATGAGGCAAAAACAGTATTAGTGAATATAGACTTTATATAAACTAGTGCCTGAGATTCTACCACAACACACTGCTGCTTAGTTGAAAAGTCTGTCTAGTCCTTTCATTTGACAGCATATTTGACAGAATGATGAATAGATTTGATTTGTCTATTTTACTTACACTTATGTGACATGTTAGGATTGCCAAACTGTTATAGCATATAGTTGCTGCTTCAGTCATCCTTCCATCCATCCATCCGTCCATTTGTACATCGCAATTTTGTCAGGGCTATATATCGGCAACAGCTGGCTTGAATGAAAAGAAACTTTATGGATATATCTAGTTATTAAATTGACAAATGTCAGCAGGTGGGCATCAAACATTTCTACAGAGTGCAACTCCAGTTACATGTCTCCACAAAACTTTCACATGATGATGTAAGCCATCATGTGTCCTTACACATATGGTTGATATTTTGGTTCAGGTCAAGGTCACTTTCACGGAAAGTAGATTTTTAATTTTTTTTACTTGCTACTTTTAGGGTTGAGGTATAATGATCAGCTAAGTTAGTATATACTATACAGTAGAGGAAGGTCATTTTGATTTTCTGGAGGTATAATGGTCAGATAAGTTAGTATATACTATACAGTAGAGGAAGGTCATTTTGATTTTCAGGTCAAGTATTGGCTTACTGTAAAGGTTACAGTAACTTAAAATATTTGTATGTGGTTCTAATTGTGGAAAATCTGGTTTTCTAAATGTTTGACATTGTCTTGTTATATAGATGTCATATCAGACATAGGTAAGTTATTAGTGATGTATAAACATTTTATGACATAATATTAGGGTGTTTTTTTTAAATGTAAAATATAGAACTACAAATAAAAAAAACTTTCTTAAATTGTTTATGTCTTTATCTAACATTATTTCTATCAGTGCATTGTTTTGCAGGATTTCTCAGCATATACAATCATTGATTTTTTTTTGTAAAAATTAAACACTCATGAATATTTTAATAACTCTAATTTCAGTAGTCAGAAAATTATATTATTTACACAGTTATACGATGCTTCTGGCTACTGGGTAAGATGAGACACCAGGAAAGTTTCATCAGTCAAACAGAATTACTTCTTGCACAAAAGCTGGGTTTGAAAAAACAACAACTTATTTTTCTTCCAAGAAAAGACCCTCATATTGAACTTCATATGAGCTAATGAATATTCCTGGAAGCATCAAATTCTTGGCCATTCTGCAAAAAATATTATCCTGTGGTTACTAACAATTCCAAGAAAAAGTGAAACATTAAGCAATTATTGATTGAATTTTGATATATTGAGTAAAATTTAAAATTATAAATTTGTATCTTTCATGTTATTATATTTGTTGTTGTTAAATCGCACAACTCTTAAGTTTAGTCATAGAGAATTGATAAAGATCTGACTTTGTTATACATAGAAACCCCATGTTGCATATATTTTCCAGTATTTCTTGCCCAATTGAATTCTCAGACATTTTTAGACTATATGTCAAAATGGTGCCAACTACTTTTTATGCAGATGATATATCAGGATCAGCCTAGGTGGAAAAGAACATTTACCTTTTCAGTACCTTGAGCGACGAAAATTTCCGTCACATTATAGCCTTCCCATATAACATGTAAGACGTCTTTTTCCGTCGCAACATCTAAATAGTAATAAAGAATGCTGGCTTACTTCAAGAATGCTGGCATACTTCAAGGTTATTTGATCAATAAATGATGCGTTTTTTTTCATTACCTATAAACAATAAAGAGCATAGGACGTCTTATTTATGTCATCCAATTGGTGCCAGGGTAAATTATTGCCCTTGAAATTTGTAACAAAATGGCATACCACACTGTGTTGAACTGTTAGCGGCCATGAGTAGCCCGAGAGGACGTGGCTACTAACCCCAATGGCAGTACTGAACGTACATGAAGCACAGCAAGCCATTCTATCTAAGGAGTATATGTAGCATAGACCAATAGAAGTTTTGATTAGTTACATATGAGCTATGCCAATTTGCCATAATTAACCCTCAGTATAAAGCTGCATAAAAGAGACTGGTAGTGAAAAGGTAAAGAACAAATGGCAGTGGAAATGGCTGAATTAACGTGACATGATCGGTAAACAATGGAGAGAATGGTAAACAAATCTGATACAAAGGTATTTAGCTGCAGATTTGAGTCAGGCACATCAGATAGGTCAATTAGTGGGGCTGCCTTAACAATGATAGCATGATGTGAATGTGTGACAGGGTACAACATTCAGTCACATTGTCATCAGGCAGAGTCAATCAGTGATGCTGCCTTAACAATGATAGCATGATGTGAATGTGTGACAGGGTACAACATGCAGTCACATTGTCATCAGACAGGGTCAATCAGTGATGCTGCCTTAACAGTGATAGTATGATGTGGAGGTGTGACAGGGTACAACATGCAGTCACATTGTCATCAGACAGGGTCAATCAGTGATGCTGCCTTAACAATGATAGCATGATGTGAAGGTGTGACAGGGTACAACATGCAGTTACATTGTCATCAAACAGGGTCAATCAGTGATGCTGCCTTAACAATGATAGTATGATGTGAATGTGTGACAGGGTACAACATGCAGTCACATTGTCATCAGACAGGGTCAATCAGTGATGCTGCCTTAACAATGATAGTATGATGTGAAGGTGTGACAGGGTACAACATGCTGTCACATTGTCATCAGACAGGGTCAGTCAGTGATGCTGCCTTAACAATGATAGTATGATGTGGAGGTGTGACAGGGTACAACATTCAGTCACATTGTCATCAGGCAGAGTCAATCAGTGATGCTGCCTTAACAATGATAGTATGATGTGAAGGTGTGACAGGGTACAACATGCAGTTACATTGTCATCAGACAGGGTCAATCAGTGATGCTGCCTTAACAATGATAGTATGATGTGAAGGTGTGACAGGGTACAACATTCAGTTACATTGTCATCAGGCAGAGTCAATCAGTGATGCTGCCTTAACAATGATAGTATGATGTGAATGTGTGACAGGGTACAACATGCAGTCACATTGTCATCAGGCAGGGTCAATCAGTGATGCTGCCTTAACAATGATAGTATGATGTGGAGGTGTGACAGGGTACAACATGCAGTTACATTGTCATCAGACAGGGTCAATCAGTGATGCTGCCTTAACAATGAGAGCATGATGTGAAGGTGTGACAGGGTACAACATGCTGTCACATTGTCATCAGACAGGGTCAATCAGTGATGCTGCCTTAACATCGATAGCATGATGTGAAGGTGTGACAGGGTACAACATGCAGTTACATTGTCATCAGACAGGGTCAATCAGTGATGCTGCCTTAACAATGATAGTATGATGTGAATGTATGACAGGGTACAACATGCAGTTACATTGTCATCAGACAGGGTCAATCAGTGATGCTGCCTTAACAATGATAGTATGATGTGGAGGTGTGACAGGGTACAACATGCAGTTACATTGTCATCAGACAGGGTCAATCAGTGATGCTGCCTTAACAATGATAGTATGATGTGAATGTGTGACAGGGTACAACATGCTGTCACATTGTCATCAGACCGGGTCAATCAGTGATGCTGCCTTGACAATGATAGTATGATGTGAAGGTGTGACAGGGTACAACATGTAGTCACATTGTCATCATGCAGGGTTAATCAGTGATGCTGCCTTAACAATGATAGTATGATGTGAATGTGTGACAGGGTACAACATTCAGTTACATTGTCATCAGACAGGGTCAATCAGTGATGCTGCCTTAACAAGAGGAGCATGATGTGAATGTGTGACAGGGTACAACATGCTGTCACATTGTCATCAGACCGGGTCAATCAGTGATGCTGCCTTAACAATGATAGTATGATGTGGAGGTGTGACAGGGTACAACATTCAGTTACATTGTCATCAGCCAGGGTCAATCAGTGATGCTGCCTTAACAATGATAGTATGATGTGAAGGTGTGACAGGGTACAACATGCTGTCACATTGTCATCAGACAGGGTCAATCAGTGATGCTGCCTTGACAATGATAGTATGATGTGGAGGTGTGACAGGGTACAACATGTAGTCACATTGTCATCAGGCAGGGTCAATCAGTGATGCTGCCTTAACAATGATAGTATGATGTGAAGGTGTGACAGGGTACAACATGCAGTCACATTGTCATCAGACCGGGTCAATCAGTGATGCTGCCTTGACAATGATAGTATGATGTGAAGGTGTGACAGGGTACAACATGTAGTCACATTGTCATCAGGCAGGGTCAATCAGTGATGCTGCCTTAACAATGATAGTATGATGTGGAGGTGTGACAGGGTACAACATGCAGTCACATTGTCATCAGACAGGGTCAATTAGTGATGCTGCCTTAACAATGATAGTATGATGTGAAGGTGTGACAGGGTACAACATTCAGTCACATTGTCATCAGGCAGAGTCAATCAGTGATGCTGCCTTAACAATGATAGTATGATGTGAATGTGTGACAGGGTACAACATGCAGTCACATTGTCATCAGACAGGGTCAATCAGTGATGCTGCCTTAACAGTGATAGTATGATGTGAATGTGTGACAGGGTACAACATGCAGTCACATTGTCATCAGACAGGGTCAATCAGTGATGCTGCCTTAACAATGATAGTATGATGTGAAGGTGTGACATGGTACAACATTCAGTTACATTGTCATCAGACAGGGTCAATCAGTGATGCTGCCTTAACAATGATAGTATGATGTGTAGGTGTGACAGGGTACAACATGCAGTCACATTGTCATCAGGCAGAGTCAATTAGTGATGCTGCCTTAACAATGATAGTATGATGTGAATGTGTGACAGGGTACAACATGCAGTCACATTGTCATCAGACAGGGTCAATCAGTGATGCTGCCTTAACAATGATAGTATGATGTGAATGTGTGACAGGGTACAACATTCGGTCACATTGTCATCAGACAGGGTCAATCAGTGATGCTGCCTTAACAATGATAGTATGATGTGTAGGTGTGACAGGGTACAACATTCAGTCACATTGTCACCAGACAGGGTCAATCAGTGATGCTGCCTTAACAATGATAGTATGATGTGAATGTGTGACAGGGTACAACATTCAGTTACATTGTCATCAGACAGGGTCAATCAGTGATGCTGCCTTAACAATGATAGTATGATGTGAATGTGTGACAGGGTACAACATGCAGTTACATTGTCATCAGGCAGAGTCAATTAGTGATGCTGCCTTAACAATGATAGTATGATGTGGAGGTGTGACAGGGTACAACATGCAGTTACATTGTCATCAGCCAGGGTCAATCAGTGATGCTGCCTTAACAATGATAGTATGATGTGAAGGTGTGACAGGGTACAACATGTAGTTACATTGTCATCAGACAGGGTCAGTTAGTGATGCTGCCTTAACAATGATAGTATGATGTGAAGGTGTGACAGGGTACAACATGCAGTTACATTGTCATCAGACAGGGTCAATCAGTGATGCTGCCTTAACAATGATAGTATGATGTGAAGGTGTGACAGGGTACACCATTCAGTTACATTGTCATCAGACAGGGTCAATCAGTGATGCTGCCTTAACAATGATAGTATGATGTGAAGGTGTGACAGGGTACAGCATTCAGTTACATTGTCATCAGACAGGGTCAATTAGTTGGGCTGCCTTAACAATGATAGTATGATGTGAATGTGTGACAGGGTACAACATGCAGTCACATTGTCATTAGACAGGGTCAATCAGTGATGCTGCCTTAACAATGATAGTATGATGTGAAGGTGTGACAGGGTACAACATTCAGTTACATTGTCATCAGATAGGGTCAATCAGTGATGCTGCCTTAACAATGATAGTATGATGTGAAGGTGTGACAGGGTACAACATGCAGTCACATTGTCATCAGACAGGGTCAATCAGTGATGCTGCCTTAACAATGATAGTATGATGTGGAGGTGTGACAGGGTACAACATGCAGTCACATTGTCATCAGACAGGGTCAATCAGTGATGCTGCCTTAACAATGATAGTATGATGTGAAGGTGTGACAGGGTACAACATTCAGTTACATTGTCATCAGACAGGGTCAATCAGTGATGCTGCCTTAACAATGATAGTATGATGTGAAGGTGTGACAGGGTACAACATGCAGTCACATTGTCATCAGCCAGGGTCAATCAGTGATGCTGCCTTAACAATGATAGTATGATGTGAAGGTGTGACAGGGTACAACATGCAGTTACATTGTCATCAGACAGGGTCAATCAGTGATGCTGCCTTAACAATGATAGTATGATGTGAAGGTGTGACAGGGTACAACATTCAGTTACATTGTCATCAGACAGGGTCAATCAGTGATGCTGCCTTAACAATGATAGTATGATGTTGAGGTGTGACAGGGTACAACATGCAGTCACATTGTCATCAGACAGGGTCAATCAGTGATGCTGCCTTAACAATGATAGTATGATGTGGAGGTGTGACAGGGTACAACATGCAGTCACATTGTCATCAGACAGGGTCAATCAGTGATGCTGCCTTGACAATGATAGTATGATGTTGAGGTGTGACGGGTACAACATGCAGTCACATTGTCATCAGACAGGGTCAATCAGTGATGCTGCCTTAACAATGATAGTATGATGTGGAGGTGTGACAGGGTACAACATGCAGTCACATTGTCATCAGACAGGGTCAATCAGTGATGCTGCCTTAACAATGATAGTATGATGTGGAGGTGTGACAGGGTACAACATGCAGTTACATTGTCATCAGACAGGGTCAATCAGTGATGCTGCCTTAACAATGATAGTATGATGTGAATGTGTGACAGGGTACAACATTCAGTTACATTGTCATCAGACAGGGTCAATCAGTGATGCTGCCTTAACAATGATAGTATGATGTGAAGGTGTGACAGGGTACAACATTCAGTTACATTGTCATCAGACAGGGTCAATCAGTGATGCTGCCTTAACAATGATAGTATGATGTGAAGGTGTGACAGGGTACAACATGCAGTCACATTGTCATCAGACAGGGTCAGTTAGTGATGCTGCCTTAACAATGATAGTATGATGTGAATGTGTGACAGGGTACAACATTCAGTTACATTGTCATCAGACAGGGTCAATCAGTGATGCTGCCTTAACAATGATAGTATGATGTTGAGGTTTGACAGGGTACAACATGCAGTCACATTGTCATCAGACAGGGTCAATCAGTGATGCTGCCTTAACAATGATAGTATGATGTGAAGGTGTGACAGGGTACAACATGCAGTCACATTGTCATCAGCCAGGGTCAATCAGTGATGCTGCCTTAACAATGATAGTATGATGTGAAGGTGTGACAGGGTACAACATGCAGTTACATTGTCATCAGACAGGGTCAATCAGTGATGCTGCCTTAACAATGATAGTATGATGTGAAGGTGTGACAGGGTACAACATTCAGTTACATTGTCATCAGACAGGGTCAATCAGTGATGCTGCCTTAACAATGATAGTATGATGTTGAGGTGTGACAGGGTACAACATGCAGTCACATTGTCATCAGACAGGGTCAATCAGTGATGCTGCCTTAACAATGATAGTATGATGTGGAGGTGTGACAGGGTACAACATGCAGTCACATTGTCATCAGACAGGGTCAATCAGTGATGCTGCCTTGACAATGATAGTATGATGTTGAGGTGTGACGGGTACAACATGCAGTCACATTGTCATCAGACAGGGTCAATCAGTGATGCTGCCTTAACAATGATAGTATGATGTGGAGGTGTGACAGGGTACAACATGCAGTCACATTGTCATCAGACAGGGTCAATCAGTGATGCTGCCTTAACAATGATAGTATGATGTGGAGGTGTGACAGGGTACAACATGCAGTTACATTGTCATCAGACAGGGTCAATCAGTGATGCTGCCTTAACAATGATAGTATGATGTGAATGTGTGACAGGGTACAACATTCAGTTACATTGTCATCAGACAGGGTCAATCAGTGATGCTGCCTTAACAATGATAGTATGATGTGAAGGTGTGACAGGGTACAACATTCAGTTACATTGTCATCAGACAGGGTCAATCAGTGATGCTGCCTTAACAATGATAGTATGATGTGAAGGTGTGACAGGGTACAACATGCAGTCACATTGTCATCAGACAGGGTCAGTTAGTGATGCTGCCTTAACAATGATAGTATGATGTGAATGTGTGACAGGGTACAACATTCAGTTACATTGTCATCAGACAGGGTCAATCAGTGATGCTGCCTTAACAATGATAGTATGATGTTGAGGTTTGACAGGGTACAACATGCAGTCACATTGTCATCAGACAGGGTCAATCAGTGATGCTGCCTTAACAATGATAGTATGATGTGAATGTGTGACAGGGTACAACATTCAGTTACATTGTCATCAGACAGGGTCAATCAGTGATGCTGCCTTAACAATGATAGTATGATGTGAAGGTGTGACAGGGTACAACATGCAGTTACATTGTCATCAGACAGGGTCAATCAGTGATGCTGCCTTAACAAGAGGAGCATGATGTGAATGTGTGACAGGGTACAACATGCTGTCACATTGTCATCAGACCGGGTCAATCAGTGATGCTGCCTTAACAATGATAGTATGATGTGAAGGTGTGACAGGGTACAACATTCAGTTACATTGTCATCAGACAGGGTCAATCAGTGATGCTGCCTTAACAATGATAGTATGATGTGAAGGTGTGACAGGGTACAACATTCAGTTACATTGTCATCAGACAGGGTCAATCAGTGATGCTGCCTTAACAATGATAGTATGATGTGAATGTGTGACAGGGTACAACATGCAGTTACATTGTCATCGGACAGGGTCAATCAGTGATGCTGCCTTAACAATGATGTGAAGGTGTGACAGGGTACAACATGCAGTTACATTGTCATCAGACAGGGTCAATCAGTGATGCTGCCTTGACAATGATAGTATGATGTGAATGTGTGACAGGGTACAACATGCAGTTACATTGTCATCAGACAGGGTCAATCAGTGATGCTGCCTTAACAATGATAGTATGATGTGGAGGTGTGACAGGGTACAACATGCAGTTACATTGTCATCAGACAGGGTCAATCAGTGATGCTGCCTTAACAATGATAGTATGATGTGGAGGTGTGACAGGGTACAACATGTAGTTACATTGTCATCAGACAGGGTCAATCAGTGATGCTGCCTTAACAATGATAGTATGATGTGGAGGTGTGACAGGGTACAACATGTAGTCACATTGTCATCAGGCAGAGACAATCAGCCCATTCCCAGTCCTAATGAGTATGTTTTTGTTTGAACAACATTATTTATTAGATTAAAATATGATAATGATGAGCATGAAAAATCCAGTTTTTCAAGGAAATTAAAGCAAAGATATGAAACTGGTATAAAATGATGGACAGCTTTACATACTTGAGAAAATTTGGTTTTGTATTGAAATACATCACAATATTTATCAATTAAAACATAAACTGTAAAAACATTTGTAACATTTGTCATCACAAGCTTTTATCCCTTCCTTTTCTGTTTTCTTCAGCAAATCTGGTGCATGTACATCCCTCTCAAGTAATAAAACCCACACAGTCTGTTCTTCCTAAGCCAGCTTCTTCAAGAGCATCTATTTTTAATAACTCATTGGTTTTTAAGAAAGGAAGAGTAGAAAACAGCACAGCTTGGTGTGAAAATACCTAACTTGGTCCCTGGCCATCACCTCAAATAGCTGAACTGAAAAAAGAATGCAACTATAAATATTGTATAAATAGGGACTTTAAACAAAACTTCCTTTTTATTTTAAAATATTTTTGTCTGAATAACCTTATAGCCAGCTAATATTTATATAGCCTAGTCAGAGAGTGTAGATCCAGATCTGCCAGCTTCCTTTCAGGTCAGGATCCTCACTCGTTTGCTGCTAAGTCGCTAACAACACATTACCTTTGCTTGTTGATAAAAAAGACAAATGACAAAAAGTTAACAACAGTTCACCTTTGCTTGCTGATAAAAAAGACAACTGACAAAAAAGTAAACAACACATCACCTTTGCTTGTTGATAAAAAAGACAACTGACAAATAGTTAACAACACGTCACCTTTGCTTGTTGATAAAAAAAGACAACTGACAAATTGTTAATAACACATCACCTTTGCTTGTTGATAAAAAAGACAACTGACAAATTGTTAATAACACATCACCTTTGCTTGTTGATAAAAAAGACAACTGACAAATAGTTAACAACACGTCACCTTTGCTTGTTGATAAAAAAGACAACTGACAAATTGTTAATAACACATCTTTACCCTCTTTCAGACCCTGTCACTGAATCCGTCCCAGACCCTAGCTTATTTTTACCCTCTCCCAGACCCTGTCACTGAAAATAGTCCAAGACTCCTGCTTATATTACCCACCCCAAGACCCTGTCACTGTGAATCAGTCCCAAACTCCAGCTTATTTTTACCCTTTCTTAGACCCTGTCACTGTAAATCTGTCCCAGACCCTAGCTTGTTTTTACCCTATCCCAGACCCTGTTACTATGAATCACTTCCAGACTCCAGCTTATTTTTACCCTCTCCCAGACCCTGGCACTGTAAATCAGTCCCCGACCCCAGCTTATTTTTACCCCCTCTTAGACCCTGCCACAGTAAATCAGTCCCAGACCCTCGCTTAACTTTACCCACTCCCAGACCCCGGCACTGTTAATAAGTCCCAGATCCCAGCTTATTTTACCCACCCCTAGACCCTGGCACTATGAATCAGTCCCAGACCCTAGCTTATTTGAATCAGCCTCTCCAAGACCCTGGCACTGAATCAGTCTAAGACTCTAGCTTGTTTTTACCCTCTCCCAGACCCTGGCACGGTGAATCTGTCCTAGACTCTAGCTTATTTTTACCCACCCCAGACCCTGGCACTGTAAATCTGTCTCAGATAAAGCTTAATGTTTTATGCCCCTGCTCTCCAAGACCCTGGCACTGTGAATCTGTCTCAGATAAAGCTTTATGTTTTATGCCCTCGCTGTCCAAGACTGGCACTGTGAATCTGTCTCAGATAAAGCTTTATGTTTTATGTCGCACTCTCCAAGACCCTGGCACTGTGAATCTGTCTCAGATAAAGCTTAATGTTTTATGCCACCACTCTCCAAGACTGGCACTGTGAATCTGTTTCAGATAAAGCTTTATGTTTTATGCCCTCGCTGTCCAAGACTGGCACTGTGATACTGTCTCAGATAAAGCTTTATGTTTTATGCCCCCACTCTCCAAGACCCTGGCACTGTGAATCTTTCTCAGATAAAGCTTAATGCTTTATGTCCCCACTCTCCAAGACCCTGGCACTGTGAATCTTTCTCAGATAAAGCTTAATGCTTTATGTCCCCACTCTCCAAGACTGGCACTGTGAATCTTTCTCAGATAAAGCTTAATGCTTTATGTCCCCACTCTCCAAGACTGGCACTGTGAATCTGTCTCAGATAAAGCTTAAAGCTTTATGCCCCTGCTCTCCAAGACTGGCACTGTGAATCTGTCTCAGATAAAGCTTAATGCTTTATGCCCCCGCTCTCTAAGACTGGCACTGTCAATCTTTCTTAGATAAAGCTTAATGCTTTATGTCCCTGCTCTCCAAGACTGGCACTGTCAATCTGTCTCAGATAAAGCTTAATGCTTTATGTCCCTGCTCTCCAAGACTGGCACTGTCAATCTTTCTTAGATAAAGCTTAATGCGTTATGCCCCTGCTCTCCAGGACTGGCACTGTGAATCTGTCTCAGATAAAGCTTAATGCTTTATGCCCCCTCTCTCCAAGACTGGCACTGTGAATCTGTCTCAGATAAAGCTTAATGCTTTATGCCCCCGCTCTCCAAGACTGGCACTGTGAATCTGTCTCAGATAAAGCTTAATGCTTTATGCCCCTGCTCTCTAAGACTGGCACTGTCAATCTTTCTTAAATAAAGCTTAATGCTTTATGTCCCCGCTCTCCAAGACTGGCACTGTGAATCTTTCTCAGATAAAGCTTAATGCTTTATGTCCCCGCTCTCCAAGACTGGCACTGTGAATCTGTCTCAGATAAAGCTTAATTTGTTATGCCCCCGCTCTCCAAGACTGGCACTGTGAATCTGTCTCAGATAAAGCTTAATGCTTTATGCCCCCGCTCTCCAAGACTGGCACTGTCAATCTTTCTTAGATAAAGCTTAATGCTTTATGTCCCCACTCTCCAAGACCCTGGCAATGTGAATCTGTCTCAGATAAAGCTTAATGCTTTATGCCCCCGCTCTCTAAGACTGGCACTGTCAATCTTTCTTAGATAAAGCTTAATGCTTTATGTCCCCGCTCTCCAAGACTGGCACTGTGAATCTTTCTCAGATAAAGCTTAATGCATTATGCCCCTGCTCTCCAAGACTGGCACTGTGAATCTGTCTCAGATAAAGCTTTATGTTTTATGCCCCCGCTCTCCAAGACTGGCACTGTGAATCTGTCTCAGATAAAGCTTAATGCTTTATGCCCCCGCTCTCTAAGACTGGCACTGTCAATCTTTCTTAGATAAAGCTTAATGCTTTATGTCCCCGCTCTCCAAGACTGGCACTGTGAATCTTTCTCAGATAAAGCTTAATGCATTATGCCCCTGCTCTCCAAGACTGGCACTGTGAATCTGTCTCAGATAAAGCTTAATGCTTTATGCCCCCGCTCTCCAAGACTGGCACTGTGAATCTGTCTCAGATAAAGCTTAATGCTTTATGCCCCCGCTCTCTAAGACTGGCACTGTCAATCTTTCTTAGATAAAGCTTAATGCTTTATGTCCCCGCTCTCCAAGACTGGCACTGTGAATCTGTCTCAGATAAAGCTTAATGCTTTATGTCGCACTCTCCAAGACTGGCACTGTGAATCCATCCTAGATGAAGCTCGGTGTTTTATGCCCCTGCTCTCAAAGACCCTGGCACTGTGAATCTGTCTTAGATAAAGCTTCATGTTTTATGCCCCTGCTCTCCAAGGCACTGGCACTGTGAATCTGTCACAGACTTGAGCTGAATATTTTAACCCCCTGTGAATCTGGTCCATACTTCAGCTCAAGGTCAGGTACCCCCAATCATAGGCACTGTGAATCATTCCTAGGTTTGAAACTTAATATTTGACATTTGATAATACAACAGCAATATAATGTTAAATTTTTTAATGTTTTACACCATTTTACCTTGAAAGTTGTCTGTCACCATAATATGAAGCGTGAAATTAAATATAGTTTTATATTACTAAACATAAAAAATTCAAGTTTAAGCAACATTCTAAGTATAAAATGAGTCTGCAAGTTGGGCCTGGTCATTAGCTGCTGAGTGAAGTAATGGTCTATCTGTCAGCAGCAGCTGTTTCTTGAGGGAATAATGAGCCAGAGTGTCTGTCCAGGCACAGTTAATGACAGACTATTTCTCACTTTATGACAGGGTTAGAGATACAGTGGGTTGACCTTCAAACATTAATCAGCCTTTATTTCACTTCCATTATTTGAAGGAATCTGGTCAAAAATAAGGTCCGTCAGCCATGATGTCCTGGTGTTTTAATGAAGTTTCACATACTATTATACTGCATTAACCCATGTGAACAAGCTTCATGTAAAGTATGTCAGCAAGCTTGTACATTTGTTAAGATTTCTTAGATGCATGATGATTCATTTTGTGTTTTTATTATTATTAACATTCAGTTTATTATTAAAATTTAGTTTAGAAAATAATGATTTTAATGGGTTGCCCAGAATGATGCCCCTATATTTATAATTGGTTCTGTAAATGTCTTTGGCAGGACATCATATCTTTAAGAAGCGATCATATTTTTTTAAAAGAGATTACCATTCTATTTTTAGCAGTAAAAGAACACAGTGTTAAACTTATATTGTGATGCTTTGTTTCTCGAAAAGAACTAAAGTTTAAACTGTAAAAGTAAGCATTAGAACTATGAATATGTAACAAGTAAACCTTTTTCATAAAGCATTTGTTATTTAATTTTTTACATAATACATTTAAAAGCTTATAAAATGTTTTGGTTTTAGTAAAAGACTTAATTGTATAGAGAATAGAGAAGTACAATTAGTGGATATCAAATATTTTATAAAATGTTTCATAAAACAATAATTATGGCTGAACCTGCTGCTAGTGAAGAAGGCTAACTTCCACAACAATTATAAACCCCCAACTGGATCAGCAATTTCTTCTGTATCAGGTGACATGTCCTCAGATAAATATCATACTATAGGAAGATAACTCCAGCATACTGATATGATAAGGCGGGTAACAAGGGAAATCAATGGCCAAGTTTGTTGATGAGGTGTTGATTGCCACACTGCTCCCATGAAGGCAGAACCTGCTGTCTTCATTAGTTCCTCATTACATGATGTAATTATTGTAGCAACATCATATCATAATGTAACGTCTGTGTCGTCAAGTAATGGCAACTTTGCTTCCATTAAAACATGCTTATGATATATTTATGGTTTGATTATCAATGGATTTTATCATTAAATGCCTTGGAATGTTGGTTTTGTAACTCTAGACAGAGACATTTTTATGGTGGTGCACTGACCCTGTAAAGTGATGAGTTATGCAGATGAAGAATGCCAACAAAAAGCACTTATACTATGTCATTGGTTATACAATCAGGACTCTTTTGAAGATGTATTGCTGTAATAAAATTTCCTGTAAATGGTTGTTTTTCTGTACTGTTATGGCTGCCATGAGAATCTCTCCCATGCACATGAGCTGGTCCTGAAATTGGTGGCCACTTAAATCTGAAAGTGGATTTATTTGATTATTCAATAATGTAAGTACACAGATTGAGACAGCTGTCTTTTATTTTAGCTCATCTTAGCATATGTTTGGGGGGGACTATTTTGATTGCCCACCATCCCGCTTCTGCCAAAATCACAAACATTTGGTTAACAACATCCCCACCATCCGGCTTCTGCCAAAATCACAAACATTTGGTTAACAACATCCCCACCATCCGGCTTTTGCCAAAATCACAAACATTTGGTTAACAACATCCCGACATTCTGGCTTCTGCCAAAATCACAAACATTCTGTTAACAATATCTCTGAAACCATTTACCCAACCTCAATTAAACTTCATCAGCAACATCCTTTACCAGGGAGAATGAAAAGTTGTTAGAATTTTTGGTCAAAGGCGACACCAATAATTAAATGAAATTTAAAAGAAATTGTGACATACATTTTTTAAACTTAATTAAAGGTTGTATCCTGCAGTTTTCTTTATTCAAATAAAGGTAGAGAAATACACATGTAAATTAAAATAATACCAAAACAAAATAAAAAATGTACCAAATTATGATCTAAATTTACCAGGGTTTAAGAAGTCGGCTAAACAATCTTTCCCCATGTGCAAATTTCAGTGAGCATTCCATATATAGGCATTCAATAAAGTGGATATGGTAAGATATGGATGGATGGTAGGGATATTTGTTTTCTAATTGCCATGGCAGCAAATCTACAAATCCTAATAAAAACAATCTTTCTCTATTAGCTGACAAGTCAAGTTTCTTTTCTTTCCACAGGAACCAGATGGTAATTTTTCAAGTTGTTCAAACAATTGTTTGTGATTAAGAAACAGGACTGCAAGGAGAAGGGCAGATTCGGGGCATGGAAATTTTCATATCTGACTAAAAGTTAGTTATAAAATTTACCTTTCTGAAGATGCAAGAATTCCTAATATATGAAATTCATGTATATGTTTCTTACTTGCACTCTTAGTCTTATAAGGTGATTAAAAATACATGTATTTTGGTCGGTCAAAAATGATGGCTGTAAAGGGAATGACAATTTTCCATAAATGGCTTTTAGTGAAAACTTCAAAAGCTTCATGTCAGAAACTATGTAAGCTAGAACCTTCATATTTTGTGTATATCTTCCATGGGGGGCTCATTGTCAAGATCAGATATATTTAACAATGAACCATTTTCTTAGGCCCCGCCCCCCCCCCCCCCCCCCCCCCACCCCCCACCCCCCACCCCCATGCCAATAAATTTGAATGGTCACCATGTGTGTGAGCCAAGACAGTTATCATCATCTTGTGAACCAGAACATTTTCAATGAAATGATCAGTTCTCATCTAAATAGATCAGTTCATTATTGATCATGGGGGTGTTGTTATTTAGCATTTTCATAATTCAATTATGTTTCCACTTATTTTGCACAAAATATGTTAAGATTATCTTCAAAATGTTGCGATTATCTTCAAAATTGCTAAAACAGTCACTAAACAAAAGAATCTATTTTAAAATATCAAAACACTGTCTGTCAGGGGTTCCTTCCCTGGTGCACATTTTCACTTACCACCCCTCATAAGTGCCCCTGTAAGTGCTATTATAATAGAAATGTTGCTGCGCAGTATCGGCAAAAATGTCGGCTAATCCCACCCCTTCACAGCAATTAGTACTTTTTTGAAAATTGTTTCTCTGAAATTTATATTCATGAAGACCTCCATAATTGGTGTTATTATATGTCCATGGTTGATTTCTATGAAGATGTAAAAAGATAAATACTGGTGTTGTGTATTTATCCAGGATTGTTAAAACCTTGCAGATTTTCCTTCCTCTATATCTGTAGCCTTCAGATGCACCATGGAGGGCCATCATGGGCCTCTTGTTTATGTTTGCATTAATGCATATTCTGCCCTATCACAACTTTAAAACAAAAATAGCAAAAGAAAACAACAACAGACAACACATTAAATATGTAAAAAGTTATATCATAAAACACTAAGATCAGTCAATTGCCTCTTTATTCTCTATTAGGTGTCGGTAGCTGTGTGTATTGTCCAGTATTTTCTAAGATGCTCGCACCAATCTGTTTCCTGTTGTAGGTAGACGTATTTCAAACTAAATAATTCATGGCCCTCTCGCTAGGCAATCAGAGAAATTGGTAGACTTCCAGAAGATATGCTGGTGTTCATTTGTAGACTGCACTCACTTCTACCTCATACGCTGTGACTTGTGACAGTCACACTGTAGCTCCATTGGCAAACTGTTGGATGTGTCTGCCTACTGTTTTTAACCTATTTAACACCTGGTGAAATAAATGTAGCTCCAGATCATACAGTTCCTATTGAAGCATTATTTGCTATTTAGATCTAGCAATATTTCAAGTTAAATTGATGTTCTTTGTTGCAAATCCTGATTATAGCTTGATGATGAAGTTCTATGTTATACATATCATGATAAGAGCATAATGTTGATGTTCTTTGCTACATATCATGATTTGTTACATACCATGATAAGAGCTTGATAATGAAGTTCTATGGTACATATCATGATTAGAGCTTGATAATGAAGTTCTATGGTACATATCATGATTAGAGCTTGATAATGAAGTTCTATGGTACATATCATGATAAGAGCATAATGTTGATGTTCTTTGCTACATATCATGATTTGTTACAAACCATGATTAGAGCTTGATAATAAAGTTCTATGGTACATATCATGATTAGAGCTTGATAATGAAGTTTTTTGGTACATATCATGATTAAAGCTTGATAATGAAGTTCTATGGTACACATCATGATTAGAGCTTGATAATGAAGTTCTTTGGTACATATCATGATTAGAGCTTGATAATGAAGT
Organism: Sinonovacula constricta; assembly: GCA_007844125.1. Taxonomy (NCBI): domain Eukaryota; kingdom Metazoa; phylum Mollusca; class Bivalvia; order Cardiida; family Solecurtidae; genus Sinonovacula; species Sinonovacula constricta. Next base: position 43,253,575 of record CM017566.1, read on the forward strand.
TCTATGGTACATATCATGATTAGAGCTTGATAAATAAGTTCTATGGTACATATCATGATTAGAGCATAATGATGATGTTCTTTGCTACATATCATGATTTGTTACAAACCATGATTAGAGCTTGATAATGAAGCTCTATGGTACACATCATGATTAGAGCTTGATAATGAAGTTCTTTGGTACATATCATGATTAGAGCTTGATAATGAAGTTCTATGGTACATATCATGATTAGAGCTTGATAAATAAGTTCTATGGTACATATCATGATTAGAGCATAATGATGATGTTCTTTGCTACATATCATGATTTGTTACAAACCATGATTAGAGCTTGATAATAAAGTTCTATGGTACATATCATGATTAGAGCTTGATAATGAAGTTTTTTGGTACATATCATGATTAAAGCTTGATAATGAAGTTATATGTTCCGTATCATGATAATGAAGTTCTATGTTACATATCATGATTAGAGCTTGATAATGAAGTTCTTTGGTACATACCATGATTAAAGCTTGATAATGAAGTTCTTTGGTACATATCATGATTAAAGCTTGATAATGAAGTTATATGTTACGTATCATGATAATGAAGTTCTATGTTACATATCATGATTAGAGCTTGATAATGAAGTTCTATGTTACATATCATGATTAAAGCTTGATAATGAAGTTCTTTGGTACATATCATGATTAAAGCTTGATAATGAAGTTATATGTTACGTATCATGATAATGAAGTTCTATGTTACATATCATGATTAGAGCTTGATAATGAAGCTCTATGGTACATACCATGATTAGAGCATAATGGTTAAGTTCTATGGTACATATCATGACTAAAGCTTGATAATGAAGTTCTATGTTACATATTATGATAATAAAGTTCTATGTTACATATCATGATTAGAGCTTGATAATGAAGCTCTATGGTACATTCCATGATTAGAGCATAATGGTGAACTTCTATGGTACATACCATGACTAAAGCTTGATAATGAAGTTCTATGTTACATATTATGATAATAAAGTTCTATGTTACATATCATGATTAGAGCTTGATAATGAAGCTCTGTGGTACATACCATGATTAGAGCATAATGGTGAAGTTCTATGGTACATACCATGACTAAAGCTTAATAATGAAGTTCTATGTTACATATTATGATAATAAAGTTCTATTATCAAGTACATACCATGATTAGAGCATAATGGTGATGTTCTATGTTACATATTATGATTAGAGCTTGATAAGGAAGTTCCTTGTTAACAAGGCTGAGAAAGTGACAAGTGGCAGAAACTTCCTGGGATGCACATTTTTGACCACAGTTTATCAGACCTCTGACTATTTGTTTATATTCTCAAGGGTATTCTTGGTACATTTGAGATAAATCTTACATGAAAATTATCGCATGTTTACAATAACTATGATTCTGTCTAAACTGTGAGTTTTACATACAAACTTCAACCAATAACAGTAATTCAATTTAATTCAACCTTTTAATTTCTACAGTCACTTCTATTTAAGTCCATTTTTTCATCACCATAAACGCAACACTTCATTAATGACTGAAACACTCTGTGCACCAAGTCTTCAGCTACCACTGTGGACTGCAAGCATTGCAGAAATGTAATCATTTAGCAAATGAATATCATGGTTAGCAAATACTATCATTGGGTAGAACATATCATTGTTTAGCAATTATCATCATGAAGCAAATATCATTGTGTATCAAATATCATCATGTATCAAATATCATCATGTAGCAAATATCATCACGTAGCAAATATCATTGTGTAGCAAATATCATTGTTTAGCAAATATCATTGTGTGGCAAATATCATTTTGTAGCAAATATCATTGTGTGGCAAATATCATTGTGTGGCAAATATCATTTTATAGCAAATATAATTGTGTGGCAAATATCATTGTGTGGCAAATATCATTTTGTAGCAAATATCATTGTGTGGCAAATATCATTGTGTGGCAAATATCATTTTATAGCAAATATCATTGTGTGGCAAATATCATTTTGTAGCAAATATCATTGTGTGGCAAATATCATTGTGTGGCAAATATCATTTTGTAGCAAATATCATCATGTAGCAAATATCATCACGTAGCAAATATCATTGTTTAGCAAATATCATTGTGTGGCAAATATCATTGATGATAACTGTCTGACCACTCTCCATGGTATACTTTTGTTGTAAGCTTAACACGTGTCTCTTCTGCATTGATAATTAAATCAAATTGATTTTTGTTGTGACATTTAACTGCTTTCATATAATCTTTTAAAATAAAAAGCTCAACAAGAATTGGCAAATTTTATTTTTAGGTTATATACAGCATTTTATAATTACAAAAAACTGTGGATGCATTATTGCCAGAGTGAGTAAGCAGTAATTATACAGTTTAAACTACTATTAATATAGGTTTGTAAGTTTTGGCTAGTTTATTTCACAGTTACAAATACACTAAACTTTTTAAGCCTTAACAATGCCTCATACCTCTTTAACCAGGTTTTCAACGAAAATCCTTGTAACTAGATTTTGATATGGCAGGCAGGCATCATCAAAAAGAGGGTTCTGGTCAATAACTTCAGTTTGGAAAGACCAATCTTGCTAAAACTTTGGATATAGCAAGCTTATATGAAGATCTAGCTTGAGATTGGATTTGGGGCCAGTCAGGTCAAGGTCAAGGTCATTGTTAGTAAAAATAGAAAAGAACAGTTTCTGGTCAATAACTTCACTTTGGACAAACCCATCTTGCTGAAACTTTGGATATAGCAAGCTTGCATGAAGACCTAGCTTTGGATTGGATTTTTGGCCATTAGGGTCAAGGTCACTGTAACTAAAAATAAAAAAAATAGTTTCTGCTTGATAATTTATGTTTAAATGGAGGTATTTTGCTGAAATTTTGTTTTGTAGGTAGTTTATGTAGCATGTTGTCTGCTACATGCACACTACTGTTTTTCTTCAATTACATATATCAAAACCATATAACTGCTGCCTTTTTAGTCTACTACTGAAATTAATTGTTTGATCGTTGAAAACCTGGTTGTGTGGCATGGCCACCATTCTTGTTGAAAGATTTTTTTTTTCAATGTTAACATACTTGTGCCAGTGTTGGTCACTAAGCTAACAAATTTCAACAGATATTGACAAAGAAGGTGGCAACTGGCTACTTTCAGTTATAAAGTTAATTTTTCTTTTGATCATCCTGCATCATACAAACTGTTCACCAGTTCATTGCTTTAATTGATAGTAAAGTCAATGACTACCAAGATTATCTCTATTGACTTGTAACATTTAAATTGCAGTCTTCACTGGCATTTTGTCGCTTGAAAAGCTTTTATACTCCTAAGGCTGGTCATAAAGTCGTCTCAACAAAATGTGGACTTTATGGCATTATACGTGTCTTTATAGTGTTATTTTACACTGATAGAAAATAGTTCTCTTGCTTTTTTATTAAGGGCTTTGAATAAATGTATGTGTAAAATAAGTTATGAAGGATCATATATCAGTTTTGACAAGAAAGGGGAGATATTAAATCATCAGCAATAAAAATGGATGTTGTGTTAAACAGCATTAAAATGCTTCCAAGAGCTTCTGCTGTTTCTAAATATGTCTGTTTATTAAATTTTAAATGATACAGGTATTGTCCTAGTAAAATGTCATGTTCAATTTGTACTCAATTTGGGATAATGATGAGTTAACTTATTATTTAGTTTCCCTAACCATAAACAAATATTGTACTGTGTAGTTCAATGAGTTTAGTATCAGTTGAGAATCTTTGAGTGTTATTTCGTTTACTAATATTTGCTTGAGAGTTACACAAACTTTTAAAATCATTTGTACCTAACAATTGATAAAGCAGCGACAAAGCTGTCATTCTTGTTGGTTTCAAGGTTTACTTTTTAGGCAGTATCGCTTGCAACAACATCCAGACTTATGAGAAAACTGACTTTCATAAGCACAATACATTGACCCTTCATTACCTTGACAACCAGCGGTCAGTAAATGCATAGTAAGAACATAGTGCTGACAGAAAGAAATATGTATATCGAAGTAGGCTATAGACACATCAGTTGTGTCCAGGGATGTGTCCAGTTATGTGTCCAGGCATGCTGTCAGTACAATCTGATTAAAATCATATCCTGAAAACCGCTCCGTAATCAGGATCTGATGACGAGTCAATAAAACATTTCCAACCATTCAGATTGTCACCTGCAATAATCGCAAAAGTGAATGATGATTTGAAGCATTCCGAACGTATCATTTTAATGGCTGGGCCCATTATTGGTAGAAACAACTGATTTGGTAGTGACTTCCCATATCCTGTTGGTAATATTGCCATACTGTCCTTGTTCATAATGCAGTCAAGAATTTGCTTCTGAAGTGGGTTTAACGAGTGAATTCCTAATTTTCAACTGCATCATCGATAGCAGCCATTTTGTTACTCTTACCAAAAGCGTTATGCATTACTCTTTCTGATTGGCTGTTATAAAAAAAGTAATTGGAGAAAACCATTCTTGTTTATAGATGGTATTTACGGGCCATCATCAGATCTTATATTATGTAAGATATGACTTTAGTGAGATTGGCTGTCAGAGTTAACATGAATGTTGAAATCTTATGAAAGAACAATGCCCAACAGGAATCTCAGTCTATTTAGGGGCAAAACGAGGGAGAAAAATGTTATTAGAATGAGTTTTGTTGGCTAAGTATTGTACATTATGCTCTGATATTTGCAATACCCCACATGAGACCTCTTCTTGCTGGATATTTAACATAGTTACCTGAAGCTTGCCTTTATTAAATGCATGTAGCAATTTACTGGTATTATCCCTGTTTGTGGAATTTGGGTGCATTTTCTGCCTTCATACTTTAGACAATGTAAAGACAATTTGAAATACTGACTAAATAAATGGGAAAAATCTCTCCAAGTGTTCCTTATTTCCAAATCTACAAATAAGCTTGTTTAGGTATTTCTGCTAAAAAAAGATATTGACATCAGAGTGCATTTCCTGAATGATGATATAATTTTCAAAGGTAATTAGTCACTGACTTAAAAAAGGAAATACATGTTTGTAATGATGAGTGAAATGTTATGCTTTCCTTTTCACAAAGATAGATCGGTCAGCAATAAACAACATTCTACAGGGTCTTGTCAGGTAACTTGTATATAATTGATTATTTGTGGAACAAAAATTGATCAAAAATGTTGCATACCACCTTTAATAAATGACCCAAATACAAATATTTCAAAGGCCTTCAAATATTTTTAATTAATTTTTGTTGGATTTTTATTTTGAATGTAGGTCCATTACATAAAAAAGATGATAGTGTCTACTACATTCTGTATTATGAAAAACATTGTATGTGCTGTTAATTCTATTAATTGTCAGGAATTGGCCCTCTGGGGTAGATTGATTGGTGATGAAAATACCAGTATCAGATTACAGATGTAGATGACAACTTTAAGGCTTGATGAGGCTTTAGTCAGGATGTTCTGATGATGATTGTGATGATGATGATTATGATGATGATGATGATTATGATGATGATGGTGATTGTGATGATGATGTTGATTGTGATGATGATTCTGATGATGATTGTGATGATGATTATGATGATGATGATGATACAGGTCTTGCATGAGAAGTTAATCAGTGACAGAAATCTTTACAAATACCTGTACTGACTTGACGGGGTTTATTGCTAATATAGGGGTCTATAATGTTTCAGTTTTCTAGTGATTTTTTATGGTATAATGCTGCATTTGCATTTGCTGCTGCTGCTGCTGCTGCTGATAATGCTTTATTTTGCATTTTATAATTTTAATAGGTTTTTGACAAACAACAATTTGTCATATATTGCTGTTGCTATTACTAGTGTTAGTTTATTAAGACTTCAGTATAAAAAAGTCAGTTAAAAACATTTTAAGAGCAAACATGATTTTGCATTTAGATGAAAATTAAGGAACTTATTTGTAAAAGACATGGATATACCAACAAACATACTTTATGAAGACCCACATATTCAGACAAATACCCATTTCCCTGGGAAACATTGAATCTAACAATGACACTTTGATGCAATGGTAAAATTTAGACTCAATCATGTGTGTGGAACTGTGCGACCACTGGAGTCCCAGGTGGTCTAAACACCTGTGTGACTTCCCTTTGTAGTGCACCTGTGTTGTGACTTGGGGGGCAATGTTTTTCTCGGATCCGCTTGTGCTGTGGTTCAAACACAACCATGGAGCCCACAAGGCTCCCCCTAGCACACCCACGACATCACTGCCTTTCCGATTCTTCACACGAGGTAAGTCAACATACGTCAAGCTGGGACCAGGCAGGTTTTTTAACCCAACAAAATTGGGGAAAATACTTCATGATAGATTCCTGATGTTTGGAACTTTACTGTTAACAACATTAATGATTCCAGTTTGTTTAATATAAAATAGTTATTGAACTACAAAGCAATCTGCTTTTACAGAGTTTTAAAAAAAACTATTTTGGGGGCATAGAATCAGACTTTTGAATGTTTTATTACTTTAATTTGGAAATCTGTTTAAAAAGTTAAGAAAAAAATATTTTGTTCCATAAGTTCCCTCCCCTTTCAGTGTACCATGTTTGACACTCACACAGACCAAACCACACAGTTCCTGAACATTTAAAAAAACTTTAATATTGTTTCTACAGAGGATGTTAAAACTTTCAAACAAAGAACCAGAATGAATATTAAACTCAATGGCACTGATCTGTGTTTTCCCTTTCCACAAGTACATAAATATTGATTATAATTTTGTTCATGATTTTGTTAAAATAAACATTATAAATAAATTTAGAACACGGAAGATAAAAGTGTACTCAAAATAATGTGAATTTAAGTCAAATAAATGAAAAATATTCAAATATTGTACATGAGTAGAAGTAGAGAAAGAAAGTCAATCAGTGCCAAGACCTTCTCGAATCACAATTTTCCCCATTTTGTAACAGCATGGTGAGAAAGTTCCCCAATCCTGTGATAAATGTCAGCTGTCATTAATTATGGATTATATAATCCATCCAATCTCACTCAAGAGTTAAACGTTTCCACCATTACGGGATCAGTGTCTCACTTTCCTATCAATAATATTTACATATTAGTAAGCTAGCTGCTGATCTACAGCTATAATATCTGCCCCCTAGTGCTGCAGGTTGATAGTATAATCCCCAGGTGATCAGTTAAAAAATCTGTATGCATTTATTTGTTTAAAGTTCATTAGGACACAAGATCTGTCAACTTATGTTTATCACTTTTGAATGCTAGCTGCAGGGGTCATTTCTGTGGATTGATTCCTGGCTGCAGGGGTCAGTTCTGTGGATTGATTGCCAGCTGCAGGGGTCAGTTCTGTGGATTAATTGCCAGCTGCAGGGGTCATTTCTGTGGATTGACTCCTGGCTGCAGGGGTCAGTTCTGTGGATTGATTCTTTGCTGCAGGGGTCATTTCTGTGGATTGATTCCTGGCTGCAGGGGTCACTTCTGTGGATTAATTGCCAGCTGCCAGGGTCAGCTCTGTGCTTTGACTCCTGGCTGCAGGGGTCATTTCTGTGGATTGATTTATGGCTGCAGGGGTCAGTTCTGTGGATTGATTCCTGGCTGCAGGGGTCAGTTCTGTGGACTGATTCCTGGTTGCAGGGGCCAATTTTGTGGATTGATTCGTGGCTGCCGGGGTCAGTTCTGTGGATTGATTGCCAGCTGCAGGGGTCAGTTCTGTGGATTGATTCCTGACTGCAGGGGTCAGTTCTGTGGATTGATTCCTGGCTGCAGGGGTCAGTTCTGTGGATTGATTCCTGGCTGCAGGGGTCAGTTCTGTGGATTAATTGCCAGCTGCAGGGGTCATTTCTGTTGCCTAGTTTAACCAAGCAGAGAGCATTGTCCCTGCTTTAAAAAGAACACTGTCTGATTTCTAGATTAATGGGATATAAAATGTAATTAACAAAAAACAAAATACCCGGTTGCAGGGGCCAATTTTGTGGATTGATTCCTGGCTGCAGGGGTCAGTTCTGTGGATTGACTCCTGGCTGCAGGGGTCAGTTCTGTGGATTGACTCCTGACTGCAGGGGTCAGTTCTGTGGATTGATTGCCAGCTGCAAGGGTCAGTTCTGGGGATTGATTCCTGACTGCAGGGGTCAGTTCTGTGGATTGATTCCTGGCTGCAGGGGTCAGTTCTGTGGATTGACTCCTGGCTGCAGGGGTCAGTTCTGTGGATTGACTCCTGGCTGCAGGGGTCAGTTCTATGGATTGACTCCTGGCTGCAGGGGTCAGTTCTGTGGATTGACTCCTGGCTGCAGGGGTCATTTCTGTGGATTGACTCCTGGCTGCAGGGGTCATTTCTGTGGATTGATTACCAGCTGCAGGGGTCAGTACTGTGAATTGATTGCCAGCTGCAGGGGTCAGTTCTGTGGATTGATTCCTGGCTGCAGGGGTCAGTTCTGTGAATTGATTGCCAGCTGCAGGGGTCAGTTCTGTGGATTGATTGCCAGCTGCAGGGGTCATTTCTGTGGATTGATTGCCACCCGCAGGGGTCAGTTCTGTGGATTGATTGCCAGCTGCAGGGGTCAGCTTTGTGCTTTGACTCCTGGCAGCCAATTCTGTGGATTGATTCCTGGCTGCAGGGGTCAATTTTGTGGATTGATTCCTGGCTGCAGGGGTCAATTTTATGGATTGACTGCCAGCTATTCGGTAATACCAAGTCTCTTGTCATTATTTTTTTAATATTTATACATTATTTACATATTCTGTCTGGCATGAGGAAACATTCCAAACTGTATGTAGAATTTATCTGATAACCGTTGCCTAGTTTAACCAAGCAGAGAGCATTGTCCCTGTTTTAAAAAGAACACTGTCTGATTTCTAGATTAATGGGATATTTAATGTAATTAACAAAAAACAAAAACCTGGTTGCAGGGGCCAATTTTGTGGATTGATTCCTGGCTGCAGGGGTCAGTTCTGTGGATTGACTCCTGGCTGCAGGGGTCAGTTCTGTGGATTGACTCCTGGCTGCAGGGGTCAGTTCTGTGAATTGATTGCCAGCTGTAGGGGTCAGTTCTGCGGATTGATTCCAGACTGCAGGGGTCAGTCCTGTGGATTGACTCCTGACTGCAGGGGTCAGTTCTGTGGATTGACTCCTGGCTGCAGGGGTCATTTCTGTGGATTGATTGCCAGCTGCAGGGGTCAGTTCTGTGAATTGATTGCCAGCTGCAGGGGTCAGTTCTGTGGATTGATTGCCAGATGCAGGGGTCAGTTCTGTGAATTGATTGCCAGCTGCAGGGGTCAGTTCTGTGGATTGATTGCCAGCTGCAGGGGTCAGTTCTGTGGATTGATTGCCAGCTGCAGGGGTCAGTTCTGTGGATTGATTGCCACCCGCAGGGGTCAGTTCTGTGGATTGATTGCCAGCTGCAGGGGTCAGTTCTGTGGATTGATTGCCACCCGCAGGGGTCAGTTCTGTGGATTGATTGCCAGCTGCAGGGGTCAGCTCTGTGCTTTGACTCCTGGCAGCCAATTCTGTGGATTGATTCCTGGCTGCAGGGGTCAGTTTTGTGGATTGATTCCTGGCTGCAGGGGTCAGTTTAATGGATTGACTGCCAGCTATTCGGTAATACCAAGTCTTTTGTCATTATTTTTTTGATATTTATACATTATTTACATATTCTGTCTGGCATGAGGAAACATTCCAAACTGTATGTAGAATTTATCTGATAACCGTTGCCTAGTTTAACCAAGCAGAGGGCATTGTCCCTGCTTTAAAAAGAACACTGTCTGATTTATAGATTAATGGGATATTTAATGTAATTAACAAAAAACATATACCTGGAGAGACATTAAATATATTGTTATAATTTGTTAACCAGACTGCTTTAATTGATTTTTGGTAAATTGTATGATTCTTTTATTCACTAGAACAAACAGTATTTTAACATCTGTACAGAATACTTTAGTATTGTCTTGAAAAACCTTTGGACAGACCTCATAGTAGACAGTGAATAATGTGTAGTTTGTAACCTGTCCAACATTTCTTCAGCAAGAGCATTACCAGCGCATGAAATGGTATCTAAAACTGTGACTTGGCAACAACAGCTCAGTCTGCTTTTTAGAAGCAAAATAAATATTTATATAAATAAATAAAAACATCTTAATTTTTGCAATGGCAAAGAATAGCTTATTTATTGCATTGGCAAACATAAAACTGCTTGCTCCAAGTTCAATTTTTTTCATTTGCAATGGCAAACATTGCTTTTTGTTCAATGACTGATTTTGTAATGGCAGACACTTACTGTATTTTATGTTTTACCTCATTGTTATATGTAGAACACAAACTCTTGCTTCTCGTCATGAGGCAACTTGAGTAGTCTCCGTTACATTTACTTGAGATGATTGTATAATATAATCTCAGGTTATTGACAACCTTTATTGCTTGACATGCCATTTTTTGACAAAATCTTAGTCTATATCATTATTTCATTACTTTTTATTGTAATGTAATATGACATTTTGTTTTATTGGTTTGGCTATTTTGCTTTTATTTTCTTCTTAAATTTCATGCACTGTCTTTGAGGAAAATCTTCAGGATGTGTGAGGTTGAAGCACCTCATTCTATTCTTTCTCAGACAGTTCTTTTTTCAAGGTGGCAATTGTTTGTTTTTCTTTATGTGTGAAATGTCTTATCTCAAAGTGTTTTTTGTCACTATTACATTAACTTGTGTTTTTGTGTCTAATGGTAGTTCAAATGTTCATACATATGGTAATTCCCATAGGACATTTTCACATTTTTATCAAGATAAATCTTTATTGAACGATTTCTGGCTGATCTACTTGCAGATGGTGTGCGGTCAGGCAGCGTGGATTCACCCCTCATGTGCAAGAACCCAGGTTGCGAAGGTGCCCGTCCTGATGCTGTTAAGGTAAGGAACTGCATGTTTTACACTGCATTAGTTTTATTTTCAAACACCTTTAAATGAGACTCAACACTGTCTTTGAATAAGTTGGTTGCTTTTATAGGTGGTCGCCTTTGTAACACTTTTCTTCATGGTGAGCATTTTTGGTCTAGTGGTTAAGACGTTGTACTCCAGATCGGAGGGTCCCGGGTTCAAATCCCAAAACTGACCACGTGGTGTTAGTCCATGAGCAAGACTATTTACTGCACATTGCTCCAGGTATTCAGTACCTTAGTACTGGTTCTACCCAGGAATTAGACAGTCGAGAGGGATTTATATAAGTTTAAAGAACTTGTTTCCCAATTGACTTTAAATAAATAGGTTTAAACTAACACTTTTCTTTCCATAAATATCTTTTTGTAGCTCACCTCAGGGGGATTTATTGTACAGCCTAGCATCCTGTTTGGTTTCTGGTGTCAAACATCCATCAACATTCTTTGCTAAGAATGCTAACAAGCATGCTATAATAGATTTGACTTCATAATTTTCCACTTAATATTAAAAAAAAATCAGATTGTATGTATTCACTCTTCAATTCAATATTTTTGTAATGGTATATGTGCTTTATAATTTGATTATAGTAAATTAACTCTATAAAACAATTATGTTCATATATGATTTATGTCATTTTTTTTCTATATATTACTGTGTTTGAACCAAGTCTGTGTTTTTGTTGTTTGTGTCAGCATTTTTAATAGATGGAAGGACTCGCTTGTTCATCCTCTAGTGTAATATTAAGAATATAATTTCAGAGAACAAAGAGTAGAGTTGATGTAAATGTACACAGAGGAGGGTTCTATTCCAAAGAATGTGCTATGTCATATATCTGTAAATGGCTGAGTTGTCACTTCATAACCCTCATCATGTGGGTTGATTCCCAGTCTGTGCGAGAACTTTCATGTTGGTAGGTTTTCCAGCTAATCTAAGGTTTGCCATTGGTTCTACCCATTGGTTCTATAAGTCTGGGGTCTTCCTCCACCCAGCTGGATGTCGCCAATATGAGCATAATTGTGTTGGTGCAATATACAAAAAAACAGTCTCTGTAAGGTAACCTGGCTTAAACAAGAAAGGCAACTCTTACTCTTCCTTATCAAAGTCTTGGTATAGTTCCCTCCTTTTGAGAACATTTATTCTCACTGCAGCATAATAATACTCCCTGCTGTAACTGTTCGTGTTGTATGTACAAAAGATCAGCTCATTAACCATGAGGATTGAAAATTGAATACTATGTATAATAACAAAATGACAAAAAAATGCACAGCATAAAAACGAAGAACAAAGTCAGCATAGTTGATAGTTACATAGAAAATATATGGAGATACACATGTATCAAGGAAATGGTGATGAAAAGGGATGAAGATTCAGTTAGGTAGACAAGAAAAGATATAGAAGAGGTATGAAAAAGGCAGATTAATAATACCTTGTCACTGAGAGAGGAATACAGGTAAATGGATAGAAAAAATTGATGGTACAAGGTTGGAGAAATAAGAAATATAGAAAGAGAAATAGCAAATTTTAGTTAAGGGCCAAAATAACAATTTTTAAGAGAAAAGAAATTAACTATGAATGTAGATGCTAGAATGAACTTAAAAAGATCAATGAAAGGAAGTATAAATACTTAAATTATAAAAAGAGAATAAGTATTAAGAGACTTAACCAGAAAGAAATGGAATAACATAAAGACCAAACAGGGCACTCTGGCCAAAAGTTAATGGTGCAGACTTGCAATTCCACAGCCCCTCACAAGGTGGGTTCGAGTCTAGGATGTGATGACAACTTTAATATGAGGAGGTCATAATGCTAACCTGGGGACATCAGAGGGAATACTGTTTGGAAACTTCTGAAGGTGATGACAACTTTAATATGAGGAGGTTGTAATGTTTACCTGGGGACACCAGAGAAAATACTATTTGGAAATTTCTCAAGGTCCTTCCTTCATATCTTAAAATAATCGAAAAAAGGAAATCATTGTGTCGCTGTAATTTATTTAAAAATCACCCAAGCTAAAAAAGACAGAATGCACACAAAAGTTTATCTTGTAAATGAAATAAAGTACAATTGACAGATGGGATGAAGTTTATGAACACTCATTCAGAGTCTGTAGTGTGTTTACCTTGATCTGTCTGGTATAATGGGACATCAAAGGTTGTCACCATCTTTCTCTGTGCCTGCTTATCAAATTAAATATAAGAAGATGACTAAATATGTGAATGGTTTATTAACCCTTAGCTTGCTACATTTTATTAAAAACACATGCTAAATTCTCAGGGATGTTTTGATTTTATTTATATATATGTTACCTGTCAGAGTTGATATGTATATAAACAGAGACTGAGTATCAAAAAAGTGTAGTGCCAGATCAGACTGCTCCCAGCAGAGACGTGGCTGATCTGGATCTACACTATTTGCCTTATAAATACATGAATAGCAGACTAAGAGTTTACCCAGTGCAGCATCATAGGGTTAAGGACACATAAAATGGACATGATAATCAAGCACTGCACCCTACTGTCTTGTACTCTATGGTTTATGGGTTACAGATGCTTAATTATTTTCTCTCATTGCTTGTACAGATGAGCTATTTTCACCTCCTGGCATGCATGGGTGCTGTCATATTATGAAAACATTTTATTTTATGCATGTTATTGGGATTTCATTGTGCAGTTGTACTTGATAATTGGTGGCAGGATAGGATAAGAAAGGACAGCCCTAGCTGTTTGGTATACTGTGAGGGGCGTTCAACAGTCATTATCTGGGCGCACCTGGATCAGGGGGTGTTTAATATTTAAACCTAGTCTATATTTGGTAGGAGTGTATTAAACAATTACCAGTGTTTCTAGATTTTGGTCATAGGTACATTTTCCCAATGATTTCGTCATACTCTAAGTCTAGACTGACCAAGATATTTTGTGCCACGAAAAAGTTGTCAAATTTCAACTGTATGACTCAATGGGTTAATCACAGGTTTAATCCACAATAATAAATGTGGACTAGAAGGAACCCATAACAGTAATGTGGGTCAGTCATTTACATCATAATCCCTGCACCCACCATGGGGCCATCATTACAATGGTCAGGAGACAATGGACATTGGAGACAAGAAGGACTTACACTCCTGTAATGGAGGTTAGAGGATACAGGTAAATTTATAGATGACTAGAGCCATACACCCAATATGAAGTTCACTGAACCACAAATAATTTTTGTTGTTTTTTCTGCCAAATGCACAGCCTAATTTATAGAAATTTTGGTAACTTCTACAAAAGACAGGAAAGGGAAGATCTGAGATAAATGTGCAAGACACACACACACCCTCAATTACGGAAATTATTGTAACTTCTATCAAAGACAGGAAAGGGAAGATCCAAGATGAATGTGCAAGACACACACCCTCAATTATGAAAATTATGGTAACTTCTACACAAGACAGGAAAGGGAAGATCTGAGATGATGTGCAAGACACACACACCCTCAATTATGGAAATTATGGTAACTTCTACCAAAGACAGGAAAGGGAAGATCGAAGATGAATGTGCAAGACACACGCCCTCAATTATGGAAATTATGGTAACTTTTACCAAAGACAGGAGAGGTAAGATCCGAGATGAATGTGCAAGACAAACATGCCCTCAATAATGGCACTGGTAAACAAGAGCTCTAATCCATCATGGGTGCCTGCAACAAAAGGCATACTTCTCAAGATGTAATACTTTATACTGAACCCTGTCTGGCAATTATTAAAATTAATATTTATACTAATATTCCTTTGTTAGAAGTAACATTTTCCAACTCTTTATGTATCGCCATGAATAGACCTTCAGTTCCGATGGCATTTGTTATCCTGGCCAGTGCTCATCTTTACACTGTACCATTATAAAACATTGGTCTGGAAACTGGTGATGGTTTTCTTACTTGTTTTTATGCTCCCCGAAAACTTTCGGGGGAGCATATAGTCGCCGCCTTGTCCGTCCGTCCGTCCGTCCATCTGTCAGTCCGTCCGTACTTCCCATTCGTGTCCGGCCCATAACTTCGTTATTTGAAGTCGAATTTCGAAACTATTTCACAGAAATGACCACCATGTTGAGACGACGTGTCGCGCGCAAAATTTGGGTCCCTGCCTTGAAGGTCAAGGTCACAGCGTGACCTTGCAGCAAAGTCGTGTCCGGCCCATAACTTCGTTATTTGAAGTCGGATTTCGAAACTATTTCACAGAAATGACCACCATGTTGAGACGACGTGTCGCTCGCAACATTTGGGTCCCTACCTTGAAGGTCAAGGTCACAGCGTGACCTTGCAGCAAAATCGTGTCCGGCCCATAACTTCGTTATTTGAAGTCGGATTTCGAAACTATTTCACAGAAATGATCACCATGTTGAGACGACGTGTCGCGCGCAACATTTGGGTCGCTACCTTGAAGGCCAAGGTCACAACATGACCTTGCAGCAAAATCGTGTCCGGCCCATAACTTCGTTATTTGAAGTCGGATTTCGAAACTATTTCACAGAAATGACCACCATGTTGAGACGACGTGCCGCGCGCAACATTTGGGTCCCTACCTTGAAGGTCGAGGTCACAACATGACCTTGCAGCAAAATCGTGTCCGGCCCATAACTTCGTTATTTGAAGTCGGATTTCGAAACTATTTCACAGAAATGACCACCATGTTGAGACAATGTGTCACGCGCAACATTTGGGTCCCTACCTTGAAGGTCAAGGTCACAGCGCGACGTTGCAGCAAAATCGTGTCCGGCCCATAACTTTGTTATTTGAAGTCGGATTTCGAAACTATTTCACAGAAATGACCACCATGTTGAGACAACGTGTCACGCGCAACATTTGGGTCCCTACCTTGAAGGTCAAGGTCACAGCATGACGTTGCAGTGAACTTGTGTCCTGCCGTTATCTTCGTTATTTGAAGTCGGATTTCGAAACTTTTTCACAGAAATGATCACCATGTTGAGACGACATGTCACGCGCAACATTTGGGTCGCTACCTTGAAGGTCAAGGTCACAACATGACCTTGCAGCAAAACCTCGTCCGGCCCATAACTTCGTTATTTGAAGTCGGATTTTACAACTGTTTTTGACAAACTACCCGGTTTGACCGGCTCTTGTTAAGTCATTGCCCTTTGTTTATGTTTATGTCTGATTTCATAGTACTACAACATTTTCAAAATAAACCTCAATATTCATACAACTAACCTTTTTTTGTGACAAAGTACCCATTCAGGGAGCATCACCCGTCTCTGACGGCCTCTTGTTTTCATATTTTACACATTTATCAGTGTCTGTCCTTTATGAAAATTAAACACAATTGTTGCTGACATTTCCTTTGACTCAACCGACTTTAAAATTTGAAATTTTGAATCTACCTGTTTTAAATATGTTTGTTTTGCTCAATTATCTATTTAGAGCTACTGGCATTCTATAATTACAGGCTGATTCAATGTTTATATGTATATAGAAGCTTCCACTCTTGTCTGGGGTCTAAACTAACCCTGCTGTAAATAGTGTAGATCCAGATCAGCCAGCCTCCACTGGGAGATTATTATTTATATTCATTAGGATATTTTTTTTTGTATTCAATGATGTTACAAAGGACCAAATAAAATAGCAGGAGAGCATGTTTAAAAAACAATAGAAAGAAAAAAAGGAATCACATAAGGTAATTTGTATTATAGTTAGTGTTTATAGTTATTAAAGCCATAAAATTGAGTTAAACAAAGTCTTCTATTAAACTTGGAAGGTGTCTGTATAAGTGTTGGACCAGAGTACATTGCTCTAGGATTCTTTAACACTGTATTAACATATCTTTTGAAATGTATATCAACAGTTTGTAAACACTTTACAAACAGTACAACAAAAGGAGAATATAACAAAAGATAAGAAACAATGCATTCTTGTTTATATTGTATCTATTGTCATCCACTATTATTTAGATGAAGTTACTTTTATGTGTGGCATGCAGTAGGGAGTTGCACCGATGATGGTCAGGAAGTTATATCTTCATACTCTGATTAGCACAAATTTATCAGGCAAATAGTGAAGACCCAAATCAATTAGCTTCAGCTGAGATTTGCCAGATAGTCCGAGCTGCTGGGAGCTGCCAGATAGTCAGAGCTGCTTGGAGCTGTCAGATAGAGCTGCTGGGAGGTGCCAGATAGTCAGAGCTGCTGGGAGGTGCCAGATAGTCAGAGCTACTGGGAGCTGCGAGATAGTCAGAGCTACTGGGAGCTGCCAGATAGGGCTGCTGGGAGCTGTCAAATAGAGCTGCTGGGAGGTGCCAGATAGTCAGAGCTGCTGGGAGCTGTCAGATAGAGCTACTGGGAGCTGCCAATTAGTCAGAGCTGCTGGGAGGTGCCAGATAGTCAGAGCTACTGGCAGCTGCCAGATAGTTAAAGCTACTGGGAGCTGCCAGATAGTCAGAGCTACTGGGAGCTGCCAGATAGTCAGAGCTGCTGGGAGCTGCCAGATAGTCAGAGCTACTGGGAGCTGCCAGATAGTCAGAGCTGTTGGGAGCTGCCAGATAGTCAGAGCTATTGGGAGCTGCCAGATAGTCAGAGCTGCTATGAGCTGCCAGATATAGCTGCTGGGAGCTGCTAGATAGTCAGAGCTGCTGGGAGCTGCCAGATAGAGCTGCTGGGAGCTGCCAGATAGTCAAAAGCTGCTGGGAGCTGCCAGATAGAGCTACTGGGAGCTGCCAGTTAAAGCTGCTGGGAGCTGCCAGATAAAGCTGCTGGGAGCTGGCAGATAGTCAGAGCTACTGGCAGCTGCCAGATAGAGCTGCTGGGAGCTGCCAGATAGTCAGAGCTGCTGGGAGCTGCCAGATAGAGCTACTGGGAGCTGCCAGATAGAGCTGCTGGGAGCTGCCAGATAAAGCTGCTGGGAGCTGGCAGATAGTCAGAGCTACTGGGAGCTGCCAGATAGAGCTGCTGGGAGCTGCCAGATAAAGCTGCTGGGAGCTGGCAGATAGTCAGAGCTACTGGGAGCTGCCAGATAGAGCTACTGGGAGCTGCCAGATAATCAGAGCTGTTGGAAGCTGTCTGTCTGCCAGATAGTTGGAGCTGCTAGGAGCTGTCTGGCTGCCAGATAGTCAGAGCTGTTGGGAGCTGTCTGGCTGCCAGATAGTCAGCTGCTGGTTGTTGTATGGTCAGTATCTACAACAGTTGCTGCATTGTCTCTGTTAACTGGTATATTAACCTTTACTGATCTTTTCTGATCAATATACACCTAAGTCTGATCAATATGCACCTAGACCTGATCAATAAGCACCTGAGCCTGATCAATATACACCTAGGCCTGATCAATATACACCTGAGCCTGATCAATATACACCTAAGTCCGATCAATATGCACCTAGGCCTGATCAATAAGCACCTGAGCCTGATAAATATGCACACAGCCTGGTCACATAGAAGACTTGTATTTAATATTGAAATGTGTAACAAGAAGAAAAAGTTTGTCCAAACCATGCCTTAGAATGGTTGTAGACTGGAGTGGAATAGTATATTCCCTCTGTTTTATTCTCAGGAGTCTAAAATTATGGTAAGGCAAACAGCAGAACAAGGGCTAAGTTTATTACTTGTAGTCTAGATAAGATAACATCTATAGGCTCATGAACAGTAATTTAAAACATCAAATAGTTTATTTGTTGACTGTCAAGAAGGTGTGAAGGATAAATCACCATGATATGGAAACAGGCACAGGGCTATCAGTACCCATCTGTAACAGTAAAACATGGCTGATAGCTCTCCACAAGTCAGGTCCAACCAGATGCCTAAAATAGGCCATGTAATGAAAAATTGGCTGAACATAGATATGTTTTTATTTGATTATCTTATCAAGGAAGGAAACAAGTCATTGCTTAGTTATATTGACTGAAATTGTGTACTAGTAAGACAAATAGATTAATGCATTAAAATATACTGTAATTTAAATAAATGAACTTTAACTGTGTAAACAATGACATCATCTTCAATTAAGCCATCTAGCTAGCAGACTTCATGAATTGGCACTCGCATTACATGTGTCCATTAAAATGAACATCAGAAAATTGAGATTCAATACTCTTATTACTCTTGACCATGAAAGTAATGATTGATGTTCTTTACGGTGGTATTGGCAAACAAAACCGTCTTGGATTTTTCAACATTAAATAGAAAATTATGTCATTTTTTTTTTCAAAATACTGTGCAAAAGGTTGATTTGGCATGTTTTATAAGTTCATTTCTTGCACATAGAGTACCCAAAATGTCACCTGTGATTTGACCATTCCACACTGGACTCTCACCCTAAACTCACACCAGTATTTACAAGCATGTATTCACTTCACTATAAATCTCATTCTGTACAGAGTAATGAGTTTTGTCACCTTAAATTGATACTTATCCTTTACCTTCTGCCTTACTCAATCACTTTCATTACTTTCTTTGCTCCTAACCCTTGAAGCACAAATTGTCTGACTCAAACAGGAAGTGTAAATCAAGATCAGGTCAGCCCCTGCTGGGTGTTCCCTGATCAGGATCTGCACTGTTTGCTGCAGGCTTCAACAGCATGTCTTGGCACTGATGTAGTGCAATAGCTGGGGGTAAGTATTGGTTATTTACAAAATGTTTAGGATTAGTTCCTGGCATGCAGCAACACACAGCATGACACTGTGCAGCAAAAAGTGCAGTATTGGTGTTTTCTGATCTGAATCTACATTATTTGCCCCTGTCGGATCTATTCTCGCTAATCAGATCAAGTCTTACAGTATATGACAAAGCCATGCTCGAAGGGGCAAGGTACTGTGTAAGCTTGTTTGCAAAGTGGCAGGGCTTTCATTTAATTGAAAATAAACTTCATGGAAAATGAGTTTGTTGTATGTTTATTGCAGGGCGTTGATAGTAGATTACTATCAATTGCTTTTGAATGTACATGGCTGTCAAGGTCAGCTGATTGAATGGGGCTGATATCAAGGTCCCATTGGGTGGTAAAATTGTCACTTGGTAGAGCCCTGAAGGGGCCATTCAGCTAAACTGTTACAGCATACCTGCCCTGAAGTAATAGCTGAAGATAAAGACAAGCTGCTCTTATTTGTTGATAAAGATGATTTAAACTGATTTTTAGATAAAGACAAGTTAATCTGATTGTTAATAAAGACAAGTTGCTCTGATTTGTAGATAACACAAGTTACTCTGTTTTGTAGATAAGACAAGTTACTCTGATTTGTAGATAAGACAAGTTACTTTGATTTGTAAAATAAAGATAAGTTGCTCTGATTTGTTGATAAAGATGTGTTTCTCTGACTTGTTGACAAGACAAGTTTGCTCTGATTTGTAGATGAAGAAAAATGTACCCAGATTTGTAAATACAGACTAGTTACTCTGATTTGTAGATAGAGACCAATATGTTAGTCTGATTAAATTTTGTATATAGAGACCAGCTACTCTAATTTGTAGATAGAGACTAGCTACTCCAATTTGTAGATAGAGACCAGCTACTCTGATTTGTAGATAGAGACCAATATGTTGCTCTGATTAAATTTTGTAGAGACCAGCTACTCTGATTTGTAGATAGAGACCAGCTACTTTGATTTATAGATAGAGACCATTTACTCTGTTTTGTAGAGACCAGTAACTATGATTTGTAGATAGAGACCAGCTACTCTGATTTGTAAAAAGAGACCAGTTACTATGATTTGTAGATAGAAACCAGTTACTATGATTTGTAGATAGAGACCAGTTACTATGATTTGTAGATAGAGACTAGCTACTCTGTTTTGTAGAGACCAGTTACTTTGATTTGTAGATAGGGACCAGCTACTCTGATTTGTAGATAGAGACCAGTTACTATGATTTGTAGATAGAGACCAGCTACTCTGATTTGTAGATAGAGACCAGCTACCCTGATTTGTAGATAGAGACTAGCTACTCCAATTTGTAGATAGAGACTAGTTACTATGATTTGTAGATAGAGACCAGCTACTCTGATTTGTAGATAGAGACCAGTATGTTACTCTGATTTGTACCAAAAAGAAAGCTACTCAGATGATATGTAGTTATGCATCCTACATTCTCAACGAAACCCACCCACTTTGCTTTCATATCTTTAAACCTGAGCAGTAAAACTTATTTTGCTGCCATAAATTAATATTAAATAGAACCTTTGTTTTTCTGTATCCTTCAAACAGCTTGGATGTTTTTTCATTCATACTTAACATTCTTTGTTTTCATGTGTACCTTGTAACACTAAGAGACAATATAAGTGTTTGTGTTTAGTTGTATTGTTTTCAGTTTGAACATATTTGTTTTTTTTATCAGAACCTATAATAATTGTAAAGTTTTGAATTAGTTAACAAGTTTAAAATCAAGAGTATGGCACTTGCTTTAATTAAATGTGCTCATGTAAAACTTTCAAGAAAATGGTACGAGAGGCCCCAGGTTGGATCCTTCACCGCAACATACCAAAGTTGTTAAAAATATTGGTATGGCTCAAGCAAATATAAGGGTAGTTCAATGACTGGATGGCCCGGTGTCAGGATAATGTGACTGGGTTTGGTATCATACCAGGTGTTCACAGCATGCTATATACATTGAAGGCAGCACTATATCTGTTTCAAGTGGACACTGTCTCCAGATAACTAAAATACAGTTGGTGGGATGATAAACCTTCTAAACAAACAAACTTTCTAGAAAATGAGTTTCAGTCACTGCATGGAAATGTTTGTTTACAAATATTTATTGAACATATATCCTAATATGCATGCGTGAAGCAGTAGTTATTGCAGTACACACTTCACAACACATTTTAATTGCATGGAAGTAATAAGTGCAGGAATATATCTGTTGTGATACAGTGCACTGGATTGGATCTACAGTTTCGTCATTGTTTGCAATGAAATGATGGTGTTTAATTACAAACAGAGTGATGTTGATATTCAAAAGGTGTTCTTCTGAGTCCAACACTTAATTTGAATGTATTGTTTTATTAAGGTGCCTTTCTGGTATAAGAAATCTTGTTAAGACAATCAAGCCTTGCTGGTTTTAGATTGGAACTCCTGTTGCTGCAAGATTTCAGATGTTCAAAGGCTTGCCTGTCAAGTGGAGGGTTTAATCCCTTGATCTCATTGTGGCTTTGCTGGTGTCTTTAGTTCATTTCTTAGATTATTAACATGAGTTTCATATACTTATTTATAAAAAATGTACAGTTGCCTGTAGGCCATGTTGAAAGGGAATGCAGTGGTGGTTTATACGAGGGTTGTTCGGGAAGTTCTGAGAATTGTTTTATAGGACACGTTGTAGTCGGGTTAGCGTAAATATAAATATATACGCATTTATTTCAATATATACTGTACAGCATCTGAAAATATCATCATCAAACACAGAAACTAAAACATAATAAAAATAGTAAATAACCATATAACAAACACCTGGAGCACGCCGATGTCATTTGCAACGTTATGCGACGTTAAAGTCCATCGATCGTCGCACCTTTTCAACGTAGTCACCTGCAATTTGGATGCATTTCCTGTGTCGACTGATCCACTTATTGTATGTTTCCACATACCAGCTATCGGTAAAGGACGAGAATATAGCTTGCGTTTGCTTAACAAGATCATCAGCTGAACACACGGAAGTCCATCGGAGCGAGGTCCGGGCTGTATGGAGGGTGCTCTAAGATCTCAAACCCCAAGAGGCTTATCTCTAACTGTGTAGTTCCGCTCTGGTGGCCGGCGCATTGTCTTGATTAAGTATGATGCGGTCATGGTCCATGTGGGGGCGCTTCTTCCGTATCGCGTTAACGAGATCCCGCCTCAGAACCTGAAAAAACGCATGCGGTTAAAATTTTGATTTGCATTTATCTTACTCAAAACTTTTATATTTTAAATGTTTAATTTTATAAATATTATGTTTATAATAAATATGTTTTAAAATATATTATAATTAGAAATGTATACTTTTAGTTACCTTTGAATTGTAAGCCGCCGTGACAGTTTGACCATCCAGAACTCTGTGTTGCAGAAACATCCTGTGCCGGTCCATGAAGAAAATAAACATGTGTTTTCCCGCACTTTTCTGCACCCGGGCTTTCTTTGGGGGAGGTGTACGTGGTGTTTTCCATACCCATGACATAGCCTTAGTCTCTGGATCAAAGTGGTGGAGCCAAGTTTCGTCAGTTGTTATTATTCTGTCTAAGAACTCATCACCTTCTGCATCATAGTGTGATAGAAATGCCTGAGAGCATCGCACCCGACAATCCTTTTCATTGTCCTTTAGCAACCGTGGTACCCAACGTGCACTCACTTTAGACATACCGAGCTCTATTGTAAGTATTCCGTGTACAGTAGAAACTGATACGCAAAGTTCATCTGCAATAGCTCTAACTGTTGTTCTTCTGTCGCAATTTATCATGTCTTTTACCGAGTCCTTAATTGAACATGCAACAACAGACTGCCGACCGCATCTAGGATTGTCCTCGATCGAGTTTCTTCCTTCTTTAAAACGAGCATGCCATCTATACACTGTAGCCGGACTGTATTTCTTGTATTTTCCTGTAGAATTGATCATTTTCATTGTTTCTGTGGGAGACTTTTCCAGCGCAACACAAAATTTCACGATGCTTCTCAATTCAACGTCACCTATCATGTTGTTTACTCAGTGGCAACTTTAAAACAATGTTGATTCATTGAAAATTTAAATAACGTTATGATATTTTCAGGAAATGACGTCATGACGTTCCGCTGCTGACCAGCATTTTCGTGCATTTTTTACGTTATCAAAATTACGAAAAATGATTAGTGTAGCGCGTTATACCTTTCTTTAGAGTCGGACTGCTCCGGTGCGGCGTTATAGTGTTGCTATGGTTACTGCTATTTCCGGCTATTGTTGTCTGATTCTATTCAATTTTTAGGAATAGTTCTGTGATATGCTAATCTTAGTATGTGCCAAATATTACATATTAGAAACAAAAAATATAGGAGATATGACAAAATTCTCAGAACTTTCCGAACAACCCTCGTATGCTGCATCTTTTCTGGTCTGCTTAACTGCTGTTGAAAGTTTCAAGAAAGTTAAACACTAAAATAAGCTACTTGGATTGAAGAGGTCCTCTAGGTAGGGATCTAAGATAGTTTTGGAAAGATAAGGAGTACATGCAATCTCTTTTTCTCAGGGTTACAGGATTTCAATAAAATTGCTCTAGCTATATTGCAGTTTTAATTAAAATATTGGATATGTTGGATGTAAAATTAGAGCTTTACAGTGATAAATTGCAGTTCTCTAAGAATTGCAAGTTAAAATTTTACAATCCTGAAATGTATCATGATGATCAGAATTTTTATTCCAACAGTTAAATTATTAACTTTCCTGGAGGTTGTGAACAGGAGAAAAAATCTTCTGAAAAAATAAGGTGTTCATTAAATTTATATTAACATCACAAAAAAAAAATACCTAACATTAATCAATAAAGAATGTTGTCAGCACATCTAATTAGCCTTTTGGCAACAGTTAAAGTGTTGTTGCTGTTTTGTTAATTGACAACAAGTCAGGGATAGTTTAAGATCAAAAGACATCAAAGTGACTATGGGGTACATGATCATTAGACTTAAGATTTATGTGCTACCTGTAGGAAACTCGTTATGTCACCTTTGAGTCGGACTGCAGTCAATTCTATACCGCGTATATCTGTAAATGATACAATCATTTGTATCAAAGTTTCTGATTTGATCTTTTAATTTTCTGGAAACAGTTTACATATAGTATTTCTTTGCTGCTTTTTTTAATGAAAGCCATGTATGATCTTGGGTGTTGCTTTATGATGAAAATGAATGGAGCAAGATAAAATGGAGCTCGTTTTATGATCCATGTTTATGATTGTCGATTAGGGATGATAACTGAATATATCTTAGCACACACAGAAGGCATAGTAATTAACAATTCTGGAACTCTTATATTAGGAACTTTAAAATGGATTTAAAATACAATGGACAATCAAAAGCACTATACAAGTCATATTTAAATAAATATACAAGTTGTTTCAAGATGAGTAATTTGTGACGGCGAACCTGTGGCAAAGCAATTAACAGCTCCGTATCAGGGATAGTACTTATTTGAGGGGAACTTTACCAGCTGACCTGGGGAGTGATGGTGGTTCTACCCAGACATTTGCCTTCTGTTCTCCACCAAAAATAGATATAGACCAGATGCTGAACCACATGGCCAAGAATGGCAAACAGTTTGGATGTTTTCCAGCAATCATTCATTGCATCAGTGGTTCTACCAAGGAATATATTGGGGTCATCCATCTCCAGTTAAAGGGCCAAGAGATATAAGCTTTCAAACTAGCTTGAAACACTCCATGATATCTCTAAATTTGGGAAAAAACAGCAACTCTTATGACAATGTGTTCTTGAACTCGGCAAATGAGGTATTTCTGAACTTACAGGTTTCATTATGAAATAAATCTAAGAAATTAGATACAACTTAGTTACACATAATAAATAAAAGCTTTTTGATGTTTGGATGTAATGTTTTAATTATACTTACTATGACAAACCAGATATTTCTACATAGATTACAGCAAATGTTAATGGATGAAATTAGCTATGAAACATCAAGACATTATCATCTTTTCAGCAAATTAGAAAATGTCATTAGTCTATAGTCTAAATATATTGTAACCATTTTCTAAACATGCTTTCAAACATGGCTCAAAGGAACTGTGCCATGTAGAAATTTTGGTCTTGCTGGTGAAAGACAGGCAATTTCACCAAGACAGAAAAGGACTTTCTGTTTACATACTTTGATTCTTATATTATACTCATATGAACACAGCAAAATACCAATTGTCACATCAGGAAGAGAGTTGGCCCCGGATGCCAGAGGTAGCAGGTTTAAACACAAGACTAATGTTTTCAACTGTGGTATATCCAAAGTTTCATGTATTCTACTTATTTATAGTTGATGACTAATAAACCATGTTAGGTTTGACTCTTTGTTACTTTGCACTCACACAGTTATAGAATATTGGCAACATCTTACTATAGCCATCTTGGCATGGTTCAGCTATAGCAATTTGCCAACATACAGCTATAGCCATAATGGTGATATGAAGCTATAGCTATGTTGAAGCTATATAGCTATATTGGCATCTAGCTATAGCCATATTGACAACATCTAGCTCTAACCAAACTGACAACATCAAGCTATAGCCATAATGGCAACATCTTGCTCTAAACAAACTGACAACATCAAGCTATAGCCATAATGGCAACATCTTGCTCTAAACAAACTGACAACATCAAGCTATAGCCATAATGGCAACATCTTGCTCTAAACAAACTGACAACATCAAGCTATAGCCATAATGGCAACATCTTGCTCTAAACAAACTGACAACATCAAGCTATAGCCATAATGGCAAATTCTTGCTCTAAACAAACTGACAACATCAAGCTATAGCCATAATGGCAACATCTTGCTCTAAACAAACTGACAACATCAAGCTATAGCTATATTGGCAACATCTAGCTGTAACCAAACTGGCCACATCTAGCTATAGCCATATTAGCAACATCCAGCTACATGTCCTACTAACTTAGCAGGTCCCAAATGTCTTGGTAGAACCACCAACCAAACCCATGTGTAGATGAGCTGAAAAATTACCAAATCAACAACTCTTAACTGCTTGGCCATGTGCCCTTGAAAATAACCTGGTACAATGTCACTTTTTGTCAAATACATCAAATTTTGAGGACATCTAGTTTCAGTAAAGGCAGCACTGAATCTGCTCTTGTGAAGCTGTGATTGAGAGCAAGGTATTGTGTGATAGCCTCGCTGCACTGTCTAATACAGATCTGTATATCCTTCTAAAAAGTGATCTATTGTACAAGATTTATAACAAAGGCCATATTGTTGTTGGGACAATGTAACATAAATTGCAACACTTAATTAATTGTAATCTATGTCCTCATAAATAAACACTAGTATCACCTTACATCAAAGTCAGTGGTGTTGTACTGATTCTTTGAAGTTGAAAATTGCTTACTTTATGGATTTTTTTTTAAAAAGTGCTTCAAATAGGTCAGATAAAAACCTGTTTTGTATTTTGTATATTGATATTAATTTGATGTTATTTATGTTTTCAATTTCACTTGAAGTAACATCAAGAAAATGTGTTTTTATGCCACTTGTTTGTGAATTTGTTCTTAAATGAAAATCTTTCTTTCACTGCTAGCAACATTCAAAATTTGCAAAAAGAAGATACCTTTAACAACAAATTTAATTTTGATTATGTGAATAAAACATAGTTGAATGCAATGTTGTCATTGGTTAATTTTGATTTTACAAACAGCAGCAGATGTTCACACAGGATTACATATCTTGATGTGAAGCATAACATATTATAAGTTGTTATTGACACAATTATATATTTAACATTTATTGTCCTTAGAAAGGCTGTGTAGGGATTGGCCTCTATTCAACAGGACTTCTTGTAAGAGAGATGTCTATGGAATAAATAACTTCAAGATCATATTTAAACATCAAATGATTCCTTTGTTGATGAAAAATCAATCCTTGATGCATTTGGTTATATTTCATATCCATTTATTCATAATCAGCCAATGTGGTTTTATTTATATGCATGATAAATGTGTTGTTTTCAGAATGATCCTTATGCTGGCATGTATTTTCTTACCTATTGATATGAACATAAATCAATGATGTAGACTTCATTTCATATCTGATTGAGCCAGCAGACATCTCATACCATCAGCAATCATGTATTATATTACATTTAAATGCACCTTGTCAAAGGTCCTTTATATATTTTTTGGTCTTACTTTTATCTAAAAGTTTATTGGTTTATGATAATGTGCTGAACTATAATCAGGGTATATGGTGTAATGTGACGGACTTTGGCTAAATGGCCAATGAATTCAACAAATTTGAATCTATTATCTCTGTCACTTCCTATGTTGGCCGCCGCTATTGAGTCATATCAGCTATGATGTATGGTTACAGCGTTGCCCATGTATTCAGGAACACTTTATAATGTTGATCTTTTTTTGTCACTCACCATCCTTTTTTTTTAAAAGGTAGGCACACTATATTATACCAGGTGTGGCAACAAGATATTGTTAAAGATAATAAAAACTAGATTTATGCATCAGTTATTAAACAATAGATTATTAACAGTGTTAATAGCAATTAGTATCAAAATGCCTTGGTTTAGAAATGGAAACTGTCTTTGGTTTCATGAATTTGTCATAATAGTGCACATTTTTGTGTTTCTGTGCAAGTTCTTTGATGTCATTCTCTATTTTTCTGATATTTTACCCATACCTAGGCCAAACAAGTGACCAGATGTCATTGAACATAACAAAAATCAACTTGAATGAAAATTGTCAGTAACACATGTTTTGTAGTTCTTATTTTCTTCTTATAACATATACTGCCTTTAAACTGTTACATTGAAGGGATAACAAGTCCATGTTTTATTATCCCATCAAAACACTAATACATTCACCACTCTTTCACTATCCATTCATTCATGACAATGGGACCATTTTGCTGAGGTAATATTATATGTTTAAATTTAACACCTGTTACTGTTTACTTTGATCTGGCCATTGTTAATTATCATTGTGTTCTTAAATGTGTATATTTATGCTTGCTTTCATAAAAATGTAGATTTTGACCGAGAAGAAAAGTTGTAATTTCTGTTCAGTTTTGATATACATATTACAACTTGATCATAACAAGCATGCCCCAGTTAGCTGTTTTGTGACAGATCTTCATTGAATAGATCTTTAGCTCACCTGAGCACAACGTGCTCAAGGTGAGCTTTTCTGATACCCCTTCGTCCGTCTTCTGTCGTCCGTCGTACGTTGTGTGGCATCAACATTTTAGCTTGTGAGCACGCTAGAGGCCACAGTTTTTATCCAATCCTCATCAAACTTGGTCAGAATGTTTGTCTGCATGAAATCTTGGATGAGTTTATTATCGCTTCACGTGGAGTCAAAAAGTAGGTCACTATGTCAAATCTCAGAAAAAGCTTGTGAACACACTAGAGACCGCATTTATACATTTAGTCCAAAAGATTTTTTAAGTAAATAACTCTTCATTTCTTGACGCCAGATATGAGCCTACTAAAAGCCTATGTCCTCAGGTGAGCGAGTAAGGGCCACTTGGCCCTCTTGTTATAAAGGAAATCCAATTTTACTGATTAAAGGGTCACATTGCTGTGTTTTTGCCAAAAGATTGAATGATAAATGTCCTCAGTATAAAAAAATAAGATAAAAACCTTTAATCTGATGGAAATTTGACAAAAGTATGTAACCACACAATAAATTAACTATTTTTAATATGTATTGCCTTTTCTTTTAAAATTTCTTTTAAATGAAAATACTAATGTTATACTGAGACAGGTTTTGTTTATAATGAGGTACAACTGGTGACATATTTATCATCACTTTGGATTTTATTATGACTTTAAATTAACATATGACTCAGGTAAGTGCTGCTCCAAATGTATTTGGTCCACTGCTCATTTGCATAATTTCACTTAGTTCCCGGTGTTAACAAATTTACAGATGACAAGAAAATCTTCACAAATGGTGATGTTTCTGCAGGTTGCCTGTGTTTGTAATTACATCTTACATTATTCATTCATGTGAATCTGACTTCAAAATACAAGCGACTAGATATAGATAAAGGTGGTATCAGGTGAATAGTTTCTGTGTTTTATGATGATTTATTGGTGTGGGTTTTTTTCATCCCAAGAATTGGCAAAGTCTTGTTTGCTAATTAGGAAATAGATTTTAAGTCGCATGATCTAATGCCGAATATGTCACGATTTTCAGTTCAGATTAATTTAATCATGCAGAAGAACTACAATGCCAATTACAATTTACCCAGTGTTGTTAGGTTGTTTCCCTTGTTTGGCTGATCTATTTCACCACACATACTTCTTGGTTCTTTTTTTTTAAAGAACATCAACAACCGACGAAATTGCATAGTTTATTTATTTAGCTTTTATCATAATTTAAGGCTTATGTTATTAGTAAAACAAAGCCGTTACTTTCAAAGATTGGGTAAAGTTTCAGGCGAAGGCCATCTGAACGAAAAGAACAACTAATCACAATTTGTCATCTTGGTCAACAGTACAAAATATGATAGAGAAAGTAAAAGGAACAGTGATTCTATTGCTGTAAAATAGTCCCAATTTATCTGTGATATATCGTTTATTTTATCATGACAGAATGCTTCTTTGTTTATAGAGGCAAAATATTGATAGTGTTAGAATATTTAATAATTCCTGTCATAACTTGTCATGATGGATTCATGATATACTTGGAATATAGTTAGAAATTGGTGGAACATTGGGCAGAGTGGAAGAAAAGTAACTCTTGCATGTATAAGTTTAGAGTTCTTTGTCTGTTGTTCATGCTTGTTTTTATAGTATTGTTACTTACAGCAGGCAATGAAAGCAATTTGTAGCCATTTGGTTGGACTCAACTGCCATAAACTTTTTTAATAATTTTTACTAATTATATAGTTTACATGAAATGGCTTTTAAATTCACACTGTCTTTCTTCTAGGGACCAATGTTCTATCTACCATTCCACCTTGGGCAGTAAGCAAATATTGTACAGTGGGGTAACAAATTTTTAATCATGTTAAATGTAAACATTTTAATATACTTGCATTTAAGGAATAAAAATAACATTTATTCTGCAGTTTTGATAACAGTATTATTTTATTATTTACCAAAATGACAGCTGAGTACATTGCAGCAGCATACCAACATATTCATGGAGATGAAGTTTGGAAATACTTTGATGGCACTTACAGAATTACAATTTGTTAAAATGTAATTTATTGCTGCTATTTTTTTACCATGTTAACATAAAAGTTATAGATGCCACCTTTAAACTTGTAACCAACTGTGTGAGCTGAGTCCATGTTCACAGAACTGTGCCTTAAAGGATTAAAGAATAATGTTGTGTAATTGTGTTGTAGTTTTAGTTAAATCTTAAGTAGCTTTCATTCATTTAATTCTTCATGTATCAGATAACATAAGAAAAAAAGACATTGATGAATTTGTTTTATCAAAGTACATCAAAGTTTTGCATAGTCAGAACTTTAATATAAACAGATGTTGTGGTAAATAAAAATAAAAAATTCTTAAATATGATATTAACAGCATGGAATGCAAATCATATTATTATTATTATTAACAATAAGGTATTTGATAAATTAATATAATTTAGTTGAATATTTTCATTATGATCAGTACCAAAAAAACAAAGGATATCTTAACTAGAGAAAGGCATGTAGAGGATATGTAGTAGACAAGAATAGGTGACAAACCAACAAATATATGACAATGTTTAAACTACAACTGATCTAAGATCTTCATCTATCAGTTAAACATGTTAGATCAATGACTTCAAGGCTGAGAGCAGTCTTAACTGATTGGGCTGTCCAGGACCGCTGCCTGGGACTACTTTCTGTGCTGGGGTTCACTGAAGCCCTTATCCTTACATGTGCTAATAACATTTACTAGTCGTAGTAGTCATTTGTAAACAATTTTATTTAAATGTAAAATGAAATATTGCTTTAGACCTGGACAGAAAAGTGCAAAATGCTTGACATTTGATATCTGGGCAGAAGCTGGAATATTAGAGTCTACACTATTTGCCTGGGTCTGATCAAACAGAGCTAACAAGGTTAAGAGTTAATGTACGTCAGTATATCATCCCAGTTTGTCTAAAGGAAAGGACACTCCAGATTGATTTAATTTAATGAGCTTCGAAGAAAACCTGTCGAACTGTCCTTGTGATGGATTATGGGATTTTTTGTCAAGTGTTTCGAGTGGTCCTGTTGTTAAAGGTGTATGTTTGTATTTGCTACTGGGGTATTGTGCCCATATAGGCAGTATACAGAGAGTAGGGTGGCTGTCTAGAGGGAAGCCCATAGTAGATGAAGGGTATTTTGTGTTTTTGTCAGTTAGATTCTACAATAGGAGGGTTGATGGGCTAGATAGTGGGCACAGATAGGAGGTTGTTTAAATGTTTTACAACTGTCGTGAAACTAGTTGTTATGTGTTAATGATGTCTGGACAGGGTTGCGCACACTGTTGGAAATCTTGTATTAACTACTGGATTATTTCAACCATTTAAATCTTAATGGTGCTGTGATGTACATGGGTTTGTTGGAGGACTGTTTCAGATTTGGTTTAAAATACATAGTGCAGTTAAAGAGAATTAGAGAGTTGGTGGACGAGGGATAATGAATGGACTTTCCCTCAAGGACCGAACTTTGCAAGTGTATGTTTGATTGTTATCTGAAGTATAAAAATTGTTAAATCCAAGGCTTATTTATCTTTTCATAACTGTAGTTGTTAATATACATAACTTTATGAGAGAAATAAAAACATTTTTTTTTAAACTATTTCATTTTTTTTTTTTTATAAAAAAAATGTTTTGGAATAAAGAAGGAAAAGTTACACAAAAGGTATTTACAGCTCCTTTTGAAAGTATTATTGCATTACTGTATCAATACTTTATAAGGTTTACACATAAATCAAGTATTTTTTTCTTGAAATTATGATATTGTTGCACATATAAGCTTGTATACATCAAAGGACTGTCAAAATTTTTTGTGTTTGCCAAAAAGAAAAATCAAAGCTAAATATTGGAAAAATGGTGAAAATAAAACATTTTTGATCTAAATCAAACTTATATTTATAACTTTTATGTAAAGTCATAAGGTGTTGTATTCATTTGAAAGCACCAACTGAAAATGA
Source organism: Sinonovacula constricta (assembly GCA_007844125.1). Lineage (NCBI taxonomy): Eukaryota > Metazoa > Mollusca > Bivalvia > Cardiida > Solecurtidae > Sinonovacula > Sinonovacula constricta. The sequence continues at coordinate 43,286,355 of CM017566.1, forward strand.
GCAAATCACTTATTGACAGCCATCACTCATTTTTATGAATTAAAACATACAAAAGATACAAACAACTACATGTAGTGGAGTATGCCAGGCAAAACTTTAAAAGGTGGAAATGTTAATTTACATAAAGATTTTATTCTTTGCATAATTGAAAAAAATGATACTTCTTAAATTTGACTATACAGACAAATGTTTTTGTTATGAACATATAATAAAGATATGAGCATATGGAGTTGCTGCCTATATATGAAAATACTGATAGATTTTTGTATTTTTCTATATTTTACTAACATAGTTTAGTTTTTACCTGATTATTCTCTATTTACATTAAACTTCTTTGTATTCGGCGCCATATGACTTGTTAAGTGTCGGTGTGCTGTAAAACCCAAACAAATAAACAGGTAATTTCAGATAAGATAGGGGCTATATTTTGACTGACCAACTAAGGACAAATTTCTCAGGCTTCAGCAAACAGTTTAGATCAAGATCTGCAAGCTTTCAGTGCCAGCACCTAGTGATTGATACTGATCAGATTCTACACCATCTGCTGCTGAGTTCTTGGTTGAAAATATAGCTACCGATGGGTGAAATTGTTAGCCAAATGTATGAATGATGTTTGGGTTATTACCAGATGTGGCAAGGCTATGATTGTCCCTGTTGTCTGGTTACTCTAACATGAGGATGTGTGTTTAGATGACCCCAGGCCTACCTTCCTGAGCGTCATCAGTATGGAATGATCACTATTGACAGCTTAATGTTACCGTCTCATCTTTTAATGACAGCTGATAATTGATTTTTTGCTAATTGGGAAATTTTGCAATTATTTCCTAGTAGTATTTATATACAAGTCACTGTTAAATGGTTTTATTTTTGTGACTGTATATTTTAACAAGTAAATTAACATAGCATTTTTGAACCAACTGCTTCTGATTTCATAAGTGTGTGTAAAAGCAGGTTGCTAAAAGTGAAAATTGTCTGTTACATTTTTTAAGCAGGACTTAATTGGATTGTATAATCACATGATGGGTGTAGGACCAGTTAATTGGAAGCTTAATTGGTTGTGACGTTTACTGAAGCATTAATGTGCGAAACAAACTATATGGGTTAGAAGGTAGACATACACATAGAGGACATGGGGTGCAGCTCACCCAGGGTATTTTATTGTAAAGTACTCCAAAGGATGAGGTAATTTCATGCTTCTTCTAGCATAATCTAATTTTTCCTCGCCTCATTTCTGTTTAGTATTATTATTTGGCACTATAAATTTATGTCTTTATTATTGCTAGCAGGTACTTCCTCCTCTGTGGTGATTTAAATACACAAACTATATAAGTACTGTAGTTACAAGACTATTTTATGATTCTATACAATATTTACATATTGTTACAAGGGCTGAATATAGTTATGAGCAACAAGCGGTCTTATGAGGGCTTTGTCTTAAATTGCATAATCATTAGAGTCATAGTTTGTTAATGCAGTGTTAAATTGTCTTTAAACATTTCAAAAAATGTAGTTTTCTTAAAACTGAAAATTTGTATAACATTCTTGCATCAATTAAATAATATTGATATATGGAATAAATTATTTATAGCAACTTTTGACAGTCATCACTTACTGTGGAACATAATAGAGAAATGTTTAGCTAGGCCTGAATGCTCTTCCATTGTTTCTCATAGATTGATAGTAATAAATAACAGGTAAATGATCATTTACTGGTGACACTGGCTCATTGTCTTCTTGTGGTCATGTTTATGTAAAGAAAGCATACTTTAGATATTTTTTTTGTACAAATAAGAAGGTGGTTAAAAATGTTGATGAGATTTGCAGTTGTTGCAGTCATTGCTGTTGTTCCTTTGAAGCAAGATGGGAGAACTGGCATCTCCAGGTATTTCTTAAGGTGTCGCTCATGTTAAGTATATTGTTGTTGGTTGTTTGAACCAGGATCATCGATTGGTGTCCACATGCACTTATTTATACTAATTAAGGCAGGACTGCACCAACATGACCTTGACCTTTCAGTGTACCTATAATCCAACAGACCCATGTCACTCAGTGTTTATATTTTCATGTCACTGTAGACTCCACATGTAAGCCAATTTGCTAAACATCCTCATTACAAAGTACCCTCTACTTAGGACTGGAAGAACTCTAAGGATAATATATAATACAGCTTAATCCCACTTGTAAATCCCAACCCCTCAGAAGAACATATCCTTAACTAGTTGACAGTCCACTGTTTGGATATTTTGGGCATGAATGTGGAAATAGAAAGTAGCAATGTGTTCTGTTGGTCAAAACATTTGTTTAATTAATGTTTTCCATTGTTGATCATTTTTTGCCAGGATACTTCCCTTGTCATAACCATAAGTAGGAATATTTGACAGATTTGACCGGAAGACAAAAGTAAAAACAAATCCAGGTTTATTTGTGCAGTTGTATAACTAGAATGGATTATATGTGCCACCTGTGTATAAGAAAGATTACAATATCACTAGAATGCATGAAGAAGTGGCATTAAAGGAGAGGAGAACAACAATAAGGAAGGACAAGTACAATAGAGCAGGGATTAGATACAAACTAAAGGTTTCTGGGGTGTGGCTAAATGGACACCCAGCTGTTTTCACCGATTAACCACCTAAGACCCCTGAGTTAGTAGCTTCAATGCTTGGGGTAGCATCTTTCGACCATCTGTATAACTGGCCAGCAGATTTTTTCAAAATGCCGAAGAAGTCGCAAAAAAACATAGGGACCTCTTCCCTGAAAGTGAAGCCAAAGAAGCGACCAGGACTGATAAAGCAGCTCTCGTCGCCTTTTATGCCATCATCAAAGAAGAACAAGAATGGAGGAAGCAATACAGAGGAGAACCCAGTAAAACTGATATCAGCCCGTTCTTGTGATGACCTTGGACTGTTCAGTGGCTTTGATGACATGTTCCTGCCATCATTGAAAGAACGCAGATCTGAACCTATATTCATGACGGATGAGAAAGAACTGGAGACAGTGCTGAAGTTTGAGAAATGTCCCCTGAAACTTGATTTGCCAGCACGTGAACAGTGCACTAGTCCTGATAGTGGTTACACATCCCCACCCACAAGCGGAGACATGCTTTCACCACAGACACCATCCAAAGGCATCCTGAAGAAGATGCGTTCTGTTTCCCCTGACACCCGGGCAGCGTCTCCATTAACCTCTGTCACCATCACTCCTCCAGAATGTTCAGCGGCGTTGACTAGTGAAGGATTAGGCAGACCAATGTCACCTATAGCACGAGCTGTTTCTCCATTTAGAATTGAGTTTGAAAGTGCACTTGGATTTCTTGATGATATCATAGAGCAAGAAAATGACAGAAAGGTGTCAAAGAAAAGTGTGTCGTTTGGTGATTTGGCGGAAATAAAAAAATATTTCAGTGATTCGTCTGACAATGAACTGTGTGAGGATACATATAAGAAACAAGTCGCATTTGGAGACATTGCAAAAGAAAAACACAATGAAAATGCAGTCAATGAATCTTTCCATAAGAGTGTTTCATTTGAGGATATTCCCAGTCATAAAAGCAACATTGATATTCCATTGGTAAGGTCTGTATCTTGTCAGGAGTTTTCAATGGATTTTGCCCCAGAAACCACAGATTTTTCGGAAAAGTCTGAACAAGAGGTTTTAGAGTCCGAACTTCAGTGTAAATGTGAAGAGGTGTGTCTGTTTGACCTTGAGGTCAAGGTTGTTGATATCCAACCTGTGTATAGTGATGAGGTCAGAGGTGAAGGTTACAGTGAAAGTCATGCTGAGCAAGGTCAGCAGATAATTGGGGAGACCTGCACAGAACTGGATAGATTCACAATCACAGTAAGTTACCATGGGTTTTCTATACAATCCTTTATATAGCATCATAAATTTGTATTATTTTCATATTTGGTCATTAATCATAACCACCACAAAGAAGTCCCCTCTGAGTTTGTTGAATGTAGATAATAAAAGCTTTAGATTAGCAATGAAAATATATACTCCTTTACTTTTGCACCTCTTTTGTGTGTATCAATGGATATTTAAAACTTAACTTTGCAACTTCATTGGAGGTAGAATGCTCATCAACAGGTTTGGTGGGCTATTTTGTTTGGAGTTGGCAGGGAAAGGTGTAAAATTGTACATCATAGAATACCATGTCTGTCATGATTGGGTCGCCTAGAACGGTGACTCTGTATTTATAATTTCAAGTGCCCAGGGGTTGACTGTCAAAGATTTAGGAAGGAATCATAATTTTTTAATGGAAATTATCATTCTGTTTCAGCTGTTAAAGAACACATTGTGACATTTATACTTATGTGTTCTGTCTCTTTTGTGTCTTGTAAAGATCTACTACCACATAAACAATAAAAAACAACAACAAGAGAACTATGAAATAATAACAAGTAAACTTTTATGCATATCGATTGTCAATTTTTTTTTTAAATTGCAGGACGGCACAAATTTGACTACAATTTCTCCAGTGCTATATTCATGGTTAAACATTTCTTTGTTAAAAAACAATGTACTGTGCTTTCTTTTTTAATAATCAGTAATCACAATTATTTTTTACTTTACAATCCAACACAAAAAGCTTTTGGAGGCCAATCATGCAAAGAAAGCTTGGTGAATGCTGCAACAATGTGGTGTGCTTAGAGTTGGGCAGACTTTAATAACTATCAAACACATCTGCATAAACACTTTCATAGATATATGTGTAATATTTGATTTGCATTTAAGTTTTTTTTAAATTTATGGTTTTACTTTTGGATCAAAGATGATTGCTTTTGGAGACCTTGCAAGAAATAAATAGGTCACATAAATTCAATGTTTTGGTTGCATGCTGTAAACATTTCCCACACTAAGGCAGATGTCATGACTTCATACCATTACAAAGACATACCACATACTATTGTTTGGAGATTTGGCTTGGCATAAGTTGAGTAAGTGTTGTTCACAGATGTTGTTGTGTTGTCCTATTAATTAAAAAGTGTCATTCATTGGTCACTGCGATGTATTTCAAAAACGAAAACAAATAGATATGACAGGGTTTATAATTTATATACACACAATGACATACTCATGGCCATATTGGTGACAAGCAGCTATATTTAGTGGAGGCAGACCTCAGACTAGTGTGTGGGTAGAGCCCACTGGCACTCTGCAGCTCAGTAAGTGAATAGAAATTTAAATAGAGCTATGATGGTGTGGGTATATATACATTCATCTCATGATATGGACCAGTAATCTGTTTACCACCACCATAACTGATTGATAAGAATTGAAATGCAATCATGAGGAAAATATGTGTGAACATAAGATGATCATTTTGTATGGATGATGCCCTCCCTCATATTTCTTATTCATCCAGCTGACATTCACTTGGTAAAGCACATTGAGATGAAATTAACACTGTTCACCCATAGTATGAATGTCTCCCATTGGGAGTTGTCAATCATCGGAACATATTCAGTCATAACCATTCTTGTTATAGGATTTAGAGGTACTGTTCTTGTCCTATGCTGCTATATATATTTCTATTTTTTATGTTACATCGCACTGCACAGTTATGATAATATTGGCAACTCTCAGTTAATTATTGGTGGAGGAAGACCCTAGACTTATGTAACTGCAGGTTAGCCGGAAAACATATAATTCAAATGATGTTTGAATTAAATTTGATGCAATGCTTGGAATAAATTACAAAGCTTTGATATTCAATATAAAAACAATTGAGACAATAATAACTTTTACTGCTACATTAGCATTAGAAGCTGAACACTACAGGTTCCTGGCCATATATTTTCAGCCTGCTTACAATCGCTAACTCTTCAATGTTGAAACCAACAATAGACATGAAGGTGCTGATCATTGTAATTGGTGACCAACTCAGAGATTTCTATGCTTGGTCTACCAAAGGCTAGACTTTGGGGGCAGAGAAATCAGGGTATTGCTAGCAGTATGTGTCTGAATAACGAAGTGCTGTAAGCTCTGTGGTACTCTTTTAATAAAGGGATGCAAATTTTGAGACAATGAGAACAGGAGTAAATGAATGGCATTTCCATGTGCCCTGGAGGAGTATATATGAAATTGAAGTTCCATTTAGTGTTGAATTTTGTAATCACATTGGCATCTTGTTTTATGATTTTTACTGCAATTGGATATTTTATGTGTGACTCTGCCTTTTGTTTCACATCATATTATGAATTGAATTATGTACATCTACTTTTAAAAACTTGTACACACAAAATGATAATACGCTCACCATAGGCTCGTTTATTATTACTTTTCATGGACTCTTTAACTACAACTGTATTCATTGACAACTCCTGCCAGATATTCTTTATCTCACCTTGTAGAAATACCCATTTTTGCTGCATATATATGTATGTAAAAGTTCAGCTTCACCACACTGTTCATGTAACCATAACAAGATTGGCTTGATTTCATTTATATGTTAAGTTGATAAAATTGTTTGATCTCTGATAAAGCTTTAGATGTCTTTATAGGGATATAAAATGTATATGCTGACATAAAGGTATATTTCTCATTAGCAAAATATTTGTTGATGAAATTTTGAGACAAATTTTTCAAAATAGACAAGTTTTGTTACACAATTATCTTCGCGGGTTGGAATATAGCTGAAATCACATATACATTAACACTGGAAAAGGAGGGTGTTAGTTCAGTTCTCTTTAGACTAGACATTCTTCCATGGATTATAGCCAAGATGCTTTGATTGAAATTAAATATACATGCAGGGATGGATCCCGGAGGGCGGGGGTATAAGGGGGATACAGCCCCCCACCAACCTGGTACAAGAGTAGAGTTGTGAATACATATACATGTAAGCTTAAAAGTACTAAACTTTCAAAGTAAATTTGTCTGTTGACTGCTAAGGTCAAGGTTATGGTCCCTTACTATGTATATATATCTAGTATTTACTGCAATAAAGTTGAATGGATCTTGATTCATAGCCCCCCCCCCCCCCCCCCCATAATACTCATTTTCTGGATCCATCTCTGCATATGTTTATATTTTAAAACTGGTCCTTACTTATGCAGAAAATGGATCTATATGTTCTATTAAAGTGCATTGAACTGCTTAATTCTCTTTTATGTGCCTGGTAATCCCCTTCCACAAACCCATTTCATTTTGTGCAATAATGGCATCCAAAACTTCTGTAGGAATAACAGCTACATGTGCAGTAAAACCTAATGTTCAGTTACTATCAGTTTAAGACTGCTGAAACTTTTTGTAATTCAGGCTAATTTCTAAAACAACATTTCTTCTAAAAGGTGGTTTACAACATTTGGTTTATAACTGATACATGTAACAGCATAAATCTGACCCATCTTTTGGGAAATTTTTGCTTTATTGCAGCAAACATACTTTGGTGTAAATAAAGGCTGTTTATAACATTCCCTCAATTGTTAGACAGTACAATATATGAAATATATCACTCTAAATGTCCATTATTTCCAAATCTGTATATAAGCTAGCAGAGGGTTCCAGTTTAAAATAGAGCAGAATACCTGGATAGTCATATAACATGTTGCAAAAGTTAGTGATAATGGTTTCCTTGACATAAGACAAGACAAGGTCTACAAGTTACTAACAATTGTGTGGCCTTCATTTTTTGTAATTCATCTTGTGTAGGCTTTTGTAAACTATTATCAATGCTTGACAGGTTGTTAATGATTCGATCATTTCTGTTTGTGTTTGTCATTGAAATGTAGTTGAACCTAAAAGGAAAATGTGTTATAGCTGCAAATATTTATTAAGTTTTATGTTGGCATGGTCTTAGAGATTCCCTCAATCTTCATTAAGTTCAACATACTGGTGAGATCAGTCGGAACTTCTCAGGTAATTCCGTCCTCGGGACAGTCATCATAAATGATGATTCGTGAATTATCCGAGGTGTTCCGATTGTGGTGAGATAAGTGAAGTTTGCTGCCCATATTGATGTCTTTTGTGTTGGAGGTATGAAAGTTATCATTAGACATAGTTCGTACACAACTATACATTATATGTATAACAGTTGAATTAATTTCCTTTGAACTCTCATTCCACTCAATAATCACATACAGTAATGCTTATCAAAGACAGAATTGCCCAAACCTGGTGACATTTTACAGGTTATCATTTTCTAAAGAATTCCTTCTGTTTCTAATAACTTGTCTACAGACCTGGTGATTGATGTGAAAGCGTATTATACCCTGATGATATTATGTGAGCTTAACACTATGTGGTCTTGTGGTTTTCTAATTTTAAAAATAGCTAACTGTTGTGAATCTCTTTTCCGTAAATATAAAGTGTCCACAGCATTTCATGGGATTTGTTTTAGTAATTTATAAGGTTGCATGTGAGAAAAAAGTTAATCCAAACTGTCAGATTCCACCTTGAATATATATTACAGAACTGTTCCTAGATATACATTACAGAACTGTTCCTAGATATACATTACAGAACTGTTCCTAGATATACATTACAGAACTGTTCCTAGACATACATTACAGAACTGTTCCTAGATATACATTACAGAACTGCTCCTAGATATACATTACAAAACTGCTCCTAGATATACATTACAGAACTGTTCCTAGATATACATTACAGAACTGCTCCTAGATATACATTACAAAACTGCTCCTAGATATACATTACAGAACTGTTCCTAGATATACATTACAGAACTGTTCCTAGATATACATTACAGAACTGTTCCTAGACATACATTACAGAACTGTTCCTAGATATACATTACAGAACTGCTCCTAGATATACATTACAGAACTGCTCCTAGATATACATTACAGAACTGTTCCTAGATATACATTACAGAAATGTTCCTAGATATACATTACAGAACTGTTTTTAAATACAAATTACAAAAATGTTCCTAATATTAGAGTTGGGTATCACCGCTGAAAATGTATCACAATATTATCATGATATCTGAATTGTATCGCCATAGAGTATCACAATATTTTCATTGAAGCACAAAAGTTCAATTTAGTGAATTTAATCCTTACTAAATTAATATCCTCATTTCTGTTTAATGTTTTAATAGGTTTATTAAGTGAAAACATCACTGTGACTAGAATGCTTTTAATTTCAATAGGCTGTAAAACTGGAACATTAATAAAGCCTTGGCTCTGGCTTAAGATGATTGTAAATTTATAAAAAACATTGTTGTTGTTGTTTTGAACGAATATATCGCTTAGGTTATAGATTTTTAAAAAAAGAACACACTTACAACTGGTTACAGGTTACATCAAATATTTTGAGGAAAGAGAGGTCCATTTTCTCTAACTGAACATAAGGCTGTTCTTGTAACAATTATTTTGTGAAATTAAATGCTTCGATATATGCTTTTCAGCTACGTAAGCGGTATAATAGAATCATTTTTTTTTTCAGTTACGTTAGCAGTGTAAGTAAACAATACGGACATAAATTATAGTGTTTCATGAATAATAATAATATTGTCCTGTATGGATACCTCAGCATTGTATCCGATTCTATATCGATTAGGCAATTATCACAAATAGCCGCTGCATCGGTGATATGGGCCCATCTCTACTAAATATACATTACAAAATTGTTTCTCACCAGCAAGGCCCTGCATGCAAGTTGTGTACTATGATTGTGCCTATTTCTGAATATCACTTTTTGGCATCATTAAAAAACATCATCACAGTAAACTTGTCATTTGTAAACTACTTGAAAAGTTGGTTGCTTAAAGTCAGTTTAACCTTCTAAGTCAATTATTAAATAACTACCATAAACAAGTCTCATTGATAAACATAACTTTTTATTTATGTGATTTACAACTCCTTGAATTATTGCTAAGGGCCATCAAGAATGACATGATATAATGTGTGTCCATAAACTATAACACCATGGTCATGAAGATGGGTGAGAGACCTGAGGATTTTACCTGTCTATCTTCGAAGTTTAATTGGTGCTAAATAAAAGTCACATGACTTATTTTATCCTCTTGCACCAAAACGACTTGCATTTGATCTTTTAATGTAATTGTGTTTTTCTGAATTATAACTGACAAAGAATAAGGTTTGTTTGGAGGATATCCTTTAAACATCAGTGTCTTATCAGAAATGTTTTGTGAATAATATTAACAAAAATACATCATATTTACAATAATTGACCCAAAAGTATTAATAAAGGATATCCCATGCTCATGTTAGAATAGTACAATACTCACTTTAATCTTTAACTGGGTATTTGATGGACATTGTTAGAGTTATACAACTTGCTATAGATAGTTTCCATGTGATGTCATAGGCAATGATAAGAGACTTTAAGGCAGCTATCTTTAAAGGCAGAAGCTAATGCAGGCCGAAATTTAGAAATATGTGCTGTATTAAACTCACCATTGTGTTTTGATTTTTCAGTCTGTTTTACTGAATTTTATGTCAAATTTAACAGCATTTATGACTTATTTTAAGTATCAAAACTATATTTTGATAGTTTAAAAGGTTAAAAGAAAAACAACCAAAAAAGATACATAGTTCATTTTGTTAAAGGATGAGCCAATAATTTTGTTTATTTAAGTGTATTAATTATTTGTGCATTTATCAATTTTGAAAATATTGTATTTTAAAAATATGAATTTCAAGAGCTTTCCAGTGGTGTATAGCTTTTAATTTTTGGACCTCAAATGAAGAGAATCTGTTGATAACTAATAATGGACAGAAGATTTCTAATAAAGCATTAAAGAAATGTCTTTTTTCAAATGGAAAGATAGATTATTATTTAAGATCTAAATATACAAATAAATGTTATAGATTATTATTTAAGATCTAAATATACAAATAAATGTTTTACTGACTTTAAAACTAAATGAGCAAAGAACATGTATATTTGTCTGTTGAAGTATTGTAATATATGAAGGATCATATCCAATGTGTATTTTGTTAAACATATTTATTTATGACCTTTATAACAGAGTTCAGTTGACTTTTGTTGAAGATAATGCTGCACTGTGGTCCATATTTATCAACCATTTTTAAGCCCAAGTTAGGATTTGAACTAAAGTCACCCTTTTAATATAAGCAAAACCTGGAAAATCACAAAAGTTTTTATGTAATGTCACTTAAATATAGCACAGTTAACAAACAAGGACAATGTTGGACAAGAACTTGGAACAGTTGTGTCCTGACCTTCATAAAACCTATTGGCACTCAGATTGGTTATTGACTACAGGCCTAGGGTAACCCTAGTTATTGACTACAGACCTAGGGTAACCCTGGTTATTGACTACAGGCCTAGGGTAACCCTGGTTATTGACTACAGGCCTAGGGTAACCCTGGTTATTGACTACAGGCCTAGGGTTACCCTAGTTATTGACTTCAGACCTAGGGTAACCCTGGTTATTGATTACAGGCCTAGGGTAACCCTGGTTATTGACTACAGGCCTAGGGTAACCCTGGTTATTGATTACAGGCCTAGGGTAACCCTGGTTATTGACTACAGGTCTAGGGTAACCCTGGTTATTGACTACAGGCTGGTTATTGACTACAGGTCTAGGGTAACCCTGGTTATTGACTACAGGCCTAGGGTAACCCTAGTTATTGATTACAGGCCTAGGGTAACCCTGGTTATTGACTACAGGTAACCCTGGTTATTGACTACAGGCCTAGGGTTACCCTACTTGCCTTGTCATGAGCATGGCAGTAATAAACAATTGGAGAAAAAAAAATAGTTGTAAAATGATTTTTTTGTAATTTTCCCAAGAAACAGTTGTATATCTCTATGTTCTTGACTGTTCCTGGCTTGATGTGTGCAATTAAAATAAATAAGGGACCCAATCACCCAACAGCCACTTACAGAAGTGTGGATACTCTAAATCCTCTGAAGAGCCCTTGTAAGTGTTTACCAACCTTACACCTTGAGAAGTGTCTCTAGATGTTGGGGGAGGGAGGCAGTCAGTCACAGCTATAATACCCCCATACCTGTCAACAGTGGCACCAAAACACCTGTGGTGTTAACATGTATAAATGCAATATACTGACATAATATTGGTCATTATAGTGATTTCTTGCTGTTCTTGATGAAGAAACATAACTCCTGATAAAAGTCTGCATAGAACCACGGGAAGCATGAAACCTGAAGGTTTTTGCATGGCCAGGTACTCAAATCCATGCAGTGAAGAGTTAAGTCGAAAACACATATCTGTGGCAGTCATAGAAATTAAGTAGAGCTTGTAACTAAGCAATTTTCACTAGCCGGAAAGAAAATTAATTAGCCTGAATTAAATTCTGTTATAATTTTACAAGTAAACCAAAAAACTAAGATACATACGGCAATAAGCACCATTTAAGTATCAATCGCCTTGTAACTTTATGTTTTTTTTCCCGGGGTTTGTACCAGAAACATATTTCAGTTTAATTTTCTCTGCCATTTTGTTCTTTGGCCCAGCTGATTTTAATTTGGTATAGAACATAATGTACCATGCGGGCACCAAAATACCGTGTGGTTCCTGCACAGTAAACAAATTATCGGTTTAGTGCGCATAACATGTTTATGATACAAGCGACAGCTTGCCGAATGAAATAAGCCGCTCAAAAGTTTACAAATTAAAAATGAAAGTACAATGATTTTTTAACGATCCGGATCTTAGAAGCCCATAGGCTAGTAAAATGGGAATTTTTACTAGCCCGAGAGAAAATGTACTAGTTTTTTGCTGTTGGGCTAGTACTAATTTCGACCACTGCTGTAATATTTGAATGGTGGCAGAAAAATTGTGTAAGAAGAAATTCAATAGGGTGAATACTTGGCCATGGAACAGAACATGTGGCAGGCAGCAATGCTGATATTTCTGTTGACAGCAAGTACTGAATTTTCTGCTGATGAAGAACTACTGCAACTAACAAAAAATAAAAAATTACTAATGTTTATTGTTGTAAACTATGACCTATTATTAAAGATTAAGACATGTGTTGTTAACTTGATGAAAGAATTATAGAAGTGATAACTACAAACACCAGTGACATTTATTGCTCAGATTTGCAGGACTAAAATCCTTGTTTTTGTATATTTGCCAGATTTTGCTATTTTATGTAGGAATATAATCGCAAACAGAGATTCAGTCTTTTTAAACCATAAGAATTTGATTCAATAAGTCTAAATCTTAACATTTTGAAACACAGTACATGAACTATGGACTGGTTTTCTATTTACTGAGCCGCATGTTTGTTTGTTTATTGGGTTTATCATCCCACCAACAGTATTTCAGTTATCTGGAGACGGTGTCCACTTGAAGCAGATATAGTGCAGCCTTTACTGTGTTTGTCTTGAACACCTGGCATGATACCACACCAAGATACAGTATCCTGACACCGGGCCAACCAGTCATGGAACTTCCCTTATATTTGCTTCAGCGTTAGCAAGGGAGCTATACCCCTACCATTTTTAACGACTTTGGTATGTCGTGGCCCGGGATCAAAGCCAGGGCCTCCCGTACCTGGAGCCGACGCTCTACCGATTGCTCTACAAGGTCCAGTGAGCCGCATGTATGAATTTAAACTAAATGGTACTGCATAAGCATTACATATCATTTTTCAGGTCTCTCACTGAGGGATAGTAAAAACATCTCCATCTAATAAATATTGCATAGTGAGTGGAGGTGCCTGTGGCGTAGTTGTAGAGTCGCCAATTTGTAACTCCACAGACTGCTTAGCCTCTCACTGCTTGGATTTAAGTCCAGTTCAGGGAAAGGACTTAATGTGAGAAGATCTTCCAGCTGACATGTAGTGCACCAGTGGTTCTACCCAGACATGTGTCCACCCAAAAGCTGGACGTTGCTTTAATGATCATATTCGGTCTCTGCAATGTATTTCAAAAACCAAAATATAGGCTGTAATATGAACTTTTAAAATTTTTGTTTATTGTGCCACATGTATGAATTTAAACAAATGCTGTACTACATGTGCACCAAATACCAATTTTCTAGGTTTGTTCTGATGCTGTTCTACTACAATATGCTTGAATCCTCGTGTTAAAAAGTTAGTGATACTTATTGCTAGGCTCCCAACCAAAACACCTGCACATATATTGGTTTTACTAAGAGAACAGTCAATTAAACTGTATATTGTACTGCACCCTGCATTACACTTACATGCTATCATAATCCTTTGATGTAGGAATGCATTAATGTGATAACAGTTTTAGAAGGATTTATATTTAGTATGTAATATTTATTTATTTAGACAATATCAATGTCAGTATGTAACTAATGTAACTATGTGAATGTGGTTTATAGTTGTGCATTTTACAAAACTGATTGGGAACCTGTTTCTGTCTTTCTTGCTTAAAGGTGGTATCTGACAGTTTGGATCAAAATTTCTTTTCTAAACCAAATAAGTCATTGTTACCTGAAAAGGTCTTGCAAAATGCTTTTAATTGATGCCCTAGATCTGTGTGAACAGTGAAGCATAAATCAACCATTCTCATTGCAAACAGGTATTTCCTATTTAAGCCACGTTGCGGATATACCTATTTTTCAAACCACGTGACCACTAACTTTTAAGGTCATGATACATAGTCATTCGTATGATCTGCTCTGACATTGATATCTATTTTTAGCAGAGACCACTATCAAGCTTTTTATACGCTTGGAAAAAAACACATATTCTGAGTGATATTTTCACTATTAGTTCTGTCTAATAATTCAGTTAGTGTTCAAAATGGTATTTATTAAGACTTAAGTGTGGATTTATACAGAAATTATGCCCATATTCCACAAAGCAGCATGTCAAAATTGTTATATGTATCTGATACAGTCAATCTGTGGGATTCCACCTTTAATTTGTCTTTAAAGGTATGGCATGGCACATTAAACTCACATTCATTGTTTTTTAGATTTTAAGATCTTTGGTTCTTTGAAAAGATCATAAACTGTTAGTTGTTATGGAATCTGGAATTTATGCATGAATGCCAGTTTAATGTTGCTTTGTTAAAAATTGTATAATATTTCGATAAAATGCACTTCATTCTGGATTAGAATAATACACTTGCTGAACTTTATTTATGGTTTATGCTAGTTTCTATAATTAATTCTTTTAATCACAATGCATGTATTTTATTACATGACCATAACATTGTATTTTCTATACAGTTACTTTTCTCACTCGTCACTTCACCTGTAGATCTATGACACAACTTTTATCATCTAGTCTCTTATCCTGTTATCCCAACAAAATCTTGGCTGTTTTGTAGGCTGGTGTGGTATTACATTTAAGAAATCTGACCTCAGCTAATATATCATACTCAATATTTTCTTTTCATCGCTAGCTGACAAACCTTGTCATCACTGTCATAAGACCCACCTACTAAGGGTGCTTAAACCCCAATTTTGCTGTGTTAAAAATCTGAAGTAAATTGTTAACATCTACATGCCAAGCTAACAAGATATATGTTCAGGGACCCATCTATAAAAAGTGCAGATCTTGATCAGAGAGCTTTGAGAGAGAATTAGCTGATCTGGATCAACACTCTCCTATTGAAGGCTGATCAATTTGTGCAAACATGGTAAGAGGTACTGTTTGTGTTAGTGGGTTCAAGGTTCTCCTGTACGTACCATACACAGGTCATGAGACATGCTGGTTCATTCTGTCTGTACATGCCCTCCATGACATTGTGTCAACAGACCTTGTTTACAGGTGCAGTTGGTTGTATTTGTCTTGTTTTGGGTGTATGCCACAGAAACACAATACTTATGATGATCATGATAGTGCTTCCAGATTTTATTGGCTGAAGAAGATGCCAGACAAATATCTGAGAACCACTAGTGCATCCCAGGTCACCTGGAAGACAGATATATCATATATAAATTATATATATTATAATAGTTTCTAGCTTGATGGTGACTACAACACTGGAATGAGGGTCTGAGGGCTCAGAGTTGTTTATTTATTGGGCTTGTTGTCCCACCAACAGTATGTCAGTTATCTGGAGATGATGTCCACTTGAAGCAGAAATAGTGCTGCCTTCACTGTGTACAGCATGCCTAGAACACCTGGCATGATACCACACCCAGTCACATTAACCTGACACTGGGTAAACCAGTCATGAAACTACCCTTATATTTGCTTGAGCGTTAGCAAGGGAGCTATACAACTACTATTTTAAGAACTTTGGTATGTTGGGGCCCAGGATTAAAACATAGGACCTCCTGTACCTTGAGCCGATGCTCTACTGATTGCACTACCAGGTTCAGTCTGTTTGGAGGAGTAACAAGTTGGCAACTCCCTACAGGGTCACCCATGTGCACCATTCACTGCAGCGGTACAGTTATTGTCTTGTTTGTGAGTCAGATTTTTGTAGGAAAACATTCCCCCTTGTAGAGAGCTAAAAACCAAGCGGGCCATGTAAATGTGGTTTTTGCATGTGTTATTAAAAACTTTCAACTGGTATACATGCATATATTTGCAAGTTTCTGTAAATGCATACTAAGTTACAAACTCATTAATTAACATTTTTAAGTCCATGATTTCTGTATATTTGTATAAATAGCTGTAAAATCTCCCAGGTTTTTGCAATTACATTGTAGAAAATCAAAGTTTAATAACTTTAGCTTTTAAAGGTTGCAAATAATTAACTGAGTTCAAAACTAAATCTTAGTTATCTATTTTGTAAACACAACACCCATTTGATCTAATCTTCATTTCTATTACATCATGTTTTTCTGAAATTAATGCAGTAACTTAAGACTTAGAGACTAATATGATAGAAATGACCTCTGTCATAACCTGGTATAGAGCTGCAGAAGGCAGTGAGGGCCTGGGTGGAATATTGTATATATACCTAGTAGCTATTGCCTGGTCGGCAAAAAACTCCTCTTAATAACAGTATTCCCATTTCCACTAATCTTCAATTCCATTGATAATATTTCTGTAAGGGGATGCTCATTCATAAATCTTCATTTTGTGCAGATCTGAATTACACAATACAATCACTTGATCATCAAGTTTATAATCAATTACAAGGTTAATGTTAACATTAGCATGCCTGGACACAATGGACACATCAAGTCACCTTTAACATACATATTTCTGTACTCGCACTGTTTTTCCAGGCCTGACAACTGGCCACAAGCAGTAAGCATCATGCAGGGACAAGTCACCTTTGACATACATATTTCTGTACTCGCACTGTTTTTTCCAGGCCTGACAACTGGCCACAAGCAGTAAGCATCATGCAGGGACAAGTCACCTTTGACATACATATTTCTGTACTCGCACTGTTTTTTCCAGGCCTGACAACTGGCTACAAGCAGTAAGCATCATGCAGGGTCAAGTCACCTTTGACATACATATTTCTGTACTCGCACTGTTTTTTCCAGGCCTGACAACTGGCTACAAGCAGTAAGCATCATGCAGGGTCAAGTCACCTTTGACATACATATTTCTGTGCTCTCACTGTTTTTTCCAGGCCTGACAACTGGCCACAAGCAGTAAGCATCATGCAAGGTCAAGTCACCTTTGACATACATATTTCTGTACTCGCACTGTTTTTTCTAGGCCTGATGACTGGCCACAAGCAGTAAGCATCATGCTGGGTCGAGTCATTTTTGACATACATATTTCTGTACTCGCACTATTTTTTCCAGGCCTGACAACTGGCCACAAGCAGTAAGCATCATGCAGGGACAAGTCACCTTTGACATACATATTTCTGTACTCGCACTGTTTTTTCTAGGCCTGACAACTGGCCACAAGCAGTAAACATCATGCAGGGACAAGTCATTTTTGACATACATATTTCTGTACTCGCACTATTTTTTCCAGGCCTGACAACTGGCCACAAGCAGTAAGCATCATGCAGGGTCAAGTCACCTTTGACATACATATTTCTGTACTCGCACTGTTTTTTCCAGGTCTGACAACTGGCCGCAAGCAGTAAGCATCATGCAGGGTCAAGTCACCTTTGACATACATATTTCAGTACTCGCACTGTTTTTTCCAGGCCTGACAACTGGCCACAAGCAGTAAGCATCATGCAGGGTCAAGTCACCTTTGACATACATATTTCTGTACTCGCACTGTTTTTTCCAGGCCTGACAACTGGCCGCAAGCAGTAAGCATCATGCAAGGTCAAGTCACCTTTGACATGCATATTTCTATACTCGCACTGTTTTTTCTAGGCCTGATGACTGGCCACAAGCAGTAAGCATCATGCTGGGTCAAGTCATTTTTGACATACATATTTCTGTACTCGCACTATTTTTTCCAGGCCTGACAACTGGCCACAATCAGTAAGCATCATGCTGGGTCAAGTCACCTTTGACATACATATTTCTGTACTCGCACTGTTTATTCCAGGCCTGACAACTGGCCGCAAGCAGTAAGCCTCATGCAGGGACAAGTCACCTTTGACATACATATTTCTGTACTCGCACTGTTTTTTCTAGGCCTGACAACTGGCCACAAGCAGTAAACATCATGCAGGGACAAGTCACCTTTGACATACATATTTCTGTACTCGCACTGTTTATTCCAGGCCTGACAACTGGCCACAAGCAGTAAGCATCATGCAGGGTCAAGTCACCTTTGACATACATATTTCTGTACTCGCACTGTTTTTTCTAGGCCTGACAACTGGCCACAAGCAGTAAGCATCATGCAGGGTCAAGTCACCTTTGACATACATATTTCTGTACTCGCACTGTTTATTCTAGGCCTGACAACTGGCCACAAGCAGTATGCATCATGCAGGGTCAAGTCACCTTTGACATACATATTTCTGTACTCGCACTGTTTTTTCTAGGCCTGACAACTGGCCACAATCAGTAAGCATCATGCAGGGTCAAGTCACCTTTGACATACATATTTCTGTACTCGCACTGTTTATTCCAGGCCTGACAACTGGCCGCAAGCAGTAAGCCTCATGCAGGGTCAAGTCACCTTTGACATACATATTTCTGTACTCGCACTGTTTTTTCTAGGCCTGACAACTGGCCACAATCAGTAAGCATCATGCAGGGTCAAGTCACCTTTGACATACATATTTCTGTACTCGCACTGTTTATTCCAGGCCTGACAACTGGCCGCAAGCAGTAAGCCTCATGCAGGGACAAGTCACCTTTGACATACATATTTCTGTACTCGCACTGTTTTTTCTAGGCCTGACAACTGGCCACAAGCAGTAAACATCATGCAGGGACAAGTCACCTTTGACATACATATTTCTGTACTCGCACTGTTTATTCCAGGCCTGACAACTGGCCACAAGCAGTAAGCATCATGCAGGGTCAAGTCACCTTTGACATACATATTTCTGTACTCGCACTGTTTTTTCTAGGCCTGACAACTGGCCACAAGCAGTAAGCATCATGCAGGGTCAAGTCACCTTTGACATACATATTTCTGTACTCGCACTGTTTATTCCAGGCCTGACAACTGGCCACAAGCAGTAAGCATCATGCAGGGTCAAGTCACCTTTGACATACATATTTCTGTACTCGCACTGTTTTTTCTAGGCCTGACAATTGGCCACAAGCAGTATGCATCATGCAGGGTCAAGTCACCTTTGACATACATATTTCTGTACTCGCACTGTTTATTCTAGGCCTGACAACTGGCCACAAGCAGTAAGCATCATGCTGGGTCAAGTCATTTTTGACATACATATTTCTGTACTCGCACTGTTTTTTCCAGGCCTGACAACTGGCCACAAGCAGTAAGCATCATGCAGGGACAAGTCACCTTTGACATACATATTTCTGTACTCGCACTGTTTTTTCCAGGCCTGACAACTAGCCACAAGCAGTACGCATCATGCAGGGTCAAGTCACCTTTGACATACATATTTCTGTACTCGCACTGTTTATTCCAGGCCTGACAACTGGCCACAAGCAGTAAGCATCATGCAGGGTCAAGTCACCTTTGACATACATATTTCTGTACTTGCACTGCTTTTTCTAGGCCTGACAACTGGCCACAAGCAGTAAGCATCATGCAGGGTCAAGTCACCTTTGACATACATATTTCTGTACTCGCACTGTTTTTTCCAGGCCTGACAACTGGCCACAAGCAGCAAGCATCATGCTGGGACAAGTCACCTTTGACATACATATTTCTGTACTCGCACTGTTTTTTCCAGGCCTGACAACTGGCCACAAGCAGTATGCATCATGCAGGGACAAGTCACCTTTGACATACATATTTCTGTACTCGCACTGTTTATTCCAGTCCTGACAACTGGCCACAAGCAGTAAGCATCATGCAGGGACAAGTCACCTTTGACATACATATTTCTGTACTCGCACTGTTTATTCCAGGCCTGAGAACTGGCCACAAGGAGTAACCATCATGCAGGGTCAAGTCACCTTTGACATACATATTTCTGTACTCGCACTGTTTATTCCAGGTCTGACAACTGGCCACAAGCAGTAAGCATCATGCAGGGACATTACTTTGTGCCTCCAAAATTCAGCTTTGTCGTATAACTATGGACACTTGTAGCAAGTGAGACTGCCCAGCTACATGTATTGAGTGCCATTTAAAGTGTGTCGATATGTAATATATGTAACAATATCTGACCTCGGTTCTGGGTATTTGTTTATAACTTCTGCAGAAACAATCTTACTGTAGTTTAAGATTTGATGATTTTCAACAATATCTCAATTTTAGGGCAGTACAACTCATTAATCAACACTTAAGGTTCTGGACCTGTAATGGTGACCTTCCACAATCCTTATAATGATACTGTTTCTTGAATCTGTACTATAAAACACATCGTACGGTGAATCTTTAAGGAAGTTTACCGTTTGTAACTCAAGTTATGTACATTTTTATAAGGTGACCCTTGATTTTCAAAAGCACCGTAAATTGTGCTGGAACAAAAAATGAAAAAGTACCATTTCTTTCTAATTCTACTGTTCTATATTCAAATTTTAACCAATTTTCCTATTACACAATCATGTCATGATAAATCAGAACAATAAGATCACACTTTGGACAATTACTTATAAAAATACAGAACTTTGCATACATGTACCCCCGAGCAAAAATCCGAGTTTTTTGGGTGTGTTTAAAAATTTACTCTATCTATAAAAGCAAATATCTCAAGTTTAAAGCTAGTTAGACACATACAACTAGTTTTAAAATTTTCTGCAATATTAACTGCCCATAATATGACATTTTAAAGGCATTTTACCGTTCCTTATATAATTTATAAGAATTTGTAAAGGTTACTATAATGAAACTGCAAGAGAATTTATAGCGAAAAATAACGTCAAAATGGTCAATCACCGATTATACTCCTTTATACAAAAAATCACCTACAGTTGGTATAAGAGATGGAAATATGTATGTAAAACTCTGCATTATTACATGAAAACCTTCTCTTTACTGATTTTGGCTGGCTTGGGGGAAATATTTGAAATTAACCACTTTACACGTTTTTCGTAAAAAAATCCGACAGTTTAGGAATAACTGAGTCAAGCACTCTTTTGGTATTAGTGACACTTGGTTGTCCCTCACAATTTTGACCCCTGGACACATTTAAAAGTCCATCCTGGCCATCCGGAGAAAATATCAGACGAAGGTGAGCGAGCGTCAAACCATGTCGCTAACTCTCGTGGTTAGCATGCGAAGGCAAATTTAAATCGCAAACACAAGATGAAACAGTGCATTTTTCACCTGTACACAGAAAACCAACACAATAGTTATGATCCATTTCAACTTTACATGACTTTGTTGTCGGTAAACCACTATTTTTACAATATCGCCCTCGACGATCACGCTGTCGAGCTCCCGGTTCCCTCATTTTTGAGAAATGGGTAACCCAATGACGTCATGGAAAATCCATATCACGTGGTAAAAAACTACTGAAAATAGCAAATACGAAACTTTACGACGAATGCTATTCAAATAAAACCGGATCATACCGAGTGCCGATGTTTACCGAAGTTAGTTACAGGTCCAGAACCTTAAAAGGTTTATTCTTTTTAAATCTATAAATAAAAATGATTGGGATTCCTACCAAAAATAGACATTAATGTCCGAGCGGATTACCTGGTTGAACTAAAACGTAAGTGGCATTTTGTGAGGTGAGACCTATTCAGGTGACTATAATTTATTGAGATGTTTAATGAAAATGTTTTTGGTCCAAACTGTTGGATACCACCTTTAAATGTTATCATGCTTAACTGCTTCTATAGTATGGTAATGTTTGCAACAGAGCAGTCTTGTTTATTTTTGTGTATACAATTGTATATCAATGTCAGACTTAAATAAGTATATTTTTAAACTGTATAACTCTATTTTGATTGCAAAAAGTTATTGTAATAAGGTCATCATGTTCTCCAGCTGATAGTGTGCCCATAGCTTTACCCAGACATTTGTCAGTGATATTCCTCCAGCAGTCATAGCTGGTCAGGGGTATGAGGATCATGATACCTACCCCTACAATGTTTTCCATAAACAAAGAGGTTTTCCAGCTAACATGCATTGCATCGGTGGTTCTACCCAGGCATAAGTCTGGGATCTTCCTCCATCAATAATTAGGTGGATGTTGCCAATATGACCACAATTGTGTAAATACAATTACAGCAGAAAATAACACTCTTTTTTTTTTCAAGACCAAAGTATTTTCCTGTTAAAGATAATTTACTATTATGGCATAATGCAGTTTGGTGTGTTACAAAGATTTCACATGCTGTATCTTAGGCAGGTTTATACGTGAGAGGTTATATGATACCCACAGACAATCATAAGCAGGGCTCCCCCTGGGTTTGTTTTGGTCCGAGCCAACCAATGAGCCAAATTTGAAAATTATGAGCCACTTTTTTATTTCATGTGCCATTTTATGAGCCAAATTTACGCGTCAATTTTAATGTTATTTTCGAAGTATGTATATGTATGTTTGTTAACACGCAATTCTTTTTATTTTAATATACTTTTTGTAGTGTTATCAAATTGAGAATGAAAAAACAACAACCTGAAATTTCTTTTTTATGTTTTATTTACATAAACATTTGTATATTTTATATACATTTAGTATGTCTGTCGCCTTTAGGCAATATCATACTTTTTAACAAAGCAATTATATGCAGTTACAATGAAAGCAATAGTCATGGTTTAGTATTTACATTTTGTACATTGTATGCAGAGGTACAGAGTCCCTTTTACATTTACTGCAGGATCCTTCGAGTCTTGTGTGCAGCCCACCTTTGAAAAGAAAGTTTGAAATCAAATTGATCACAAACACACTTTCGGCTGCTGTCTGCTCACCTCGTAATTATGTATCTAATAGTATCATTATTTGTTATTAATCGACAATCCGGTACTGTCCAATTAATGATTGCAACAAACATTCGGCTGGCTGCTTTATTATCGTCTCGCAAATTACACTAATCCTTCCCGGAGGCGATGTTTATTCGGCAGTTATGTACACAACATGTCAACACAACAATGCCCTCAAGGTGAAGGCCGTCGTACAAGCTTGACTGGCTATCGAGCTTCTCCTTGCTAGCGAATCACAGTACGCATAGAAATGGTTACCAGTCTTGGCCGCTTAGCGATTCACAAAAAATAATGCCGAAAAAATCGTGCGCCATAAGGATGCGCCAATTTTGAAAAAAATGAGCCACTTTTTTTGTTTTTGCGCCAATGGCGCATTTGGCGCATGGCAGCGGGAGCCCTGATAAGTGAGTGGGTGTCATGGTATTATACATGGTATGTCACTACGTCTGGGAGTATCTCGTCTTATAATGGGAATAAGTGAAAGAAAGTAGAGCTTAAGTAAGACTGTCACTAAGTTCAACAAAATAGACTCGTGTCTTTGATATTTTTTATGTGTTTAATATTGATAGCTATGTGTATTTTAAAATATTTGTACATTTTGTGGGCAAAAATTAAAAAAAAGAAAAAGAAGTTCTCCAAACTATATCACATGTGTAAAACAATCAAATTGAGATTTTTTTAATACTTTTTGTTTTAATTGACAAAAACAACGAAATTAAGCAGACATCACAACATATACAAAGCATGTTAACAATTTTTAATAAAAAGTTGGTTATGGTACAACCAGATAATAATTTACTATTACCTATGCCAATATATCGAAATATCCTTAATTTTTATCTTTTAGGATTGTTGATATGCAATACAAAGAATCAATGACAGTTCCCTGTAAGAAAAGATTTGGGCAAAAACTACCTACTTCCTATTTAAATACCTTCATGTAATATTATACTGAATTAAATTTGCATGAATAGAAATGAAGATCTTCGGCACAAAAACAAAACTTTTTGCTGTGATTTAGACCTCAGACGAAAACGGTTTAGTTTCCCAATTTTGGTCTTGTTTTATGTTCTTAAATTACTTGGAAGCTTTTGTACCTGTGATGTAATCAAGATAGTATTGTACAGCTTTGTATATTTAGAATACAAGGGAAATATAGGCTGGAATTGAGTATGGGTAAATGAAAAGACGGCCATTTTTTTGCAGCTATAGTGTATACATTGTATACATATCATAACAGATGTGATAATACTATACAAGTGCTTGTCATTTTTATTTATTATCAAGGATAACACAAGAAATAATTCTTATTTTCATTGTGATGCTAATATCATATTACCAGGGTATAACCAGTACTGAGGAATAAACTTCCTGGAGCACTGCACTGTAAAATGTCTTGCTTAAGGACTAATGTCTCATGTCAGGAAGGAGGTTCAAACTTGGTTTAATCCTAGCTCTAAGACCATGGACAGACTGCTATAGTGTTGTATAAATCATTGAATTCCAATTATAGTGTACAAGTGTTTAGGCTAGAACTTCCAAGCAGTGGGCCAATTTGACCCATCACTTTTGAAAACAGTGGGCCAGTTTTATAATCAGTGGACATCGCAAAAAACGTCATGAGGTTTCGGATTAGCCAAGTGCTGTACTTATATACCGCATCATTTAACATGAAGCATCTATTGATTATGATCAACAGAGTTTGCTGTTCGTACCGGAAGGCGCTATTGTCAAGTCAATCTAATACAGCCGTTTTTAGGTCAACAGGTAACGTCGAGTCTGTCTAATTTTAGCAGAAACTAGTTTGTATACAAGGTAGGCTTAGAATTCTGATTGATTGATACAAATATAAAAGTATTTCTTCAATTTTATTTATTTTGTTCCAAAATGACCCAGGCAGTTAAAAATGTGCGCGAACTCTCCAAGAATTTGGCGCCAATCCCACAAAGATGTGCTCTAGCCTAAACACTGCTATACTATCTGTCCTTTATTGCATAATTTGATACAGTAAGAGTACAATGTGCTGTGAAGATACCGTTCAGATAGATATATATTTTGTTGACACAGTGAGATGTAGCATGCTAAAATTATGAAATTCCATTATAATTTGTTCTGTCTGATTCACTTTAATACCCAAGAAGTGTACACTACATCGATGTGTGTTATGTGGTTATATTGTCAATTTATATTGCTTGTCACTGTGTTTTTGCAGATTCCTTCTATGTTCTAATTTATATTTTAAAAGGTAAAATTATATTTTTTGTGTTAGCAATTCTAGCAACAATCATTAATTCAGCAAAAATTAGTTTAGACAGCACTGCCATCTCTGTAATAATGGACCATGATAATATGCCGGTGAAACACATAAAAACACAGTTCAATCCATTACTTACATTTTATTGCATTATGAAAACATATTTTGGGGTGGGAGGCCTGGACTTCAAATAATAGCTGGTCTTCACTGAAATGATAACAAAACTCCAACAATTTAAATGTCCTGTCTGCAAGTTGATTACTTTGCCAAAGATATAGACAAATAAAACCTTGTACCACAGTAATTACAGCACTCAATGTAGTATAAATTAATGTCTTACACAATTTTAACTTCAGAAACATTGGTTTTTCATGATCATGTCAGTTTGTAAATGTTTGGAAACTGTACAAATGCAAAAGACAAAACTTAAGTGGGCAGCCACTTAAATTAGCTTATCAAGCAACTTAAGGGTGCATATCTGAAATAATCCATTTGCCTATCAAGATATTTTTGCTCTGTCTTGCAAGAGGAAGTTGTATATCATAAAAACACACAGAAATGTTCATAATTTATAAATATGCAAAACAATTGCAAATATCTGCACGAGGTAGTGCAACGGACATGTTTTAGTTATGTCAATTAGCTGTGATGGATTGTTGCCTCATTGTTTGGAGACAGCATGGGTGGTCACAATCCCCCAGAGTTGGTGCTTCAGGTACTACTTCCCAACCTTCCAAACATGATTTGATGATGGCAAACAGTGTACACCCAGATCAGCCAAATTTTACTGGGCGCTGTCTGATCAGGATCCACACTATTTGTAGCCAAGACTCTAGCAAAATACCTTGTTTCCTTTGAATTTAGATGTTATCAGAATTTTTTTGTTGTTGTTCATGATAAGGACTAACTGCACTCAAATAAATGGAGATATAATTGCCAGGTAACATTTCAAGGTTGATATGAAGCAAATATAACACTCCTCCCCCTCTAGCATGAATATTATGTTTTCAATAGTATGAAAAGGATCAAGGTTATTCATGGTTTTCTGAAAAGTGAATCACTTGAAACACTGTGTGCTTCTCTATTTTCACTAACCCATAGAAATGCATGTATGTTTGACCTCCTAGGTACTGCAGAGAACAATTATCTGGGGCAAAACACTGATTTAATTGAAAAATCATAAAATATTTATCAACATTAACATAAATATCATCATCAAATATAGTCCAGATTGTCCTTGGTATGCCTTGGTTCCAACAATGACAGCTCTGTCCTTGGTATCCTCAGGGCTGGGGCCAAGAGCCTGTATGTCTACTGTAGTAGTCCCCAACCATTGTCTCTGGTCTCCCACCTGGTTTTGGTCCCTTTACAATTTCATGTGTCATATTGTTTATCCAACAGCTGACAAACAAAACAGTTTAAATATAACACTCAAATAATTGCAGGGGTGCCTTTGGCAGAGTAGTTAGAGTCACTGCCTTGTAACTCCTCAGCCCCTCACGTGTGGGTTTGAGTCCTGGTCGGGGCGAAAACTTTCATGTGGGGAGGTTTACCAGCTAACCTGCGTTGTGCCAGTGGTTCTACCCAGACATTAGTCTGGGGTCTTCCTCCACCAGTAATAAGCTGGATATTGCCAATATGACAATAAGTGTTTTGGTCCAATGTAACAAAAAAACAACAACAAAAATAATTTCAAATAACATGTTTTTATTTTGGTCTGCTAATGTGCATTTCATTGTTTTTCTTTCTTATATATTTGCTGTTGCCTGCTCCATTAATGCATACTGAGTATATTATTGTTGACTGTATGGTGTGCCAGGATCTCACTTAACAGCTGCAAAACCACTGGAGAGCTAGTTGATGTGCTTCAAATGGTAGAGTTTATGCTTATTATATTCTACTATTTTAGGATTTTTCAGTTTGAAGATAAGGTTAAAAAACTACAACATGAAAATACGAGACATAAGCATTAATAAACTTTATAATGAGGCAGAACAAATTGAAAATTAATTTGTAGACAGGATCTAAGGGAGATAACAACATTTGGTTTGTCAGGTAATGTGCACAATATTGTCCCCTTTTTAAGGCTCCTCTGTTTTTAATTGTGATTGTGTCATCCATGCAGATCTGTTGTGTTGTTTTAAACATTGATTTTATATGATGAAGTATTAATTTAAAGAATTTTATAAGAAAATAAACAAATTATGATAAGATATTTTTTGCTTAACAAATCTGTTTATGCATTAGTTAAGCTGACCTTTAAGGTGGTATCAAACAGTGTGTCTTCATCAAATACATGTAAACTTGGACTGGGTGAATTGGGGAATCATTTCTGCAAAAAGTCAAACCTAAGACTTACAAAAGAAGAAAGCAGTGTGCATGAATGGCGGAACTGGAAGTGACGAGTCCTGACTGTAAAGGGTGCACTGTAGTAGTTGGCATGGACTTTCCGCCTTATAAATTGGAAATTGAAAATGATAATTATATTGTGTTCAAGGATTATGTTTGTCCACCCATAAACATTTTGATCTTGTGTATTCAAAGTAAACTGTTAAACTGTCATATAACACATAAATTGACTCAGTTTATTCAATGATACCAAAATTAAGACATGCAGTATCCTTGTACCATGGCAATTAAATTCGATGCATTAACATATATTGTTTGTTGAAGTGAGAAGCATTCATTTTTTTTCATTTGCATCTGCGGGCACGTACACCAACAGAAAATCTGATAGAAACACAGGCATGTTGCCAGTCAGCTTGTTGGTTTTTCTACATTTAGGTTAATGTCGCATGTGGCTCAAGAAATAATCATAAAAAGGTGATATCCCAACAGTTTGTCTTCATCAAATACGCTTAAACCTGGATTGTAGGAATTGGGACATAATTTCTGCAAAAGGTCAATCCTACGTCTAACAAAAGAATGATTTTAAACATTGTCTCAATTGTAAGACAGTAGAAATCTTGAACTAAATCACTCTTTCTAAATCTATAAATAAGCATGATTGTGATTTCTGATAAAAATAGACATTGACGTCAGAGAAGATTACTCGAGTGATTATATAAAGTTACAAGTCATGTGGTTTTCTTATTTTGAAAATAGCTAACTGTTTAGCATGGCTTAGATAGGAAATACCTATTTGTAATGACGAGTGATGTGTTCTTCAGTTTTTACATAGATGTAGGACATCAATAATCAGCATTTTGCATTATCTTTTCAGGCAACAATAATTTATTTGGTTCTTGGAGAGAAAAAAATCTGGTCCCAACTGTTGGATACCACTTTTAAAGTAAATTCTACCATCAGCCATTATTATATACTATTTTAAATTCCCTTATTTTCTTTGACAAAATAATAGCAATTTTGTAAAAGGACAAGTTATAATCCATGTTTTCATATCATCATCGTATGGCAAAGAATGTATTCCAGTGTTCAGGTTGGGATCAGGTTACTGTTCGTATTGTTCGTATTGCACAATATCAGTCTATACAAGGAATAGAGAGATGGCCAGGTTAAGGTTATATTCTTAGACCCAGATTTGTGCCAAAATTTACTTCCTCATTGTAAAGAAGTTGTAAAATTGACAAATAAGGTTTGTTAAGATTTTAAGTACACATGTTTATGATAATATTATATTCTCTATATTTCCTACTTTCACCTTTAACAAAGTTGCCATTTACTGATACTGCCTTAAAACATGGTCCAGTTTTAACCACCCATCCCATGGTCTGTTACTGGCTGTACTGCAGGATGGGCATGCACAGCTCCTCATGATTGGCGCTGCTCTTGAGAGTGGTGCCTCTTATGGAATACATTTTTATGGGGACGATAGTGTAGAGGCACTTGTAAGAGAAAAAAGGAGTGTTCCATTTTTTAATCAGTGTAGCTTACAACAATAAATTTTGGCCTGCAATTATAAAAAGTAGCAGGCAATAATAAGAATGGCAGCCCTTTGGCGAAGATTTGTTTAACAATAGAAACCATATGTGCCTATGTAAGCTATGCAGCTTGTAATTACAGCTGTAGCAGACAACAAAAAAGTAGATTTTCTAGTTCCTACTAGAGTTTCAGTTTGTTACTCTAAAATATTTTTGTAATGAATCAACAGTATAATTAGAGTGTTTAGTCAGCAGGACAGCCATCTTCTTTATTACATATTTCTTGGTTTTAGCGTGACTATGGAGCCTGCTACCAAGCAACTAGCCACATAACAGTCACTAAAGTCTTCCATGAACCACTGCCAGAGCTACATAAATAACCTGAACATAGATATTTTTCGAGAGTTTTTAAAATGTTGTTCGTGCACCTTCACCATGACTGTGTACCTCAACATTTCATGACACTGGTTCAGAGTTAGCCCTACATAATGGATGAAGTGTACACAGGGAGAAGCTATGGTAAAGGGGAACAACTCCTGACCAGTTTATATTAACTGAACCATGAAACACTACAGAGTTAAATACCTTTCTTCACCATTGTTATGTTTTTTTAATAATAAAACAATATTTGGAGTAAACTGAACAATGTTAATTGCTGCACTGACTCTATGAACACCAACAATAAGTGAATAAGGAAAAAATTAAATTTAGTAGTTGTGGACTGGTTGCAATAGCTCAATTGGTAGAACCTTGGTTTGCGGATCAGGAGGTCACAGATCAAAACCTAGCCGGGTCAAATCAAAGACTTTAAAGTTGGTAGTAGTGGCTTCCCTCCTAACGCTCGGGGCTAAGGGGACAGCATTACGCCCGACTCACTGGTGTCAGTATAATTTACCAGCCGGGTTAAGCCCCTGGGCACTTTATATGTGGCCCTGTGCTTTAATTATAGAATACAATTTTGGCAAAAGCATATGTGCATATTGTCAGCATAATCTGATGATTCAATGTTTTTTTATTTTCTATATTTAGTATAATACTGTCTGTCCAACTGCTTTTGTCTGGGCTTTATCTCAGCAACCACTGGTTTGAATTCAATGAAACTTTATGGGAAGTTTAACCAACATGTGCATATTGTCACACACACTTTGTTTTGATGGGGTTTTTTTTCCTTTGATTTAGCTACATATCTTTTCCTGTCTCCCCATAATACCACAGGGAGCATCCATCAATTCCATCGATATCTCCTATTGGGCAGTGTCACTTGCTACAGCATCTAGAGGAAGGGGAAAGCTCACTTTCAAGAATGCGAGTGACTGACCCTGCATGACCTTGACTACCCACAGTCAGTAAATGCCTGGGAAAATGTAGTGCATGTAAAGAAACAGTATGTATGTCGAAGCAGACTAGGCACAACAGTTGTGTCCAGGCATTCTTCAGATATTAGCATCAATATTGCAATCTGTTTTAACGTATTGTCATATGGAAAGTAATGTATGTTGAATGTAATAGATTCTTTAATGGGTTTTTAGTGACTGGGGTAGCTTTTGTCCCAATGTAAAATCTATATTAGAAAGAGGTGGTTGTATTTCAGCTAAAACTTGCTTTTCAATGTGTTGTTCAATTGCTTTACCACAGACAAATTAAAAGTGACCATTATTTGCCTACCTTTAATCATTTACAAGGTAAAACTTACAACTCCCAGACAGTGCTTTTCAGTGCTTTGATTTGATAAAAGTTGTTTGTGTGAATGATTTTTGGTAGATGCTGTTGTTGTTGTGGGTTGTCAACATAGCCAGTTGCTGTTGGTGGTAGTGGTAGCTGTTGCTATTGATGGTGGTTGTTGTTGGTAGTGTTGATTGATTAGCAGGGTTGTAGATGTTGCTTTTGGTGGTAGTGGCTGTTGTTAATAGTTATTGTTGGGGATTATGTTTATTGGTAGATAGTGATTGATTTTGGTGGTAATATTTGTGATATTATTGATGAGAGGAAAAATTTATTATGATGATCATGCTGATGATAGTGATGATTCTGCTTCTGCTGCTGATAGTAGAAGCAATCATGTTGGAAGGTATGTTGATGGTAATTTGAGACAGATGTCAAGGGGGAGTGGTCAGGTTTAATTTGTAATCTCTTAATGAGATCTGAATTGTTCAATTAACTGGATAAATGAAACTTAAACATTGCAGTGACCCTACAGATATGTGTATATTCCATGCAGGAAACCATCTCTGATTAAGACTGCAAACTGACTTGACTATCTTTCAACTACCATCCCTGCTTCCTGTTTATCTTCACCATTATTTACTTGTGTTTATTTTCCAAGCAAAATATGTTCAACTAAACTTGTCTGTTCCATCTTTAAATTATAAAGTACAAACACTCTTCTTGTGATTTTTTTTTAACTAGATTTTTTTTTCTGAAAGATCTTGTAGAATCTGCTAGGTTGCGGTAACAGGAATTTTAATGATTTCCTGAACTTGAAAATGCTTTAGTGATAGTATACAAACTGTGGCTTCTTAGAAAATCAGCTGTTTGTTTATTTATAATGAGTGGATGCAACTTGAACCATGTGTCACAAAAAGGAATTGGCCTATAGCCTAATCAAAATATTGTATAAAGTCTTATATGTTACTATAAATTGCAATGTTTGTTTTTTCCAATAAATCCACTAATCATGGCCTCCAGTCAATCATTTAGAATAGCCAAGCATCAACAGGGGTTGCACTTTTGAACATGACCCAGTAATAAATGTAGAAATTTATTTAATAATAAAATCATGAGTAACAAAATAAAAAAACTTAAGACTGACATTTTAATTTTAATGATGGCTCGTCGTTCCTTGGGAAAGATCTTATATATTTACTAGTGATTGTAATAACCAAACAATTTCATCTTTAACTATGGAGCATTGTTGTTCGAACTTATGGCAAATATCCTCTATAATATACCCAACCCCTCTCCCTCTTGCAGCAATTCATTACCACAATATTGTATTATATTTAAATAAGTTTTAAAGCATAAATGTAGAGTTAAATACAAAATGAGTGTCCTAATATATTAATACCATTCAGTCAAAAAAATTTAAGTATTTTTTACTTTTTATGTTAGTTTTGTATAGTATAGCACAAACATATATTATTGTCTTGGGATAACTGAATCCCCAACAAATATGATAGAGGGGTTATTTGTGCACCATGCAGAAATGATGGAGGTGGGAGAGATATTTGTTCATGTGTTCTAAGTTTACTGGGGGTACTTACATAGGTGTGAACTCTCCCACTTTTCAAGGGAGGCTGTTGCTTTTTAGGTTCAAAATTATTAAAAATTAAGGGGTGTTTTTTTTACACATTTTCAGAAATCTTCCTGCTTGGAAACAGATAAATTCTTTCTTTGTTTATATGAAAATAACAAATCTCCCACCTTGCAAGTGAAAAACTCTCACTTTGTCCTCAGAAAAAGTTCACATGTATGTATTTATCCTAGAGGGTATTTGTCACAATACCTTTTTTAATCAATTTACTGAATTTGACAAGGTAAGAAACTGTTCATTTTTATTTGCCGGCATTTGTAATATAAAAAACTTAAACATTAGAACAGAACCCTGCTTGTTTCTTCCCCAGCACCTTGTTTTTGAACTCAGAATGCATTCATTTTTTGCTCTGCAGAGTTCTTGTGAGTGTTATCTTATCTTTTCGATCCTAACTGGTTGTTACAGATTCGTTAATTACTTTGCAGCTCATTAACAAAACCTAGCTGTACATTTCAAAAGGTTCATTATTGTAATTAAGATTTTGGTACAATGCCCCAACCAGAACTGAAAGTTCCTGACTCCAGCATATATTTTGTGAGCTATGAATACATATTTGTGAGTTGTATGAAGGGGCATATTAAAGTACATTTAATTGACTAAAATACTTTCTTGTTGAGTAGAAGTCCTTTTTATTCATAAAAATTACAATTAATTTAAATATTGAAGTACACTTAATTTACAAGATGCACTTGATATTAACTTTTTAATTTTTTGACTAAAGTATACTTTATTGACCAAAAATATGTAATACTGACAAGTACACTAATTGGACTAAAAGTATACTTAATCAAATAAATTTCACAATAATTGAATTTTGTAGATGTATTCTTCAGTAGCTTCATACATGATTAGGTCACCCAACGTTAAATGTTGATAAAACTTCACGAATTTGAAATATAATAAACAGCATACAGATATTACATATTAGAAAGTTATGACTATCTTTAACTCTTACCTGCTATTCGTATTTTTATAAGGCTTAGGCAAATGATGTAGATCCAGATAAATCAGGTTTCTGCTGGGAGCTGTCTGATCAGGACCAACACTTTTTGCTGCGCATTCTCTGTTTATAAGTATATCAACCCTGATATCTAATATATATAATATTAAAGCAAAAACCGTGAGAATTTAGTAGGGTTTTTTAACAAACTGTAGCTAGCTATGGGTTAACACAGTCTGCTAGATGTGACCACATGTATTTATCAAGTGATTGATAATACATTGATGATATTGAAATTTCATTGGTTGTTCAAAGAGTCTATATCTGTTATATTGTAAGCAAATACAGTTGTCATTCATCATTAAATGGAAATAAGGAATATAAATATTATTTACAGAGTAGTACTAACAAAGTCACAGTATTCACAAGTTTAAGTTGGTTTGTGAAATACAAATTGACAAGACAAGTACAGTAGAACGAGATAAGCCACTTCTCAGCAGGAGCCATCTGATCTGTATCTACATGATTGGCAGCTAAGTCTTTATCAGAAAGTATTGTTACTCTTGCATGAAGCTGTATGTAAGCAAATGACCTAAGAACTTATGTATGGCTTATTAATTGAGTTTAATAATAGCTGGACATGATCAGTATGCTTGTTTGGGTGCAAAATATCTAACAACCGAACCAGACCATTCAAGGAGATGGAGAAATAAAGGTGTGCAGAATATTTGGTATACCTCATGATAAACATTTATTTACCTTAAAAACTAAAGATCCCTTACCTTCTGCATGGCTTAAATAATGTACTTGTAAAGATTCAAGATGCAGCTTAGAAATAAATATATACTGCCTGTAGGTACTGTAAGGTTCCATTCAGAGCATGCTTGTGAGGGGATCTATAGCCAATACTTGCAATAACGAGGAGTTTATCCCCGTTCAATGGTCTGCTAAGCCTGTCACCCTCAGTGTAGCCTACCAAACCAGCTGACAGTCATACAGGGCCTGCAATCAGGCTGAAGGTACTGCAGAGAGTTTTTCAAGAAGAAGAAAAAAAAACAACCTAACAACATCTGGTAGAATCTTAAAGTCAGATTTTGTCAACAAGTCCTATAGAGGTAGTGTTGTTTATTGGAAGAATCAGTCTCATCAGTTAAAGCCTTCAGGAAGATTGCTTGATTGTTATTTCTGTTTGATTGGACCAACAAAGGAATTTAGTTTTTTGTGATTGATAAAGGTTCATGAAGATTGTGTAGCAGGGTTATGTGGATACTTGAAGTGTCATGCATTAATGAATTATTTGTCAAAGTGGAGAAAAGTTTTTAAAAAGCTAAGGTCTGTTAAGTGAACTATGTTTGTATCCATGAATGCTCCATTAAAATGACATGTGGGAACAAAAAGGTGATTGTGCTAAACTGTGATACGAAGATTGATTGTGGGATGTACACATTGTGTAGGAAATGGTGCGAGAAGACATACCTCCCAACTATTTTCTTACAATCTTCAACAAATCGTGATGGTGATAGAAATTTTGTCTTCCTTAAACCTCATAGTGGTGATCGTTACATATTGTGAATTTGTCAGTGACATATATTCTATGGATATTAGCTCAATGCACTAGGGTGCCCTTGTTTTGTGGTGATTACTGATGTTGACAGGGGGTTAGCAACATGTACTATGGATGTAACCTTTGTTACTGTTTTCAATGCAATAGAAGCTGCATGGTTTTGGAAATGTAACCGTTGATTCAAGATGGCCTTTTTAAGTACAATAGGATTCCGTCGTCATCGGCGGAATTCATCGCCGATCAGGAAAACAACAAGGAGTTTCAGTCTGCCAGAAAACCACTATGTTCCTAAGAGAATAGTAAGCAGTTACTTTGATCTCTTATTTTATTTGATGTAGAGCACAAAAATAAACATACATAATAGATACTTGAAGTCATCTTACTAATTTATTTTGTTAAATTTAAGACTACCAACTAAGGTAACTTGTTTATATATTAAAAATCTGAAAAAATCCTTTTACTTAAAGTTAATGCACGTAAATTACAGATTGTATTCTGATATTGACATGCACATTTAAATAACATGGAGACTGGATTGTGAAATTTTCTCTGAGCTACATTGTCACTCCAATGTCAAATGGACTGTAGCTTAATAAAAGGACAACCTCGTTAATGTTTGCATGTGCTCTTAAAATTAATCTAAATTGCACTGAGGTAACTTGATGATACTGCAATTTTCTACAGTTATGCAAGCTATACTGGCTAGGCCTTGGTCATGCTATCAATCCATTTTCCATTAATGATGTGATGGGAATTAGAATGTACTGTCTGAAACACTAGCTGACATCGTGCAGTCTGAACAACTTTAAGTTTGAGTCTAAAATTGTCTTTTGGTAACTGACAAGTAATGTCCCAAGTATTTGTTGGTCAATGATTTCTAACTGATTGATTAAATATTTTGCACTAATTGATTGGTTTAATATTTTGCACTAATTGATTGGTTAAATAATTTCCACTAATTGATTGGTTTAATATTTCCACTAATTGATTGGTTTAATATTTTCACTAATTGATTGGTAAAATTACTGCTGAAACTGATTTTTAAAATATTTACAATGATTGACTAGTTAACATTTTCCAGTCATTTGTAGTAAAAAATTTCTAACCAATTAGTCAATTAATTCCAAGTAACTGATTGCAAAACTTTTTCCTGATTGTTGATTTGACAAATATGTTCCATTTCCTTTTTTAAATCTGAAAAGCAAAATACTTGGTATATTCTCTCAAACTCAATATTGATATGAGTTATGTACAAAACTGTGATATTGAGAGATTGGTGTTAAATAACAACATTTTGATTCATATTTATTTGTTTATATGATTGCCTTATGGATTTTTTTGTTCACCCATAACTGTCTGACCCATTTACCTTTTATTGACTGATTAAAGCTCTATTTATCAGGCACATATAACTACTTTTTGATTGACATCTTGTAATTACTAGGTTTTTAACCTTGTGAAAGAAGTTATATTAGAAGATGTAGAGTACTTGTAACAGGGCTGTATGTTACAGACTGGTGGGAGATAATAACTGTGTACGCTTTAATGGTCTAATCATCCTGAACACAACGTTTAATTATGGTATCGACAGTTGGACCACAAGATTTTTTCTCAAACAACCAACTAAATTATTGTTACCAGACTAGATCCTGTGAATTTATGTTTATTGATTTCTACAACTATGTGAAAAGTGAAACATAACTCTCCACTAGTCAATGCAAACATGTATTTCCTATCTGAGCCATGCTACATAGTTAGCTATTTATAACCTAAGAAAACCATGTGACCACTCACTTTTGAGATAATGTTACATCATCACTGGGGTAATGCTCTCTGTCGCCGATGTCTGTTGTATCGAGTGACAGGCTTGGTAACTTACCAAAAGTGTGGCTCGCTTGGTTACTTATTAAAAGAGTGACAAGTCTGGTAACCTACTAAAAGAGTGACAAGTCTGGTAACTTACCAAAAGAGTGACAAGTCTGGTAACTTACCAAAAGAGTGACAAGTTTGGTAACTTACCAAAAGAGTGACAAGTTTGGTAAATTACCAAGAAAGTGACAAATCTGGTAACTTACCAAAAGAGTGACAAATTTGGTAACTTACCAAAAGAGTGACAAGTTTGGTAACTTACCAAAAGAGTGACAAGTCTGGTAACTTACCAAAAGAGTGACAAGTCTGGTAACTTACCAAAAGAGTGACAAGTTTGGTAACTTACCAAAAGAGTGACAAGTTTGGTAAATTACCAAAAGAGTGACAAGTCTGGTAACTTACCAAAAGAGTGACAAGTTTGGTAACTTACCAAAAGAGTGACAAGTTTGGTAACTTACCAAAAGAGTGACAAGTTTGGTAAATTACCAAAAGAGTGATGACAAATCTGGTAACTTACCAAAAAAGTGACAAGTCTGGTAGAGTATACTCTTATATTTGGAACTGCCAAACTTTGACATCTCTTTAACTAATACAAAATACATTGTAAAGGTATGTTTAGTCTGAATTGCCAGTTTCTTTATAGTCTTCTGTATCACATTGTACTTTATTGCAGCCTTTTTTCAATGTATATATGTTTCTGTGAAAGCTGTAAAGCAACATGCAGGGTATATGAGATGTCAAGCATTTCAGGCTGTAAATGGATGGATGTTACAGCTTATTGATTTCACAAACTAACTGTAACTTTCAGTAATAAAAATTTAATTAAATAGTCTTGTAAAAGTTCAACGAAACGATACCTTTCACAATTAACATATAATCAGCTGAAATTATCATATAACCATACATTGTTCTGGGATGAACAAAACCTGAAGTTATTAAGTTAACTAGAGAAATGTAACAAAAGATATGAACATAAAATCTGAAGAACATGACAATTACTAGGAAAATGTAAATTCTTACTCTGTTCTAAGCCTGGTTTCCCAATTTAATGTGTTGGTGCAGGATAAAAACTGCTTTGGTCAATTATTAAAGAGGCTGCAAAATGCCACTTGCCTCGTAAACTTATCACATCGCAAACACTGGCGACATGGAATCTATATGAAAGCTTTATGCAGAATCTTCAGGCAGTCAACTGCCTCAGCATCCCCTGGGATTACTAGGGAGGAATTGTAACTTGTTAAAACTGTCAGTAATAATTGAAACTAACTGGAAGGATGTACATTGTATGTCACAGGAATTTGCTTTCATACTTTAATTGTTTGTTTTTTTACTAGCCAGATGTTCATTTTGAAAAAAAAAAATGAAGGTAGTATTTATTTCTGCCTTAATTTGAATGTGTTAATTCTTCAATATCTATTAACAACATGCAAAGTTAACACTGCAGTTAAATTTTATTTGATGTTAGAACCTTGTAGACCAAATTTATAGGTTACAGTACATATGGAGAAAGATAGAACAACGTAGGTCCTGTAGGAAGTAACTTGTTCTGTAGAAACTTATTTTGCCTTATTCTGATCACTGTGTGCTAAGCAGGCCAGGTGTTATATTTCTGTAGATGATCTAAAATTGTTTATTATGACTTGACACAGAACAGACAGATATCCAAATAACATCAGCCCTGTATGTATAGTTTGATATCATTAACTGAAAATTTTCCAAAGGTGTATCTGAAATTAATAAGTATTTAGCCCCTATACATGTGATATTGGTGCATATCATTAAATAATTTATTTTATCATATCTATATTCAAGCCAGAATGGTGCATTGGTACAGTTTGAATGTTGCAAGCTTCTATTATTGTTTTTAAAGAAAGCATACTTTTTAAAATATTTTCTATATATTATCTCGTGTCATTCATTTTATCATATGAACTTTCGTTCTTATATATTTTATTGTATTTTTGAATATATATATTTTAACATATGTATTGACATAAAAACAGATACAGTAAAGAGGTTTAGAACTTGTTACTCTTCACAAAGAACGTGAGCACAGTACCACTGAGCCATATTATTTCGTCTATGATGCAAAATACTGAAGCATTTTTGAAACAATGTAAGCATTCAAAATTTCAAAGAATTATGAGTACAAGGTCAGAAAATTAATGAATCAACATGTTTGTTATTGCACAACTTATTCTATGTGTTTGCAAAAAAACAAGTAATATTATCTTCAAAATAACCTAATTAGGGAATACAAATGGAAATAAATAGATAAATTTCTCCAATTAACCTTACCTCAAAACATTCTACATAAGTTTTACACTTATAATAAAGATAAGAAGAAAGTACATGTAGTTAAAACTTTTTTATGACATTAATATACAAGATAAACAACATAGGAAAGTATATGCAATTACAAATTATGCAAAAATAAATGATAGTATGTCAGTTTTAATCTGTAGTGATAATTGAGCTGGTAAAGAAACCCAATTACCAGAACCTATTTAGAGTTGAGGAGATATAAGCTAGTTTAATACTTCTCTGATGACAGCTCTGTCAACAACACCTGGCTGTATGTCTGTATGTTTGTCCACCTGTCCTACTCTCTCACATTAGAAATTATACTTGTCCAATACAGGTGTGAAAACTGTCATCATTACTAAACATTAAGGGGATATTGAAGATATTAAAGATCGCATTATTACAAATTCAAGATTAATATCTAGCTACATATGCTCTTTAAAATTGTTCACTAGGTAGTTTACTTGACTTGTGGGATAAAAAGGACATACAAGTATAATCCATTGTATGTAGGTATACAAAAGATTGGATAATGGCTCTTCTAGGCTTGTAAGTAGGACAGTTTGTTCCCAGAAATACGAAGATTTTTCCCAAAGGCAAATGATATTATCATAAAATATATTCCCAAGTCTTCTTAAAATGGTCATATATATTAAAGCAACTTAGACATATATATTTTGATGAATGCATGACATACATTGCATGAGTGCTAATTACATTCTTCATGAAAAGATTAAAGTATTTTAGATTAATATATTAATATTATATGTGACATAGGTTTGGCTGAATGTTGATACATGTATTTTTGATAATCATATTAGATAAAGAATACACCACATTCTGCTAGGTTTTAGATGAATGATAATATTTTGGATTGTCATATTAGATAAAAAATGTTTATCCCAGGTGCTGTTTATAAATATTTAAGCAAAATGAATGCCATTTTTGATATAGTCCAGTCATAGTTTAAATGAAAGAAATAAGTCATAAGTGTAAATAGTGGTATCATCTCTTAAGTAATGACAGAGCCTAAACAAACAGTGTGGATACAGATCATGTCAGGACCTGCACTGGCTGCCAGTAAGTTTCATAACAATACATGTTAGTAAATAACTAAGAATAAGGGCGGGAATATGAATAAAACCAGCTCTAAATAATTATGCAGATTGCGTGTATAATCCTGGAAGGTATGCTGGTATGGCGGTTCAATACTTGGTCACTTACATGTACTTTGAATTGTAAAACAAACAGGTGCAAGTCTTCTGTTGAGTGTTGAACTTACACCAGGTAATACCTAGCTTGGTCATTTCACTTCATGAAATTTAATGTGTCAGCGATCATAGATTGGCTCCATTTTAATCCATCAATATTGTCGTAAAGCACCTAAAGATGACGGCCATATGAATATTTAATGAAGCCAGCAAACACATTTACATATTTCCTCTGGTAAATGGTCTGAAGATTCTTTGATCTATTTTTGCTTACAAAACTGGTCATATTGTTAGCTGTTAATGGCACAGTTATGCTGAACAGATTTGGTGACTGTGACCTTGACTTTAGCATTAATGTCAGTATTATATGGACATTGGTAAACCATAGACTTGTTTCTTTAGTGGCTGGCCCACAATCTATCATTACAATTAGACATATTGCCCACAGTTATTTTTGAATTTGAAGAATGTCACTTTTTATGACTTAAGGTTGACAAATTCAAATTTCATTCAAGTCAGCTTTTGGCTGTAGACACACATGTTAACAATATCTAATCATTTTGTATGATTTTAAGAAAACCAATATTGCATCATGGTTAAGTTTTTTTCAATCTCACTAAAGTCAGATCTTACAAAATATAAGATCTAATGACAGCCCACAAATACCGTCTATAAACAAGTATGGTTTCCCCGGATTACTATTTTTATAACAGCCAATCAGAGAGCGTAATGCATAACGCTTTCGGTAAGAGTCGCAAAATGACCGCTATCGATGATACAGTAGAAAAGTCAGTTAGTTTAAGTTTGTTCTGCAAATGCTTGTAAGTAAACTTTCGACCTGAAGATGTTACTGATGTTGCAACAAATGGGATACAGCATCAATGCAATTGTCTTCAGTGACATAAGTCTTGCGCGAATTTCTTTGTACATGTAAATGGGCACAGCCATTAAAATGATACGTTCAGAATGCTTCAGATCATCATTTACTTTTGCAATTTTGTAGGCAACAATCTGATTGTTTGGGAAGGTTTTATTGACTTGTCATTAGATCCTGATAGCAGAGCAGTTTTCAGGATATGATTTTAATCAGATTGAGTTTTTTTTTATACACGTAGTATCTTGGTGTTAATCAACAGCCCCAATACATAAGATGCATTGTTTCTCACCAGTAAGGCAAGTACAGTAGATGATGAACACAGAAACAGAAAGTGCATTTAGTACACTTGAATTACAATATGTTTGTTGGCTGACAGGAAAATGATATATCATGCATGCATGTGAACTCTCCCAATTTAGAAGGGAGACTCCCTCTTTTAAGGTTCAAAATAACATGAAAATGAGGCATGTTTTACACATTTTCTGAAACCTCCTTCTTCGTTTATATGAAAATAACAAATCTCCCACTTTGCAAGTGAAAATCTCCCTCTTTGGTTTCAGAAAAAGTTCACATGTATGATCATGACCTGTGACCAGTCTCTTTAAAACTGTCAGTTCATTACATTTACCTTTGTCACAGGCTCAGGGTACTGTAGGTCATGTGACTTAGTTTGTAAGGTTATAATTAAAATAGGTTAGAAAATTGAAAATAAAAGTTTCACATTAGTTACACAACTAGCTCATAAAAAAAGTGGGATATGGATTAATTTTTTTAATATTGTTGAATCTTAATTATGTTAATTAATACATGTAATGTATTTAATTCTTCATATCCATGTTTTAAATGTACTGTGTTATTGTTAACATTCACATATTTACTGGCCTTGCATAACATGTGCAGAAAGTAATTCCATTGTTATTCATTGATTATTATAGTAATCTGCAGTTTTCAGGCAAAACAACATCTTTAATTTAAACACCCTGTGAAAAATATATGTGATCCTTCAAAGACATGTTAAATCTCAGTGTTGTAAACCTTTCACTGCTGCCTGACGTAATGGCTATTTCTAACCACCAGCAATGCTCTTAAACTGTACATCCTGTATACTACTATTTTGGAGTGTTCACAGCATTGCTTATTTCCTATAAAGGTATGACCAAAGTAACTCCCCTTAACAGTAACTAACAGTGTTTTTTTTTCCAAATAAATATTCATATTTTTGAAGGTGTAGGAGTGAAATGCCAAAGAAAAAAGTAAAAGTTCTGGATTTTTTCAACTTTTTTTCTATTTTTGAAAGTCCATAATATTTTTATATCACACAATAGTTATTAAATTTTATATTATTCAAATCCATTTTAATTGACCTTTCTAATGATTTATAGTTTTACATATCCAAAATTATAAGTGATTTAGTGATGTATGGCATTTTCTTAGGAAATGTTCAGAAAATTCCTCAGCCTTGGATGTGGAAAATGGCATAGCAGCGAAAGGGTTAATGATGTCAAGATTCATGTCACTTATAGCCATGAGCCTGTTACAGGTGTATATGTGAGAGTGACGAGAGAGAAATCTATGGAGGGTATCTCTATGAGACATCACATCCTTAAATAGTTTTTGTCTGTCAGGCAATGGCTGCAGATCTTATGGATTCAGAAATAGATTTTATACATTTTATAATATTTATTAATTGTTAATTAGCCTATAGAAATTTCACATAAGCTTAAAACATGTTTATATAGTTGCTATGCAGTATGAC
Organism: Sinonovacula constricta; assembly: GCA_007844125.1. NCBI lineage: Eukaryota > Metazoa > Mollusca > Bivalvia > Cardiida > Solecurtidae > Sinonovacula > Sinonovacula constricta. The sequence goes on from CM017566.1 coordinate 43,329,588, forward strand.
AATGATGGTGTCAATTACCTTGTTTTTGTTATTTGTAATGTAACATTTACAGACATAATTATTACAATGTGTTTCATCAAAAATTAATGTAGAGTACAGATTGTATATGGTTTGTGAGAGTGTGTCAGTTTAAATAGCAAGTTTTCAAGTTTTCTGCATGCTGCAAGGGTAGGGCAACAGAAATCTTGTAACAATTATAAATCAAAGAATAATTGTAAACAGTTTAATGCTATGGTCACATTACCAGAAATGCCGCCGCGCGGCGACTTGACGGCGAGTTTTTCGTGAAATTCGTCCGGTGGCAGCGCGGCCGCTGTCGAGATTATAACTAAAAGTTAAAATTCAAATGTCGCCGCGCGATTTCCCTCCCAAATTCGAAATTGCGCGGTGGCAGGACGGCGACATATCATAGTGGCGCTGCGGCAGCGCCGCGACCGTGCAGCAACTGGTGGGAGGCAGCGCGATTATGGCCTCGTCTAGGATTCTGGACCGCCCCCTAGACTGCGCGGCGATCGGGCGATTCCCAACTGCCACCGCCCAGCCACCGCCCTACTGTGGCGTCGGCGTCGGGCTGTTGCCGCGAGATTTAGTAAAATTGCGCGGCGGCTGGGCAGTGGCTGCGCAGTGGCATGCCGGCGGCTGTTCATATTGGACTGCTATCCGACGGCTACCGTAGGGATGTGGTGAAGTCCAGCAACAATCGTTACCATGGCACTGATACCACCACAGCGACTCCAAGACCTGCGCATTGGGGAACTCCGTTAGAGGCTGGATCGACTACAAAGACGGCAGAACTTCGTGGTTGCTGTTCTTCTTTTGGAAGAGCAGCGGCGTGCACAACAAAGTCGGCGAAAGAGAACTTGTTGGGTCAAGCCGTTGCTGCAGCGAAGAGCTTTCCTGGGCTAATGAACGAACTCAGGATCGAGGACCTTCTTCGCGGGTGCCTTGCTATTTGACACTTTCTTCGACGCCATCATGCTTGATTGATTATAAATGATTGACTATGCATGAAACTCGCCAGGTATATAGACACCCTTAAAAATGAGCTGCCATCGCGCTGCCACCGGCCAGGGCAGCGCGGCGGCTGTTGAAGCTGGCTGCCACCACGCGGCAGCAGTCAGTTTTGGGCTGCCATCGGACTGCCACAGCCCGGCGGCAGTCCATGAATTGGCTGCCGCCGGGCGGTGGTAGCACTGTCACAGCCCGATTTTCTTATGACGTCAGGGCCTACCGGAACCTTAAAAACTAAATGTCGCCGCGCTGTTGTCGGGCTGTCACCTTTACATTCATGACCACTTTCCCGATTCGCACATTTTCGGACGGCGGCAGTCCAATCCAAAATTTTCCCGATGTCATACTAATCGCGCAGTGGCAGCTGGTAATGTGACCGTAGCATAAGACAGATTTTCTGTAATTATTTGAAATTATTGTTCTCATTTCTTTGTTAGATATGCAAAACCTTATATCTTTCAAAAGCATGGGTGATCAACTAATTTAATGAACCTATAAAAGATATGTGAAATCTATGAAGAAATATTTACTTGAACAGCAAGAAATTTTTGTCGAAATTTAATCAATTACTCTAAACAGTTTTTAACATAATACTTTAGGCTTACAGTTTCAAAGGGAAGTTTCCATGGAAAATATTGAGAAAGTAAATGCGTCGTTAAGTTTTGCTGGACATAATTATCTTCATTATCAAGCTGTTTTGTTAAATATGGATAAACTAAAGTCATGACACTGACCTATAGCAATTAAAGATGAAACTAGTTGATATGGCAATAGTTTTTTTCTGCTATTTTAGGTGTACACAATGTCCATAATTGTGGCTTTTAATGAGTATGTACTGTTATAATGGTATATAATTGTTTTATTCTTACCCGTAGATAGAATTCTTGTTTAATCAAGGGGTTACAAGATGTAAACAATGAATGATAGATCAGTGTTTAAGGTTACACATGTTTCAGCTTCACTTGGAGGCCATTTCTCAGCCTCTGATTGGTCAGAATTGATTTGTCACTTCAAATTGACCAATCAAATACTTGAGTAATCTCTAACACCAGTTAAACCTAAGTAACTTGCTCTCTGTATCTTCTTTCCATCACCAAGAACAGTGACTATATTTACGATGGCTTCTGAAAATACCTATGAAGTAATGTCACGGCTTTAAGAAGTGATCATATTTTTTAAATGGATGTTCACATTGTTTTTAAGCAGTTAAAGAACCAATTGTTTCATTCATATAATAATGTTTTATTTCTTTTGTTTATTCTAGAGAACATTTGCATAAACAATAAAAACAAACATGAGAGCTGATAAAAGTAACAATTAAGTAAACTCACATGTATTAACTGTTAAATTCTTATTAACTTTTTTTAGATTATAGGACAGCACTAAATCAATCAAAGTCTTTTCAATGCCAAATTTGTGGTTACACATTTCTTTGTATAGAAGATGTATTGTTTTCTGTTTTAATCAGTACACACAATTTTGATCTTTTTCACAATGAAAAAAAGATTTTTTTTGTGGGGCTTGGAGGCATAGCAAACAATGAAAGCTCTGTGGATATAAAAACAATTAGTGGTATGTTTGTGTTTCTAGATTAAGCCAGACTGTACTTGTTATCACAAACTTCTGCACTACTATCAGAGATATATGTAATATTTCCTTGGTGTTCAAGTTTTCGTTAGGATTTGAACTTAATGGTTCTACTTTTGTATCTAAAATGATAACAAAGGTTAACAAGTGTCAACAGTGAATGATGTCATGATATGACTGATAACTAGTTTTTGATACTAGTTTTAATAGCACAGTACTCTCCCTTGGCAAAATAGTGCAGTACTAAGGCATATGTTTTAATTTAAATCCTTTTGTCAATAACAACTAAAAGACAAAAAATACAAACAGAAAAAATAACAATAAAACAACGTTTACTCCATAGTAAATGCAGATTTATTTCTCTTCCGATTCATTAAAAATTAAATTCTGAAAAGAGCACTTTACAGAACCACATATAAAATGGTGCTTTTTCGCTGTCACAAAAACAAAATGGCAGCCCTTTTGAAATTGGCTTTTTAACTGGATTTGGAGGTAAATAATTATGAGCTTAGTAATTGTCTTATAATAAAAATTTTAAGAAGGTAAACAACTGACATTTGTTTAAGGAAACACTGTCTAAGGGTAAATAATATTAAAAGAAATTTGCAGCACCTGAAAACAAAATATGCTTATTGAAATGGTATTCTTATATTGATTTTTGGTTAAACACATATTCTTCTTTTTTGCATAAAGGGAAGCAAATGTATGCAAATAAAATGGAATCATTGTATTATAATAATATTTTTTTAGGACATGTGTTGTTTTAGAGGTGAAGACTTGTCTGCTTTCCCATGAGTTGCACTTCGGATTTTCAATGGAATAATTATTACCATTAAAATTTACACACCTTAAACTGCTTACAGGGTTAAACTTACACCGCACGAACAGTGCCTTACAGTGCTTTGATTCTATTACTCTACCAGCATGGTTCAGTGTAGGACTATTTCTTTTGTAAATTCTTTGTTTCCACTCCAAATGTTTGTTGTTGGTACAAATTATAATTTTAATGTGGCAATGGAAATAACCCAGATTACAGTACTTTTTTAATGATGGTACTAAAGTTAGCTTCACTCCCTCAGGAATTTTTTTTTTTGTGCTCAGAGTACTAAGTCAGGGTGAGAACTTTTAATGTGAGGTGGTTTTCCAGCTAATTCCAGGGGTCTTCCTCAACCAATAAGTAGCTAGACGTCACCAATTTGACTAATGTGCTGGTGTAATATAACAAAAAACAAAACAAACTGTGTCATAACTTTGCAGCTCTTGTAATTTGGGTATTAATACACCTAATCTTACCAACTTACAGTATTACTGGTCATATGAGGTCATGTCAGAATTCATAAATTATTTGTTCAAGAATATTATTTGTAACATTCAGATTTTTTGTATGTGATGAGTCTTTGTGTTAAAGGTTGTATCGGACAGTTTGGATCTAAATAGTTTCTCTCAAATAACCAAGTAAGTCATTGTTACCAGAAAAGGTCATACAAAATGCTCTTCATTGAAACCCTAGGTCAGTGTGTTGTTTGTTTTGTTTTTTGGGTTTTACGGCACACCGACACTTGGTAGGTCATACGGCACCGAATACATTGAAATTTAACGACAATAGATTATAATCAGGTTAAAACTAAAATACGTGAGTAGAAATAAAAAAATCTATCAGGTTAAAAATGTGAATTATAAATGAAAACAGGTTAACATATTAAACAATTAAAATATATAACATTAGCATAATAAACCGTTTAAAAATTTATAACTTATTAAGAATACCAATCTTATTCAGGAAGCAAACAAACTTGGAGTCGGACACTGTTTTAAATAGTTTGTATGTGTTATTGACATTAAAATACTTAGACCGAATATTGTCTGTGTCAATACAATGTAGCAAAATATGATTAACTGTCAGTAAATCCTGGCAAGGAACACATTCAGGTTGAATTTCTCTTTTTAGAAGATATGAATGAGTTAATCTGGTATGTCCAATGTGACAGCGGGTAAGAGCTACATCTTCCTGCCTAGGTCAATGTGAATAGTGAAACATAAATTCCAATTCCTCATTGCAAACAGGTATTTCCTATCAGAGCCATGCTACTGAGATAGATATTTTCAACTTAGAAAACCACGTAACAACTTACTTTTGTCATCCCTGTAATCCGCTCTGACGTTGATATCTATTTTTAGCAGAGACCTGTATTGTGCTTATTTATAGATTTGGAATGATTGAACCGTAAGAGTGTTTTTATCGTCATTTGTACTGTCTAACAATATAGGTAGTGTTCAAAACTGTCTTTATTTATACAAAAGTATGCAGAAATTATGCTCTAATTTCCCAAAGCAGTGGTAAGGTATTGTTATATGACTTTGAAAATAGGCAAACTGTTGGATGCCATTTTTAATGGGTGTTGTCATAAAATAATGTTGTTAGTCTTATCATACTCATAAACCTAAGAAAAATGACCACATATGTGCACATATTTTCAAGTTATTGTTAGATTATTGACCATACACATACTACTGGGGAAAAAAAAGGCCAACAAAAGTCACATTCTAAGTCTGTCTCTTGTTAGTTTATTTGTCGTACATAAGCAAGTCATTGAAGTTGATGTAAACTTGAAACAATCAATAATCAAATATTTTAAGGGAATCTTTGTATATTTATAACATCATACTTTAAAATACAAAAAAATAGTCGGAAAAATATACAAAAAAATAGTCGGAAAAATGTGGAAGAAATATTAGGCAGATATATTCACTCTTTTAAGTATGATATAAAAAGTACTCTGAAAAATGTAGAAGAAATATTAGGCAGATATATTCACACTTTTAAGTATGATATAAAAAGTACTCTGAAAAATGTAGAAGAAATATTAGGCAGATATATTCATACTTTTAAGTATGATACAAAAATACTCTGAAAAATGTAGAAGAAATATTAGGCAGATATATTCATACTTTTAAGTATGATACAAAAATACTCTGAAAAATGTAGAAGAAATATTAGGCAGATATATTCATACTTTTAAGTATGATACAAAAATACTCTGAAAAATGTAGAAGAAATATTAGGCAGATATATTCATACTTTTAAGTAGGATATAAAAAGTACTCTGAAAAATGTAGAAGAAATATTAGGCAGATATATTCATACTTTTAAGTTTGCCAACATAAAAGAGAAAATACAACAGTGCTTACAGTGATCTACTGTAACACAAAGATCGTATGGATCTTCAGTCTTTGTTGAATATTTATACCGATTAAATATTATGTCATTTAATCACTCAAGTTATGCCAGCTACAGACAAGCAGCCCAGCTTTGATTCTATTGAATGACCATACCCGATACATCCTAAAAACAGCGGATCATGGTTGATTGCTGCAACATTTGTTCGATGTTGATCAGCTTATTTGACACAAAAATAGCCACCATGTAAGCACAACATGTATGGAAGGTGAATAATTCTCTGGTACTTCAGGTGATCAGTAAACTAAATAACTATTGATTGACCATATAGAGGTTCTTGAATGATGTGAGCAAAAGATGTGCTTCATTTTATCTGTTTTAGATCTATGTTTTTATTTTGCATTAAATAATAAGAAATCTTGCCGGGACCAGTGGCTTCATTTTTAGAGAATACATTTAAATGTCTACTTTATCTTTTTTCTATTCTGAATGCTATGTGGATGGTACTCATTAATTAGAAATGACTTGAACTGACAATTTTAATGACTGTCCTTAATATAAGATTTTGATGTTAGCTATTGTGGGTATCCTTGCAGGAACATTGTAAGTATTTTATCCCAGTACCCTGAGCTCAGCATTGCGTCTCCCCATCGTATTGGGAGGCAATCGAGCATACAGTCAATCCAGTCGTCATACCTACTTAGGTCTACATGAATGACTGGTGGACAATGACAGGCTTTGAAGAGGTAGATTTAGTTGTTAAGATCAAACAACTGACAACATTAAGTTGGTTTGTACTGCTTAAAATTGTTTTTTGTGATAAACATACCAAAGATGCTTTAAACCAGATTGGTTAGCCTTGTTTTGTAAGACATGTTTGTGAACATAGTAGTTAGAGGATAATACAAAACAATTTGATAGGTTAAAATAAATAAATAGGAACTTAAGTAGGCCATAAAAAATATGTATGTCACAAAAGGACATTTATTGATGTAGATAAAGGATCTTTGTGGTGAATTCATCATTTTATCTTTTCTCTGTCATTTTATGGAAACCTTTTGTAAATATTGGCTAAAATGTTGTAGGCTATGAAGTGGATAAATAATGAGGTGGACTAAACAAGAAAACATATTTAAAGACAAAAGATAAGTTTGTGAAAGACTCTACAAGTATCTATAATGTTTTTAAGGTCACTTGATCAAAGTAAAATATTGTATGTGTCATGTCATGTCAAAGCTTACCCTCCTTGTTTAGCTTCTTGCAAATCTAGTCAACTTACAAGGGTTCATTACTGACAAATAAATGCCTTACAGGGATGTCTCCAGGGGGTGGGATGGGGGATGCATCCCCACCCCCACTTCCCACACCCCCAACCAGGTAAAAGAGCAGAGTTGTGAAAACATGTACTTGTAAGCTTAAAAAATATTAGGCATTTAAATTAAATTTTGTCTGCCCCCCCCCCCCCCCCACCAAAATTTTCTGGATCTGCCCCTAATACCTTACCATTTGTATGTCTTCCTTTGGAGACACAGCATTTTATTAACCTTATCTACAAGGACAGGATAAAAATATATTGTATTAAGTTCAATCTATAATGGTAATAAAAAGTTAAGTTATATAAAAACTGTTTAAGTTTTAAAAAACATTCATATTGATGTTAACAATATTATTTATGTATATATATTTCATATTTTACTCTATGTACATGTTTGTCATAATAAAGTTACCAAATGACTTAGAATTGTCGGTGGAACCTTGTTAATTAAGTCATCATGAAATGTATGAATGCACTGTTCTGTTCTATAATTTATGCTTTAATTAAATGCTGTGAAAGATTGTTATGCAAATTGTACATACTGAAAATGTAAAATGTTCTGTTCTGTTCTCTTTGCACAGTAAAGTGCATTGTTAATTTATTTCTGTGTTATGCAAACAACCCAGACTATTAAAGGCTACTCCTAGATAATCCAGATTAACCTGTGATCTGAAGAATTAGCAGATTATTGGATTGACCACCACTTCACTTTTTCACACTTACAAGTAATCATAGTCAAGTACCGTGAGTGTAATCTTAATCCTGACAAGTTCCTTGGCACAAATATTCAGCAGTAACACTTGGCTGTGAAAGGAAAGCAATATATTCCACTATTAAAGATGGTATCTGACAATTTGCCTATATCAAATACCTATAACAATATTGAACCACTGCTTTAAGGAATTGGGGCTTAATGTTCCTATATACCCATACTTTAGTCTTAATAAATATGTATCATTTTTAACTTTAACTGAAATGTTAGACTGAACTTATCGCAAAAAAATCACTCTGAATGTATGAAAAGGTCGATAGTGGTCTCTGCTAAAAATAGATATTGATGTCAGAGCAGTTTACCTGGATGACTATACAATGTGAAAGCAAGTGGTCACATGGTTTTCTAAGTTTAAAAATAGCTATTTCTGCATCTTGGCTCAGAAAGGAAAACCTGTTTGCAATGATGAGCGGTGGTGTTTGCTCGACTGTAAACGCAAATCTATCACATCAATGAAAAGCATTTTTCAGGACCTTTCCATGTAACAATGACTTTTTTTGTTATTTGAGAACAGAAATTTTGGTGCAAACTGTCAGATACCACTTTAAAGGTGGTTTCCCACATTTTGAGCCAGATTTGTTTTCACTCAGACAGTCATTTCAGTTTTTGTTACCTGAAAAGATCCTGGTGCTGTTTAATCATGTTCTACATCTGTGTGAAAAGTGAAGCATAAGAACCACACTTGTCATTACAAACCTGTCCTTCCTATCTGAGCTGCACTGAACTGTTAGCTATTTTACAACTATGAAAATCATGTGATCACTTACCTTTGAGGTCACTTTATATCTCATCATGTGATTACTTACCTTTGAGGTCACTTTATATCTCATCATGTGATCACTTACCTTTGAGATCACTTTATATCTCATCCAGGTAATTTTCTCTGACGACAGTATTTGTTTTTAGCAGAAACATTCTGTATTTACAGATTTGGAAAGACAGAAATTTTGAAGTCAATTTTTCACAGTTTGTGCTGTCTCAAAATGAGGTAGAGTTCAAAATCATCTTTTTGCTGATTTTATGATCAAACTGTTTTAAAAAGGGATTAGGTTTTGTTAATTATATTAAATATAGGCAAACTATCAGGTACCACTTTTCAGTTTATACCAGACAATTAAAAGAGAATGATTATTGTCCCCCAACCAGTCTTGATAACACAAGGGCTGCCTGCAGCCAAGCAGATCAGAAAAGTCTTATTGTTTTACTTCACCAAACAAAGTTATAAGCCATCAAAATAAGTGTCAGCCAAATTATACTGAAGTGTAATCTCAACCTAGTGATCTCCCCTTTTACCTCCCACATTGGTAAAGTATTTAGAAACCCTGGGACTAAGTAGCAGGAGGCCATGCCTCTTATCCACTGTTATACCAATGTCTTAACTTTAGCACATATACATGTAGTGCTGCCTTCATAATAATAGCTACCAATGTGGTAACTTTAGCACATAATATAGTGCTGCCTTCATAATTATAGCTACCAATGTGGTAACTTTAGCACATCATATAGTGCTGGCTTCACAATTATATCTCCCAATGTCAACATTAGTGCATATAGTGCTGCCTTCATAATTATAGCTAGCAATGTCAACTTCAGCCAATATAATGCTGCCTTTACAATTATATCTCCCAATGTCAACATTAGTGCATATAGTGCTGGCTTTATAATTATAGCTAGCAATGTCAACTTCAGCCAATATAATGCTGCCTTCACAATTATATCTCCCAATGTCAACATTAGTGCATATAGTGCTGGCTTTATAATTATAGCTAGCAATGTCAACTTCAGCCAATATAATGCTGCCTTTACAATTATATCTCCCAATGTCAACATTAGTGCATATAGTGCAGCCTTCATAATTATAGCTAGCAATGTCAACTTCAGCCAATATAATGCTGCCTTCACAATTATATCTCCCAATGTCAACATTAGTGCATATAGTGCAGCCTTCATAATTATAGCTAGCAATGTCAACTTCAGCCAATATAATGCTGCCTTTACAATTATATCTCCCAATGTCAACATTAGTGCATATAGTGCTGGCTTTATAATTGTAGCTACCAATCTTTCAACTTTAGCACATATTGGGCTGTCTTCATAATTATAACTACCAATATCTTAACTTAAACTCACATATTTAGTAGACCTACATGTTTTAAGGGAGGACCATTCCAAACCAGCCATTATATATTATGAGAGGACTATTCCAAACCAGTCATTATAATTTAAGGTAGGACCATTCCAAACCAGCCATTATAACCCAAGTGAGGACCATTCCAAACCAGCCATTATAACCCACGAGAGGACTATTCCAAACCAGCCATTATAATTTAAGGTAGGACCATTCCAAACCAGCCATTATAACCCAAGAGAGGACCATTCCAAACCAGCCATTATAACCCAAGTGAGGACCATTCCAAACCAGCCATTATAATTTAAGGGAGGACCATTCCAAACCAGCCATTATAACCCAAGTGAGGACCATTCCAAACCAGCCATTATAATTTAAGGGAGGACCATTCCAAACCAGCCATTATAATTTAAGGGAGGACCATTCCAAACCAGCCATTATAATTTAAGGGAGGACCATTCCAAACCAGCCATTATAATTTAAGAGAGGACCACTCCAAACCAGCCATTATAATTTAAGGGAGGACCATTCCAAACCAGCCATTATAATTTAAGGGAGGACCATTCCAAACCAGCCATTATAACCCAAGTGAGGACCATTCCAAACCAGCCATTATAACCCAAGTGAGGACCATTCCAAACCAGCCATTATAACCCAAGTGAGGACCATTCCAAACCAGCCATTATAATTTAAGGGAGGACCATTCCAAACCAGCCATTATAACCCAAGTGAGGACCATTCCAAACCAGCCATTATAATTTAAGGGAGGACCATTCCAAACCAGCCATTATAATTTAAGGGAGGACCATTCCAAACCAGCCATTATAATTTAAGAGAGGACCATTCCAAACCAGCCATTATAATTTAAGGGAGGACCATTCCAAACCAGCCATTATAATTTAAGGGAGGACCATTCCAAACCAGCCATTATAACGACCGTCGTTCGTTGCAACATTTTACCTTGTGAACACACTAGAGGCCACAATTTTTATCCAATCTTCATCAAACTTTTCAGAATGTTTGTCTGCATGAAATCTTGGATGAGTTTATTATTGGGTCACTTGGGGTCAAAAAGTAGGTCATGAGGTCAAATTTTAGGAAAAACTTGTGAATACACTAGTGACCACATTTAGAGCCCAATCTTCACCAAACTTGATCAGAATGTTTGTCTCTATGAAATCTTGGATGAGTTCGTAACTGGGTCACGTGAGGTCAAAAAGTTGGTCACTAGGTCAAATCTTAGAAAAAGCTTGTGAACACACTAGAGACCAAATTTGAAGCTCAATCTTCACCAAACTTGGTTAGAATGTTTGTCTGCATGAAGTCTTGGATGAGTTCGTAACTGGGTCACGTGGGGTCAAAAAGTAGGTCACTAGGTCAAATCTTAGAAAAAGCTTGTGAACACACTAGAGGCCACATTTATAGCCCACTCTTCACCAAACTTGATCATAATGTTTGTCTGCATGAAATCTTGGATGAGTTCGTAACTGGGTCACGTGGGGTCAAAAAGTATGTCACTAGGTCAAATCTTAAAAATAGCTTGTGAACACACTAGAGGCCACATTTAAAGCCCAATCTTTACCAAACTTGGTCAAAATGTTGTCTACACTAAATCCTGGATGAGTTTGTTATTGCGTCATGTGGGGTCAAAAATAGGTCACTAGGTTACATTTTAGAAAAAACCTTGTGAAAACACTTAAGAGGGCTACATTGATGGCCCAGTCTTCACCAAACTTGACCAGCATGTTTGCCAGTATGAAATCTGACATATGTTTTGAAGTGAGTCATGTGAATTCAGTAGGTTACTTGGTGAAATTCTAGAAAATGTAATCAACCCAGTGGCCATACTAATGGTCCAATCTTCACCAAAGATTTCTAAAGTAAATAACTCTTAATTACTTGATGCCAGATTTGAGCCTACTTAAAGTCTGTGTCATCAGGTGAGCAATTAAGGGCCATCATGGCCCTCTTGTTACATATTTTTTTCTATTTCCCAGATCCACAATAATGCTGGCATGCATTGCACAACAGTACACAGCAGTTTGGAAGATTAAAGATTTTTTTATGTTATTCTACTTTAATTTTAGTTTTTTCAATAATGAATGTATTGTGCTCTGCCTTGTGGTGCTCTGGTTGTAGATTGTTATTACCCTCTCAGCGGTGCTGTTCAACAAGTCCATGTCAAGTTAAATTTTTTTCTTTTTATTTCTTATGGTCCAATCTTTCTAAAGGGCAGGTAACCCTAACATAACTTTTGGCAGAGTTATGCCCCTTTTTCAACATGGACCTTTCTTACTATCCAATACTGGGAATATTGTGACATTGTTTATGAATGATCATTGTTCTTAATCTCATTTTTGGGAAGTGGCATGATGGAGTTGCTTAAAATGAGCACTTTTATAGATTTTGAAAATCAGATGTCATTGGTCAATATTCAAAATGCTATTGATATTATTTGTTCTTGCTTAGGGAAACATGTATAGTAATTAATGAAAACAAGGCCTGGTGTTGCTTTATGATCTTGACTCTACCTATTAATAAATTTTAAATGGTACAAAAGTACAAACACGCCCTTCATGAACTACGATCAGAGACAAAGGCAAAAACAGCAACAAAAACAACAAAGACACTAAAGGTAGACATTCCCAGTTTGACAAATGATGCTGTAAAGTTTAAGGGTCCCTGGTGATTACATGAGAGGGATGTAATTCACAAATGGACGTTAAGTGACTTTCAATTGTCATTTTATTACAGGTGACACAATATCTGTCTTTATGTGCAGTCTAGTCCTGGTGGGGTGGAATGTAACATCGCTGAACTGAAACCAGGGTTATACATCCTGCATGTGACAAGCAATGCTACACTGCTGATTTTATACTGAAATAAAACAATACAGACATAAAAAAAAACAATAAGGAAATAAACAATACTGAAATAATGAACAATACCAAAGTAAACAAACAAACAATACTAAATTAAACAAAATTAACAATATTGAATAAAAATGAAAAATTAAACAAATAAACAATAATGAATTAAAATGAAAAAATTATGCTGCTGCATTTTAAGATGACTTGCGTCTTACCATAAATGCAATTAAACATTAAAAAACATGTTCAATCAAGGTCTACTGCTTGGTTGATTGATTGGTGTCCAATTTTAAGGAGAATATAATTAAATTCATCTGACAAGAATTAACTACTGCTGCATTTTCCTGTATCAAAATGAATTACTGGACACTTGATATACATGTCATTAATTTAACAAGAAACCTTCTGTCATGTTAAATGTTTTACTCATGCTTGTATCCTTTTATCTGCAGCACTCTTGGATCTACCCTGAAATTTGTCTGGAGTTTTCCAACACAGATATAGCTGGACATTGATATAATGATCATTACTGATCACTGCGATGTATTTTAAAACCAGAAAATATCAACTTAACTTGTTTGGTCAATTTTCTTTGTATATTGTTTAAAAGTTTAAAGTTTTCATATTTTGTGATTGTAGAACTTTTTGTAATAATTATGTGCTGTATACTTATTTTGGTATAGTTAAAAATTGATGTAGCTTTTTTAGCTCACCTGAGCACAATGGCTAAGGGGAGCTTTTGTCATACCGCTTCATCCGTCGTTTGTCGTTCGTCCACAACATTTTAGCTTGTGAACACACTAGAGGCCACAGTTGAAATCTTGGATGAGTTTATTATTGGGTCACCTGGGGTCAAAAGGTAAGTTTCTAGGTCAAATTTTAGGAAAAGCTTGTAAACTCACTAGAGACCACATTTATAGCCCAATCTTCAAAAAACTTGGTCAGAATGTTTGTCTGCATAAAATCTTCGTAACTGGGTCACGAGGGGTCAAAAAGTATGTCACTAGGTCAAATTTTAGAAAAAGCTTGTGAACACACTAGGGGCCATTTTTGTAGGCAAATCTTCATCAAACTTAGTCAAAATGTTTGTCTACATGAAACATTGAATGAGGTCATTATTTGGTCACGTGGGGTCAAAACGAAGGTCAGTAGGTCAAGTTTTAGTAAAAGCTTGTGAACACACTAGAGACCACATTCAAAGCCCAATCTTCACCAAACCTGATCAGATTGTTTGTCTGCATAAAACCCTGGATGAGTATATTATTGGGGCATGTGGTGTCAAAAATTAGGTCACTAGGGTAAATTTAAGAGAAAGCTCGTGAACACACTAAAGGCCCCATTTATGGCCTGATCTTCACCAAACTAGATAAGAATTTTTGCCTGCATGAAATCTCAGATGAGTTCATAACTAGGTCACGTGGGGTTAATAAGTAGGTAAGTAGGTCATATATTAGGAAAAGCTTTTGAACACACTAGAGACCACATTTATAGCCCAATCTTCGCCAATTTTTATCAGAATGTTTGTCTGCATAAAATCTTGGATGAGTTCATTATTGGGTCATGCAGGGTCAAAAAGTAGGTCACTATGTCGAGTCTTAGCAAAAGCTTGTGAACACACTAGAGGCAAAAATTCATAGCCTAATCTTCACCAAACTTGATCAGATTGTTTGTCTGCATCAAATCTTGGATGATTATATCATTGGGCCAGGTGGGGTCAACAAGTAGGTCACATTTTAGAAAAACCTTGTGAAAACACTTAAAAGGCCACATTTATGGCCCAATCTTCACCAAACTTGGCCAGCATGTTTGCCAGTATGAAATCTTACATATTTTTGAAGTGAGTCATGTGGATTCAGTAGGTTACTAAGTAAAATTCTAGAAAATGTTATCAACCCAGTGGCCATGCTAATGGTCCAATCTTCACCAAGATTCTAAAGTAAATAACTCTTAATTACTTTATGCCAGATTTGAGCCTACTAAAAGCCTTTGTCATCAGGTTAGCGATTAAGGGCCATCATGGCCCTCTTGTTTTATTTAGTTCTTTTTCCTGCTTTTTGCTCCTGTCTTGCCTGTCATGTTTTTTTTGTTTTTGTTTTTCTGAAAGTATCCATTTTTGACACACTATGAAATGTTCAGGCATTCAATATATAGCTTATCCAGTTACAGGAAGATTGCACAAGACAAACAACTTATATCTGAAGATAAACAATATAAAGAAAGGGTCAAGTTCAATGAAAACAAGCGTCTATTTGCGATACTTAATCTTATGATAATGATACATTTGTATCATACTATATAAATTTTAAAAATAGAGTATTACATAGACATACCTGCCTATCATATATATATATAAAATAGCAGACATTAATACATAATAAATAATAGGTGGTAAAGCGTCGGCTTGTGGATCAGGAGGTCCCTGGATCAAACCCCAGCCGTGTCAAACCAAAGACTTTAAAGTTGGTAGTACTGGCATCCCTCCTAACACTCGAAGCTAAAGGGACAGCATTACGCCTGACTCGTTGGTGTCAGTATAATGGACCGGCCGGGTTCAGTCCCTGGGCACCCTGTGCTATTATGATAGAAATGTTGCTGCACAGTATCGGCAAAATTGCTGGCAAATCCCATATAATAAGAGCAAAAGTGAGAAATTTTTAATTTTTTTTATGAAACTTAAATTTTGAAAATTATATCTTAACTAAAAAAAAAAAGATTATGACATCTAAACGAAAAGCAAGGTTTTAAAGATTTAGTTGGTGACTCTTAAACTTCTCAGCCAGTTGGATACCTCTAGTATAGTTTTGTACTTTTATGAAGGGCCTGTCATCTTAACCTTGACTCCAGTCCACTATCTCCTTAATTGTCAGAGGGAGACATTTACTGCATCTTTGTGAACAATTTAGATTGATTTTACACACTTGACCTATGTTAGTTTAAAGCTTTCATTACACTGGTGGCTGTTTCACATGGCATTGCATCCAAGTTTCATTGCTTGTTTCAATGTTTGCTTCCAGTAAATGTACACGCAAAGGTGATTTTCGTACTAAATATTGCACAAATTGTCTATACTACATGTCAGAATAAAAGCAGCTGCATATTTTCTCTCTAAAATTAACTTTAATGCATGGTTGATCATAGCCATGTTACAAATATATGACATGAAATGGCAGGTTGTTCTTGTTAACACGGCCTTTAATATATATATATATATTATGTATAAAATGTTATTCTTTTTATCACACAACCAATAAATCGACAGTTTTCTGGCATATAGCTTTGAATTGAAATTGAAGGTATGGGAATTTGGTGCAGAAAATGATGTCACAACAGGAAATGACAAGAAAAGGTCAACAAAACATCATCATATTTTTAATTTATTAAAACATTGTAATAAAGTTATGAACCTGTATTCAATATGTTGATGGGTATGAAACAGGGTGGAGATGGGTTTTAGTGTCAGCCATCAAGCAATCTAGACATACTTATCTCAAGTTTCTTGACCCCTAATTGCATGTTACTGTCATGTCTTGGTCCTTTATTGTATGCTCATGGCCTGTCTTCGTCCATATAACCCAGGGCCCACAATAGGGTTATTATGATCTCTGTGTATATATGATTCCTATGATGTTGGACCTGATATTGTGTGATTTAATTGCCAATGTTTTATATTTATTGTCCTTTATTTAAAAGTCCTCCATCATGTGCTATTCTTCTGTGACCCTTCAACTCCTGTGAACTATACACTTAAACCAGTAACATCTGTGAGTTCCCCTTCCTATTCTTTTTATTGCAATATCTTTAAAAAAGCAATTTTTAATGATTTAAAGGGTCATTAATTTGCATCATTTTTCTATCATCTCTCCCCACCCTGTGATCTCGCCATATACCTACCATTGTCACCTTTGACAGCACTGTCACACTAAAAAAATATTTTCCTGTTTGTTAAAAGAGTCCATACTTTGGTCATTATCCTGTGAGTCTCCCATGTGAGAACTGACCATATACCTACCATTGTGTGTCTCCCTCCCAGTGGTGTGAACTACAGTAACAGTTTTCTATTGTGACTACCCAGGCTACCCTGCATTCAGACTCCCATATACATTTGGTGGACACTTCACCTGCTCTACACAAACCCTGCACAGGCTGGTCACACAGAGCCAGATAGTGTAGATCCAGATCAGCCATGCCTGCTGGGAGTTGTCTGATCAGAATCTGTAATAATTCACTTCACCATCAACAATGTTATGTCTTGTGTCATTAGCATGTTGTTTGCTAAAATCTAAGATTTTGCTTACTAATAACTATAGCATGGTAGGGGTTACCCTATCTACAGTAGCCACAGTCTCTCAGTCTCTGTCACAGTTAGGAGTGCCTCCCACGACATCGTTTTAATATACACCTGGCTGTTGTTCCTTCTCTGTTATGAATGACAATATTTGCATAAATTTATAGAAAAAAACATACATTCTGTGTGTGTAATGGTGTGATGATGATACAATGTACATGGCTGTGAATTATTTGGGACACTAACTGCTCAGTAAAATGTTAATACTCATGCAGGATGTCTTCGTGATTATAGAATGCAGTCTGTGTGGTTTTATATAGTTGTTTGCACATTCCAGGAATGTTTACTATGTGCCTTTTTTCAGGGTTTGAAACTTGAGTTTAAATGGATTGGAAAGGATTATTATGTTAAATGCTTACAAATTAATGAAATTAGGTTGGAGTTGTAGAAAGTGTTAAAATATTTGGACATTGGAACATGTTTTGTCTTTTTAAGGAAATGCTATAAATGCTATAATTGTTTTTGTTTGGTTTTGATGTCTGAATCAAATTTTTCTGTCATCCAAAGACATTTTTTCTCATGAAATTCATACTGTGCCATTTCACTGCTATCATCTGGTGTACACAAAGGATAGTATAACACCCTGTCACATAATACTTAATCACATATGTATTTATATCTGATATCTTTTCATTATAAATAAGACATCTTTCTGGTACAATTATTCTGGTACAATTATTTAAATAAAAATACAACAACAACAAGATTTGACTTTCAACTCTTGAAGTATTTATTCAAAATGAGACAAAATTTAAAGTTAACTTGGCAGTATTGCGATATTGTTAGATTTGTTATCATCCAAAATACAGATACACACTTTACTTTACAAGTAGAGTTAGACTTGAAATAGAACTACTTCAAAGAAAGAGGTGAAACCTTATACCAGTATATTACATGACAGGTGTCAATGGTGCCAGTTTCATGGTTAGTTTGTTACTTCTTATTGTGCTGATTAGAGGTCTTGCTGTGTTTTGGAGAACACTTTTTTGTGATGTAAATTATGAACATGACTGGGTTTTCCATCAGATATAGCTAAAACTTTTCATATTAAAATAAATATTCGGAAATTTTTCACTGTACGTACATTTTTAAAAATTTATTTCGTTATGCAATCACGCACTGATAAGCATTTGAAGTTTTTTTGTATAGCCATCTGTTTTTTTCTGAATGAATAAGATTTATGATAGCAAAGTGCGTGGGCATATGATATTTAAATTTTCAAATTCTCTGGAGTTTTTATACAAAATATGTGCACATAATTCTGTTTATTTTTAAAACAATAAAGATGTTTAGTATTCCTACGGATTTTAGACAGACATGGATTAGTTTCTGAGATCAACTGATTACTAATTAGTAAAAGGAGTTCTTTCTCTGGACATTGAAAAGTCCTAAGAGAAGAAAAGGACAAATAAAGGAGAAATTAGAAATACCAAATATATTTTTCATGCATAATATTGGGTGTGGTAAGAAACTGAAGACTTACTATAGTTTGCATTGATATTGTGTGCAGACATCTACCTGACAAACAAAAACACCTGAGAAACACCTTTGGAACTTTTGACTATATTGGGTTAGGGTTAGTTGAAAGCTACTGTTGGTGGCAGATCTGTGTTAAACTAGTTGAGGAGAGAGGAAGGAAATGTTGATAAATGATGTGTGTTGATACAGATCATGTTTCTGTGGAAGAAGCGTAGGCGGCTGACAAATCCAATGGTAGGTGATCTTAAAGCTAAATCTATTGCTGCAGATATGAGAGAATTTCTTATTTTTGTGTAACACTATATCCCAAATTTATAAACCATACTATATTGTGGTTACTCATAACATTTTCATACTAACTGATTTAGTGTGAGTGCCCAAGGTCTTGTGGCCAACTAACCTGTGGTACACCACTTGTTATATCCAGACATAAGTCTGGGGTCTTCCTCCACAAATTATTAGCTGGACATCACAAATATGACTGTGTGTGTCGGTGGAATGTAACAAAAAAAAGATAAAAAATGGACAAGGTCTAGTAGTCAAGTTGCAGGACTACAGATTACAACTTCATGGATTTGAACCCCAAACTTGCCACAAGATTGCAATCCTAATGGGCAAGACTATTTAAGTTTTTTCCACGTATTTGCGTTTTAAGTTTGTATCAATAGTTTCCGTTTTTCTGTCAAAAGATGTGAGTGTTGTTATTGGGATTTTACAATATAACAGACATGGAAGTGTCACAAACTTGTAACTCCTCGGCCGCTCACAATGTGGGTTTGAAGGCCATTTACTTAAGGATTGGAAGGTGTTGCTTCCATGTGGAAAAGAATCGTGCAATCAGAATTTAGATTCTGATAACAGGGGTGTATTGTTGACAATATAAATAACTGAGTTAATTTTGAAATCAGTACATTATTTTGAACTCAGTACATTATTGGATATGTTTAATTGCTTAGACAGTTAAACTTACACTTCCCAAACTAAATTTCAGCAAATTGATTTGATATGCTTATAAATGTCTGTGGAGAGTTGGTTTCTTTCTGTGCAAGCTAGTGAAATACTTCCAGACTGATTGACCTTTGTGGTATTTGAGTTTGTTTTTATTAAAAGTAAATAAATACCTGTACACATAATATAACTTTTAGCTTGAAAGCTGTTAGTATGAAGCATTGATCTTTTTGTTATGGGTTATTTATTTTCGTTCTTTATAATCAGAGCTGTTTTGTAATGGGTGTTGTTTTATTTGTGCTGTCACCTGTTGGTTGGTAGTTTTAGAAAACAACAATTGCCAAGTGCAGAAATTGTGAAGTTCTCTCATCTTTCTAACCATTATGTCTACAACAATGATCATTTTGCTAACAAACAACTCTTTCCATTCTAGAGAATGGAACGGTTATACAGTATAATTTGTATGTGACATCTTTAATTGCTACATTTGTAAGCACATACTGATCAGTCAAGTGCAAAATAGGCAGATTTGAACCAGCTAGCTCCAGGAGAGTCACTTGATCAGGATCCCACTTTTTGCTGCCAAGTCTCAAGCAGTCTAACTGGCAGTCTTTAATATAATTATTTAATGACTAAATATAAGTGTAGAATATTAACAAATTAAGGATCCTAGGTTATTAACACAGTAAGCAGCATATGGGTTGTTATTGTGGCTTCGGAACTTTGATGATTTTTCAAGAAAACATTGATTCTCCCATTCAGTATACAGTATAATATATGTACTGTTTGTATATTAAACCTACCCAGTCCCCAAACTGTAGATGTTTAACAAAGGGTACACATTCTTTGATTAACCCTCAGCCTTCTTAAGCACAAGTTGGTTAGACATAAGCAAATAGTGCAGGTCCAGTTCAGGCAGGACGTGCTGGGAGTTGGGTCATTATGACCTGCACCAGTTGCTGTAAAGTCTCTTACAATATTTCTTGTTACCTTTGCATGTTGTTAGACCATTGCTAGGACTTGGTATTTTTTTGTTACTGTCTACAGCAAGGGAAGGGTGAGGCATATCTGGAACATAATTGGATATTTATATTTATGTATGGAAATGAGTATTTGAACAAGGAAAGTTAAATGTACATAGCTGTTGATTTGCTTACAGTGGTTGATGTTTGTTTTATTGGGGTTAAAGTTCTTGTTTGAAGTTAAATGTAAGCCCAAGCTATTGTGTGAAGGTTGATGTATATGGTGTTGAATTGTTACATGTAAGGTAAGTTTATAACCTAGCCCTTCAACAGGTCTAACAAACATGGCAGTTTATTAGTGTTGGGAAATTGGTTGCAAATCATAATTGATCATGTGTTGGAATCGGTTGCCACTTCCGTAGCAATTTCACTGTATATAATCGGTTTATTAATCTACATGGTGCAATGTTCACAAATTGTTTTTGATTGTTAGCTTACATAATTACTCGACTTTCTACAAAACATTTGGTACAAAATCTTGTAAAATCCACACTTCTACTTTAGTTGTTTTTTTTCCCAGATGCTTGTAAATCTCACGGGCTGCCATTTTAATTTTCAGAGTGATTTCCCTTTATGGTCGGATAAGTGTAAAAGACAGAACCTGTACCTTTATTTGATGTGTGTTTACACTCTTTTGTTAATAGATTAGGAGAGAATGACATCCGTTATCGACATCAAGAAGCTTTTACATGCCGCTAATCAATATCTTCTAATCATCAGCACATCACTACAGTTTATACTTGGCAAGGATCTGTCCATTTACATATGCACCTTAACTATGATACATTTAATTTTATAAAGTCAATTTCAACAAATAAATAGACTTAGCTCAGCTATTTAGACATTGAATATACCAGCATTCCAGTATACTGCGACAGACCTTACATTTAGCGTGATATATTTCACAAGTGGTACTGGCTAATAATTGAGGTTATGTTATAAAAAAGGCTTTATGTAAAATAAAGAATTATTTTTTAAAACTGCTAAAGTTTTAGTTAACTAAAACAGAGCTAGGATGTTGTGTTATGCATTAGCTATAGGCAAACTGACTGATACCACCCTTAAATGGTAATGTTATGCATACTGCACAGTTGGATAAAAGAGAAGAAAGAAAATAGCAGTGGGTTTACATTTACTATCTAAATACTATATATATAACTGAATACAAAGTTAAAGAAATATTTATTTCTTTGCAAACAAGTAGATGGTGGATTATACAAAGGTCAGTGCATTAATCTATCTTGGTCTCAACTGCAGTATATACATCTTTGCATCCATCATTCTGCATACACTGTTCATACTCACACCCTACCTATATTATCTTGCTATCATTGGGTGCTGTTTACTTGTGTTCAGATAAAAGGAAAACTCTTAATCTACTTAGGCCATTGCATCCAAGGATTGAACCTGCAACCTCCATAATTCTTTAGGCGGACTCTGTTCCTTACTCACTTCATGAATTATTATTTTTTTGTTAAATTTTGTACTCATTGAATTGGAAAGATTTATTATGCCACCAGATATGAAGTAAATGGGGGATTGGGAATAATGAGAGACATTAATGAATAGTCTCCCCTGAAAAATCCCTCAATGCAAGTAGATTCTTTTTATGTATTGATCACAATGAGATGGCTAACGACTGAGCGTACTAGTATGTATTGAAATAAAAATAACACATATTGACGGAAAAGGGCATTTATTATTTATGCCATATAGCAATTGTTTAAACACAAAAAGGATTGTAATTTTTTTGAAATACATATCTGTGTGGCAAACAACGCCACTAATATGAATATAAACAAAGAAAACGATGGATTTCAGTACAATGAGAAACAAAAAAAATTGTAACAAATTTATATCAGTAAAAAAGTATATAAAATAGACAAGAAACTAAATAGTATCTAAAATACAGAAAATAGGTATTGAAATTGTTTAAAAAGTGGTGGAGGTGTGGTTGGTGGTGGGTCTCGAAAAATAATTGCGCTTCTGAGAAAGGGTCTCGTCTTGTTGAGTTTCTGGTAAGAAAGACTGTAAGACTGTATAGAATTTGATAGGTTAAAGACGATCACGTGGTAAAAATCTAAACAATCATTAGTTACTTAATATGCAAATTATTGTTGACGTAATTAATACGCACCATTGTAATTTCTGTTTATGATAATACTGCTCAATGACATAAAAAACTTTATGTTGGCATAAACTTTAATTTACACGATTTTTATGCTTAGGGTTTTTTGGAGTGTATGTTGATTTTTTTTACCTTTCTTGTGATACCCATGTTTACCACCATCAACAAACACCTCCATTTTCTTGTTTAAATAACATCTCTATAAGTACTTAAATAGATTTAAAGCTTATATTTATGTAAAAGCAAGAAATTCCACTGTTTGTAATTGCATTATCTACAAAAGAGCAGGCGGTAAAGTCCAAGACTTTTAACTTAAAGGACCTACCTACTGTTTGGAATATCTCGGATATTAACAAACAAGGGAGACAACTTCCATTTCAACACTGTACCCTAGAGGAGTCCTGTTTGCCAGTCCATCAGTAGGTTAGATTCATCTCTGCTATATTTGGGGTACTGTTAGTCACAGTTTGATGAAAACTTTACAGTATGGGCAAGTACCAAACCTAAAAAATGTTTCTGAAGAGGTACAATCTCTAATCTCCTAAGAGTCTCAAAAGATTCATAAAATATTCGTAGAACAGGAGAACATACTATGAAACACTTCCTCCACTAGTGCTAATATGAGAATCCCCTAGATGGCGCTATAGTGTCTGGAACTGGTCACTAATTGATTACTAATTGGCCACCTGCCCTTTCTGAAAGAGATGTCATGACATTTCTTCTTCACCAGTGGCTGGTTGCTGTACATCTAGGATTCATTTATGTAACAATCTCTTATTACTGCATACAATGGCACATTTTTGTCAATGCATCAATTGTTCTTTGTATTATTGTTTGTAAACTGGGCTAAATGGAACATATTTGTTGTAAACACATATGAAATTAAGCATTCATTTTCATAAATATGAAATCATAAACCTTTTCACAACCTTTTTCATTCTTAGACTTAACATTACATCAACACAGCTATGACTATTCTTTTAATTCCAACTACTATTTGTCAAGGATCATAGACCGTAATTAAACTTTTTCTAAAGTTAAACATGTATTTTAAAGCTGACAAAAAAGGTGTATTACTTCAATATTTAAGCAACTTAAAGCAATCTGGAATTGATTGAGTAGGGGTTAGGGGTGGATTTGTCCAATTCTGTGTTGTTTAAACACTATATAAAAAGTTCAAAATATAATCTGCATGTGTAAGGTAAATAGTCAAAAGATACAAGTTTCTTAGGCCCACTGGACTGAGTGGCATTTTCAACTGTTTATCCATCACAGAAATCAATGAAAGTCGAACACAATTATATATCCTATCATCACTGTCTCAAATCCAACTTGTTGGCTTGCACCCATTATGGAATGTGTTTGAAATTTGTTATTGTGTTGTTGTATTTTCAGTAAAGTTGTAACTACTTGGTGCTATCCAGATAAGTGTGTTTTGTATTTTAGAAATAGCCAGGGTGTACTGAATAGTTAAAAGTTGTAACAAACTTTGTACCACTTCCACTTCAGACCACATATATCAAAGGGGGTATCCAACAGTTTGCTTATATAAAATATAAATAACAATATCAAACCACTGTTTATCTCAAAAGTCAGTGGTCACATGGTTTTCTAAGTTTAAAAATAGCTATCTCTGCAGCGTGTTTGCAAACTTAGACTATAAATGATGTGTAGTTTTCAAAGAAATTTATATCACCACACATGTGTCTTCATAACATTTGAAAAAAAACACAGATTTAATTAATTTATTTTTTTTTTTGATCACAAGTTCTTGCATTCCTTAATATCCAAAATTCTGAAGCTCACAATAAGATGTCAGGTGGACTTGCGGCATGAAGTTTATTTATTTAGAAAGTAGTCCTTTCTGATGTGCCTGATTGAATGGTGATGTAAATATTATTACTCTGCATAATATATCTTATATTATAGATTTTGGTAGGTAATACTTCTTGTATAGTTGTCCCAACCTTGCGTCCATACAGACATAAGTTCCCTGTTGTTGTCAAATCCAAGCAATAGTATGTTTGAAATCTTGCAATATCATTCCATTGCAGGCATGCATCATAACATATACAATATAATACTTTGTGTTTTTTGCTGTTTTTTAGGACTGGCCGTTTTTCTTACACATGTATCTGTCATGACCATTCATTGTTCAGTCCTGAGCTCACTGACTGTTACACTAAGTGTGTGTTGTTTGTATCATTTCAGATCTGTCACCATCCAGGGTGCACCCAGAACAATGAGCACCGCCCAATGTTACTGTGTCAGGAGTGTGATAACAACATCCACCTGCGGGCCGAGACTGCGGGGCACCTGGTACTGGATCTACCCAGGAGGAAAAGCAGTAAGTTATATCCCCTGGCTCAATCAACATTTGTCATTTGTAGCTTTATTATACTGTGAATAATGAGAACTATTTGTCATCTGGTGTTCGAAATGGCATCACGGTGATGCACAGTTTAAAGTGTTCTCTGCAAGTATTATCAAAATGTATAGTTCTGAGTGACTACTCAGTAAATAGACTGGAATAAAAGTTCACAAATGTCTTTCTTGACATGCCAACTGATATAATCAAATTTGATAGTTCAAGGTTGGATTTTCTAAGTAATAACCCTGGTTCAACCTGCCAATTTTTGATACTCAATGCTGGTGGTCATTTGGGGTGCAAGTTCTACCAAACTTTTAATCCTCAGTATAACTAGTGTGTATATTATACTGAAACTCAAGACCTGTCTTTCTAGTGGTCATCATACTGCCTGATATAAGGAAGTGTGATAGATTTAGTATTGTCAGAAATATGGTACTGGCTGGTCCATATTGTTACACATACTAGTAAAAGTTAAGTATGACAGAACTACTAAGCTTCTCACCATACTGTGACAGCAAATGTAGTGTTCACCATACTGTGACAGCAAATGTAGTGTTTGCCATACTGTGACAGCAAATGAAGTGTTAGCCATACTTTGACAGCAAATGCAGTGTTTGCCATACTATGACAGCAAATGTAGTGTTTGCCATACTTTGACAGCAAATGCGGTGTTTGCCATTCTGCGACAGCAAATGTAGTGTTCACCATACTGTGACAGCAAATGTAGTGTTCACCATACTGTGACAGCAAATGTAGTGTTCACCATACTGTGACAGCAAATGAAGTGTTAGCCATACTGTGACAGCAAATGCGGTGTTTGCCATACTGTGACAGCAAATGAAGTGTTAGCCATACTGTGACAGCAAATGCGGTGTTTGCCATACTGTGACAGCAAATGTAGTGTTTGCCATACTGTGACAGCAATTGAAGTGTTAGCCATACTGTGACAGCAAATGCGGTGTTTGCAATACTATGACAGCAAATGTAGTGTTTGCCATACTGTGACAGCAAATGTAGTGTTTGCCATACTGTGACAGCAAATGTAGTGGTTGCCATTCTGTGACAGCAAGTGTATTGTTTGCCATACTGTGACAGCAAATGTAGTGTTTGCCATACTGTGACAGAAAATGTATTGTTTGCCATACTGTGACAGCAAATGTAGTGTTTGCCATACTGTGACAGCAGATGTAGTGTTCACTATACAGTGACAGTAAATGTAGTGTTTGCCATACTGTGACAGCAAATGTAGTGTTTGCCATACTGTGACAGCAAATGTAGTGTTTGCCATACTGTGACAGCAGATGTAGTGTTTACTATACTGTGACAGCAAATGTAGTGTTTGCCATACTGTGACAGCAAATGCAGTGTTTGCCATTCTGTGACAGCAAGTGTATTGTTTGCCATACTGTGACAGCAAATGTAGTGTTTGCCATACTGTGACAGAAAATGTATTGTTTGCCATACTGTGACAGCAAATGTAGTGTTTGCCATACTGTGACAGCAGATGTAGTGTTCACTATACTGTGACAGCAAATGTAGTGTTTGCCATACTGTGACAGCAAATGCAGTGTTTGCCATTCTGTGACAGCAAATGTAGTGTTTGCCATTCTGTGACAGCAAATGTAGTGTTTGCCATACTGTGACAGCAAATGCAGTGTTTGCCATTCTGTGACAGCAAATGTAGTGTTTGCCATTCTGTGACAGCAAGTGTATTGTTTGCTATACTGTGACAGCAAATGCAGTGTTTGCCATTTTGTGACAGCAAGTGTATTGTTGCTATGCTGTGACAGCAAATGTAGTGTTTGCCATTCTGTGACAGCAAGTGTATTGTTTGCTATACTGTGACAGCAAATGCAGTGTTTGCCATTCTGTAACAGCAAGTGTATTGTTTTCCATACTGTGACAGCAAATGTAGTGTTTGCCATTCTGTGACAGCAAGTGTATTGTTTGCTATACTGTGACAGCAAATGCAGTGTTTGCCATACCGAAATAGCAAATGTAGTGTTTGCCATACTGTGACAGCAAATGTAGTGTTCGCCATACTGTAATAGTAAATGTAGTGTTTGCCATACTGTAATAGCAAATGAAGTGTTTGCCATACTGTGACAGCAAATGTAGTGTTCGCCATACTGTGACAGCAAATGTAGTGTTTGCCATTCTGTGACAGCAGATGTAGTGTTCACTATACTGTGACAGCAAATGTAGTGTTTGCCATACTGTGACAGTAAATATAGTGTTTGCCATACTGTGACAGCAGATTTAGTGTTCACTATACTGTGACAGCAAATGTAGTGTTTGCCATACTGTGACAGCAAATGCAGTGTTTGCCATTCTGTGACAGCAAATGTAGTGTTTGCCATTCTGTGACAGCAAGTGTATTGTTTGCTATACTGTGACAGCAAATGCAGTGTTTGCCATTTTGTGACAGCAAGTGTATTGTTGCTATGCTGTGACAGCAAATGTAGTGTTTGCCATTCTGTGACAGCAAGTGTATTGTTTGCTATATTGTGACAGCAAATGCAGTGTTTGCCATTCTGTGACAGCAAGTGTATTGTTTTCCATACTGTGACAGCAAATGTAGTGTTTGCCATTCTGTGACAGCAAGTGTATTGTTTGCTATACTGTGACAGCAAATGCAGTGTTTGCCATACCGAAATAGCAAATGTAGTGTTTGCCATACTGTGACAGCAAATGTAGTGTTCGCCATACTGTAATAGCAAATGTAGTGTTTGCCATACTGTAATAGCAAATGAAGTGTTTGCCATACTGTGACAGCAAATGTAGTGTTCGCCATACTGTGACAGCAAATGTAGTGTTCGCCATACTGTGACAGCAAATGTAGTGTTTGCCATTCTGTGACAGCAAAAGTAGTGTTTGCCATACTATGACAGCAAATGTAGTGTTAGCCATACTGTAACAGCAAAAGTAGTGTTTGCCATACTTTGACAGCTAATGAAGTGTTTGCCATACTATGACAGCTAATGTAGTGTTCGCCATACTGTGACAGCAAATGTAGTGTTCGCCATACTGTGACAGCTAATCTAGTGTTTGCCATACTGTGACAGCAAATGTAGTGTTCGCCATACTGTGACAGCTAATCTAGTGTTTGCCATACTGTGACAGCAAATAAAGTGTTCACCATACTGTGATGGCAAATGAAGTGTTTGTCATACTGTGACACAAAATGAAGTGTTTGCCATACTGTGACAGCAAATGTAGTGTTTGCTATACTGTGACAGCAAATGCAGTGTTAGCTTAACTTTGACAGCAAATGTAGTGTTTGCCATATGTAGTGTTTGCCCTAACAAGGTACCACACCTCATATTCTCCTGGCACTGGGGTGACCATAACCACCCTCACAAGATACCACACCTCATATTCTCCTGGCACTGGGGTGACCATAACCACCCTAACAAGGTACCACACCTCATATTCTCCTGGCACTGGGGTGACCATAATCATGCTAACAAGATACCACACCTCATATTCTCCTGGCACTGGGGTGACCATAACCACCCTAACAAGGTACCACACCTCATATTCTCCTGGCACTGGGGTGACCATAACCACCCTCACAAGATACCACACCTCATATTCTCCTGGCACTGGGGTGACCATAACCACCCTAACAAGATACCACACGTCATATTCTCCTGGTACTGGGGTGACCATAATCATGCTAACAAAATACCACACCTCATATTCTCCTGGTACTGGGGTGACCATAATCATGCTAACAAGATACAACACCTCATATTCGCCTGGCACTGGGGTGACCATAACCACCCTAACAAGTTACCACACCTCATATCCTCCTGGCACTGGGGTGACACAATCACCCTAACAAGATACCACACCTCATATTCTCCTGGCACTGGGGTGACCAATTCTGTAACAATCCTTATTACTCTGCTTGTTTCTTTATTACCACCAGCATAAAGCAGTTGTACACCATTGAAAGAAGAGCTTTCTGCAGGCAAAGCAGAAAATCTTTGGTTGCTGTGCTATTGTTGTACAATCCTCAAAGGACATAATTTGAAACTTTAAGGGTTGTAAAGGTTGATGTAAAAATGTATTGGGTAGTTTCTGGTGTAACATTTTTTTCACTGTTTTGGTTGCTGTAAAATTTAATATAGCATGGACAAGCTGTAGATCGATTATCAGTGACCATATGTCATGCAGAGTGTGGCCTTGTGTTAACTGAACTAACTCAATTGTTATAAATTGTAAAATGACATTTGTGGATACAAAACAAATCCACAGTTTCCCTGAGTCAGCCCAAGATGCATGGACAGGGGCCATGATAAAGACTTTCCAGAGATGGACTCTGGGGATTAACCTCACAAAGTAATAGTGACAATAACTATTTTTCCAGATATCATGGAGAGTTTTTTTTATGCTTTGTTTTAACATCCCACAAACAAACTTTGTTAATTGTTTACATCCAAATTATTGTTACCTTTACTGTTATATGAGCATTTATCATGTTACCATGATGCTACCTTAACTGTGTCGGTTTGATGTAAAAAAAACAACAAAATCATGATCCTATACCAGGTCACACGTGCGACACTAAAATCACGCGCCATTTGTTAGCAAAATCATTCAGCAATAGCATTCCATGCATCTGCATACTGCATTATTCCTTTAGCTTAGGTCAGCATGGGTTTGGTGGCAAACAATTTCAAGCCATGATTTGTAATGACTGTGTTTGTTACTACTTTAATAAGCAGATTTTATGCAAAGATGCTATACTATTGCAAATTTTACACCTGTTGCATTTCAACCAGAGATCAAAGCTGGGGCCTATCCAAACTGTATGCAATAGTGTGAATATGTGTGTTGCAGCCCATGGCCTGACAGCACGGTTCACCCACTCAAACTCTTCACCCACCCTGCCCCACCAGCCCAGCTACACCCAGTCCAGTATGGACATAGAGGAGGTAGACAGAGATGATGGGTCAGAGGAGACAACAGTTGCGATGGACATGGATCATCAGAGACGCAACTCCAGGTATGAGTCTGGCACACATTTTTTTAGATGTTTTCTTTAAATTTTGTTGGCTATCCTGTATTACTCGTTTCCTTGTTAACCAGGTTTTAATTAGGAAAATCCTGGTTATTAGATTGGGGTATGTCGTTGGGCAGGTGGGCAGACATCAACATTTCATTAAGTTTTTTGTCAATGTTGTCTTAACCATTCAAGGTAGAGCTTTGAAACTTAACATTGTTTTCTGACATCACTGTAGCAATTATCAGGACATGTTTCATAACCCCTGTCTCTATTTTGCTACAGTTATGCCACATTTTTACTGCCCCTTTTTCACTTAGAATTTTCATTAAGTTTGTTGTCAAAGTTGTATTTTTCTCAGTAACCGTTCAAGATAGATCTTTGAAACTTGACATAGTTGTCTCACATCACCGTAGCAATTATCAGGACAAGTTTCATAACATTACACAGAATTGTTAATCTAGACGTAGAATGAAAACCTGGTTTCTTGTTACTTTTTAAAGATACTTTTCCTAAAATAGTCAATTATGCCATCAGGGAATACATACGGGCAGTGTTTCTGAGAGAAAATATTGCTTTACCTCTCATTAGTCAGTTTAGGACCACATAGACTTATTTGAGATAGTTGTTCAGCTAGCTTGCTTTATGCAGCTCCTAAAATAACTCTGGGTTTTGAGTTCAATTTTCGGACAAGAAATGTCATGTTGGGAGGTTTTCTAGCTGACCTGCCAGATCACCATTGGTTCTTTACTGGCCATTTTTCTTTCTTCACCAATAAATGGTGGACAGTTCCTGCTTTACCAATATTGTCAAGTAGGATGTTACAGAAAACGAACAACACAGCAAAATACTTTTCAAAGCCTTTAATATAAAATAGCTGGGTCTAACCAAAAGCAACTTATTCCTGGGCCAACATAAACCTCCCATCATAAAGCACAATCCTACAAAATACATTTACTGATATAACAAGTCCTTATAATATCTAGAACTAGGCACTTTAAGACCATACACTGTACAGTATTGACAATTGTTTATGTCATCCCTGTGTTCAAAGCCTGACAAGGTTTAGCAATATTTGGGTTGGGGATTATTGGTTCATCTAGCATGGATTATACTTATCCAGTAGGGGTCAGTCGGGGTCCAGTCTGAATATGGCCCATGGAAATGCGGAGAAGATTGCCAAGATAGATGTGTAATACAAAACAATGGAAGGTCAGGTGAATGTAAAATGTATAGGGCAGGATTAAGTGCACCAAGAAATGTTTCCAGCTTCTTTTAGAACATTGAACATACAATATGTGCGTTTGAAGCAGAGTTAAGGCTGCAGATCAGGCTAGAGACATGATTCAAAGACAAGTTGAGATATTATACAACTAAAGCAAAGCCAAGATTAACCAGCTAGGAAGCTTTACTTAGATACTATGAATCCAACTAAACAATGCTGATTTCTTCACCTTGTTTGACTTGATTACAACTAATCATCATTTGATCCAGCAAAACAACCACATTCAGACTCCACACATTGTGAGTCGTATACAGTTAAAACCATAATTCCAACAGAACAACCACATTCAGAATCTACACACTGCGAGCCATAAACAGTTAAAACCATAATTCCAACAGAACAACCACATTCGGAATCTACACACTGTGAGTCGTATACAGTAAAAACCATAATTTCAACAGAACGACCACATTCAGAATCTACACACTGCGAGCCATAAACAGTTAAAACCATAATTCCAACAGAACAACCATATTCAGACTCAACACACTGTGGGCATAAACAGTTCAAACCATAATTCCAATAGAACAACCACTTCAGACTCTACACACTGTGAGCCATAAACAGTTAAAACCATAATTCCAACAGAACAACCACATTCAGACTCCACACACTGCGAGTTATAAACCATAATTCCAGAGCCATCATTATCATATAAAACATATGTATGTGGGTTTTATTAACTTTTACTAATGGCTCAGGTTTTTTTAAATAAAAATACCTTGATATATTTGTGAAATGTATTTAAAGAAATTACTACCCCCCATAAAGTATGATGCAATAGTAAATGCATCAAGCCATTAATGTGGTCTAAACCAATCTACTTGTACATTGTCTCAGTGTTTTGTCATGTTCATGACTATAATTAATAGAGTGACTTTATAAGCAAGTGCTCATACATGCACATGTTTTTTCTCGTGTTTATAAATGTTAAGATGTTGTTCCTTAATTCACTTACCCTTACTGGCACAATTATAATTAATCAGAACATTTGCAGACATATTTACTAGAAACGTTACTTTTTATGTTGTATTTGCATAACACTCACTTACTGAGATCACTTTGATTAGATTTAAAACTCCTTGCCCTCTTAACATTCAGTTTCCTATCCCAGTTGTTCTA
This sequence comes from Sinonovacula constricta, assembly GCA_007844125.1. Taxonomy (NCBI): domain Eukaryota; kingdom Metazoa; phylum Mollusca; class Bivalvia; order Cardiida; family Solecurtidae; genus Sinonovacula; species Sinonovacula constricta. The sequence continues at coordinate 43,362,160 of CM017566.1, forward strand.
CATAGACATTTGTTTGGGGTCTTTCTCCACCAAATATAGCAGTTGTTGTACACAGACATTTGTCTGGGGTCTATCTACACCAAATATACCAGTTGTTCTACATAGACATTTGTCTGGGGTCTTTCTCCACCAAATATACCAGTTGTTCTACATAGACATTTGTCTGGGGTCTTTCTCCACCAAATATACCAGTTGTTGTACAGACATTTGTCTGGGGTCTTTCTCCACCAAATATAGCAGTTGTTGTACACAGACATTTGTCTGGGGTCTTTCTCCACCAAATATACCAGTTGTTCTACATAGACATTTGTCTGGGGTCTTTCTCCACCAAATATACCAGTTGTTGTACAGACATTTGTCTGGGGTCTTTCTCCACCAAATATAGCAGTTGTTGTACACAGACATTTGTCTGGGGTCTATCTACACCAAATATACCAGTTGTTCTACATAGACATTTGTCTGGGGTCTTTCTCCACCAAATATACCAGTTGTTCTACATAGACATTTATCTGGGGTCTTTCTCCACCAAATATAGCAGTTGTTCTACACAGACATTTGTCTGGAGTCTTTCTACACCAAATATAGCAGTTGTTCTACACAGACATTTGTCTGGAGTCTTTCTCCACCAAATATAGCAGTTGTTCTACATAGACATTTGTCTGGAGTCTTTCTCCACCAAATATAGCAGTTGTTCTACATAGACATTTGTCTGGGGTCTATCTCCACCAAATATACCAGTTGTTCTACATAGACATTTGTCTGGGGTCTTTCTCCACCAAATATACCAGTTGTTCTACATAGACATTTGTCTGGGGTCTTTCTACACCAAATATACCAGTTGTTGTACACAGACATTTGTCTGGGGTCTTTCTCCACCAAATATACCAGTTGTTCTACACAGACATTTGTCTGGGGTCTTTCTACACCAAATATACCAGTTGTTCTACATAGACATTTGTCTGGGGTCTATCTACACCAAATATAGCAGTTGTTCTACATAGACATTTGTTTGGGGTCTTTCTCCACCAAATATACCAGTTGTTCTACATAGACATTTGTCTAGGGTCTTTCTACACCAAATATAGCAGTTGTTCTACATAGACATTTGTCTGGGGTCTATCTCCACCAAATATAGCAGTTGTTCTACACAGACATTTGTCTGGGGTCTTTCTCCACCAAATATAGCAGTTGTTCTACATAGACATTTGTCTGGGGTCTTTCTCCACCAAATATACCAGTTGTTCTACACAGACATTTGTCTGGGGTCTTTCTCCACCAAATATACCAGTTGTTCTACATAGACATTTGTCTGGGGTCTATCTACACCAAATATACCAGTTGTTCTACATAGACATTTGTTTGGGGTCTTTCTCCACCAAATATACCAGTTGTTCTACAGACATTTGTCTGGGGTCTTTCTCCACCAAATATACCAATTGTTCTACATAGACATTTGTCTGGAGTCTTTCTACACCAAATATACCAGTTGTTGTACACAGACATTTGTCTGGGGTCTTTCTCCACCAAATATAGCAGTTGTTATACAGACATTTGTCTGGGGTCTTTCTCCACCAAATATACCAGTTGTTCTACAGACATTTGTCTGGGGTCTTTCTCCACCAAATATAGCAGTTGTTATACAGACATTTGTCTGGGGTCTATCTACACCAAATATACCAGTTGTTGTACACAGACATTTGTCTGGGGACTTTCTCCACCAAATATACCAGTTGCTCTACATAGACATTTGTCTGGGGTCTATCTACACCAAATATAGCAGTTGTTGTACACAGACATTTGTCTGGGGTCTTTCTCCACCAAATATAGCAGTTGTTATACAGACATTTGTCTGGGGTCTATCTACACCAAATATACCAGTTGTTGTACACAGACATTTGTCTGGGGACTTTCTCCACCAAATATACCAGTTGCTCTACATAGACATTTGTCTGGGGTCTATCTACACCAAATATAGCAGTTGTTGTACACAGACATTTGTCTGGGGTCTATCTCCACCAAATATAGCAGTTGTTGTACACAGACATTTGTCTGGGGTCTATCTACAACAAATATACCAGTTGTTCTACATAGACATTTGTTTGGGGTCTTTCTCCACCAAATATACCAGTTGTTCTACATAGACATTTGTCTAGGGTCTTTCTCCACCAAATATACCAATTGTTCTACAGACATTTGTCTAGGGTCTTTCTCCACCAAATATAGCAGTTGTTGTACACAGACATTTGTCTGGGGTCTATCTACACCAAATATAGCAGTTGTTGTACATAGACATTTGCCTGGGGTCTATCTCCACCAAATATAGCAGTTGTTCTACATAGACATTTGTCTGGGGTCTTTCTACACCAAATATACCAGTTGTTGTACACAGACATTTGTCTGGGGTCTTTCTACACCAAATATACCAGTTGTTGTACACAGACATTTGTCAGGGGTCTTTCTACACCAAATATACCAGTTGTTCTACATAGACATTTGTCTGGGGTCTATCTCCACCAAATATAGCAGTTGTTCTACATAGACATTTGTCTGGGGTCTTTCTACACCAAATATACCAGTTGTTGTACACAGACATTTGTCTGGGGTCTTTCTACACCAAATATACCAGTTGTTGTACACAGACATTTGTCTGGGGTCTTTCTACACCAAATATAGCAGTTGTTCTACATAGACATTTGTCTGGAGTCTTTCTACACCAAATATAGCAGTTGTTGTACACAGACATTTGTCTGGGGTCTATCTACACCAAATATAGCAGTTGTTGTACACAGACATTTGTCTGGGGTCTATCTACACCAAATATAGCAGTTGCTCTACATAGACATTTGTCTGGGGTCTATCTACATCAAATATAGCAGTTGTTGTACACAGACATTTGTCTGGGGTCTATCTACACCAAATATACCAGTTGTTCTACATAGACATTTGTCTGGGGTCTTTCTCCACCAAATATAGCAGTTGTTGTACACAGACATTTGTCTGGGGTCTTTCTACACCAAATATACCAGTTGTTGTACACAGACATTTGTCTGGGGTCTTTCTACACCAAATATAGCAGTTGTTCTACATAGACATTTGTCTGGAGTCTTTCTACACCAAATATAGCAGTTGTTGTACACAGACATTTGTCTGGGGTCTATCTACACCAAATATAGCAGTTGTTGTACACAGACATTTGTCTGGGGTCTATCTACACCAAATATAGCAGTTGCTCTACATAGACATTTGTCTGGGGTCTATCTACACCAAATATAGCAGTTGTTGTACATAGACATTTGTCTGGAGTCTTTCTACACCAAATATAGCAGTTGTTGTACATAGACATTTGTCTGGAGTCTTTCTCCACCAAATATAGCAGTTGTTGTACACAGACATTTGTCTGGGGTCTTTCTCCACCAAATATACCAGTTGTTATACAGACATTTGTCTGGGGTCTATCTCCACCAAATATACCAGTTGTTCTACATAGACATTTGTCTGGAGTCTTTCTACACCAAATATACCAGTTGTTCTACAGACATTTGTCTGGAGTCTTTCTCCACCAAATATAGCAGTTGTTCTACATAGACATTTGTCTGGAGTCTTTCTACACCAAATATAGCAGTTGTTCTACATAGACATTTGTCTGGGGTCTATCTACACCAAATATAGCAGTTGTTGTACATAGACATTTGTCTGGGGTCTTTCTCCACCAAATATACCAGTTGTTCTACACAGACATTTGTCTGGGGTCTTTCTCCACCAAATATAGCAGTTGTTCTACATAGACATTTGTCTGGGGTCTATCTACACCAAATATACCAGTTGTTCTACATAGACATTTGTCTGGGGTCTTTCTCCACCAAATATAGCAGTTGTTGTACATAGACATTTGTCTGGGGTCTTTCTCCACCAAATATACCAGTTGTTCTACACAGACATTTGTCTGGGGTCTTTCTCCACCAAATATAGCAGTTGTTCTACATAGACATTTGTCTGGAGTCATTCTACACCAAATATACCAGTTGTTCTACATAGACATTTGTTTGGGGTCTTTCTCCACCAAATATAGCAGTTGTTCTACATAGACATTTGTCTGGGGTCTATCTCCACCAAATTAAGTTAAATACCATTTTGGTTTTGGAATCAGTGACAAAAATGTCAGGGCGCATCCTTGGCATAGTGGTAGAGCCACAGATTTGTACTCCTCTGATCGCTTAGCCTCTCGCCGTGTAGGTTTGAGTCCCATTCGGGGCGAAGGACTAAATGTGGGAAGGTCTTCCAGCTGACTTGCAGTGCGCTGGTGGTTCTACTCAGACATATGTCTGGGGTCTTCCTCCACCAAAAAGCTGGACGTTGCTACAATGATCATAAATGGTCACTGCAATGTTTTTCAAAAACAAACAAAGCAAATCTTATGGACTATACACAGTAACGTCATATACTAACAACTGTAGCCAAAAAATATGAAAAATATTTCTGCATTGTATTTTTCAGTGTGGATATCAATTCAAGGAATTTGTTTTTCACTCAAAATCATCCTTCTCATGGTCTAAGTCTAAGTGTCAGCTACCTGACTGTCATATAGCAGCTTCTCTCCTCCAATTACCTGATCACATCATGTCAGCCCTGTCAACATCTCCATCTAGTTTATACAGGGTCATGGCCTGCAAATAATGCCAAGATTGTTTACACAAGCTTCAATATTCTGGCTAATAAATCAGCTTCATTAGGTAAGGTCAATACAAATGACAGTCCCTGCTGGAGTTATGATAAAAGTTGAGAGGTTGGTTTTGACAACATGTACAAGAATTAATATAAAAAAAAATCATGCCCCACATGTGACTTATTAATTTGAATAGAAAAGTTTCAATTAAAAGAAAATTTTTGAGATATAAGGATTTTCAAGAAAAAGAAATGTTTTTTAGTGTCTTTTTTAGGAATATCCGAGATCTTGATAAAACATTGCTAGATAGTAAGAAAGGAAATAAGACGGAAATTCATTCATGTACAAATGTCTTACCTAATGAAGAGATTGTTGTAATTGTTTCTTTGAAGGACATAAGATTTTATTTTGTGCTGTTTCAGTGCTGAAACCCATGACAATGGAGAGATGGTAAAAAAATTGAAGAGGAAGAAAGTTGTCAAGGCAAAGAGGCGTCATACCACAGTATGGTTTTTCTCTTCATTCTTACCATTACATCATGTAACATTTTCAGTATATTGGAGATAATCTTAAAAAGAATGACAGTATTAAGAGTGAAATTGCTTGGAAAACATAGAAGTTTCTGATTATATCAAGTGCAGAAAATATGTTGGTATTAATAAGGATTGTTTAGCTTAGATTTTATTAAATTGGTCAAAAATATATACAGATGGTATCAAATGCTGCCTTGAAATGAAGAAATCATCAATAAGTCTGTACAAAGATTGCTAATCATGGTAGCATAATATCACTTGCATAATTACCATTAACTTCTTATTTAACGCCCACGAGGGCATTACATTTTCCAAAAAGGGGGCACTAATTAAAATTCAGTTGTCTGTACTTTTATAAGTTTTTAAAGTTAAATTTAATTTAGTTAAAAGTTAAGTTAACACTGTTACTCATAGGATTATCGGATCGTTGAAGATTTTATATGGACAGATGTTGAATAAAAATAGTTCAGTTTTGCAAACATGTTTTTAAATAGTTTGTTCCTTCATTTTTTTCCCCTGAAATTCATTTGGGGTCGGGTGTGTGTGTGTGTTTTTTATGAAGTTTACAGTATAACAGTTTAAAGCAATCACAGTGCTACCCAAGAGACCTGCATTTTAATCTTTGTATTGTGACCTTTTATCACCATAATAGCACATTATGAGATTAACCAATTTTCAATTATTTGTTTATATTTCATATTCAGCCTCACATTAAAATTATATAATATATGTACTGAAAATTAAGATAATAATATTATAAGCATCCATATATTGTCTAAGACATTTGTATTATATAAAGTAAAACATTCCTAAGATGATTTGCTTAATTTAAGACATAAAGCAATGGAAAGTTTATGCAGTAGAGGTGTATATTTTCCATGTACTGTATTTATATATCTCAGATATCTGAGCCTTCTGTATAGCTTGATTAACATATTTTCTCATAAGATCTTTAATAAGTACAACTTTCCATGTTGTTTCTAGAAATATTTGTGTGTGTGTGAAATATTTAAGTATTGTCATAAGATGGTAAAGCAGACATTTATTTTTGTCATGTATAGATCTTAGCCTTAAATTCATTACCTTATGCCAAGCAATTAAAAAGAGTTACGTTTTCGTGTAAAAACATTATTTCAGCCTAATAACAAAATTTTAAATGCTAGATATTAAAAAGCTGCAGATATTTGGTTATTTGATGAACCTTTGTGTGCATTTTGTCTAACTTCCTCATTACTGCAACAGATTTAATTTAAATGGTCTCTTAACAAGTTTTCAATTTTAACCTAAGTGGAGGGTCAAAGGGTAATATATATCCTGTAACAAAGCTACTGTTTAGTGGACACTATAATATCTGGTACATCCCTACCACTCCCAGGGTGTACGTAGCCACAGTGCTAGTGACATCTTCTATGGGAGTCATGTGACCTCTGAGGAGGAGGAGGAGGAGGGAGGTGACAACCACCAACGACAACATCGCTATAGTTACCATGGCAGCATAGATGAAAACACCCTTATGAACTGTCGTGGCTCGGTGTCTGGCCATGGAGCCAATCAGGCACTACAGCGAGTCGGAAAGGTGCGAACCCAATGTTGTACGCAGGGGGCATGGATCCAGTAGAATGTAGATTATCCCCCACCTATTTGCCTGTGGTGTCTGCACGATATGATATCTGTTGTCTGTGACAGTTTTCATAGAACCAAGAATGACAAACTTTCCTGAAGATTGACTCACTTTCTTACTCATAATCCAGAATCAAATTAAAATTAAATTGCATTTTTCAGACCATAAGGTCACTCATAAATTTTGATTGGTTGTTGGTCCAAAACTGAGTATGACAACAGCCTCAAATACATTAATTGATCATAACTTTAATCAAACCAGTTGGATTCTAAAGGAATGACCCAGACTAAAGATAAATGATTTTAAATATTGGGCTCTGATTGGCTGTTACCTGATTGTTAACCAATGAAATTGCTTTGAGCAGAAAGTCAGTGTTGTTGTTTTTCAGAAAAGTTTTGTAATCTTGGGTTCTGATGTGCTAAAATTCCTCATTTGAAATACTCCAGGTTTGTCTTTCTGAAGACTGAAAGCCTTAATGTAGCAGAGATGGAAATGTGGCAACAGGAATCAATTCTGAGCTGATCACTTGAAAATAAATATTTGTTATATATTAACTTCAAAGTTGAGTTCCTAACGCATCTGTCAAGTATTGGTTTTGAAACTTTACAATTCACAAGTGGCAGAAACATTTCTCAGTCAAGATTTTTTTCAATGTAACATGTTGACTTTGACAAATTTCTTACATAGAAGTAATTTTATAGTTCCTTTTTTGTAAATAATGAAAAAGGAGAGGATGTTGTTTGATTTATTGAAAAAAAAAATACCCGGTAATAATACTGTAAGTATATACTTTCTGTTATACTATTGTAAATATCTCAAATGTTTTGATAAGTAAATTTAATGACAAAGACTTGCAGAATTAACATGCAAACAGGAAAAAATTACCAATAATTTTAAGTTAATTTAGGTTTTAGCCTGCTATTCCCTTATCTCTAAGGCAATTAGTGTAGATCTAGATCCATCCTGGGAACTGTCTGATCAGGATCTACACTATTTGCTGCTCAGTCTCTGTTTATATATATATCAACTTGTCATGTAGCATATATATTAATATTATTAAAGCAAAAAATCCTGATAATTAAGCATGGGTTTTTAGCAAAATGTTGCAGGCTTAGGGTTAAATGGTAGTCTGTACAATAATGAATCCAATTAAGATTTTACGGACTGGTTTGTGTATTATTTAATAGAGTAACTATGTTTTAAATTGCCAGACTTTACAACTTGATACATCATTAACAATAGACTATAATCATTTAACTATTTTATCATTTTTGATCATCATTTTCTAATGACCTTAGCTTTAAAAAAAATTCAGTAAAAAAGATGAAAAAAAAAAAAAAAAACACTTTGGAAAAATATTTTTACATCTGCATATAAAGAAATACAACTCAAAATAGTTTATAATTAAGTCTTGGTTTTTTTTTTTCTATATTGTCTCTCGTGTATTCTTTATGGATATGCTGATAGTCCAAAAAGAGAAATTATTGAATATAAGAGGGAAACAAAACTTGTTAATTCTAAAACTTATGAGGACTTCTATCACAGCAAGCAGAAACTGTTAGTCACATCTTGATAATTCTGTCACTTTTTATGTTTATGTATAGATTTGTTCATGGCCATATTGTGCATGTTATATTAGAGCTAGAGTCTAATTGTTTCATATATTGCTGTTCACTTTATGTTATGGAGTAGGTCTGATAATCTTAATTAAGCAAGTTCATGATTGATTCCATATTTGCATAAATAACTTACTTTATTTTGATTTTTGGTGAATTAATACTCGAAGTTAAAAAATAAATATTTCTAGATTATACAGACTTACACAAATCAGTCATAATCAAATCTTCATCATGGATATATATTTACATTATTTAAATGTTTTTATAGTCAAGAATATTTCACATGGTAAACAATATTGTAAAACATATCTGAATAATTAATTTCTTTTTGACAGCGATAAAATGAAATAATTAACAAACACCAAAATAAAAATCCGGCCAAAAACTATTTTTTTAAATCAGTTTTTTTCCATATACTGCATTTTCAATTATTTGAAATAAAAACAGGTCAACTTATGCAATAAACAATCAATGTATAGGTAAGAAGATTTGTCTGATGAAATCGAAAAAAAACCCCAGCCTACAACACCCTGAATAATCTTTCCTTTTAACATAATTGTGTTGGTATGAAATATATAAAAACATGATGCTTGGGAGGGCAAACATTCTGTCTGTTTCTTCTGTCGACATTGACTCGGCCAAAGTAGTATTAAAGCAGTCTCATAAATCATGTAAAGTCAAATTTGAATTGAAATTCTTCGCCTAATATTGTCAGAATATGAGTGCAAGGTAAATAGTGTGATAGAAAAATGAAGATGGTATGATTAAATCAGGTATTGAATAGTTGATATTCAGCACTGAAGTTTTGATCATCGACTTAAATCTGCCGAGATGGCTTTCAAGTCGATATAATGGCTCTTCACAGGGCTACTGTAACTGTAAACTTGTATGAATGATTAAAAAAGTAAATGTTGCGTCTTTATCTGTTTGTTGATTAATTGTGCAGGTAATAGGTAGATATAAAACTGTTAGAGTTGTCAGTGTCAAAAAGAAAAAATGTGCTGACTGGGTTTTTTGTAGGCATGAAGATATAAGTATTTGTCAATGGGTCAGGATTTTTTATCTAATGCTGTGTCTATTAATAACAAAGTCAATATTCTTAGTTACTTGCTAATTACCCAATGCATATGTAAGCATGTCTGTTGCAGAGGTCAGGGCAGTGAAAAGTGCAGCTCCTGATCAAAGAGGTCTGCTTTGTGCTGGCTGATCTTGGTCTAGACTAGAGTCCCCAGTTTGGTGCTGGCTGATCTTGGTCTAGACTAGACTAGAGCTTCCAGCTTGGTGCTGGCTGTTCTTGGTCTAGACTAGAGCCCCCAGCTTGGTGCTGGCTGATCTTGGTCTAGACTAGAGCCCCCAGCTTGGTGCTGGCTGATCTTGGTTGAGACTAGAGCCCCCAGCTTGGTGCTGGCTGATCTTGGTCTAGACTAGAGCCCCCAGCTTGGTGCTGGCTGATCTTGGTCTAGACTAGAGCCCCCAGTTTGGTGCTGGCTAATATTGGTCTAAACTAGACTACAGCCCCCAGTTTGGTGCTGGCTGATCTTGGTCTGGACTAGAGTCCCCAGTTTGGTGCTGGCTGATCTTGGTCTAGACTAGACTAGAGCTTTCCAGTTTGGTGCTGGCTGATCTTGGTTGAGACTAGAGCCCCCAGCTTGGTGCTGGCTGATCTTGGTCTAGACTAGACTAGAGCATCCAGCTTGGTGCTGGCTGATCTTGGTCTAGACTAGACTAGAGCTTCCAGCTTGGTGCTGGCTGATCTTGGTCTAGACTAGACTAGAGCATCCAGCTTGGTGCTGGCTGATCTTGGTCTAGACTAGACTAGAGCTTCCAGCTTGGTGCTGGCTGATCTTGGTATAGACTAGACTAGAGCTTCCAGCTTGGTGCTGGATGATCTTGGTTTAGACTAGACTAGAGCTTCAAGCTTGGTGCTGGCTGATCTTGGTCTAGACTAGACTAGAGCTTCCAGCTTGGTGCTGGCTGATCTTGGTCTAGACTAGACTAGAGCTTCCAGCTTGGTGCTGGCTGATCTTGGTCTAGACTAGACTAGAGTGTCCAGCTTGGTGCTGGCTGATCTTGGTCTAGACCAGAGCCCCCGGCTGGGTGCTGGCTGATCTTGGTCTAGACTAGACTAGAGTCCCCAGCTTGGTGCTGGCTGATCTTGGTCTAGACTAGACTAGAGTCCCCAGCTTGATGCTGGCTAATCTTGGTCTAGACTAGACTAGAGCTTCCAGCTTGGTGCTGGCTAATCTTGGTCTAGACTAGAGCCCCCAGCTTGGTGCTGGCTGATCTTGGTCTAGACTAGAGCGTCCAGCTTGGTGCTGGCTGATCTTGGTCTAGACTAGACTAGAGCTTTCAGCTTGGTGCTGGCTGATCTTGGTCTAGACTAGAGCCCCCAGCTTGGTGCTGGCTGATCTTGGTCTAGACTAGAGCCCCCAGCTTGGTGCTGGCTGATCTTGGTTGAGACTAGAGCCCCCAGCCTGGTGCTGGCTGATCTTGGTCTAGACTAGACTAGAGTGTCCAGCTTGGTGCTGGCTGATCTTGGTCTAGACTAGACTAGGGCTTCCAGCTTGGTGCTGGCTGATCTTGGTCTAGACTAGAGCTTCCAGCTTGGTGCTGGCTGATCTTGGTCTAGACTAGAGCTTCCAGCTTGGTGCTAGCTGATCTTGGTCTAGACTAGACTAGAGCTTCCAGCTTGGTGCTGGCTGATCTTGGTCTAGACAAGAGCCCCCAGCTTGGTACTGGCTGATCTTGGTCTAGACTAAACTAGAGCTTCCAGCTTGGTGCTGGCTGATCTTGGTCTAGACTACAGCTTCCAGCTTGGTGCTGGCTGATCTTGGTCTAGACTAGAGCCCCCAGCTTGGTGCTGGCTAATCTTGGTCTAGACTAGAGTCCCCAGCTTGGTGCTGGCTGATCTGTCTAGACTAGACTAGAGCTTTTAGCTTGGTGCTGGCTAATCTTGGTCTAGACTAGAGTCCCAAGCTTGGTGCTGGCTGATCTTGGTCTAGACTAGACTAGTGCCCCCAGCTTGGTGCTGGTTAATCTTGGTGTAGACTAGAGCCCCCAGCTGGGTGCTGGCTGATCTTGGTCTAGACTAGAGTCCCCAGCATGATGCTGGCTGATCTTGGTCTAGACTAGTGCCCTGGCTTGGTGCTAGCTGATCTTGGTCTAAACTAGACTAGAGCTTCCAGCTTGGTGCTGGCTGATCTTGGTCTAAACTAGACTAGAGCCCCCAGATTGGTGCTGGCTGATCTTGGTCTAGACTAGAGCTTCCAGCTTGGTGCTGGCTAATCTTGGTCTAAACTAGACTAGAGCTTCCAGCTTGGTGCTGGCTGATCTTGGTCTAAACTAGACTAGAGCTTCCAGCTTGGTGCTGGCTGATCTTGGTCTAAACTAGACTAGAGCTTCCAGCTTGGTGCTGGCTGATCTTGGTCTAAACTAGACTAGAGCCCCCAGCTTGGTGCTGGCTGATCTTGGTCTAAACTAGACTAGAGCCCCAGCTTGGTGCTGGCTGATCTTGGTCTAGACTAGACTAGAGTCCCCAGCTTGGTGCTGGCTGATCTTGGTCTAAACTAGACTAGAGCCCCCAGTTTGGTGCTGGCTAATCTTGGTCTAGACCAGAGCCCCCGGCTGGATGCTGGCTGATCTTGATCTAGACTAGAGTCCCCAGCTTGGTGCTGGCTGATCTTGGACTAGACTAGAGCCCCAGTTTGGTGCTGGCTAATCTTGGTCTAGACTAGAGTCCCCAGCTTGGTGCTGGCTAATCTTGGTCTAAACTAGACTAGAGCTTCCAGCTTGGTGCTGGCTAATTTTGGTCTAGACTAGAGCCCCCAGCTTGGTGCTGGCTAATCTTGGTCTAAACTAGACTAGAGCCCCCAGTTTGGTGCTGGCTAATATTGGTCTAAACTAGACTACAGCCCCCAGTTTGGTGCTGGCTTATCTTGGTCTAGACTAGAGTCCCCAGCTTGGTGCTGGCTAATCTTGGTCTAAACTAGACTAGAGCCCCCAGTTTGGTGCTGGCTAATCTTGGTCTAGACTAGAGCCCCCAGCTTGGTGCTGGCTAATCTTGGTCTAAACTAGACTAGAGCTTCCAGCTTGGTGCTGGCTAATTTTGGTCTAGGCTAGAGCCCCCAGCTTGGTGCTGGCTGATCTTGGTCTAGACTAGAGCCCCCAGCTTGGTGCTGGCTGATCTTAGTCTAGACTAGACTAGAGCTTCCAGCTTGGTGCTGGCTGATCTTGGTCTAGACTAGACTGGAGTCCCCAGCTTGGTGCTGGCTGATCTTGGTCTAGACTAGACTGGAGTCCCCAGCTTGATGCTGGCTAATCTTGGTCTAGACTAGAGCCCCCAGCTTGGTGCTGGCTGATCTTGGTTGAGACTAGAGCCCCCAGCTTGGTGCTGGCTGATCTTGGTCTAGACTAGAGCCCCCAGCTTGGTGCTGGCTGATCTTGGTCTAGACTAGACTAGAGCTTCCAGCTTGGTGCTGGCTTATCTTCCTCTAGACTAGAGTCCCCAGCTTGGTGCTGGCTGATCTGGATCTAGACTATTAGCCCAAAGTTTTGCCTAAAAGTAAATGCCCTTGTAATTTTTCTTGGCAATTTTTTGAGGGAATGTGGCTTGACCTCAAGGTGTATGATGCTCTTCCTTTTCATGGCTCTTGTTTCAGATTTGTAAAGGCATTGCTTTTTGTTGTTTGTCTTTGAGCATGGATAAGTTACATTATTAACATTGTATTTACTGTTCATAATATATGACAACATGCCTCATAACCAGCATGCAATAAATAAATTTAAAAAGAAAAACATGTTCATTTTTCACAAAAAACAACTATGCAGAAACTTGGCTTCATAGAGCTCTTTGCAACACTCTTCAAACAATAGGGAAATGTTTTAGCCAACTTAAACCAAAACTGCTTTTATTTGTCATATATATTTACATTCAATGTTAGTTGTAATGTTGAAATACAACACATCTTCACTTCTTTTCTATATAATCAGCGTATTATGTCTATCTCAAATAGATCAGAGTGTTGAATTTACTCACAACCTCTGCTTAACCGTCAGTCAAATAAACAATAAAGGAGATTTCTAAATCTTAAAAATGTAAAATATTTTAGTATTCATTACTTTATAAACTCACGTGATAATCATGAGGATTACTTGGGAGAATTATTGACACAAACTGATGTAAATGGATATTGTTCCCCATGTGTTTTGAACAGCATGTGTCATTCACTGTGTTTATGCACTGTAGTCGATGTTATTGTACCCTTCTAAAAGACAACATTGCAATTTTCATTTTTTAATATCAACTGTTAATTCTACTGCAATGATAAATTATTTAATAGAATATTCTATTGTGTTTTTAAATGTTAAATTCTTGATTTCGTTTGGTTTTATTAGAAATCAATATACAACTTATTAAAATTCATTAAATATAATGCACTGCATCCAATCATAAGGAAAATAATTTTTGGTTGTCTTTTAATAGACATTCCAAAGAAAGAACGAAGTTTATTTTTTTACAGTATTGTCATTTTTTCTTAATTGTGTCACTTGTTTATTTCATTGTCTTTTTTTATATATTATATATACAATATTGTTGCATTAGGTGATTTTCTTTATATTGCAAGTGTGCACTGTTGTGACTTTCCTTGTGTTTTCTTTTTTTGTTTCCTTGCAATACTCAGGAATAAGGGGACAGCATTATGCCTGACTCATCAGTGTCAGTATAATAAATCGGCCGGGTTCAGTCCCTGGGCACCTCAAAAGTGCCCCTATGCTATAATGATTGAAATGTCGCTGCAGAGTATCGGCAAAAATGCTGGCTAATCCCAATCCCAATCCCTTGCAATACTCTGACAGAACAATGCAAATAGATTATCCTACCTTATTATAAGTTTGCTTTTTAAAGAGCTAACTGATAATACGATTCTGTTTCTTCATTTCAACATTTTGAATTTTTACTATCAGGCATGGAGTAGACATGTAAACAGCATATTTGTGAGGGGCGCCCATGGTGTAGTGCTTGAGTGGCTGATTTGTAACTCATCTGACTGCTTGGCCTCTCACGGCGTGGGTTCGAGTCCCGTTCAGGGTGAAGGACTTAATGTGAGAAGATCTTCCAGCTGACTTTTGGTGCGCCGGTGATTCTACGTGGATATGAGTTTGGGGTCTTCCTCCACCGAAAAGTTGGACATTGCTTTAATAATAATAAATGGTTGCTGCAATGTGTTCTAAAAACAAAAACAAAATCAAACTAAGCATTTTGGTGAGGAATATGGGTATGTGAACGTTCAATTATAGTGTCCCCAGGTATGTGAACGTTCAATTATAGTGTCCCCAGGTATGTGAACATTCAATTATAGTGTCCCCAGGTATGTGAACGTTCAATTATAGTGTCCCCTTGTATGTAAGCATTTGATTATTGTGTTCTCTGGTATGTAAGCATTTGATTATTGTGTTCTCTGGTATGTAAGCATTTGATTATTGTGTTCTCTGGTATGTGAACATTTGATTATTGTGTTCTCTGGTATGTGAACGTTTGATTATTGTGTTCTCTGGTATGTGAACGTTTGATTATTGTGTTCTCTGGTATGTGAACATTTGATTATTGTGTTCTCTGGTATGTGAACGTTTGATTATTGTGTTCTCTGGTATGTGAACATTTGATTATTGTGTTCTCTGGTATGTGAACGTTTGATTATTGTGTTCTCTGGTATGTGAACGTTTGATTATTGTGTTCTCTGGTATGTGAACATTTGATTATAGTGTTCTCTGGTATGTGAACATTTGATTATAAAATCCTCTGGTATATTTCAGGGTACCATCAACCATGAGACATTCACAGTGAAGGTGATGGGGCATGATAATGAGGAGGAGATGGAGATTGTAGCAGCCGAGAAAAATATCTCACTCAGGTAGTGATTACTGTGGTGGTGATAATTATGATGGTGGTGAAGGTAGTAGTGGTAGTGATAGTGGTGATAATTATGTTGGTGATGATGGCAGTGATGGTGGTGGTAGTGGTGATAGAAGTTGTGAGGGTGGTCATGATGGTGATGGTAATGATGGTGGTGGTGATGGGGTGGTCATGATGATGGTGGTAATGAGGATGGTATTGATGATGATGGTTGTGGTGATGGTAGGGATGGTGATGCTGGCTGTGATGATGCTGATAATGGTCTTGGTGGTGGTGGTGATGGTGATGGTGGTGATAATGCTGATAGTTATTGAGATAGCTGAGGTTGCAGTAGGTTGTGATAAAGGTGGTGGTGGCGGTTGTGATGATTAACACTGTGAATAATATTATGATAATGATCATGATGAAGATGAGGGAAAGTGACAGAAGAAAAATGTGTTACAACAACAGGTCCACAATGCAAACATCAGATTGGATGCATTGCACTCATTTTAAGACTATGCATTATGCAGTTAGCTCCTTTGACTTCTTGATCAGAAAAAATCAGCATTTTCTTGTTAGCCTCACGCTATAATGTTGCACGGGGCATTACGAATTATTGAATGGCAAGTATGTGGCAATTTTTATAAAGTAAATTCATGTGAGGTATAATAATATTTATTTTGATCACATTATCACACAGCTGCCTTCTCTATCCACAGGGAAGCTATCCAGCCCATCCTGGAGCGACGGGGCCTTCAGCTGGGGGAGATGAATATATTCGTGGAGGCATCCAACACCCCGCTACCCCTCAACTGTGAGACCTTCCTCCTAGGGGGCACCACCATGACCATACGACGTGAGTTACACACCTTTATTTTAAAGCAGTCATGGTCCAATATTAACAGATTAAAGTTTGAGTGTGAGACCTGTTGCAAGGATCTTATTGGTTGATTGAAAGATAATATTTATGTCTGACTTATTGATGCTTGAGATTTGTATGAAATGTGAGCTTAGAGCTTTTGACCATGGGCCTATGACACAGAAAAGCACCTGTAGGCTACTTACTTTCAGAATGAATTGATTGGTTCCTTGCTGTGTTCTTTTTATTATTATATCCCTACCCACTCTACCCATCCCCTACAACTCAGTTGACTATCCATTTATCTGTCCACCTGTCTGCCCTTCCTTTCTGTCTGTCCACCTGTTTGTCTGTCCATTTGTGGTCACACTCTTGTCCGGGTTTCTTCTTTTAGAGTTTTGCATTGATCTTTTAGAGTTTTGCATTGATTTTGATGAAACTGCAGTTGTTTTAGTGCCATGGAAACCTTTGCACCTTCTATTTTGTAACAAAAAATTATAATTGGAAACAGTTGATTAACCGTGTATTTGTTATAATTTAAAGTTTGGCATTCTTGTTATAAAATGTATAAACAATAATTGGTGAGTCCAGGCCTTGTCAAGTGTTATTATTCACTATTTGTTATAGTATTTGTATCACTATAGAAGTGATTATAAACATTGAGACTTATCTGTTTGCTTACATCTGACAGCGTAAAATCAACTTAAAACTTAATAACTTCCTTGTTGACATGTTTGCAACAACTTTAAAAACTTAAGACTTACTGAAAATGGAAGTATAAACTCATATCCTTTTCAAACAATGAAGCCCATCTGTATTATGATTTGTTTTACGGATGTGAGTTGTTCAATCTCTATTGAGGTACTTGTTCATCATGAGTGATATGTTTGATGTCACTGTCAGTCTCTGTATAACATGTATGTACATACTATTGTACTGCAGATTGAATATTGTATATTGGTGTATACATTTCACTTGTGACTGTGGGAGAAGACTGGTGAAGGAAAACAGTTGCTTGGTTTTAGTAAAGAAACACAAGGAATTATTTCTCAGGATATGTATTTCTAATAAAGCTGTCTTTAATGATAGGAAATTTTGACACCATCTTATGAGTATTGCAACAAATGTATTAAATTTGAAAAAGGCCCATAACATTCCCATTTTAGTGATCTATTCAAGGTAAAACCAAACTGTGACAGTATACACAGCAGAACAAAACAGGTATCTCCTTGGAGCACGCAGACATCCAAAGGATTGGGGTGCTTAAACCTGTTTTACAGAACTCTTGAATTTTTAAGAAAATAAAGCAGTATTCTGAGGAAAATTTCTTACTTAGACTTTATTTTAGTGCATTGTGACATTTGGAATTGGAGCTGAGTGTTAATCTTATGGTAGTTTTAAGAAATCCACTATATTATTATTATTATAATTAATATTATTATTATGTATTGTTAGACATTTGAAATTAAAATGGGGAAAAAATAGTAAACTGTGCAACAAAAACAACAACAACAAAATTGTGTAATTGGCTTAATATGCGAACAGTTATAGACAACAACCATATGCTTATGTGTAAAAGGACATAACGTAAATTAGGCTAATTATGAAGAGAGCCCGTCAAAATGTCCGTCGGAAGACGTACGCAGGTGTGTGTGAAGTGATAAAGGCGTTACACTTCCACAAATCTTTGAGTCAAGATGACATGGCACTGGGTAGGTAGATTTTCCTTGCTTTGGCTCACGTTTTATATGGACAAGGAGATCTTTACCACTCTCTTAAACAACAGCATCCCTGTTATGTACGTTTTTATGTTCTGCATGGAAGTCTATAGTACACTAACCCATGAAAAGATTAGAATGCCAGTTTACTGGATCATGCCTAATGATATAACCAATGTTCATAGTTCCAGGTTGGATTGTGTGGGAAGTGTGGCCAGGTTCAACTTTAGAAATTCTGATACATATATTATAATTATGCATGCATGTACATTTACTATCAGACTGGTATCATACATTCCAGCACTTGGAACAGTTGATCATTCCATTTATTAATGACATGGTTGCATATCTTGTATCATAAGCACAGTTGTTGTCACATGAAAAGTGGTACCCGACATGTAACCATATCTGTTAATAAGAACGATTGGAATTTCTGCTAAAAATAGACATTGACATCACAGCGGATGATGTGGATGAACCAAAACATTTATGGTCACATGATTTTCTTGGTTTAAAAATAGCCTAATGTGCAGCGTGGCTCAGATAGGAAATACCTGTTTGTAATGACGATTGTAGAGTTATGGTTCACTTTTCTGACAGGTGTAGGACATCAATAAACGGCATTTTGCAAGATTTGTTCGGGAAACAATGGTTTATTGATGTTTAATGAAAATATTTTTGGACCAAAATGTCAGATACCACCTATAAAAATTAAGATTAATTTTAAACAGTAAAATCCCATGCACAGAGCAAATGGTATCTTCATCAATATAGCAAGTGTAAAAATAGTTATCCCGTTATAATTAAAGTAAGGGAGATAACTGTTAGTCTGTATGCATACTCATTTATATTCATTTGTCATTGAGTTATCTACCCTTACCTTGCTGCTTTGAATGTTATTTAATTTAATGGAATTAACAGCCTAGTTTTCCATTTAACTTATAATAATGTTGAGCATAATTTTTAATTGGTTTATTTGGTTCTGTTATTATTTTACTATGGTTTGGGTAGATTTTGCTATTGCAAAAAATAATTTTTGCTACAAATTAGATATTTGAAAAGAACACCACCTTTGCTGCAAGAAAAAAATAATTATTGAGAGGTTTTATTTTTGAGGATACTTGTTAACAAAATGTTTCTTCTTAACCATATAATGATGGAGACCATTCTATTGACCTCTCTTTGAATGATAGAAGACTACATTGATTACAAGACAACATTACTTACAAAATTTTAATGATTTTGCCAATATCTGTAATAATGTCACCTAAACATCTCTAGGAAATTTAATTAAAAAAAACCCAGCAGCCAGTGGAATTTCATTGTTGATGCATTGTACAATACCATTACTCCTTAGAGACAGTTGCTTTCAAAAATGGTTGCATTACTCCAAAATAATTCTAAAATTCACCAGACATGGATGAATCAATGATCAATGAAAGTTTGGCAGTTATTGCTACAACATTTGCTGCTGATGCTGCAGCTTTTTTCATAGCATTTTCAGCAGTAGTTTCTGCTAGAGGTTTTACTGAAATTATCATGTGTACGATACAAGGAGACTTTCTGTGTTGTATCATTTGCTGTGGAATACATGTTATGTTCATATTGGCTCTTCTGGGCTGAACATGGGATTGTTGGATACCCCAAATAATGTCTTTTTTACATAACAGATCATGTTAAGATGTCCTGAGTTGGAGTGTATGTTGAATAAAGGTGTCACATGTTGTGGTGAATAACTTACAAGTGGCATAGCAGTAGAGACTAATTGTTGGTGCATCAGTTAGAGGTTATCTTAAGGGGCTGAGTAAGTTAATATAAGGGGCTATTTAGCTTTTGATACTTTGGTAAGAACATGTGAAAAGTTACAGTATGGGGCTACAGAGGTTTTATATAAGGGACTTCTAAAATATATGTGAATAAAATATATGTGAAAGGTTACGGTAAGAGGCTACAGAGGTTTCATATAAGGGACTACTGAAGTATATGTGAATGAAATATATGTGAAAGGTTATGGTAAGGGGCTACAGAGGTTTCATATAAGGGACTACTGAAGTATATGTGAATGAAATATATGTGAAAGGTTACGGTAAGGGGCTACAGAGGTTTCATATAAGGGACTACTGAAGTATATGTGAAAGGTTACGGTAAGGGGCTACAGAGGTTTCATATAAGGGACAACTGAAGTATATGTGAAAGGTTACGGTAAGGGGCTACAGAGGTTTCATATAAGGGACTACTGAAGTATATGTGAAAGGTTACAGTAAGGGGCTACAGAGGTTTCATATAAGGGACTACTGAAGTATATGTGAAAGGTTACGGTAAGGGGCTACAGAGGTTTCATATAAGGGACTACTGAAGTATATGTGAAAGGTTACGGTAAGGGGCTACAGAGGTTTCATATAAGGGACTACTGAAGTATATGTGAAAGGTTACGGTAAGGGGCTACAGAGGTTTCATATAAGGGCTACTGAAGAATATGTGAAAGGTTACGGTAAGGGGCTACAGAGGTTTCATATAAGGGACTACTGAAGAATATGTGAAAGGTTACGGTAAGGGGCTACAGAGGTTTCATATTAGGGACTACTAGAACATGTGAAAGGTTATGGTAAGGGGCTACAGATGTTTCATATAAGGGACTACTGGAACATGTGAAAGGTTATGGTAAGGGGTTACAGATGTTTCATATAAGGGACTACTAAAATATATGTGAAAGGTTACGGTAAGGGGCTACAGAGGTTCCATAAAAGGGACTCCTGAAGAATATGTGAAAGGTTACGGTAAGGGGCTACAGAGGTTTCATATAAGGGACTACTAGAACATGTGAAAGGTTATGGTAAGGGGCTCAAAGTTTTCATACAAGGGACTACTAGAACATGTGAAAGGTTATGGTCAGGGGTTACAGATGTTTCATATAAAGGACTACTGGAACATGTGAAAGGTTATGGTAAGGGGTTACAGATGTTTCATATAAGAGGCTATGGAACATAGGTTAGAGGTTATGCTGGGGAGTGAAGAGGTTGATATATTAGGGAGTTTATACAGGAGTACAGATATAAAAGGGTTAAAGAGATTTATATTCCGGGTAAAATATTGATATTTTTATTGCTTATATGGTTTAGTGGTTTTATTAAGGTGTGAGCTGGTTAATTTTAGGGCTTGTTCATTAATTGATTGCTGACTTACCTGTGATATGGGTAATTTGATCACCAGTAATAATTTTATACTGTGACAACTGGTTCACTAATATACACACCTAGATGGACAAATGTTCAAGTGAGTCTGTGGATTGTTTGTGCAATATGAAGAAAGTATTTGGAACACCAAAACATCTCCTGGTAGAATATGTTGATGGTTGTTTTGGAGTAGCTTAGTAAATAAGTGTTTAAACAAATGATAGGATGTCTAAAAGATAACAAACAGGGGATAAATTTTCATTTTAAATACCTTATTGTTTGATTGATATTTCCAGGGTGAACTGTCAGTGTAGCCTGTTCTTTTTAGGCTATAGCAGAAGCAGGCACAGTAGAAACATTCTGAAGGGTTGTGTTTCTTGTCTTATATCTTATTGTAAAAATAACATGTCTCAAACCATAACTTTCCATTCTCGATATAATAAAAACTGTTGATATTCTCTATATATGTATTGTGACAGCTGGCGTTTGACATATGGCTCTTCCAGCTGCTTAATAAGGTTATGTGAAGCAGGGTCTATATGTTGAAGCACTGTTCTATCTACATGAAAATTGGATTTAGCTGCTGCATGATATAAGACAGACGTGCAAAAACAAAAAACAAAAACCTGTAGTATGTACTTAGATATTAAGCAAATAACAGGATTGAAGCATGTGACAAGTTGTTATTAAAAAAAGCTTTTATGGAAAACCTGAACAAATAAAGACAAGGAACCATCTGTACTATGTTGTGCGTCTTAACCTGGAACCCAACAACAGGTTTGGTGTCTGCTTATCTCAGTTATGTGTGGAATTGTACTCTACCAGTACGTGAGGTCAGTTCTCTCATCCTCCTATACCAAGTTTGTCAATGAGTGCCACACACTGAATGTACCTGTCACAGGTAAGGTCTAGTTGTCCACCTCTGCGTGGGTACCTCTGTGTGTGCGTTTCTCTCTGTCATTCTGTCTGTCTGTCTGTATGTATGTATCCGTGTCAGCACATCTGTGTGTCTGTCTGTCTGTATCCGTGTCAGCAAATCTGTGTGTCTGTCTGTCCATCTGTCTGTCTATCTCTCCCTTTCTTTGTCCATGTCAGCATATCTTTTTGTAAGTCTGCCTAGGACTATTTATCTGGCCATCTTTTTGTTCAATTGTCACTTTTGTACTGTTTTTTCATGTGTTGATTTGTCCATGCATCTGGAAAAAATATTTGTCCACTTGTCTGTCTTTGTGTTCATATCAGTTTCTGTCTTTTTATGTTTTCTTATGTGTTAAATTGTTTTGGCAAGTATCATATTTTTCAAAACCATTTTTTCATTACAAATGATTTTTGCATTTAGACTGTACCTGAATAATAATGATTTTTTTGTTTATTTGTATCCTGATGATGTATTGTGTTAACAGTGAATATAAATATGTCAAACTATTAAATAAGACTTTTTTTGAAAGTAGCACACCAGCCATGTTGACATTTTTATGTGCTGATAGGAATAATGAAGGGTTAACCAAGTACATGCCTTAACTTCTCTGACAGGGTGAAGGACTTAATGTGTGAATGTCTTCCAGCTGACCTGCAGTGTGCCGTTGGTTCTACCCAGACATTTGTCTGGGCTCTTCCTCCACCAAAACAGCTGGACATTGCTATAATGATCATAATTGGTTGCTGTGATGTATCCCAAAAACAAAACAAACAAGTACATGCCACCTTTTAATAATAAACTCGTAGTGTGCTTATCACAAATGTATAAGCCTAAAACAAGAGAGCGTCGGCTTGCGGATCGGGAGGTCGTGGGTTCGAACCCCGGCCAGGTCATACCAAAGACTTTAAAGTTGGTAGTAGTGGCTTCCCTCCTAACGTTCGGGGCTACGGGGACAGCATTATGCCTGACTCGTCGGTGTCAGTATAATGGACCGGCCGGGTTCAGTCCCTGGGCACCTCATAAGTGCCCCTGTGCTGTAATGATAGAAATGTCGCTGCGCAGTATCGGCAAAAATGCCGGCTAACCCCTAATCCCTAATCTCTAAGACAAGAAGTTAAGGTCACAATCAACCAGCTACCACAACAAGACTTCTGATCAGGATCTGCATTATTGACTCTTTAGTCTCCAGATGCCTTGTTATTGTATCAAATTGTTATCAAATACTGCACAAGGAGAATAGGTTTCTCAGGTTCAGCAGGATAAGACTTAAAGGTGGTGTCCAACAGTTTGTCTATATCTTATACATGTAACAACATCTTAACCCCTGTTCTGGAGAATGTTTGCACTATTGCTGTATAAATTTATACCGTAGTTTAAGAAAAAGTTGTTTATAACATAAGCTTAATTTTAAGATAGCACAAATCCTGATATATATCGCTTAAAATTCCCATTTTTTCCAAATCTATCAATAATTATGATGGGGATTTTAGCTAAAAATAGATATCAAAGTTAGGGCTGATATAATCTAGATGTTCATGTTGTGGTTACATGTTTCTTAGTTTAAAAAATGCTAACTGTGCAGCATGGCTCAGATAGGAACTGTACAGCATGGCTCAGATAGGTACTGTACAGCATGGCTCAGATAGGAACTGTGCAGCATGGCTCAGATAGGTACTGTACAGCATGGCTCAGATAGGTACTGTACAGCATGGCTCAGATAGGTACTGTACAGCATGGCTCAGATAGGTACTGTACAGCATGGCTCAGATAGGTACTGTACAGCATGGCTCAGATAGGAACTGTGCAGCATGGCTCAGATAGGAACTGTACAGCATGGCTCAGATAGGAACTGTACAGCATGGCTCAGATAGGAACTGTGCAGCATGGCTCAGATAGGTACTGTACAGCATGGCTCAGATAGGTACTGTACAGCATGGCTCAGATAGGTACTGTACAGCATGGCTCAGATAGGTACTGTACAGCATGGCTCAGATAGGAACTGTGCAGCATGGCTCAGATAGGAACTGTACAGCATGGCTCAGATAGGTACTGTACAGCATGGCTCAGATAGGAACTGTACAGCATGGCTCAGATAGGAACTGTGCAGCATGGCTCAGATAGGAACTGTACAGCATGGCTCAGATAGGTACTGTACAGCATGGCTCAGATAGGAACTGTGCAGCATGGCTCAGATAGGTACTGTACAGCATGGCTCAGATAGGTACTGTGCAGCATGGCTCAGATAGGAACTGTACAGCATGGCTCAGATAGGTACTGTACAGCATGGCTCAGATAGGAACTGTGCAGCATGGCTCAGATAGGAACTGTACAGCATGGCTCAGATAGGTACTGTACAGCATGACTCAGATAGGTACTGTACAGCATGGCTCAGATAGGTACTGTACAGCATGGCTCAGATAGGTACTGTACAGCATGACTCAGATAGGTACTGTACAGCATGGCTCAGATAGGTACTGTACAGCATGGCTCAGATAGGAACTGTACAGCATGACTCAGATAGGTACTGTACAGCATGACTCAGATAGGAACTGTACAGCATGGCTCAGATAGGTACTGTACAGCATGACTCAGATAGGTACTGTACAGCATGACTCAGATAGGTACTGTACAACATGGCTCAGATAGGAACTGTACAGCATGACTCAGATAGGTACTGTACAGCATGACTCAGATAGGAACTGTACAGCATGACTCAGATAGGTACTGTACAGCATGGCTCAGATAGGAACTGTACAGCATGGCTCAGATAGGTACTGTACAGCATGGCTCAGATAGGTACTGTACAGCATGGCTCAGATAGGTACTGTACAGCATGACTCAGATAGGAACTGTACAGCATGGCTCAGATAGGTACTGTACAGCATGGCTCAGATAGGAACTGTACAGCATGGCTCAGATAGGTACTGTACAGCATGGCTCAGATAGGTACTGTACAGCATGACTCAGATAGGTACTGTACAGCATGGCTCAGATAGGTACTGTACAGCATGGCTCAGATAGGTACTGTACAGCATGACTCAGATAGGAACTGTACAGCATGGCTCAGATAGGAAATACATGTTTGCAGTGACCAGTGAGGAGTTATACTTTGTTGTTCACACAGATCTATGGCATCAATAAACAGCATTTTTCAGTACCTTTTCAGGTAACAGTGATTTATTTTGTTATTTGAGAAAAGATATTCGGCCGATAGTATGGATACCACCTTTAAAGAAGGACTTACTATGTTTAATTAGGCTTGCACCAGTTTGAGAAGAGGTAGTAAATGGTGGGTAGTTATTGTTGACCAATATTACAATTGTAAACAATTGTTTCCTATGGTAAGCATTACAGAATATGATCAAGCTGTTGACTGCCTATTCAACAGACACAAATAGCCCCCTTTCTGGATGTTATTCTCTATATATACAGCTGTCAGTCAGTAATTGTCATCTTATCTGCTTGTAACATTGACTGTATGTTTTTTGTTAGCCTAACTATTGTTGAACAATTACATTGTAAATATGTCAGTGGAACTATACATAACAAGGATTCTTTTGTGGGACCAGATAGTTTCTACATAATGCTTGGTTGTCAATAGGAAAATAATCATATGAAATTATCCTGTGTGGAAAGGGGTAAATTGAAGTATAGTTATTTGACATATTAAAACATATTTGAAGAAGGCATTATAAGGACATGAGTGGTAACAACATATTTATATGGAAGATTGTAAAGTGTTGAACACTGATCGATATTCATAAACAGAAGGTAAGTTAGAATATATATAATTGTGTCACAAAATGTTATAATTTCTATTAAAAAAGTTTGTTTTTATACCATTTGATTAGTTTGTTAGCATTGTTGTTTTGTGTATATATAACGACGTAGTGTATTGAATTTCAACATTTTATTATAGTCTCATCCAAAGTTTATAAATGTATTATTAGTACTAACTTTAAATTAAGCTGAAGAAGACATTTTATGTAACATAAGATGGTTATTCATGCATGTAAATATCAGACACTGCCTCTAAACAAACCTATGACTTGGATCCTATTCTTGGAAGCACAGTATGGGCATATGTAAAAGTCTAGTGTAAAGTTTATATTCATCCAAAAGTTTTTATTTTGATCATATTCTGATAGCACAACATCAGTTGTATTATTCCTTATAAAGTTTGTAAGGCGCAACATGTTAAAAGATTGAAAAAGAATGTCAACAAGTTTATCTGTTTTGTCGTCTGGGAACACCAGGCTTCAACAGTAGACATTGTTAAATTTAATATACTTTGCAAACTGATTTAAACTGTGGACTTGGCACATTATGCTTGGTCTTTTATCATGACTAATTAAAGTAAGCTTGAACATTTAGAGAAATACTTTTGTTGTACTCAATTTTCTAAAACTGGGCTTTTTACTGAGAAGAGTTTGTGTAAAATATTGTGATATGTTTCTTGATAAACTGATGGATCATTGCGTTAGATGTATATTGTGATATTGAATGTCTTGTGGGACTCATCCTATCCCTGTTTTCTGACAGTATTGATTTAACCAATGTATTTTGAACATCTTCATTTCTGGAGATAGAATAATGATGAATGATTATCACAGAACATCACATCTTGTTTATTTATGAACTTTAACAAAGTTGAATTCTCAAGATAATGTGCAAATGTTTTGTTTATTTAATGTTTATAACAAGCAAAATAATAAATGTAAACAGCATAACATACCTATTCATATGTTCTACATTAATGCTGAAGCATTGTAAACAGATCTATAACAAATATTTTGCTGACTGCTGTTTTTTTCTACAAATGTAAACAAAACCATCTGATATGACATATTACACTATTGAATAAGAATAACAACAATGTGCCACAAGCTTTTGTATGATCAATAACGAATTAATAACTGCAATTAAACAGCTTCTTGTCTGGGAATATTATTTTGTATGGTCTGCAACAAAACTGAATAATTGTAAACAGAGTGCCATATTGTCATGTATGATCTATAAGATTGTCTGTTAGTACCATCAGTTATCTTTCCTGACTTGGCTGGGTTTTTTTGTGAATGTACGAATGTGTGATAGCAAGTGGTGCCAACAGAAGCATTGACATTCCCTATGATCTACAATGTCTTGTACTGGTTCCTCAATCTAGAGTCATGTGTTTCTACGTGCGTTGCCACATTTTGCTGAGTGTGTTCTCTCTTCCTAGCTTGCAAACAGTGTAGTCCCTGAGTGGTTCATGTTAGTTGGGGAGTGGAAGCTTGCAAACAGTGTAGTCCCTGAGTGGTTCATGTTAGTTGAGGAGTGGAAGCTTGCAAACAGTGTAGTCCCACAGCAGTCAAGGTTAGTTGAGGAGTGGAAGCTTGCAAACAGTGTAGTCCCACAGCAGTCAAGGTTAGTTGGGGAGTGGTAGCTTGCAAACAGTGTAGTCCAACAGCAATCAAGGTTAGTTGAGGAGTGGAAGCTTGCAAACAGTGTAGTCCCACAGCAGTCAAGGTTAGTTGGGGAGTGGTAGCTTGCAAACAGTGTAGTCCCTGAGTGGTTCATGTTAGTTGAGGAGTGGAAGCTTGCAAACAGTGTAGTCCCTGAGCAGTTCATGTTAGTTGGGGAGTGGAAGCTTGCAAACAGTGTAGTCCCTGAGCAGTTCATGATAGTTGGGGAGTGGAAGCTTGCAAACAGTGTAGTCCCTGAGCGGTTCATGTTAGTTGGGGAGTGGAAGCTTGCAAACAGTGTAGTCCTACAGCAGTCTAGGTTAGTTGGGGAGTGGTAGCTTGCAAACAGTGTAGTCCCACAGCAGTAAAGGTTAGTTGGGGAGTGGTAGCTTGCAAACAGTGTAGTCCCACAGCAGTTTAGGTTAGTTGGGGAGTGGTAGCTTGTAAACAGTGTAGTCCCACAGCAATCAAGGTTAGTTGGGGAGTGGTAGCTTGCAAACAGTGTAGTCCCACAGCAGTCTAGGTTAGTTGGGGAGTGGTAGCTTGCAAACAGTGTAGTCCCTGAGTGGTTCATGTTAGTTGGGGAGTGGAAGCTTGCAAACAGTGTAGTCCCTGAGCAGTTCATGTTAGTTGAGGAGTGGAAGCTTGCAAACAGTGTAGTCCCACAGCAGTCTAGGTTAGTTGGGGGAGTGGTAGCTTGCAAACAGTGTAGTCCCACAGCAGTTAAGGTTAGTTGGGGGAGTGGTAGCTTGCAAACAGTGTAGTCCCACAGAAGTCAAGGTTAGTTGGGGGAGTGGTAGCTTGCAAACAGTGTAGTCCTACAGCAGTCAAAGTTAGTTGGGGAGTGGTAGCTTGCAAACAGTGTAGTCCCACAGCAGTCTAGGTTAGTTGGGGAGTGGTAGCTTGCAAACAGTGTAGTCCCACAGAAGTCAAGGTTAGTTGGGGAGTGGTAGCTTGCAAACAGTGTAGTCCCACAGCAGTCAAGGTTAGTTGGGGAGTAGTAGCTTGCAAACAGTGTAGTCCCACAGCAGTAAAGGTTAGTTGGGGAGTGGTAGCTTGCAAACAGTGTAGTCCCACAGCAGTTTAGATTAGTTAGGGAGTGGTAGCTTGTAAACAGTGTAGTCCCACAGCAGTTTAGATTAGTTAGGGAGTGGTAGCTTGTAAACAGTGTAGTCCCACAGCAGTCTAGGTTAGTTGGGGAGTGGTAGCTTGCAAACAGTGTAGTCCTACAGCAGTCTAGGTTAGTTGGGGGAGTGGTAGCTTGCAAACAGTGTAGTCCCACAGCAGTTCATGTTAGTTGGGGAGTGGTAGCTTGTAAACAGTGTAGTCCCACAGCAGTCAAAGTTAGTTGGGGAGTGGTAGCTTGCAAACAGTGTAGTCCTACAGCAGTCTAGGTTAGTTGGGGGAGTGGTAGCTTGCAAACAGTGTAGTCCCACAGCAGTTCATGTTAGTTGGGGAGTGGTAGCTTGTAAACAGTGTAGTCCCACAGCAGTCAAAGTTAGTTGGGGAGTGGTAGCTTGCAAACAGTGTAGTCCCACAGCAGTTCATGTTAGTTGGGGAGTGGTAGCTTGCAAACAGTGTAGTCCCACAGCAGTCAAGGTTAGTTGGGGAGTGGTAGCTTGCAAACAGTGTAGTCCCACAGCAGTCTAGGTTAGTTGGGGAGTGGTAGCTTGCAAACAGTGTAGTCCCACAGCAGTCTAGGTTAGTTGGGGAGTGGTAGCTTGCAAACAGTGTAGTCCCACAGCAGTCAAAGTTAGTTGGGGAGTGGTAGCTTGCAACCAGTGTAGTCCCTGAGCTGTTAGTTGGGGAGTGGTCTCAACAGTAATTTATGGGAGGAGAAAAATTTGGACTATAAGGATAGATGAAAGATTGAATAAGAGAGAATGGGAAAAATTAACTAAAAGAGGTGAATAATAGTTAGAGGTAGCAAAGATGAACAGAGAGAGATGGAGAAAGAGACACGGGGAAAGAGAGGGAGAGAGGGTTGAACATACAGAGACCCTAAGGACATGAAAAGTAGGAATAGTTTCAAAAATAGCAAGACAAATAAAGGAAATGACTTTATATAAATATTGTTCTAAAAGAGGAATTGGAACAAAAAAGTGAGAAAAACATTGAGATAATTATAAATTGTAAGGTTTTACAAAAATAAGAAGATATGGAATTGTCTTTGGTAACAAAATTGAAAATTATTTCTTCAAAAGACTGAAAAAATAGAATAATAAAATTTAAAAGAAAGAAAGAACAAAAAATATATGGAAGTAAGATGGATAGATGGGAGGAAGGAGAGATGTAGGACATAAGTGTGCCAAGTGATATAAACTGATGTTTGTACCTGTGACAAGGTATGTTTGGGGGTAGATTCTACAGGTAACAGGTTGGGACTGACTGGCTTCCCTGTGGAGTGAGCCACACTTAGGGTGGTGTAGTGTAGTGGCTGAGGTAGGCTGGAGGTGTTGGTGGCAGTGGCAGTCAGTGTCGTCATACCTGTCAGGATGACGGCTCTGTCGGTGTTTGGAATTGCTGGTGCGTGTCAGTGAGTGTCAAAGATGCTAGGTAGAAGACGGAATAAAGACAGTCTGAGGATATGTGTTTTCACATTCAATGGAAAATTAGGACAGTTTTGGCTTAAGATTATTTCATTAACAGCATCTTTAACTAGATTTATTTCATCTAGCGGAATCACAATGATAGTGAACTAGTGTTGAGCTTACAGGAGTCGTGCTTTTTATTAATTTTTAACTTTCAAAATGTTTGTTGATTTCTCAAGTTCTAATATGCAGAAACAAAACTTGCAGAAATCCAACTTTCTGCAAGTACTTATGCCAAAAGGTAAGAATTTACTTTGATTGTTATCATTTGTTTATGAAATATGACATGATTGTTTTATGGTTAAATGTTCTGTTTGTTGTTGTTACTATGTTGTTATTTAACTATATGATTAAATAGGGTTATACTGCTGCTGATGGTGAAGGATGATGAATATGGTGATGGTGATGATGATGATGATGACTATGGTGAATTCATACCTGTAAAAGTCTTCATTTTAAGTTGTTCTAGTGTGTTTGTACCTTGTTGTACAAGTTCTGATTCACATTTTCTGTGGGTGTCTATCATTAAGTGGTCAAAACATTAAGATTTCAGATTTAAAAATTCAGGGTTAAAAAAATCAGACCAGCAACTGACAAAAATTCTGGGCAAAACTATTCTTTTACACATTGTTTCAGGTATTTACTACCTACGTACTGGTTCTACCCAAGAAATGAGCAGTCCAGAGATTAATACAGTAAAAAACAAGGACTTAGTTTCCTATTCACTGATAGACAATGCACCTTCAGGTTTCCAAAGGGACTTGAATCTGTATAATAAAGACCACAGCAGATACAAGTCAGCAACCCTCTACTGCTTCAAATGGAAATACCATACAACATCTTAAACCTGCAAAAATAGACAAAAAAATAGTTTTATAAATTAAAATTTAGTAAAAAAGTTAACAAAAGCTTTAGAATAGATGTTTTGTTGTACGACTGCTTCTGTTTATATTACTCTTTATCAGCAACATGGCTCATTGATCATCATTAGCTGAATATTACATTTCCTTTCAATTTTATAAAACCTCAGTGTAATTATATGTCCTTGATTAACCTTCACATGTATATATGAGCTTTAATTATAAAGTTGAGAAACTGGTGTGTAGTGAAGATGGTTCTACCCAGGCTAGTGCATATGTCTAGGAGAATTGTCATGTGTCCCCCAAATGACCTTAACTAGTGGTTATTTAAATGGTTCAGGTATCTAAGCATCCCCTGAACATGTTTGCCATAAACCTTGTCATGATGCATTAATTTTAAATACGACATTAAAATTTTATTTGTTAAAGGTGTCATATGTGAGTAACAAAATATATTGTTACAGACTTACAAGGAAGTAGTACAGACCCTGATCCTGAGTGAGAGATGGAGAGCAAAAGAGAGGGAGAGAGAGAGGGAGAGAGGGGGTGGGGGGGGGGGAGAAAGAGAGGGAGAGAGGCGAGAAACCAGTAAAGAGAGAAATGGCTGATCTGTATGCATGCTGTTTGTCTAGGCTGGATCATTATCTGCTTAGTTTGTTACAAGAATGGTTCCAGGATGGGGTGGCTGTTAATGGTTACAAGAGTTGTTCTCAGAATTGGGTGACTGTTAATGGTTACAAGAATGGTTCCAGGATGGGGTGACTGTTAATGGTTACAAGAGTTGTTCTCAGAATTGGGTGACTGTTAATGGTTACAAGAATGGTTCCAGGATGGGGTGACTGTGAATGGTTACAAGAGTTGTTCTCAGAATTGGGTGACTGTTAATGGTTACAAGAGTTGTTCTCAGAATTGGGTGACTGTTAATGGTTACAAGAGTTGTTCTCAGAATTGGGTGACTGTTAATGGTTACAAGAATGGTTCCAGGATGGGGTGACTGTGAATGGTTACAAGAGTTGTTCTCAGAATTGGGTGACTGTTAATGGTTACAAGAGTTGTTCTCAGAATTGGGTGACTGTTAATGGTTACAAGAGTTGTTCTCAGAATTGGGTGACTGTTAATGGTTACAAGAATGGTTCCAGGATGGGGTGACTGTAAATGGTTACAAGAGTTGTTCTCAGAATTGGGTGACTATTAATGGTTACAAGAATGGTTCCAGGATGGGGTGACTGTGAATGGTTACAAGAGTTGTTCTCAGAATTGGGTGACTGTTAATGGTTACAAAATGGTTCCAGGATGGTGTGACTGTTTATGGTTACAAGAATGGTTCCAGGATGGGGTGACTGTTAATGGTTACAAGAATGGTTCCAGGATGGGGTGACTGTTAATTGTTACAAGAGTGGTTCCAGGATGGTGTGATTGTTTATGGTTACAAGAATGGTTCCAGGATGTGGTGACTGTTTATGGTTACAAGAAGGGTTCCAGGATGGGGTGACTGTTTATGGTTACAAGAATGGTTCCAGAATGGGGTGACTGTTTATGGTTACAAGAATGGTTCCAGGATGGGGTGACTGTTAATGGTTACAAGAATTGTTCTCAAAATTAGGTGACTGTTAATGGTTACAAAATGGTTCCAGGATGGTGTGGCTGTTTATGGTTACAAGAATGGTTCCAGGATGGGGTGACTGTTTATGGTTACAAGAATGGTTCCAGGATGGGGTGACTGTTTATGGTTACAAGAATGGTTCCAGGATGGGGTGACTGTTAATGGTTACAAGAATGGTTCCAGGATGGGGTGACTGTTAATGGTTACAAGAATGGTTCCAGGTTGTGGTGACTGTTAATGGTTACAAGAGTGGTTCCAGGATGGGGTGACTGTAAATGGTTACAAGAAGGGTTCTAGGATGGGGTGGCTGTTAATGGTTACAAGAATGGTTCCAGGATGGGGTGACTGTTAATGGTTACAAGAATGGTTCCAGGATGGGGTGACTGTAAATGGTTACAAGAAGGGTTCTAGGATGGGGTGGCTTTTATGTGCAATTTATGTGCCGCAAGTGGCCTCATCATTTTTGACAGAAAAATATTGTTGCCAAATACACACCTCAGCCAATAAACAAACCTTAAATATTCAGCAAAAGTGGTTTGTACCAGCTTATACATCTTTCATTATTCAGTATTTTGGCACATTCTTGACTTGTCTATTTACATGGTGATACATGCTGCTTATAAATACATAGTGGCAGAGTGGCAGATTCTGGGTCCAAATACTGGTAGACTGGTACCACAAGGGAAAGGGGGATAATGTCTACAACCTAATGATAAAGGGAGATAATATCAGGCATACTTGTCAGAATTTGGCACTGAATGCTATGATATAAGAAGCGATAAATTATTGTGTGGATATTGCGAACTCAATGCAAGATTACATTTTCCAATGTATAGGTCTAGCTTGAAGAGTGGGGATGTTTATTTGTTACATCACTCAGTACAGTAATGAAGGTCGCAATGACATTATTATATGCTATAAAAACATAGAAGGAGCATCTGTTTATATATTTTTATATATATATATAAAGGTTAAGGATAATCCTACATTTTTTACTAAATTTTCTGAATCAGTTACGAAGAAATACAATTTTAGCCAAATTTACTTCATTTTGATTCTTTATTACAACAATAAACATTACATATTTCTTTGGCTATATATATGTGTCTGTATATTTACTAATATATATGATTATAAATTATAAAAACACAACTTTTGGTTGACATCATATATAAAGCGTCATAGGTTAATCAAATAGAGCATAAGGAAATAAACCTGCACATTTGTTTCTATTACATAGGTTTACTTGTTAGAATGGAACTAGGTTTTAGTGCTACATGATATATATTGTATTGTACATTACTTTGTTTTGGTCAGTTGCGATGTAAATAATCACCTTTCTCTTTTGTGATTTGATTAAATGAGCACCTGATTGAAACCTGGTGCATTTATCGACTGTATATGATACAAAATTAGAATTATTTTTCTAGATGCTGCTGCTTTGAAATAAGATTATGTCTGTGACATACCAGATTAAATGTATCAGTGTGTAGTTTACCTGTAGAAAGTTAGGATTATGTGACTGGGTGTGGTATCATGCCAGGTGTTCGAGCATGCTATACACATTGAAGGAAACACTATTATCTGCTTCAAGTGGACACCGTCTCCAGATAAGTGAAACATTGTTGGTGGGAATCAATTTGACATAGGCAACCATTGTGGCCACAGGCCAGCGAAGTCCCACTGGAAACTGTCTGATCAGGATCTACCCTATTTACTGCCTAGTCTTGAGTTGAGAAGTTAGTATTTGTTATTGGAACAACAGCAGCTTGGTAGGGAGAAGAAATACTGCTGACAGGTCATGTTGACTTCCAGAATAGCAAATAATCAGTCACTGTTGTTACCATTGTGACCTTATTGTTCTTGGATGATGATAGAGGTCTTTGGCATAGATCATGCCAATCATAGGGGGATGTTGGTGTGTTTAAAGCCAAAATCTGTTCTTAACTGGTATATGCTGTTGGTGATGATGTTGTTGATGATGACTTTTAATGTGAATTTATGTTGATACAATGATTTTGGGGTTCTATCTTGAACCTCTCAATTTATTGTCCCCAAGTGTGTAGAGACTCTGGCATGAAACTCCTCATTCTCCATTGTCCCCCAATACCTGGATTACATGTTACCCTCCCACTACATGTTCTACCCCAATGCATAGGTTACATGTAACAATCCCACTCTATAACCCACCCCA
Organism: Sinonovacula constricta; assembly: GCA_007844125.1. Taxonomy (NCBI): domain Eukaryota; kingdom Metazoa; phylum Mollusca; class Bivalvia; order Cardiida; family Solecurtidae; genus Sinonovacula; species Sinonovacula constricta. The sequence goes on from CM017566.1 coordinate 43,396,852, forward strand.
GTGCATGGGTTACATGTAACACTCCCCCCCCCCCCCCCCCCCCACCACCACGCACACACACAAACACACCACCACCACTGCCTGAGGTACATGGAATACATAGAACTCCTGCAGGGTTTTCTCAAATACAAGCAAATTATTGAGAAAACAGTTCTGTTTAAAACCAAACAGTCCCAGTGATGATGTGTACTTAGGTCTAAGTAATTACATCATAAAATACATAATTAACAAATAAAAGTTCTGTTAGTTCATTTGCACCACAATGTCCATTGATTTTTTACCTTCTGTTTTTACTGTAGCAGGATGTACTTCTACCATTGTGCCTGCAAAACATTGAGTAGGCAGCATTGTTACCATCACACACAGATAATAGAGGGTGGAAAAAATGTTAGCAAAATATAGTAAGCATTTACTGTTTGTCTGACTCTATTACATTATTCCTGATATAACACCTTGCAGTTGCAGTAATTGTCTGTATATTGGAGGCAAATTCATATTAGTAAGTGATAGGATATGACATTGTATGTTTGTGTATGTGGGTTGAACACTCATGCACCTGTTGTCCTTAAAGATGCTATCCGACAGTTTGCCTATGTCATATACATTTAACAATACCTGACCTCTGTTTGAGGTATTTGTGCATAATTTCTGCAGAAAGATCATACTTTAGTCTAAACTTAGGTGATTTTAACAGTATCTCAATTTTATGGCAGTAAAACTCTTTAATCAACACTTAATTATTAATTCTTTTAAAACTATAAATAAGAACGATTGGGATTCCTGCTAATGTAAATGTACAGTCTTACCAACTTTGTAAAGATTGTAATTGTGATATCTGCTAAAAATAGATATCGACAGAGCAGAATATGCGGATGACTGTATAAAAGTAAGTGGTCATGTGCTTTTCTAAGTTTAAAAATAGCTATCTCTAGCTAGCGTGACTTGGATAGGAAACACCTGTTTGTAATGATGAGTGGTGATTTATCCTTGACTAGTTACACAGATCTTTGGCATCAATAAGCAGCATTTTGCAAGACCTTTTCAGGTAACAGTGACTTATTTGGTTATTTGAGAATTTTTTTGGACTGAACTCTCTGTTACCACCTTTAAAGCCTACTGTAACCACAATATAGTTGTCAGAGGTTAGTTCCATTGGGTGCTTAGTGAGCTATTAATCTCTTAGTACAGGGGGTTATAATGTACATTATACATTTTTAAAATAAAATCACATCAAGTGGTCCAAGTAGATGGCCACTCTCTTATCTCACTGTCATTACAATCTGATTATTGATGTATGCCTAATGCAATATTCTTGCACTTAAGCTGTGCTGTAGAATCTCCCTGCCAGTATTTGAGAAGATATGTTCAATAAACAAAAACATACATCTGCTGTATAAGAATACAGTTATATTAGATGATCTGGAGTTTTTATGAATGTGGGTGTCCAATTTGAAGTATTGCCAGTATTCTCTAGGATTGGTGTAAGGTGTGGATATCATTTGGTAAGAATCATAACAAAAGGCTGGTGAATGAATCACTATCAATAAAACAATAGATGCCAGAGCTGCTCCCTGCACTTAGCTGTTTAGCATGCCATGTTCAGGCTCTGGCAAACAGTGTAGCTAGGAGCTGTCTGATTAATATCTTAACACTAGGTCCTGTCTGAGATCTATACATGAGCTGTCTGATCAAGATCTACATACTACGTCCTGTCTGAGATCTACACATGAGCTGTCTGAGATCTACACATGAGCTGTCTGATCAAGATCTACACACTAGGTCCTGTCTGAGATCTACACATGAGCTGTCTGATCAAGATCTACACACTAGGTCCTGTCCTGAGATCTATACATGAGCTGTCTGATCAAGATCTACACACAAGGTCCTGTCCTGAGATCTATACATGAGCTGTCTGATCAAGATCTACACAGTAGGTCCTGTCTGAGATCTATACATGAGCTGTCTGATCAAGATCTACACACTAGGTCCTGTCCTGAGATCTATACATGAGCTGTCTGATCAAGATCTACACTCTAGGCTCTGTCTGAGATCTATACATGAGCTGTCTGATCAAGATCTACACACTAGGTCCTGTCCTGAGATCTATACATTAGCTGTCTGATCAAGATCTACACACTAGGTCCTGTCCTGAGATCTATACATGAGCTGTCTGATCAAGATCTACACACTAGGTCCTGTCTGAGATCTATACATGAGCTTCTGATCAAGATCTACACACAAGTTCCTGTCCTGAGATCTATACATGAGCTGTCTGATCAAGATCTACACACTAGGTCCTGTCCTGAGATCTATACATGAGCTGTCTGATCAAGATCTACATACTAGGTCCTGTCCTTAGAGCTATACATGAGCTGTCTGATCAAGATCTACACACTAGGTCCTGTCCTGAGATCTATACATGAGCTGTCTGATCAAGATCTACACTCTAGGCTCTGTCTGAGATCTATACATGAGCTGTCTGATCAAGATCTACACACAAGGTCCTGTCTGAGATCTATACATGAGCTGTCTGATCAATATCTACACACCAGGTACTGTCTGAGATCTATACATGAGCTGTCTGATCAAGATCTACACTCTAGGCTCTGAGATCTATACATGAGCTGTCTGATCAAGATCTACACACAAGGTCCTGTCTGAGATCTATACATGAGCTGTCTGATCAAGATCTACACACTAGGACCTGTCTGAGATCTACACATGAGCTGTCTGATCAATATCTACACACTAGATCCTGTCTGAGATCTATACATGAGCTGTCTGATCAAGATCTATACACTAGGTCCTGTCCTGAGATCTATACATGAGCTGTCTGATCAAGATCTACACACAAGGTCCTGTCTAAGATCTACACATGAGCTGTCTGATCAAGATCTACACACTAGGTCCTGTCTGAGATCTACACATGAGCTGTCTGATCAATATCTACACACTAGGTCCTGTAATCTATATGCTGTATGCTATATGCTGTTTGATCAAGATCTGCATGCTAGGATCGGTCTGATCAAGATCTATTCACACGAGCTGTCCTATCAAGATCTACACATGAGGATATTCTGATCAATATCTACTCACGAGGCGCTGTCCTATCAAGATCTACATGTGAGGAGCTGTCCTATCCAGATCTACATGTGAGGATCTGTCTGATCAAGATCTACCTGCTAAGCGCTATCAGATCAAGAGCTAAATGCTAGGAGCATTATGATCAAGATCTATATACTGGGAGCTATCTGATCAAGATCTACACTATCACTGCTCTATCTCTGTCAATCAGTATTAATTACCTTTGCATGGCACTGAAAGTAAATGACTAAGAACTAAGTTCAATGTGTTAAGAATGTAGCATGATTAGGGTTAGGTAGAGATATTTTCATAGGTTACCTTTAGGTACTTGTTCTTCCTGATTTGGTTCGCCCACACTCAGGATTTAGCAGTCTTGGAAGACAGTATATGTTTGAAGTAGATATTGTAATGCCATCACTTTTATAACATGCAGATACACTTGAAATAATTATTGGTTTTTGTTCCAAATATAAACTGCAATATACAACTGAATGCAATGGTATAAATAATGGCATCATATAATGCAAAAAGGAATAGCCATCCAAATTAAATAGCATTTAATATATGTTAGTAACAAAATTAAGGAATGTGACTAGCACCAACAATTGTTAGATGATATGGACTCTTCTGTGATGAAGGTTTCACTGTGAAGTTAGATATTTATTTCTGATTCTATTTCTGACATTGCTTCAGCATATTAAATGAGACAGACAGGTGTGTTATCTTCATAAAGTAGGAAGCATTTTAAAGGTGCCAGTTTATTTAGCTATGGTGTCACAGTAATATTGTCTAAATATGGAAAATACTTAGGTGTAAGATGTCAATACTGTTTATTTTGGATTATTTTGGATTAATAAGCAGGGTTGGTAAACATTGAAAATCTTTGTTTGAACAATTGTTCCTGGTCAGGTTTACACACTCTCAAAGGAAAGGACTGTTTATGTACTGAATGAAAGTCAGAGATCATGGATTATTATCAGCAACAGTTTGATTTGGATCTTGAATGTGTGTAACCATTTTTAGGGGATATTGTGAGACACTCTTTTCTGCTCTTGTCTTTTCTCAGTGTTTGAGACCCCTGTCACAACTGTCTCGGATCTGTTAGTGTTTGAGACCCCTGTCACAACTGTCTCGGATCTGTTAGTGTTTGAAACCCCTGTCACAACTGTCTCGGATCTGTTAGTGTTTGAGACCCCTGTCACAACTGTCTCGGATCTGTTAGTGTTTGAGACCCCTGTCACAACTGTCTCGGATCTGTTAGTGTTTGAGACCCCTGTCACAACTGTCTCGGATCTGTTAGTGTTTGAGACCCCTGTCACAACTGTCTCGGATCTGTTAGTGTTTGAGACCCCTGTCACAACTGTCTCGGATCTGTTAGTGTTTGAGACCCCTGTCACAACTGTCTCGGATCTGTTAGTGTTTGAGACCCCTGTCACAACTGTCCCAGGTCTGTTAGTGTTTGAGACCCCTGTCACAACTGTCCCGGATCTGTTAGTGTTTGAGACCCCTGTCACAACTGTCCCGGATCTGTTAGTGTTTGAGACCCCTGTCACAACTGTCCCAGGTCTGTTAGTGTTTGAGACCCCTATCACAACTATCCTGGTTCTGGACTCAGCCGATTATTGTGGTGGCAGCCCTGACTTAAGGCTATGGCAAACACAAACATGCAGACAAACAAGGACATGAACAAACTGGACCATAGTCTGATAGATGTGGTCACTTTGGGACTGTTGGGTTTGGAAATATAAACAATTCAGGGTGTATGGGTAGGGTTTGTGTTCTTAGCGGAGGAGCACCAAACTGAAGGAGTGTGTTTTATAAGATGTTGTTTAAGTATGTGGATACTGAGATATTCTGTTTTTTAAGTTGGATTTGTTCTTGTTTATATGGATTTAAATTATATTAATGCAATGTAAGACATTGTAAATAGTGTTCTTGATACAAATTAGGAACAATAATAAATTTGTTTAGAGTAACTAAATGAAGGTTAATTATAGTTTTGTTGTTTTTATGCCAGTCGTAAAGTGTTTTATGTATTTAATAGATTTTTAGATGTTTTAATGTGTTCTTCAATGGTGAGGATTCAAGAGCATTTTTGAATGGAAGATGACTATACTAAGATATCTATGAAATTGTAAAAGAAAGTTATGACATTAAATAAAGCCTCTCTGTGTGTTCCTAACTAAGTATGTAAGACATGAAGAAAAATGCATACAATGTGGGTTTTTGAACAATAAAAATAACTGTGAAAACTTTAAGGTAAACACAGTAAAATGAAAACAAAATGAATTTGGTGACAAATTCTAATAAAAAATATTAAAATAAAATTATTTCTTTGTTGACAGGAATAAGTTTATTAAAATTGAGCAAAGTCTGTATGCAAATTCCTCTGGACAAATGCCAAAAGGGCCAAAAATTAACATTCATGTTTGGTACCTGCAAATATGATTTTTATTCCATCCTTCCTTATTTTTATCTGTGTGTTTTGTGTTTCTTCAGTCTGTTTATATTTCTGTCAATTAAAACTGAAAAAAGCAGCAACAAAGAAGCATATTTGTCTAAGAACTATCGATAAAAATAATTTATCTTTTAAAGTTAGGTCCATGCTGAATACAACTTTCAATTTGCAAATTCTTGCATCAGAAAATAAGGTTGTTCAAATGTTTACAGCTGCCCGAAAATTAAACTTGTACATGTAAAAGTACAGAATTCTTTGGGGCAGCACATTTCTAGGCCAGTGTGGCACGTTTTATTGAACTGCAAATGTTAAGTAGTGCATACAAATGAACATGGCAACTGGATTTGTGCTATTAACCTTTCATTATTGCTTGATAACTTGCCTGTTACTTGCTTGTCAATTTAAGCTGAAACAGTTTCTGTCACTGGGTCTTTGTTTTCCTGAGCCAGACTTCATCATAATGTCTTGAAAATAATATATACAGCTTTTCTAAAAAAAAAGTTAATTATTCTCTTAGACTTCTTAATATCTTTCCTACAAGGTTGGGATAGAAGTTCCTAATCTATACATGTATGAGACCAAAAACCTGTACTCAATACTAAGTGGAACACTTGGCTATGTAAATATAGTTAACTCTAGAATAGTCAAACTACAAAAGGCTTGAAAGAATTTGTCTTATGTAAGTATAAATGTATTTATTTTAGAAAGCTACAGCCCTTTGGATATGTAGAGCTCTGGTGATTTCTATACTTCTGTCAAATGGCATGTCTCTGTCTCTTTGGGAATATTTGACATAAGGAAAGTGGAAATTTATTGATATCTGTCTTTAATAATTAAATAGCTGCACTTTTTTGCACTATACACACTATACCATTTGGAATTTATTTTAATAAAAAGGCTATATAAATTTGTAGTTGCAGTGTCTACCGGTAAAGGCAACCATATTCAGTTTTCAAAATGAAAAATCCATGGTTTAATCAGTTTTGGATCAAGGAAAGCAATACAGAAAAAATGTTATCAAAGAAATGAAATAAAAATGTAATTTAATCTAAATTTGTAAACTTCTCTTTACAGTATCTAAAAGTTTAAAATATTTTCTAAAACTGCAAATATACATATATTTATTTTATAAATAAGTGCTTTCTATGGAACAAAAACATTGAGCTGTTATGTCCCTGATTGGTCATCTTATTATGTTACTGTCCATTTCCCAAACACCCTATAAAGATATTCACAGTGACACATGATATGCAGTGATGTAACTCTGTAGTTTACCATTAGGCACCTTCATTTAAAGCTAGCTAATGAGCTAGTGATCTTTAAGGTTGTGATACAGGTCCATTACCTTTAAGGTTGTGCTTCATGTACATTACCTTTAAATTTGTGCTACATGTACATAACCTTTAGGATTGTGCTACAGGTACATTACCTTTAAGGTTATGCTACAGGTCTGTTACCTTTACGGTTATGCTACAGGTCCATTACCTTAAAGGTTGTGCTACAGGTAGATTACCTTTAAGGTAGTGTTGCAAGTACATTGCCTTTAAGGTTGTGCTGCAGGTACATTACATTTTAGGTTGTGCTACAGGTCTGTTACCTTTATGGTTGTGCTACAGGTATATTACTTTTAAGGTTGTTCTGCAGGTCAGTTACCTTTAAGGTTATGCTACAGGTACATTACCTTTAAGGTTGTGCTACAGGTCCATTACCTTTATGGTTGTGCTTCAGGTCCATTACCTTTAAGGTTGTGCTACAGGTCCATTACCTTTAAGTTGTGCTACAGGTCTGTTACCTATAAGGTTGTGCTACAGGTCGTTACCTTTAAGGTCATGCCGCAGGTCCATTACCTTTAAGGTTGTGCTACAGGTACATTACCTTTAAGGTTGTGCTACAGGTCCGTTACCTTTAAGGTCATACTACAGGTCTGTTACCTTTAAGCTTGTGCTACAGGTACATTACTTTAAGGTTGTGCAGCAGGTACATTACCTTTAAGGTCATACTACAGGTCCGTTACCTTTAAGCTTGTGCTACAGGTACATTACTTTAAGGTTGTGCAGCAGGTACATTACCTTTAAGGTAGCACTTACAAAGCACACCAAATGCAACCTTGTGTCCACAATTTCCTGTTAAGTTTTACATCCAGTCCCATAGAGACTATGTTTATAGCATTGATAGGAAAGACTTGGAAGCAGTTGACTTCATGTTGATGACAATAGCTAACTTTAAACTAGTTTTTATAATTAAATAACACAAGTTGAGACTATAATGAAATCTTTTTTGTGTCACTTTTAATTTTCTGAGTGTGGAAATAGTCATCAGGTGGGTAATACCTTATACAGTGACTGGCAGACTTTATTGTTTGCAAATTAAAGGACAGTACCAAATTGGACAATTTGAATATTCAGGATAAAAGTGGGGATACATACTGAAATTTAGTTCAGAACAGTAAAGATTGAGAAATTATTTATAAGGTGTAAGCAAGATACTGTGTTTAGACACTCATGTTCACTGACTTCAGTACAAGTGTGGATCAGGATAAGTTAGGATAATTTTGCTGAAGCAGCTGTTACATGTTACCATGACAACAAAAACCTGGAATGAAGGATATAGGCTACTGGACTCGGACTATTGTAGAGACCTTTTCCTTATTGGTGAGTTGTAGAAAATATATTGTTAGACAAACTAATATATACAGTTTATAGTTCTACTTTTTTAACCTTATTAATATATATAAATATATATATTTATATTAACATATATGAATTTGTGTGTTGTTGATAATAGGATTGTTCATTCTTTACCTCCATGAAGCCAAAGGTTGTACATGAACATGAGCCACAGTACACTCGATGCTTATTTATTTATATTGCACAGTGTTTAACTATGTTGCGTCACTATCGAGTGCACTGTTTACGAATGAAAGATAAAATATTCAGGCAGAACTTCAGATAAGGGAGTGTAAATCTTTTAATTAATTTGAAATACTTCCTAAACTGTTCGACCTATCTCCCTTATCATCTGTGCACATTTGTTAAAAATGATGTCATACTGCTTATTACAGACATTATTGAAATTTCTTAGGTTGACCTATTGTCAAAATTAGATTATATGTATATCATATGTTTATTTTGATCCAGGACTAATGTAAGTATAATGGATATCTGATATTCACTCCTTCATTGTAAGCAATTGTTTAAGTGCATGCAGTTTACTGCTCTCATGGCAGACAACCACACTTGACTTGAAGTTTTTCATACATGGAGTTGTGTCCCTTGAAAATGATATTGCAACAATTATTTTCAGTCATAATTCTACCATCTTGATGTTTCCCAGTTTTCAGCCATTGCATTTATATTTTTATGTTGCTGTTTAAATCAGCAGCCTATATGTTTAAATATGTCCACAAATATTCTTTATATTCTAATGAAAAATAATTATTGTGTTAAATTAAGAGACAACAACAGAAAGAAACAGGATTTGAGCAGTTGACCTGTGAAGAAATATGTTCTTGTCCAAATATATTCTTAATATTCTATTTAAAAACAATTACTGTGTTAAAAGTGGTATATGACAGTTTTTCTTCATCAAATACACATAAACCTGGACTGGGTGAAATTGGGCATAATTTCTGCAAAAAAGACAACCATAAGTCTGAGAAAAGACAAATTTGGACAATGTCTAAATAGTTAGACTATAGATAACATGAAATAATTCACTCTACATGCCCATTCTTTCTAAAATTATATCTAAGTATGATTGTGATTTCTGCTAAAAACAGACATCGGCGTCAGAGGGGATTACCTGAATGATTACCGGTCGATACATGTAAAGTTATGGGTCACATAACATAATCTTGAAACATGTCTAAGCTACAAATAATCTATTTTAGAATAATGGCTGTATTGGTGTGGGTCAGCATGACTAAGACACAAGCTCCTGCCAGTATATAGGTTTTTATTTAAACATCTATTTCTGCTAAGCTACAAAAGTTGCCAAAAGGCCATTATCAAAGGCCTTCTCAGCCAAGGAACTCCAGTTGGAGATGACAAGTTGAAGCAAAAGCTTATTGGTGGACTGGTTGTGTGTTTGTGTGGACAGTTTGGATATTATGTGGTCCATGGACTGGTTATGGCCTGGGAGTTGACAAGTTGGTGATAAAGCACGATAAAACAGTCTGAGATGACAATCCAGGTGCCTACATACCCTATACCCCTTGACTCCCTTTGGTTACCCAGAACAAATATTGAACATTGAAATATGGCAAATATTGACCCCTCAAACATTTCAGAGAGTTAATACCATAGTAAATGCTACTTTTACCTTAGTTTCGCTCACGCACAAAAGATGTTGGGGTGACAGTATGATTGACCTCTACTAGGTGATACAGTACACTTATAGGTGGAGAGATTTACATTTATTTATTATAGATGATAAAACCTCATGCTAAAGGCTATATAATCAGTTTCAGAGACTTTTAGCACACTCTGTTTTTATCACTATTTTTTTTCTTTAAATTTTTTAAACCTGTCCAAAGGGTTGTGCATGTTGTCAACCTCTCTGTCCATCTGCCCGTTTTTTGTGTGTATAATTCTATCTTTTACTACGATTATCACAATTTCTCCATCAAAATCACGTATAGCTGTATGTACAGGTGAAATAACTCTGATTGCATTGTTTGTTCCAAAGTAATTGCCCTTTGTAGATTTTATGAGAAAAAAAAAAATTCACAGGTACACCCCCTTTATTTCTCAGTGCGATTTCTTGCACAGTTGATTCATGTTTATTTGCACTTGTGGCTTAACTTTCTTATGTATAATGCCCTGCCTGGCAATGCTTTTGTTCACTAATAGAGCCAATATAACCTGTTTTTGAAACATGCACATGGAGACAAAATTGTCTTAATTATTGACAGATGTACTTTAATATTGATAGATTTGCTATTATCAAAGATCAAAGTAAACCTTTGGCTCCTTTTTTTGCAACAAAATACCTTACTCTTAACACTGCATGGTTGCACACTAAAGGTGTTTAAGTTATCCAATGGACCTATGTGCCAACATCAGTTTGCTTAGTATTTCTACTTTGTACTTAAAGTCACAAGACATTGGCACATATTGAAATCCCCTTGTTCGCTTAACAATGCGGTCACCTCACGGTCAAATATTTCTAATCAAATCAACACTTCCCACTAACCAAGTGATCTCGTCACATTTATAATCATTATTATCTCACTCCACAATTCAATTTGTCACCATTTATTATCGTCACTCTCTCCAATGTACTGGAGTTAAGAAGGTGAATAAATGTTTCTCTTTGAAGTTAAAGGTGGTATCCGATAGTGTGTGTATATCAAATAGTTGTAACAATATTTTACCACATATGGGCCTAACTTTTCTATAAACTCATTGTTTAGCCTAAGCAAAGATGATGTTGAACACTACCTATTGTAAGATAGTACACATTGGGAAAATACATCACTCTAAATGTTCATTCTTTCCAAATCTATAAATAAGCATAAAAATAGATATCTATGTCAGAGCAGATCACACAGATGATGATGAAATTTGATCTCAAAAGTGAGTGGTCACATGGTTTTCTAAGTTTAAAAATAGATATCTGTGAATGGCTAGGATAGAAATTATACCAATTTATAATGATGACTAAATGTATTATATCACAAGGATTCAAACCTACAGCATCCATCTGTTAGGATAAATGTTTTATCAACAGACAGACCTAGAACACTCAGCTGTTAGGATAAATATTTTATTGACAGACAGACCTAGAGCACTCAGCTGTTAGGATAAATGTTTTTTTTGACAGACAGACCTAGAGCACTCAGCTGCTAGGATAAATGGTTTTTTGACAGACAGACCTAGAGCACTCAGCTGCTAGGATAAATGGTTTTTTGACAGACAGACCTAGAGCACTCAGCTGCTAGGATAAATGGTTTTTTGACAGACAGACCTAGAGCACTCACCTTTTAGGATAAATGGTTTATTGACAGACAAGCCTAGAGAGAATTCAGCTGTTAGGATAAATGGTTTATTGACAGAAAAACCTACTGAGAATTCAGCTGTTAGGATAAATGGTTTATTGACAGAAAAACCTAGAGCACTCAGACTTTAGAATAAATGGTTTATTGACAGAAAAACATAGAGCACTCTGTTTTTAGGATAAATGGTTTATTGACAGACATACCTAGAGCACTCAACTGTTAAGATAAATGGTTTATTGACAGACAGCATTTTCCACATATCTCAAAATTCTCCATGGCTTCATTGAATTAATTGATTTTAATGTCATAAGCAATAACTTTTGTGGTACAAAATGTTTACAAAGTTGCATAGGTTGTTCCAAAATGTATTCAGATTCCATACCTTTAAAAATATGTTTTAGTAAAACACTTAACTCAATTAGAACACCCATTAGAATAATCATGGAACTATTTGTACATAGGAAGTGGGGAGCAGCATCTCTGAACATCATCTTTTTTTGATACTTGAAGACATTTTGTTTATTTATTATTAAAGTATTTTATTTAACTGGAGCATTATTTCTAAGATGTTACAATGAAGCAAATGGAATGTGTTGCTAACTTATAACTGGTGCACACTCTGCCCCTAACAATGTGGGTTTTGTGGCAAAAACTTGTATGTGGTGAGGTCTTCCGACTGCCCTATGGTGCACCTGTAATTCTAGTTTGACATTGCCTAGTGTCTTCTTCTACCAAAGATAGCTTGATGTTTTTACAAACATAAAAATGATGTTACATATTTGTCTATGTGTTTATGCTGTAGTGTGCAGTGTTTCAGAACTTCATCTTACATGTTATCAATTAACCATCTTAGCAAGTGTTGGATCAGGCAAATAGTGCAGATCTGGACCATTCAGAACTGTCATATCAGCATCTGCATCATTTGCTACCAAGTTTCTGGTAATATGTCATGTCTACTTTGCCTGCAGCTCTGAAGGGTGTCCTGGAACTAGCAGGATTGTTCTATGTAACAAGTAGCATGATAAGGGATAATTAAAAACAAGGATTATTTATTAATTACAAAGTCTATCGGCTGTATCAGGTTGAAAACACTGGTTCTGGTAGAATAACTGCTGATTAGTCTCCATGGCATATTTTGTGTGGCTTCAACATGCAGACTTGCATATTGGAATTGTTTTTGTTGTTGTTTTATGGTGGTGTATTCTTGGGGCATTATAAAAAACAGCCTGTCTGTTACAGGATAATGGTTCTTGCATGGTGTGGTATGCTGTCACAATTTTATGGTGTGGTATGCTGTCGCATTTTCATGCTGAGGTATGCTGTCACAATTTCATGGTGAGGTATACTGTCATAATTTCATGGTGAGGTATACTGTCACAATTCCATGGTATGGTGTACTGTCAGTTTCATGGTGGGGTATACAGTCACAATTTTGTAGAATGGTATACTGTCAGTTTCATGGTGGGGTATACTGTCAAAATTTCATGGTGAGGTATGCTGTCACAATTTTGTAGAATGGTATACTGTCAAAATTTCATGGTGAGGTATGCTATCACAATTTCATGGTGAGGTATACTGTGACAATTTCATGTACCACCGGGAGAGCTTTGATATGTGTCTAGTTATTTTATATCTAACGAGATATATTGCGTCACCCAAAAGTTGCTTTAATGCTCAGGTGAGATTTTCACATACAAGTTCAATGTGCAAAGATTATGTTATGAAATTATGTTGCTGTGATGTATTTAAAAAAGGTTATATCAAAAACCAATGTAAATCTTGCAATGAAACTTCATGTTCTTTGTTTGCCTGGTTACCTACCATAGATAAAGTTTGATAGGTCTAAGTTGGGTTTTGTGACAGCCATGGCCCTTGTTCCTGTTAGAAACATGTTGATGCATGGAAATGTATTGGTAGATTTCTGATCTGCATGCAAGTACTATCAATCACACAATCAGTTGAGCAAGCTGTCCCATTACAGCTCTTGTTTATTTTTTACCTTGTTGAACTGTTTCATTTATTAAAGTATAGTGTTTCAGGACTAGTTGTTAGGAGATGCTACAGGGAAATGCTATAGAATGTCACAGTAATTTTATAATTCTTCACATCTAGTTGATAACTTGTGATGACAGTTCTTTAGCCCCTAAGGGTATAATTTATCTGTCTACACATCATATCTCTCAATGAAATCTGCAGCTGTTGTAATATAAACTGGTAATGGTAAACACATTCAGTAAAGGTGGCACCTTGTCTGACCTGACTAGAAGGTTGCTTGTTCTGATGCCCAACTTAAACAGGGAAGACAACATAACCACCAATTCCTTACTGATCATTTAAGGCTGAGTAGAGTTATTGCTCCTCAGTTCTTTACTGGCTGGGTTAGAGTTATAGTTTGGACTTGGGACAAAAACGTTTAAGTGGTGAGATCGTCTAACCAACCTGTGGAGCAGAGAGAATGTGATTCTTTCCCACCAATACTAGCACACAAAATCTGTGGATACGAAGCATCAAGGGTGACGGAAACAATTAAAACAAATTGTGACATACATTTCTAAACTTAATTAGAGATGATATCAGGCAGTTTTCTTAATTCTTTTCATTAAATAAATAAAAAATAGAACTTTATGAACCCAATTATGCCAATATTTTATAAGGGTTATGAAAGTCCGCAAAAACAGACTTTCCCCCTATGTGCAAATTTCAGTGAGCATTCCATATAGAGGTATTGCACTCCAGCACATCGACAATGACCTTGTGTTGGTGTGATTTATCTTATAACAATAACCAGTCCCTTTCTCCTGCCTTTCCTATCCTTTAGAGAGGTAGATATGACCACTAGCCCTCCTCCCAGCCCAGCTCCCAGGTCGATGAAGAGGAAGATGTAGCAAGCAGGTGGTAACCATGGAACCTCCACCTACCTGTCGGATGGGCAATGATCCCATGTCATCGGGAACATTTTAATTACACCAATGTATCATAATACCTAAAGGATCCACCGCATATTTTGGCAAGGATCCAAGATTGATCAGTTGTCATCAGGTAGTTCATTCATGATCTGATCAGTTGTGCTGCAGCTTGCTGTATTCTGCATGGATACGGTTTGAAGTGGATATATTCTGTATGCGAACTGGATGGTTTCTAGTGTTTAAGGAAGGTGCAGTTCTTGATTTATTGTGTTTTACTGAGCATCATGTGACAGAGTGTACATCTATATTGAACTTTATTGTAAATGCTTATTTTGGTGCAATCTGTTTTAGGTATTACTTGGTGTTATGTGTGAAGTGTGTTAGTTTTCTTATACAATTTTAAAATTGAAGTGTACAAATGGGATGGGATGGGATGGGATTAGCCGGCATTTTTGCCGATACTGCGCAGCGACATTTCTATCATTACAGCACAGGGGCACTTATGAGATGCCCAGGGACTGAACCCGGCCGGTCCATTATACTGACACCGACGAGTCAGGCGTAATGCTGTCCCCGTAGCCCCGAGCGTTAGGAGGGAAGCCACTACTACCAACTTTAAAGTCTTTGGTATGACCCGGCCGGGGTTCGAACCCACGACCTCCCGATCCGCAAGCCGACGCTCGTGTACAAATGTTATGGAATACTTAAAAAGTAATTTTAAAGGTTACTTCATTAAAATGAGTTGCATATAAAAGGGTGCTAATTGTAATATATAAAAAAGTTCATACAATAGGTTAAAAAAAAAAAACACAAGAAGAGTGAACCTCTTTATGTTGGCATGTATTTTATAATTAAAATAGATTTTTCACCTGAATCATCTTGAAATGGCATGTCCCAAATAAGGGATAGACTTAAGAAACTTCGTACAGATCTTATATCATTATCAAAACAGATTGTTAGCCTAAAAACACACATATATTGAGACATTTTGTTAAAAATGGAAATGGCAAATGAATTATGTACATAATTTGTTTATTTCATAATGGCAAATTTTAATTGACTTGAGCAAACAACAAGAGACACATAATTAGTTAAAATATATAACACAAGATTTACTGTTTATTGATAATTAGTTAAATATTTAATTAAAGATTTACTGTTTATTGATAATTAGTTAAATATTTAATTAAAGATTTACTGTTTATTGATAATAAGTTAAATTAATAATTTAAGATTCGCTATTTATTGATAATTATTTAGATATATTAAATTTTAAGATTTACTATTTTTTGACTAAAAATATATGATGAAATGTACTGTCTATAGAGAAAGGTATGCTATATATTTGAGATGTTTTAATGCACCATGTTCTAGAGTACATGCTCCATGTTCTAGAGTACATGTTCTACAGTACATGCACCATGTTCTAGAGTACATGCACCATGTTCTAGAGTACATGCTCCATGTTCTAGAGTACATGCTCCATGTTCTAGAGTACATGTTCTAGAGTACATGTACCATGTTCTAGAGTACATGTTCTACAGTACATGCACTATGTTCTAGAGTACATGCACAATGTTCTAGAGTACATGTTCTAGAGTACATGCACCATGTTCTAGAGTTCATGCACCATGTTCTAGAGTACATGTTCTAGAGTACATGCTCCATGTTCTAAAGTACATGCACCATGTTCTAGAGTACATGTTCTACAGTACATGCACCATGTTCTAGAGTACATGCACCATGTTCTAGAGTACATGTTCAAGTACATGCACCATGTTCTAAAGTACATGCACCATGTTCTAAAGTACATGCACCATGTTCTAGAGTACATGTTCTACAGTACATGCACCATGTTCTAGAGTACATGTTCTACAGTACATACACCATGTTCTAGAGTACATGTTCTAGAGTACATGCACCATGTTCTAGAGTACATGGAGGGTGTGGGATGTACGCCTGTGGTACACAAGGTATGCACTCCCACAGACAGCGATCTATCAACTATTAACTATGTAAAACCCTCATGATATAATATACTGACTCATTTGCATAAATTTGAATAAACAAATCCCCTGCTTTATGACATTATGACATGTGTCTGCATGAGGTACAGTTGTTGTTTTTCCATTTATAGTGCAACAAATACATTGTGCAGTGTGAACAATATTTAATTAATAAATTTCCTAATTTGTGTTTTGTTAAATGTTTGAAATTGAAAAAAATGACTATTCAGTTGCAAATAATGTATAAAATATAATAACAACTACAACAACAACAACAACAATAATAATAATAACAATAATAATAATAATAATAGTAATAATAATAATAGCTTTATTTTGTGAGGGTAGCATGTGGCCTTCATAGACAATAATTCACAAAAAGCATTCATATTATTACACAAGAATATAAAATAGAAGCAATTGAAAACAAAATGTACAAAATGTCAACAATATAAAGAACAATTAATCATTATACATATATAATACATTGCAATATACCCATCTTGGTATAACAGTATATGACTCTGTTTATACTGATCTTTATATAGTGACAGTTGACGCGCAGACAAAGTCATTCTGTAAATATATAATTATGCATAACAATGTTAACAATAATCATATACTTAAAGAATAGCTTCTCTGCCATGATTTAAAAAGAAAATATCTCTAGCTTTAGATATAACTGTAATTGAGTGTAACAATAAGGTAAGGATTGCAGGGACTGCTTTAATATTCCAGGATTGGTCAAAACATTTACAATTAAGATATTATAATGTAGTTATTGATAACGACTTGGCTATATTTAATAATAAATTGGCTTGCAACTTAAATTAAAAGTTAAAAAAATCAAATACAATTAGAGATGCAACTTAAATTAGAAGCTAAACAAATAAAATACAATTATGGATACAAAAGGTTTTCCCAGCAACGAGTATGATCTTACAAAAGCTATGAGTCTGTAAATTATTTCATAGCATTTATAATTAAAAACATATAAAAATGCAAGTTAAACGTTACATTTGGCTAATCTTCTGATGTTGCCAATATTTTCACTGCAATTCATTGATTATTTTCAAATGGCTTGAAATAACCAAAGACTAATGTGAAATGGTAATACATGCATTACGATTTTCTCGTTTTTTCTGAGCTTCTGTTTCTGGGAATTAAATCTTTCGGAAGATTTCTAATTGAGAATCTTTACAGCCTCAGCGGGTCAGAGAGATTGTCATTACATTGGATGATGTTTGAGAAAATAAGTGATAAGGATTATTTGTATTTTGTATTTCTAGAGTTTGGTTTGGTGTTTGTATTGACTAGATGGAAAGGTATTAGAGGAGACAGATGATTGATACTGGTGTGACTACTGAATTTTTAATGACAGATCTTAGTTCTGATCTTTATAGAAGCTGCATTCTTGTTCTTTGAAGTCTAACTTGATTTAAACAAAATTTTAAGAAAATGTCATAATGGTCAATTAATTATTAAGTGTCCCATACGTAATATTTATTTCTGTTTCAGACCTTAATATTGCAGGGCACTCTACTAGTCTTGTCTGATGTTTCATTTTGTAAAGATCTGTTAGAGAATAATGGCATATGCCGAATCTATGTATTTCTATATATAAGGATGCCCATTGCCTGGTCGGCAAGTCACAGATTTTTAACTTCTCTGACTCCATGAAATTATGTATGTGTTGCTATTTTATGGCTTATGAGAACTGTGGCAGACACCCGAGTGTTGCCTTAATGCTCAGAGATCTGCTTTTTAACAATATTTGGATATGGTTATTTTTTTATTCATTTATTGGTAATACACTAAGCCTTATTGAATCAATTGATTTGTATTTGTGAATGATTTTTGGGGTGCCTTTTCTGTAGTGGTAGAATCACTGACTTATAACTCCACTGACTGCTAAGCCACTCACCACACTGGTTCCAGTCTTGAATATGGTAAAGGATTTAAATTTGGAAAGTCGTCATGGTGAATATGGTGCATCGGTGGTTCTACCAAGACATTTGCTTGGGGCCTTCCATAAAATAGCTAGATGTTGCTAAAATGATCATAAATGGTTGCTGCAATGTATTTCAGAAACAAAAACAAATGATTTAGGTGAAAAACTGGATGATAGAACATCACCATACATGATGCATTGTCTGGTTTATAGGTTCAAGTCTTATAAACATACATGATGCATTGTCTGGTTGATAGGTTCAAGTCTTATAAACATACATGATGCATTGTCTGGTTGATAGGTTCAAGTCTTATAAACATACATGATGCATTGTCTGGTTTATAGGTTCAAGTCTTATAAACATACATGATGCATTGTCTGGTTTATAGGTTCAAGTCTTATAAACCAGTGGAAATTAACAAAAATCTAGTCACTTTATTTGCCCATGTTGAAACCATTTGTAGCTGCCACTAACTATTGCTGTATGAATGAAGATTGTTGGTTGTCTGTTTACTCAACAGACATTCAAGGACTTAATCTTAAATCATTCTTCAAGGTCTGACATTGACATGTCTTTTCGTTCAAATCCTAATATTTTTTGCAATTTATTTTTTAAAGCATTAATGAAAAACTTTAAATTTTCTATTTTAAATTGGATTTCTTTCATTTTCATCAGGAATGATATTTTGGATTATGGGCTCTTGTTTTCTCTCATATTCCTATATTTATTTTTTATATTTCTGACTCGGAGCTGCAGGAGAATTTCTCGTCTTTATTGTGGCTTCTCTAAACACAAGCTAGTACTTTTATAAGCTAACATTTATGTTATATCTTTTAAAAAAATAACATTTTCATTTTCCCCAACTAAACAACAAGAACAGCAAAACCACATGCTTTTCTCATATCTGGTGGAATAATATTTTGAATGCCACTGTTATTCAGTAAATATTTTCTCAGATAATATGTTTAAAGACAAACTTGGTGACATTGTATATATTTATTCAGCAGGTATTCATGTTTGAAAGCCAGTCTGATGATTATCTCATCCAGACTGTCCTATCATCAGTCTACTGTCACCTTGACACCCCCAGGGCATTATAAAGGTCATTCAGATGTGAAAGGTCACTGTTCAGGTCATTTCCTGATTTGTGTGCTGTTAAAGATTGCACACCTTATTGAAGAGTCAAAATAGTTGTGGTTAACCTTTTGTTATTCATTTTGTTACAATGCACCAACACAAGAATGGTCATAAATGGAATTTCAGCTAATTACTGGTGGAGAAAGATTTAGGACATATGTCTGGCTAGAACGACTATTGCACCTCAGGTCAGCTGGAAGACTATCCCCCACCCCATGAAAGCTTGATTCCATTTAATTGAATAATGGTTGTACTCATATTCTGTTTTATTAAATAGAATATCAAAACACCAAATTTGTTATTCTTCGCCTTTGTTAAAAAATAGATGACTATTTGTATTGTCAGCCCAAACTTTGTTTATAGGCATATCTGCTGCTGCACACCTGTCTGCAGAAGCTTGCTGATTAGTTAATCTTGAGGAATACTTTCACACCTTTTCCAGTGGATCAGATTTTAGCAAATTAAAATATTTTTAGTTTAGTTTTTAAAATGTTTATACCATAATAGTTTTAACAAGTATGTCTGGTTATGATTTAATTTTGATTGTATTATATTTAAAACATGTGGAACATTGTCACATCCACTCCAATGTCAGTGTACACATTCATATGTTACACTATAGTCACATGCTTCTAGAGACAGCTGTGGTTGCTGTAGCAAAGCAAAATGTAACTGGCGAAGAGTGGTTATCTCAAGTCACATGGTCACCCTATATAAGCCAATAGTAGTTACATGGTCACCCTATATAAGCCAATAGTAGTCACATGGTCACCCTATATAAGCCAATAGTAGTCACATGGTCACCCTATATAAGCCAATAGTAGTCACATGGTCACCCTATATAAGCCAATAGTAAATGGTCACCCTATATAAGCCAATAGTAGTCACATGGTCACCCTATATAAGCCAATAGTAGTCACATGGTCACCCTATATAAGCCAATAGTAAATGGTCACCCTATATAAGCCAATAGTAAATGGTCACCCTATATAAGCCAATAGTAGTTACATGGTCACCCTATATAAGCCAATAGTAGTGACATGGTCACCCTATATAAGCCAATAGTAAATGGTCACCCTATATAAGCCAATAGTAAATGGTCACCCTATATAAGCCAATAGTAGTCACATGGTCACCCTATATAAGCCAATAGTAGTCACATGGTCACCCTATATAAGCCAATAGTAGTTACATGGTCACCCTATATAAGCCAATAAAAGTTACATGGTCACCCTATATAAGCCAATAGTAGTGACATGGTCACCCTATATAAGCCAATAGTAAATGGTCACCCTTTATAAGCCAATAAAAGTTACATGGTCACCCTATATAAGCCAATAGTAGTCACATGGTCACCCTATATAAGCCAATAGTAGTCACATGGTCTCCCTATATAAGCCAATAGTAGTCACATGGTCACCCTATATAAGCCAATTGTAGTCACATGGTCACCCTATATAAGCCAATAGTAGTCACATGGTCACCCTATATAAGCCAATAGTAGTCACATGGTCACCCTATATAAGCCGATAGTAGTCACATGGTCACCCTATATAAGCCAATAGTAGTTACATGGTCACCCTATATAAGCCAATAAAAGTTACATGGTCACCCTATATAAGCCAATAGTAGTGACATGGTCACCCTATATAAGCCAATAGTAAATGGTCACCCTTTATAAGCCAATAGTAGTCACATGGTCACCCTATATAAGCCAATAGTAGTCACATGGTCACCCTATATAAGCCAATAGTAGTCACATGGTCACCCTATATAAGCCAATAGTAAATGGTCACCCTTTATAAGCCAATAGTAAATGGTCACCCTATATAAGCCAATAGTAGTCACATGGTCACCCTATATAAGCCAATAAAAGTTACATGGTCACCCTATATAAGCCAATAGTAGTCACATGGTCACCCTATATAAGCCAATAGTAAATGGTCACCCTTTATAAGCCAATAGTAAATGGTCACCCTATATAAGCCAATAGTAGTCACATGGTCACCCTTTATAAGCCAATAGTAGTCACATGGTCACCCTATATAAGCCAATAGTAGTCACATGGTCACCCTATATAAGCCAATAGTAGTCACATGGTCACCCTATATAAGCCAATAGTAGTTACAGGTACCATCAGCAGTTATGTATGAACAATTTTCAGAGTCTTTGTACATATACTGCCATAGGTATAAACACTTCAATAATTTAAAAGATATCAGTAGATTTATGTAATTCTTTTAAAAAATAAAATTTCCCAGTTAATGTTCATTGCATATAACACCACTTTATCCCCTCACTATTGTTTACACTGTTATGTATGGTAGAAAACAAATTCTTCACCATAATTATTCATCCACCAAATATTTCTTAATAACTTCATATTCTCTGTCTGTGAAAGTCACATTTGAGAAGCTTATATTTAGTTCTTGTGTCATATTTGGTCTTCCTCCTCCATTTTTTGTTTTTGCTTAACAACATGATTGAAGTTGTTGATCCTTCACGCCTACGACTAATGTCAACCATGCATGCATTGAGCAGATAAACCACATCTTCATGACAACCCCTGCCTTGATAGCAGCCTTATCTGTGTCACTGCTCGACATGTCTTCTTAGCAACCATCTTCTTTCTGGAATGGAACATGCTTATGAGAACTCATCTGTTTAAAAGACAACATTTTATATTGCCATAGATATTATACCAGAGCAGAGATAATGCATCCTAAGTATGGAATCGCATTTTCTTAAATAATGCATAAGGGGAACTTAGGGGATTTATTTCAATTTACTTGATATTTTAACAGTTAAATGGCTAAAGTTCACCTCATCATGGTTTCTGATTGCTCCAGGTATACTAGAGCTACTGCAGATATTGTACATTGTTACCTTATAAGAAAATAAACCTTATTCACGTCATATTCATATTTTGCTCATATAATGGAAATCCTCATGCTCCAATCCTAGGTCAGCAGGCTTACTAAATGGACTTGAGGCTCCCATGGCCTAGTGGTAGTCACCGACTTGTCGACATCTCTGACTGCTTAGCCTCACATTGTGTAGGTTCAAGTCATGTTTATGAGTCAGTACTTAATGTGGGAAAGTCTTCCTGCTGACTTATGGTGCGCTGGTGGTTCTACCCAGACATTTGTCTGGGGTCTTCCTCCACAAAAATAGCTGGACATAATTATGATGACCATAAATGGTTGCTGCAATGAATTTCAAATACAAAACAAAATATACATCAATAGAGTTCAAACTGTCAGCTTCATCTCTGGATAACACATTTTGAAGTTGCTTTAGAATGCTCAATACATCAAATCATGATAAAACCTGTCCAAAATAGAACTTTATATCTCTTGAAGCCAGACAATTGCAATTGGAACAACAATAAAGTTCTGGTGCATTAAAATCCACTTTGACACCATCCGAGTTTTGTGACAACTTGGCCTTGAAGTAAAGAAAACATCAACACAGTGTGACATAGGTTACCACCAATCCTAGATTAAAAAGTGTCTTTGTTGTTTACGAAGGAACCAACCTTAATCATGTTGCTTCTAATCATTAGCATCAATTGCCACCTTTATGGTAATAAGATTATATTTGGCCCTGGTTTCCCTTGGTGACAACTCCCAACAACAGATAGTTCCCGATAGAAGATGTATATCTCACTTAATGTCGCAGTTTCACCACTATGTCCTATAATTCTCAACCAAACCCTATATTGTTGAAACTTATTTTAACAGTTGAAGTATGATGATTGTGATGAGTTCAGGCATATAAAGTTCTATAGAGAAAGAAAGGAATTCACCTTGAAAGACTGCAGCTCTATAAACTTAAGATGTCAACCACTATCCTTGACCATCGTTGACCCCAGCCTGTCCATTTCTTCACATTGGCTTCTCACCCCAGCTTTATATGTAAAGATGGAGCATTTCTTCTGGTCAGGAAGTCTTATGGTTAAAGGTTTTTATTCATCATAGACAATCCCAATCAATTATCTCATACAATAGGCTGTACTATCTATCAGGCAAAGAGAGTTTTGTTAATGGAATCAGTAGTTTGTTGTTTTTCTATGATTATGTCCAGCTCATGGCAATGAATGGTACTTATACTCAGTTTTGTTTTTTTGAAATACATTGCAGCGACCATTTATGATATTATAGCAAAGTTCAGCTTTTTGGTGGAGGAAGACCCCTGACACATGTCTGGGTAGAACCATCGGTGCACTGCAAGTCAGCTGGAAGACCTTCTCACATTAAGTCCTTCACCCCGAATGGGACTCGAATCCAGGAGTGAGAGGTTAAGCAGACAGAGGAGTTATAAATCGGTGACTCTACCACTACGCCACAGGCGCCCCTTCTTATACTCGCAGTGGTCACAGTCTTCCAATGCAAGGTTTGTTTGCTTTCAGCAAAATTTACCAAAACAAGAGTGCCCCTTTTTATAGGATGGCCCATTTCTATTTATCTGCCAATTTCTTTTCACTGCTTCGGAAAAGTAGTCACTTTTTGAAACGGTGCAAACCAGTGTTGAAAAACTATCATGCCTTGTTTTGTGCTTGATAAACTGCGCCTTCTTATAAAATACAACTCCACAGTGAATGTAGTGGACATATAAGCAGAAGGTTACAGGTCGAGGACCATGACCTCTGCTGGTTACACATACCACATTTTGCACAATGCTGTATTTCTAACACTCTAGATGGTGGGTTATGTATAAATTAGTTCATTTTGTATTGCATTTTATAGTCACATTTACCTCTTGTTTAAACAGGCTGGACATATTGTTGTGAACATTTGGTGATTTTTCACTGCTGTGCAATTTAATTGTGTGACTTTCTATCATTTCACACTCTATAATGAAAACAGACCGACTATTTTTAGGAATAGTTGAACTCCATTATGTTGGCTACTTTTCTTTCTATTTGTTTGCTTGATTCTTGATTTTATGTTGACAACTTTAAATTAAAAATACTGTGTTCATGCACATTTTTAAAGGCATCATTAAATGTTAAATGTGAATAAAGGCAAACATCCAAGTATCAATGTACCTTTTCATTCCTATAGTCAGGTTTAGCTTGTTGCATTTGACCAATGATCTCATGCCTAACACACAAATTAGCCCACAGCTATTTTGGTTTTGAGGATCTGAAATGGCTGTACTTGCCTATTGTATCTTTGTTTATGAAACAGTCTGAGGACTTGGAATTTACCAGATTGATTAAGTGTCACTTTCTTAAGAAGACTCTTTCATGTTACAGTTACGAAATGTGTTTTTTTTAGCTCATCTGAGCTTATGCTAAGGGTAGAACTTATGCTCACGGTAGAACTTATGCTCGGGGTAGAACTTACGCTTGGGATAGAACTTATGCTCAGGGTAAAACTTATGCTCAGGGTAGAGCTTATGCTCAGGGTAGAACTTATGCTTAGGGTGAAGCTTATGCTAAGGGTTGAACTTATGCTCACGGTAGAACTTATGCTCGGGGTAGAACTTACGCTTGGGATAGAACTTATGCTCAGGGTAAAACTTATGCTCAGGTTAGAACTTATGCTTATGGTAGAACTTATGCTAAGGGTAGAACTTATGCTTATGGTAGAACTTATGCTCAGGTTAGAACTTATGCTCAGGATAGAACTTATGCTTGGGGTAGAGCTTATGCTCAGGGTAGAACTTATGCTCAGGGTAAGCGATTGTGATCACCTACCGACCTTTAGTGTTAAATCTGAATCCAATCAGTAGCTACTGTCTCAATATATACTCGGGGAAAAAAGAAACGCAACTATCGATCTATACTCAACTATTTCATGAAGTAGCAATGCAAGTGCAGCATGTTCATTTCGAAATTCTGTTTCTGGTGGCGCTGTGCATGCTTTTTCTCGGACACTGTTAAGCGAATCAATCATATTCCGTGGCAATTGTGACTTATATTTTAGCAGAGGTTTTGCACAGTTAAAACAAAATTAACTTAATTTGTATCAACTAAAAAGTTGCCTTTCTTGTTTCCTCTACATTGAATAATTTCAGAATGAAAAACATAATTTAAATTTATCATATCCCACTAAAATAAGCAATACTTCTATTCTACATCAAATGATTCTACGTATTGTATTGTTATTTTCTTGGGTTTTTGGCAGTAAAAACTAAATCATTGTCAAGATTCTTATATGATGACAAAAGATGATTGTCTTTGTCAAAGTGATTGAGAAGGTAGACAAATGAGTTCAATGTAAAGATCAAAAGAAGATAATTCCTATCAACTAACAAGTTCACTTTTTATATTGAGACAACAAATTAATATTGTTCGTTGTCTGTGACAAGCTATACTTTATTGTTTGACCTTGAAATTACAGTAGGCTGATTAGATGTTGACATGTTTGGGAGAATTATGACATCTTAACAATCTTTTAAATGATATTTTTTGTTGTTAAATAATTACAATCATATCAACATATCTACAATTGACCTATGAAGGTCTATATATCAATCAGACAGCAGGGTTTTTGAGTAAATATGACCCTGTTTACATTGGACAAATGGAGGAATGGTTAAAGAGCATTTATGATTAGTCATTTCACATGCTCTGTAGGTATTTATTCTTGGGAATTGTGTTTTTAATAGTTTAAATTCCTTGGCAGTTTTGTCAAGTGTACAGATCATGAACTTGGTTGTTCTGTGAATCAATCAAAACCATGGTTCAATGAAAAGACCATCAAGGGAAAAAATGAGTGTTGTACAGAGCATTCTTTTAATAGTATGTTAACATACTGTAAGCTGTTTATAAATGGTTTAAATTCATAACCTAATGATACACTGCATTGCTACCAAAATTCTTCCAGAAAAATATGGCTTTTATCAAACTCCATGCCTGTGTAGGTATAAGGGCATAATTTAATTAAACTGAAGACTTCAGGAGCAACAAGAATTGTGTGAGGTTAACAACATATTGATTCCATGCCCTTCATCAGTTTGATCAATTAGATTCTTGAATACTTATCTACATTAAGAAGAAAAAACAATCTTGTTTGCCCCTTGCTATTCTACATTTGTTGAAACCCTGCACTGAACTTAAGGGTTTTTTGTTGCAACAAAATACAGGCAGACATAATAAGTTATAATGTTAGAGACTCTGCAGCCAAGAGTGCAGTTTCTGATCACCTTCAGGACTTGCTCTTAGGAACCTGGCTCATCTGAATCTGGATTATGTGCCTTTGTTTGACCATTTTGTAATATATAAGTACATGGATCCAACACGTTGTAGTAATATATCAGTACATGGATCCAACACGTTGTAATAATATATCAGTACATGGATCCAACACGTTGTAGTAATATATCAGTACATGGATCCAACACGTTGTAGTAATATATCAGTACATGGATCCAACATGTTGTAGTAATATATCAGTACATGGATCCAACATGTTGTAGTAATATATCAGTACATGGATCCAACATGTTGTAGTAATATATAAGTACATGGATCCTACATGTTGTAGTAATATATAAGTACATCGATCCTACATGTTGTAGTAATATATAAGTACATGGATCCTACATGTTGTAGTAATATATAAGTACATGTATGTACATGGGAACTTTTTCTGAGGCCAAAGAGGGAGATTTTTATTTGCAAAGTAGGAGATTTGTTATTTTTACATAAACAAAGAAGAAAGTTAAATGTTTCTGAGTAGGGAGATTTCTGTAAATGTTTAAAACACCCCTCATTTTCAAATGGTTTTCAACCATAAAAGTGGGAGTCTCCCTCCAAAAGAGGGAGAGTTCACATGTATGCATGCATCCCACATGTTTAGTAATATATAAGTACATGCATCCCATGTGTTGGCATTATAAAATTTGGCCTATATTGTTAGTGTGTCATATATTTTACAGCTACACTTATTGTGCCAATGTGTGAATGGCCCAGTTGGAATGGTTATAGTTTTATAGTTTTGTAAAGCCTGTCCTGGTTTGTTTGGTCAGGGTATTTGCTGGATGTGTTGACTTGTTCTGTGTCCTAGGTCTCTGTCATTCTCCAGCAAACACCCCCCTGGGGCTGTTCCTTTATTGTCTCACCTTGTCTTTCACACGTTTCTGCCCAGGTGTAATCCCCTTGGTTCTAATTACCACCAATCATGTGACCCAATGTTATGTAATCTTTTCTCAATGTATTGGTTTAGCTGCTCTTGTCCTAGCACTACAATGTTTTCAATGGAGGGGTGAGACTTTTTGTATAAACTATTATTGTAACAATTCCTTCTTCTGTTGAACTGGGTCAGGAGCATGTATGGGGCTTCTATGCTGTGCACACATTGGCCAAGGACAGTTAGCCACTTTCAGGTAGCTAATTATATATTCCTCCTTGTTTGTGCATACATTTAGGAGACACTATTAGCTGTAACTGCAGGATGTAAAAGATATATTTAGACGTTCAGCTGGTTTTTTCTTTGATTATAACATGCACATAAAGTTCACTCTTTGTGAGACTTTGTCTGTCTTAAAGCTAACTGTATAATTATAAACAGTGGTTGGAATGGTTGCCTGTGCTTCCCGTGCCATACATAACTGACCACACACGCAATGTTGGATGTGTACCCAGCAAGGTAAAGCTTGGACGACTTAAGTTATATGTATACTTGCATGAGCGTGACAATTCGATTTTCCAGTCACTGATGCTTAGGAAAGGAAATGTGATTGCAGCCGACAAACACCAAACATGCAATGGAGTTACAAAGTTGGATTTTATTTATAATACAGTGGGTATTTTCAAGCGTCTTACCATACAGATTGATCTGTGTCAGTGTCCAGTTTTCAAGGTTTTCAAGGTTTTCTAGGTCTTGAGTATTATGCTACTATTAGCATTTTAATAACCTGATTTAACAATATTATCAAAACAATAAACTACAGTATTCTGATTAAAAAATATTCTTTTATCGGAGTACTTTGTTATTTAATCCTTGTTTCCATGTCTTGTGTTTAATTAATCAAGTTGACTTTCATCATCTGGATTAATTAAAAATTGGCACTGGCAATTAATTATTAGTGAGGGAAGGATGTTGCTTTCAACAACACAGGCAGAATAACTGGAAGAAAAAGTAGTGTCAGGTTTAGGTGGTTGATGGATCCAGCTAGTGTCAGGCTTGTGTAGTAAAGCGGGTTGTTGTATGTTCGTAATGGGTTTGTTATGTCCTGTAATACAGCATGGTACTACAGCAAAGGTAGCTCTATGAAAGCTCAAAGTGTATATAATTCAACTTTCTCCCTGTGGCCATGTAACATCCGTATTATTGATGCCTTTATTACATGAGCAGGTAACATAATCTAGTGATTTAGCTTCTTCAGGCAATCATAAGTACTTGTTGTTATGGTAACAGAAGACAGCATCTTTTTAGTATTATTTGTTTTTGTTACTGCAAGGTGTATGCAAGGTAATCAGATAATCAGTGATGTACAGAACACTGATCACTTGTACCTAGATCATGGCTTAATGGAGTGATAGCCATAGGCTTTGTCCTACTGTTAATAAGAACACAACCTTGTGTTTCATTTGTAAGGAATTCCACAGTCGTCAACCAATCAAATATTTAGTGATCGTCTGTAATCAGGCTTCAGAGAGAATGTTTCAGGAGTAATTGATTACGAGGTTCCTATGGCTGCAGAAAGATTGACCTGGAAGGTTGCTGGCTAAGCAGGTTAAACGTAATCATGATACATTTATTAATAAATAATAAAAAATCTTTATCCATCTACATGTAAAGGTACCATGATATATAGTTAGACACTCAGCAGCATATAGTGCAGATCCTGATCAGACAGCTCTCAACAGGAGGAGCCTCCAAACAGGATGAGCTGCAAACAACAGTGGCTTCCAACAGCAAGAGCACCCAACAGGAGGAGCTCTCAAGTAGCTCCAAACAGGAGGCGCTCCTGACAGGAGGAGCTCAAAATCAGCTCCAAACAGGAGGATCTCCTGACAGGAGAAGCTCTCAAGTAGCTCCAAACAGGAGGCACTCCTGACAGGGTGAGCTCAAAATCAGCTCCAAACAGGACAAGCTCCCAACAGGATATTGTTGATCTGGATCTGCACTATATACCTGAGCTTCAGTCTGATCAAGTCAAGTTTGGTAGGTTAATGGAGCATTGCTTAGTTCTTGGTGGTACATTTACATACATATACATATACAGATGAAAGTATTGGTTGAGATATGTTTCTATGTTGATTATTATTTCATACAAATGCTGAATTTGGTTTATGTCTGTATGTTATGGTATTTTGTTGAGTATTAATATTAAATTTATTTGAATAACTTTTTTCTTAGGAAAATTAAAATTGCAGGAAAATATAAATAGCTTGCATGACTTAAAACCTATGTAAATTTTCACCCAAAAAGGTTATGTGTTGCAATGGTTTATTCTTCTTCATGACAACCTGTACAACCATGTTAATGTCTTAATTCCAGTGAAAGTGTTAAGTGGTTATTTTTATTGCATCCTAAGCTGTCTGTATGCTTGTCAAATATTTATTTAAATTCAATTTTTAGGTGGGAAAATAGAAGATTTTTTTCTATTATATGAAAGAAAATATTGTTGGTAGTAACTCTTTTTAGGGACTTTTTTCTGAGTATTGACTCAGTCTCAATACCTGTTAATCTGATTGGTCAATAATTTAGATGATTGACTTATCAGAAGGCCCTATTCTTAGTGCAAGTCTGAGTTTGTGCTAAAGAAAGTTTTTATCATCTTTAGAACATGAACTGCTGAGGATATTGTTTACTATGTTCTCACAGAACAAATCTCAGCTTTGTGATCGAACAACAAGGTAAACTTTGCTTCAAACGTTTGCAGTGGACTGGTCCTTCTGTACTGTAGAGGGTTGTGTTGATAAAGCATTTATAAAGGACAGGGTAGCCAGTTCAAATACAGTGTGCTGGTAACTTCAAAGGCTGCCTATATCACCCCAACATTGGAATTTGGTTGGCAGTTTGTCAGGTGATCTGAAGTTGCCGCTATAACAATGTGATAAGAAATGGTAGATTAGACTTCCGAGAGCAGGATATACTTTTTCTCATTATTTCTTGTGGGTAAATATAACAGTGTCATTTGTTGTTATGATAGTGTACATTTTTAAATGGAGATTAGATGGGGAGGGAATGAGGGAACTGTGTTTGTTTTAAAGGAATGTTACAAGGTTTCATGGATATTTGGAAATAATGGTTAAATCTTCTATCATGGGATAAACAGAAATGTGTTCCACTTGTGAAAGATGGTGAAAGTACATGGGTTGTGATGGACTTTAAATGTGATTCACTGTTCTTTTCATTCATTATACAAGAGGCGACTTGAAAGAGAAAAGATTTATAATCTTTATTGATCAGGCTTAGGTGAATAGTGTAGATCCTGATCTGCTGGTTCTTGCCTAAGGAGTGGTCTGATCAAAATCTTCACTATTGGCAGCAGTGTCTAGCAGTGTGTCTTGTTACTTTTGCATGTCATTTGTTAGCAGATGGCTTTAAGGTGGTATCCCACAGTTTAGACCAAAAACATTTTCATTAAACATCTTGAAAAACATCGTTAGCTGGACAGATCTCACAAAATGCTGTTTATTGGTACCCAACAGCTGTCTGAAAATTGAACCGTAACGTCACAATCTTCATTTCAAACACGTATTTCCTATCCGTGCCATGCTACACAGTTAGCAATCTTTAAACAAAGGAAACCATGTGACCACTTATGTTTTAGCTGATCCACATCATCCACTATCTTGTCGCTGTTTATATTTAGCAGGAATTGCACTCATTCTGATAGAGTTGAAGAGAATAACAATTTAGGTGTTGATTAACAAAATTGACTGCCCTAAAATTGAAATACTGTTGAAAATCGTCAAAGTTTAGACTAAAGTTTGAATTCTTTCTGCAGACATTATGTACAAATAGCCTAAACAGAGGTCAGATATTGTTACATATATTAGATAAAGGCAAACTGTGGGATAGCAGCTTTAAGAGTGTGGTGCTTGTTGATAAAATGTAGCATGCAAGGTAAAGGTGAAAGTTATAATGCTTATAATGCTAGGAACTGTGGTATATATATGGGCTGTCCACTATGGTGTCCCTCACTGCAATGGTTGTAGTCGCGTGTTTGAATGAAACTTTCACAAGTTAAGGTTTCCATCCAACATATAGTGTGCCAGTGGTTTAACCCTGACATTTATGTGGGGTGTTCCTTCACCTATTAAGTAGCTGGACATAGCTATAATGTCTATAAGTGGGTTGCTGCTTTGTACTTTAGATAACATGGACTGTGTGATTGCTGTCTGCCTGTTTGATTGCTCATCACCTTTGTTATTGATGTTTAACAATCCACTAATTGAACTATCTGTACAATCACTAGTAGACAATCCAATTATCTTCTCTAGCCACTCTTTTGCTCAAATACATGAAAGGTGCAAATGGTTGATTAAAATCATGCAAGTTCACATTAGTGCTGGTACATGCATTGCAAATAAGGTTTGCTTCACTGACTGCTAATGATATTTAATCATCAACTAATTAAACTTAATTCTCAAGTTGTAAATCCAATTTTGTAACTGTTTCCAGATAACTGAAATACTGTTGGTGGGACAATAAACCAAATAAACAAACAATCTAATCTTGTACAAAATCTTACTCTATAACTGGTACAGTTATCAGCCATACCCAAATTTGTTGGTTCTTCATGGTTTAAATTGTCAAATGGATATAAAAAACCTTCAGTGAATCAGTAGTGGTTTATTTTTAAATTCAGACTTTAACTTAATTTGCATCTAGTTTACAGGCTGATTACTGTTTTTCTTGGTGATTTTATCATTCTTTGTGACTCTACATTTGGTTTTACATCAAATCATGAAGGTACACAGAGCTATTTTTTTGTTAAAGAGAAAGGAATCTTCTTAAATTGTCAGCAGCTTCATATGTACAGCAGTAACTTTGGATTCACTGCTAAGCACAATTGTAATAGAAATAGTAAGAATTAATGACACCCATTATCACCGAGAAATAGTGAACAGTTTCTCTGTAGATCAGTTCTGACATGGTGCTATGGTAGAAAGATGGCCCTTGTTAATGTGTCTGTTGGTATTCATGTCTCTGTTAATATGTCCAATCTATGGCCATTACCAGTCTAGCATTGACACAAGCTCAGTGTGCACTTCTCATCTGCCTGCCTATTTACAAGTCTAGGCTGGTGCTAGGGGGACGAAAGAACCCGCTTTAAAATTACTTTGAAAATGTTATGTTCAAATGCATAATCAAATCCAAGTGCAAACCAATTAAGAATCATTTGTTAAGCGACATGACATAGATCAACATGCATCTGGATAACACGGCTTGAATGAAGGCTTTCAGCTACAACTTACTTTAAAATACAAGGTCACAAACAAGCAAATCGTTGGAGTGTTGTCTTATTAAAGTTTACACAATCATCATGTCTTATAAATAAGAAGCACATGGTGTTTTTTGTTAAATTGTGCACATTTCTTATAAAGAAATATGAGATATTTATGGTGAAACTGCGCACATTTCTTTTAAAGGAATATGTGCTATTTATGATGTTAAAGTGTGCACATTCCTTATAGATACAGGAATATTTGCTGTTTATGATTAAAGTTTGCACAGGTAATACATACACATTTTCAGAATGGGTTGGGTAAAAAATGGAAGTTGTATGATATTATGGGTACAAAATAGAAGTTGTATGATATTATTGGAACATTTTAGGTGATTATTCATGTAAGTGTATTGGGTTTTGTTTGTTTATTCTGCTAATGGTCAACATTGGTCAATTTTTTAAATCTTCGCTCCTTTCTGGCCAATTTCCTCTAAATTAAATCAGTCTAACTCTGCCTACCCTTGGGGCACGGGCAGTCAACAGTGTTTTAACATCAGTGTGGCTTGCAGCTTTCAAGGTTTCCTCTACTGTGCTGGCAGGATATTGGTTTTTCTCCTCTCATTCTTCTAATACTTCATGCTGGGACTTCATGCTGGGACTGTATGGACATGAACGGAGTCATCTAAACTTAACTAACATCAAACACAAACTTTACAATTACTGAAATTTCTTATCTTAATACAGGTAAATATTGGATTTTTTCACAACTTTTCACTGTGTGTAGTTTATTACTTCATGCTGTATTCAGGTGTGTTTCTTTTGTGCTTTCCCAAGTTTCAGTTTCTCTGTGACATTGCTTTGGGTTACAAGTGTACATAAGAGCTCTTTGATGGATTCATTTCAATATGGTGTATTCAATTTAGATTGTAGATATGAAGGTATAGGAAAGTTATGGAGTGAGGTGAGTGGCCAAGGGAATAAGGGGCATGGTGCTGTGTTCACAGTGTACTGAACTCTACCAAAAAATTGAACAAATGTTTTTCTTTTTCAACTGAGCTGGAAAAGAGGAAGCTTATTTCTTTTGTGAATAAAACAGAAGAAGAGATATGTGGAAGTACATTTTTTATCTGCAGAATTTGTAAAGGCTGTTAAATGTGAGAGTTGTAAAATATTGTTAAAGCAAAAGTAAAACTACTTTGAAAGGCTATTTATTGTGGGTCTCAAAAAACAAAGAAAGACATTTTTTAAAGGCTGCTTTTTGTGATCAATTAAAGATGATGTTGACTCAAACAAATGGAATTGATATTTTGGTTATTCTCAAACAAATGGAATTGATATAAAGTTTTGGATATTATCAAACAAATGGAATTGATATTAAGGTTTGATTATTACAGAGGTGTTTGTTCCAACAATTGGTCTGGCGTCTAATATCTGTTAGACCATAATGAATGTGTCTGGTGTTCACAAGCTTAACCCTTA
Source organism: Sinonovacula constricta (assembly GCA_007844125.1). Lineage (NCBI taxonomy): Eukaryota > Metazoa > Mollusca > Bivalvia > Cardiida > Solecurtidae > Sinonovacula > Sinonovacula constricta. The sequence goes on from CM017566.1 coordinate 43,431,231, forward strand.
GTCTACAAACAATTGATAAAACTTCTGAAGATAATGTAGAACAGGATAGGCCAGCTCACGTTGGGAAATGTCTCATCACAATCTGCACTATTTGTTTCTGAGTAACTGGAAATAGGTCTTGTTACCTTAATCCTGTATTTGGTAATTCAGATTTTGGTTAGCTCATTAATAAACATAGCATGATGGGGGTTACACTAATCTAACTAGGGGTTTCACTCATTGTTTCACTCATTTTCATTATCAGGTTATATTTGATATTTGCAACTTCATTTCACTTATGATTCATGTGTAAAACAACTTCTGATATTCATGAATGATTGTTGTGTAAAAACAGCTCTTAGTATTTGCATTGTCATTTCACTTATGGTTGTTGTTTAAATGGTTGTTTTGAAACAACTTTTAATATTTCCAACTTTGTTGCATGAATGATTGTTAACTTTGTTAAGATGGTATTTTCAGATATCTGAGGCAAAAGTTAATTTGGCGATTTCACCACGCATTCGGATATTTCCAGCATTTGACACTTTTGTAATAAATCGTCATAGCTGTTTTTGATTTTCATTTTTCTTCTGCTGGATTAAAGGTTGTTTGTGATTCTACTTTTGGATTTTCCCCAAGGGCTTTGTGAAGACCTTTACAAAAATCACTAAGTGAATCTACATGTATTTTGGGCTAAAGCAGTAAGTGTCAACTGGATATAAATCAGAAGTTGGAATATTTAGATTTATAGTAACTGTATTGCTGAGTAATGTAGCATACAGTTAAGATAGATTTAATTTTTCTCATATCTGGCCTGTCTAGGATTGCTAGTTAAAACTAAAAGTAGGTAATAAGAATTGGGGGGAAAAGATCTGGACCAAAGTCTTGAGATCCGAGGAATTTCGATGCAACAGAATTGGAGCTGTATTCAGCTACTTAGTGTGGATGGTACATGATTCTGAATTGGTATTATTCTATAAGTAACTTATGTAAAAACTGTTGTGATGTTATATTTGTTCAATCAGTCGCTTGTCAGAGGTCTTTGCATTCGAAATCAGTGAATTGTAGTGAATGTTATTATTGGTAAAATCAGTGAATTGTAGTGAAGGTTATTATTGGTAAAATCAGTGAATTGTAGTGAAGGTTATTATTGGTGAAATCAGTGAATTGTAGTGAAGGTTATTATTGGTAAAATCAGTGAATTGTAGTGAAGGTTATTATTGGTGAAATCAGTGAATTGTAGTGAAGGTTATTATTGGTGAAATCAGTGAATTGTAGTGAAGGTTATTATTGGTAAAATCAGTGAATTGTAGTGAAGGTTATTATTGGTAAAATCAGTGAATTGTAGTGAAGGTTATTATTGGTAAAATCAGTGAATTGTAGTGAAGGTTATTATTGGTAAAATCAGTGAATTGTAGTGAAGGTTATTATTGGTAAAATCAGTGAATTGTAGTGAAGGTTATTATTGGTAAAATCGGTGAATTGTAGTGAAGGTTATTATTGGTAAAATCAGTGAATTGTAGTGAAGGTTATTATTGGTAAAATCAGTGAATTGTTGTGAAGGTTATTATTGGTAAAATCAGTGAATTGTAGGGAAGGTTATTATTGGTAAAATCAGTGAATTGTAGTGAAGGTTATTATTGGTAAAATCAGTGAATTGTAGTGGAGGTTATTATTGGTGAATTTAGTGAATTGTAGGGAAGTTTATTATTGGTGAAATCAGTGAATTGTTGTGAAGGTTATTATTGGTGAAATCAGTAAATTGTAGTGAAGGTTATTATTGGTGAATTCAGTGAATTGTAGTGAAGTTTATTATTGGTAAAATCAGTGAATTGTAGTGAAGGTTATTATCGGTGAAATCAGTGAATTGTAGTGAAGGTTATTATTGGTGAATTCAGTGAATTGTAGTGAATATGATTTCTGGTAATTGTAGTGAAGGTTATTATTGGTAAAATCAGTGAATTGTAGTGAAGGTTATTTTTGGTGAAATCAGTGAATTGTAGTGAAGGTTATTATTGGTGAATTCAGTGAATTGTAGTGAAGGTTATTATTGGTGAAATCACTGAATTGTAGTGAAGGTTATTATTGGTGAATTCAGTGAATTGTAGTGAAGGTTATTTTTGGTGAAATCAGTGAATTGTAGTGAAGGTTATTTTTGGTGAAATCAGTGAATTGTTGTGAAGGTTATTATTGGTGAAATCAGTGAATTGTAGTGAAGGTTATTATTGGTATAAAATATCACACAATGGAATCAAAGTCAGGAATAGATATTAAAATCAAATGCATTGTCATGGGTACAAAATTGTTGTCCTCATTCTGTCATATAACCTCTAATTACATGTTTATAAAATACTGAATAGGAGTGATTACCATGGCAATGATTTAATGTTTTATCACTTAAAAATTAATCTCGTTTTGTGCTCACCAATAAAATATGTGCATGGACAACAGTGTGAAAACCTGATGTGACTGGATCTGTTTTTATCATTGAAATAAAAGTTGTTGTTTTTCTATTTTGTATATATAGTGTTTAAATGCAACAACAAGGACTAACAAGAATAGAAAGTGTGTTTAGTTGTGTGAAACCTGTGCATGAAAAATTGTATAAAATACTGGACATGTGACAATAAGCTGTAGTAAATCTATTTGTAAAACAGGATCTTTACTAACTTAAAGAGTGGCCTGATTTTTTCAAAATAAACAATTGAAAAATGTGAGAACTGTTGGATAATTTACTTGTGTGGTGTTTCTGACAAAGTAACTGAGATTGCATGCTGGAATTACAACCTACATTTTGACACCGTGACCTCGATCTGCAAGCATGTACAGGTCACGCCGACACACAACCATCTGTCAGATCAGGGGCCATTCTCTGGACTCCTGTAACTATGGTAATGTATCCTAGCAACCTTCTTAATTTTTTTAGCAAGAAAATATAACTTATGTCTTTTAATCTTTCGGTGTTTGTCTGGAAAAATGACTATCAAATGTATATTTATTTATCTGTTACTGACTTATTATAATAGATTTTAAGGTAAAGTAGATTTTGGCACAAATTTGCCATCCATATTCAAATATTTTATGCAGTCAAGAAAAAATTGCACTTTGCAGTTATCTCTGATATCGTTAAAACAGTCAGTCATACATATCATAAAGTTCTCAAAGATAGTGTTTCCTCCAAGGTTTAAATGTCATTTGAAGGCCTGTCTATAGAATTAAGGACAAGTTTAACTACCTTAATACTACTTTACTCAATAAGTTGTAGTTCCCTAACATCTTTTTGTAACTTTTAAATCAGCTCTATTTGAAAGTTCAGATTAAATATTTATATAGATTACATAAAGCTCGGTAAGCTATTCTACTCACAGAGGCAATTAACCTTGGTTAATGCATTTGATAAGCCACACTTATTTCCATGGCAACGAGAGAAGTTTGACCAGTTTACTGCATCTAGAAAGTAGTGCTGATCATTGAGAACCAATTATAATTAGTGCCCTTCTAAAAAAAAAAGATGATTTCCGAGTAATTATTTTATACATGTTAAGTGCATGTTTTTTAAAAGAAAATATAATTTATAGTGTTAAATATCTGAATAAATGCAAAGAAAATTTGTGTGCAAATGTTTAATATCTGATAATAAATTCATCGCAAATTTGTTATAAACTTAAAAATATATGTTACAACACAGAAGTCTGAACTCTAGTGCTGGGTTGTTCATTTTGTTGAGATATATTTTAACGCAAAATATAAGTTCTTGCTTAGAATATTAATACTGTTTTGTATTTACTATCAGAAGTCACCTTGAAATTGGAATTAAAAAGTTGAAATTAAATATCTCATAATATTTGCCTTTTATTTTTGTTGAAAAACAGCACAATAACTTAGAATAAATGATCTTTCTTAGTAAAGAAAGGTTAGGTCAAAACTTTAAGATTATTAAGAGGCCCCAGGTTCGATCATGGGCTGCAACATACCAAAGTCATAAAAAATGGTATAGGTCCCTCACTTATGCTCAAACAAATATAAAGGTAGTTCCAAGTCTGGTTTACGGCGTCAGGATAATGTGACTGGGTGTGATATCATGCCTGGTGTTCATTGCCTGCTATACACAGTGAAAGTAGCACTATATCTGCTTCAGGTGAACTCCGTCTCCAAAAAACTGAAATACTATTGGTGGGATGATAAACACAATAAACAAACAATAAACAAACAAAAGATCAGTGGTAAGGCACAAAGAGTAGGTTAGCCATCTTCATTAGGGAGAAATTTTGCTAAGGATCTGCACAGTTTTCTGCAGATTCTCTGGTAATATGACTTGTAAGCCAAAAAACTAAGAATAAAATTGTTTGTTATAAATGTAGCAGGCTCAGAGTTCATACTTGTTTTGACAGAAAGACAAAGACAGAGTTCGTTGCTGTAATTCTACCAGGTCCTGTTGTCATCAGATCAGCCTCATCAGCGAACAATCCATCATTATAAGGAATCACATGTCACTTGTTACGAAAGGCACCATCTATCAACGGTCCTGTGACGATTCCTTCTTAAGTTTTGTTTTCACCAGAGGTGAACATAGCTTTGTTTTGATTTGCCTTTTATTTACAAGGTTTATTTTAGAAAGTCATCAAATGTTTGCTACCTGTAAGTGAATGAAGGGCAGAGACTAGAGAGGTGTGAAGTGACAAAAGCGTGCAGATAAAGTGTTAAATCAAAGATAAATAATTATTGAAATTGACCTTTTGTAATGTTGAGAAAGCCCTTCAGGTGAAATTTTTAAAAAACTTGTTATTCTTGGTTATATAATTGCTCTCTACATGGGGCTTTTATATATGAAGACATATAAAGACATACATGTAGGCATGACAAGTATGGCAGAACAGTGTTGAAAAATAACAACAATAAAACTACCAGTTACATGTACCACTAGTTAGTTAATCATGCAGGGTATATCTGTCTGGTTCTATAATTAGACCTCCATGATCTAGTGTATGTGTAATGTGACCTCAACACATGAGCAGAACATTTCACAATGTAACACTAGAAATACAGTAACTAGATACTTCTGAAGGGTGGGGTCAGGTCTGCCTCTCCATCTAGTAGATCTAGTACCAAATCAACTAATAAATGTGTGCACCTTAAAAACTAGAGTTCCCATGTTCACCTTTAGGTTGCAGTGACTGAGTATAATTTGTTTCTGTGGCACTTGCATAGGTTCCATTACTAACTTAATTTCTAAGTTTACAACTTGTAGTTAGTTCCTCAAAATCTCACTGCATGGGTCAGGTCGCGGTTGGAGCAGAAACTGTTAATGTGAACTCGTCTTCTAGCTGACCTGAGGTGCGCCAGTGGTTCTACTCAGGTATATGCATAGAGTCTTCCTCCAATAAGAATTTGCTAGAATTTGTAAATATGGTCGAAACTGTTTCTGTGCAGTGTAATGGAAAAAACAACAACTTCGGCTTTTAAGAGTTGAGCCAGTGTTAGGATGTCATTAGGTCTGGATTAGAAGAAAAACCTGTATTCTTGCACTGATTGTAGTACTAGTTAAAGTGCAATGTCTCCACAATCCTACTTATAGGTTAAGCTCATACAGGTTAATGCCAGTATGTAATGATGTCATGGACTTCTTGTACACTTCACAGTCACATAGACAATCTGTTGTAATCATCACTATGTCATGACAGCAGTATTAGTGTCAGTAAGTCTCCTCTAAACCCATAGCTTGCTAAAACACGTCTTTATACGCCTTTGGAAAATAGTGTTGATCAAGATCAGCCAGTTCTCTCCTAGGAGCTGTCTGTTCATGATCTGCCCTATTTGTTGCTCAATCGATAGCAATATAGGGATGGGATTTGTGGGCATTTTTGCCAATACTGTGCAGCGACATTTCTATCATTATAGTACAGAGGCATTTATGAGGTACCCAGGGACTGAACCCGGCTGGTTTATTATACTGACACCAACGAGTCAGGCGTAATGCTGTCCCCCTAGCCCCGAGCATTAGGAAGGAAGCCACTACTACCAACTTTAAAGTCTTTGGTGTGACCTGGCCGGGGTTTGAACCCGCGACCTCCTGATCCGCAAGCCTATAGCAATATAGGCACCTTTGCATGTCAATGTAAAATGAAAACTTAAAATTAAACAAATGTGCCAATTTAAGGGTTAAAGTTCTCTAGGCTGCTCAAGGTTAACTAGGTAGAAACCACTTGGCATTGGTCACAAGTGCAGTTGGAAGGACATGAAGTTTTTATATGATAGGTCTTACAGTACAGTCTCGTTAAATTATTAGATAAGATTATTGAGAGACTTTTAAGACAGCAATATATCAAACATGAAATAAGTACAATCATAAATTAATGCATAGAATATATAATGGTGGGTGCTTGTTGGTGAGAGGTTTTCCATCTGGATTAGATCTTAAACATGTGGGAAGGTCTTCCAGCTGACCTACTGTGTGCCGGTGATTCTTCCCAGATATTTGTCAGGGGTCTTCACCAAAACAGGCTGGATATCACTATAATGATCATAATTGGTCACTGTGATGTATCTCACAAACAAAACAGAGACAAAAATTTAAAATGCCATTGTCATGCAATAATGTTTAGCAGATTCTGTTATCATCTTTGATATCTGTAAGATATTTAATAACTCCTGTGACATTTGATTAATTTGAGAAATGGTTGGTCTACCAGTAACAGCCCTACATCTGTTGCAAAATTTATGTAAGTACTTTGTTGACATTCTGTTTATTTATGGCACTTGTTATATGAATAAATGCATGTTGATGTGGTTTACCAAACATAATTGTATGTTCATTTATGGAAGCTATCAATTATCACTGCATATAATGAAATACCGTATGTATCTATTTAAAGAACCATCTAATTAAAATCAACTCTACCGTATGTATCTATTTAAAGAACCATCTAATTAAAATCAACTCTACCGTATGTATCTATTTGAAGAACCATCTAATTAAAATCAACTCTAATATAAGACCATGTTTCTTGGTCTTTTTTTTTCATGTAGCGTTCAGCTGACAAGGAATACAGAAAAGAAGATGCTGTTTACACAATTATGGCTTTTTATGTTAATGTCCAAACATGTAACATTAAAATATACTTGAGGATATGGGGGCTCGTATATCGGTAGGCAGGTAAACTATGTTTCTTTTGAAAACAGTGCTTACTTAGTTTCAAGTATAAGTCAGACTATCAAAGCAAAAACATTAATTTTCTCTACCGGACCTTGTAGCGCAATCGGTAGAGCATCAGCTCCAAGTTTGGGAGGCCCTGGGTTTGTTCCCAAGCTGCAACATACCAAAGTTGTTAAAAATGGATGTGGCCTAGCTCTCTTGCTAACGCTCAAGGAAATATAAGGGTAGTTCCACGACTGGTTGGCCCTGTGTCAGGATAATGTGACTGGGTGTGGTATCATGCCATGTGTTCATGGCATGCTATACACAGTGAAGGCAGCACTACATCTGCTTCAAGTGGACAGCATCTCCAGTCAACTGAAATATTGTTGGTGGGATGATAACCCAATAAACACAACATAAAAAAAAAATTCTGGAGCATAAATAAAAAATGCCTTTAAACATTTTATGTTAAAATAAAATCTATATGTTACAACTTTACAACTGATGCTGACAGAAAATAATATATCCAACAATATTTATCTCTTTCAATTTTGCAGTTCCTTATACCAAAGTAGATATATAGCAGTCTCATGTTGTTGAAATATCAAAAAGTGAGTAGGGACTTTTTTTTGACAAACTGTCAAATCCAACTCAGTTGCACATTCTTTACAATTGTGCGACTGAAGTCTAGGATGTAATAAAAACTACAGGCTCTACTTCATCGCTTTCTCATCATATTCTCCTCAACTGGGGAAGTTGTCTCCCAAGTTGACCCACTGGGGATTGATAATCAAGTAAAAAACAATAAGTGTCACTTGTAATAGTGATTCACTCCCTATATAGAGACTTCTCCAATTCTTCATTAAATAGACCAGATCTCTTGTAGTAGATCTCTGAGCCAATGATGAACAGAGTCTGAAGATCATGTCTCAGGATATCTTACAGTATAGTCAGTTTTTTAAATAGATTAATGTTGAATTATTTGTCAGTAAACAAATATTTTATTCATGTTTGTTTACATGGATGATTGAACCCATGGCCAATGCTGTTTAATAAGATGTTAAATAAAATATTTTTTGTTCAGACTGTTGGATACCACCTTTAAAGTCAGAATGTATAGCCATTCAATGATACATTCTTGTTATTGAGCAGAACTTCAGTCATTTTCTCTAAAATCAAATATTTGTTTTAATTTTAAAGGTGGTAACTGACAAGTTACATTGTCTATCCACTGCTTGGAGGAATAAAGGGCATAATTTCTGCATAAACTCATACTTTCACCTAAGTAAAGCTTGATTTTAAACACTACCTATACTGTTAGACAGTACAACCACAAAAATATCACTTTTCATGTTTAATCTTAATCTATAAATAAACACGATAGTGGTTTCTGCTAAATCGACATCGACTTTAGAGTGGACTCTCCGGATGACGAAATAATGTGATTTCAAAAGTAAGTTGTCACATGGTTTTCAAAGTTTAAAAATAGATATCTGTGTGGCTCAGATAGGAAATACCTGTTTGCAGTGACGATGTGAGGATTTATGCTTTACTGTTCACACTGACCTAGGGCAACAACAAACAGCATTTTGCAGGACCTTATTTGGTAATTTGAGAAAAAGAATATTTGGTCCAAACTGTTGGATACCACCTGTGCATTTTTTTTCCGGAATCATCCCAGCACTTTATATTGAAAAAAAATGTTTTTTTAAAGCTTTACTAAAAAGCTTTGTTTAATAGCTTGTTTTGTTCTTTCTTTTTTTTTCTTTTTATTTGCATGTGTTAAGGTGAAGTTGGAAAATATGTATGTGAAGAATTTACATTTGAAAGCAGTAGAGTTTAACCAATAATGACCCCAGTAAATTGTATCAGTGTCTTGAGACCACTGCAAATCATTTTAAATTGGGAAGTGCCAATCTTCGGAAACTTTATTGACACAATTCCTGTATCGGGTTTCCTTTGAAATATTGATGCCATAAAGTCTGGAAATAAATAATCATTGCCTATTGGCTGTATAACTTTGGACTGAGTCTAGCAACATTTGCTTAGATTCTCATAGTTGAATCTCATCCTTATATACCATAACATGCTTCTAAGAGGCCGATAACATGAGCTTCCAAATTTTGTTGCAAAATATCCATTGAGCTTCCACATTTAAGAACCACTGCATTCTTTAAAGCCGTGCTGTTTTTTTGTTCTCTCCTAAACCTCTAGGGATTTTAATAACTGAACATTTATGATTTCCTTTATGGAAGTCTCCCAGTCCTTACAGGCCTGACCTATCCAGGTCCTTTATGAAAGTCTCCCAGCTCTTACAGGCCTGACCTACCCAGGTACATTATGAAAGTCTCCCAGCTCTGACAGGCCTGACCTATCCAGGTCCCTTATGAAAGTCTCCCAGCCCTTACAGGCCTGACCTATCCAGGTCCCTTATGAAAGTCTCCCAGCCCTTACAGACCTGACCTATTCAGGTACATTATGAAAGTCTCCCAGCTCTGACAGGTCTGACCTATCCAGGTCCTTTATGAAAGTCTCCCAGCCCTTACAGGCCTGACCTATCCAGGTCCCTTATGAAAGTCTCCCAGCCCTTACAGACCTGACCTATTCAGGTCCTTTATGAAAGTCTCCCAGCCCTTACAGGCCTGACCTATCCAGGTCCCTTATGAAAGTCTCCCAGCCCTTACAGGCCTGACCTATCCAGGTCCCTTATGAAAGTCTCCCAGCCCTTACAGGCCTGACCTATCCAGGTCCCTTATGAAAGTCTCCCAGCCCTTACAGGCCTGACCTATCCAGGTCTGTTATGAAAGTCTCCCAGGTCTTACAGGCCTGACCTATCCAGGTCCTTTATGAAAGTCTCCCAGCCCTTACAGGCCTGACCTATCCAGGTCCTTTATGAAAGTCTCACAGCCCTTACAGGCCGGACCTATCCAGGTCCTTTATGAAAGTCTCCCAGGTCTTACAGGCCTGACCTATCCAGGTCCCTTATGAAAGTCTCCCAGCCCTTACAGGCCTGACCTATCCAGGTCTGTTATGAAAGTCTTACAGGTCTGACCTATCCAGGTCTGTTATGAAAGTCTCCCAGCCCTTACAGGCCTGACCTATCCAGGTCTGTTATGAAAGTCTTACAGGTCTGACCTATCCAGGTCTGTTATGAAAGTCTTACAGGTCTGACCTATCCAGGTCTGTTATGAAAGTCTCCCAGCCCTTACAGGCCTGACCTATCCGGGATAGGAAACTTTCATTTCAGTTTGCTCTATGAGCTTATTAGGCCAGTCCAACAGTATTTATTGGAGGACAATTTACAAGCTCACTTCCTGTAATCTAGGCCCCCTTGTACACAGTTCAGCTATCTTTGATTTAATACCCCTTCAGCTCAATATGATTTAGCCACAAATTTAAATCTTTATGATGAGATTTTCAGGTGAGATTATAACGGTGTGAGATGTTTGTGAGTAGTGGATGTGATTGAATGTGTTCTAGTGCATGGGAATGGAAAAGTGTTTGTGTATTCAATGCCATTTTTAATGGGATTTTGTCTTAATAACATATATGCTATTCTTGTAGAATAATAAGTAAGCATACCTTATATTTGGAGTAATTGAGATAATAATGATTCTAATAACATATTTTGATAAAATTAAAAATGGACTTTACTGTGGGTTAAATAAAGTATGGTTGAATGACTTCAAATAAACTATGGACTAGCTTTGGAAATAGGTAAAAATGCTGTAATTAGTCTGATTTTAACAGGATGGGTGACAGCAGGTATTTGGGTCTGAAATAATGTTATTTGGGTAGGGAATGATCTTACATCATGCATGTCCACTTGCTGAAACATTTATCAGTTATGAGACTGCTCAAACTAATTTTTGTATTGCACAATATTTACTGGTTATAACTTTATCCATTCATTTTAATTTTTAAATACCCCAACCTTTCTAAGATAATAAGATATCAAAATACAAAACATTAACATTATATCTCAGTAAACATTTTCTTGGAGATAATATGCAAGCTGGGGCAACATCACAACATATTCACCGGACCTGGTAGCGCAATCAGTAGAGCATCAGGTCCAGGTATGTGAGGTCTGGGGTTCGATCTTGGGCTGTGACATACCAAAGTCATTAAAAATGGTAGTGGTATAGCTCCCTTGCTAACGCTCAAGCAAATATAAGGGTAGCTCCACGGCTGGTTGGTCTGGTGTCAGGATAATGTTACTGTGTGGTATCTTGCCAGGTGTTCACGGCATGTATACACGGTGAAGGCAGCACTATATCTGCTTCAAGTGGACATCATCTCCCGATAACTGAAATACTGTTGGTGGGACGATAAACCCAACAAACAACACATTCTGTAGGTAGTGCCACTTGCAGATGACTTTCTTAGTTGAGCCTGTGCTTCAGCTCAAATTTGAACTGCTCAGTTTTTACTTGTGATATCTTTAACACTTTCGCTCACTTTTTATCAGTAATATATTTAACACTTTTGCCCAGTTTTTACCTGTAACCTCTTTAACACTTCTGATCAGTTTTTACCTGTAGCATCTTTTACAGTTCTGCTCAGTGTTTACCTGTAATATCTTAAACACTTGTGCTCAGTTTTCCCTGAAGTATCTTTAACATTCCCAGTAATATATCAATACCATAAATTTACCAGGCAAATGGTGTAATGCAATTGTATTCTGGGAGTCACAATGTGAGCTTGAACAATATTTCAACTGAGAAACATTTCTGTAAGTAGGGCCTGGTGTTATGTTTTTGAGACCAGTAATTATTATTTAATGACAGTCATTAACTATGTTTTTACTGTAAGACTTTTCAATGAACATGTGGTCTATACTATTTTTCTATCCATTAAATATGAGGGATGAATATTTCATTCATCCTTGTTGGCATGATATTTGTACTATAAAACAATCTTGTCCATACCCCTGTCACAGATTATGGTTTGGAAACATATGTGCACCATGTAACACTCCAGTGACCAGACCCCTGTCACAGATGATGGTATGGAAACATATGTGTACCATATAACAGTCCTGTCCATACCCCTGTCACAGATGATGGTATGGAAACATATGTGTACCATATAACACTCCAGTGACCAGACCCCTGTCACAGATGATGGTATGGAAGCATATGTGTACCATATAACAGTCCTGTCCATACCCCTGTCACAGATGATGGTATGGAAGCATATGTGTACCATATAACAGTCCTGTCCAGACCCCTGTCACAGATGATGGTATGGAAACATATGTGTTCCATATAACAGTCCTGTCCAGACCCCTGTCACAGATGATGGTATGGAAACATATGTGTACCATATAACAGTCCTGTCCAGACCCCTGTCACAGATGATGGTATGGAAGCATATGTGTTCCATATAACAGTCCTGTCCATACCCCTGTCACAGATGATGGTATGGAAGTATATGTGTTCCATATAACAGTCCTGTCCATACCCCTGTCACAGATGATGGTATGGAAGCATATGTGTACCATATAACAGTCCTGTCCAGACCTCTGTCACAGATGATGGTATGGAAACATATGTGTACCATATAACAGTCCTGTCCAGACCCCTGTCACAGATGATGGTATGGAAACATATGTGTACCATATAACAGTCCTGTCCAGACCCCTGTCACAGATGATGGTATGGAAGCATATGTGTACCATATAACAGTACTGTCCATACCCCTGTCACAGATGATGGTATGGAAGCATATGTGTACCATATAACAGTCCTGTCCAGACCCCTGTCACAGATGATGGTATGGAAGCATATGTGTACCATATAACAGTCCTGTCCAGACCCCTGTCACAGATGATGGTATGGAAACCTATGTGTACCATATAACAGTACTGTCCAGAACCCTGTCACAGATGATGGTATGGAAGCATATGTGTACCATATAACAGTCCTGACTAGACCCCTGTCACAGATGATGGTATGGAAACATATGTGTACCATATAACAGTCCTGTCCATACCCCTGTCACAGATGATGGTATGGAAGTATATGTGTTCCACATAACAGTCCTGTCCATACCCCTGTCACAGATGATGGTATGGAAGTATATGTGTTCCATATAACAGTCCTGTCCATACCCCTGTCACAGATGATGGTATGGAAGTATATGTGTACCATATAACAGTCCTGTCCATACCCCTGTCACAGATGATGGTATGGAAGTATATGTGTTCCATATAACAGTCCTGTCCAGACCCCTGTCACAGATGATGGTATGGAAGTATATGTGTTCCATATAACAGTCCTGTCCAGATGCCTGTCACAGATGATGGTATGGAAGTATATGTGTTCCATATAACAGTCCTGTCCATACCCCTGTCACAGATGATGGTATGGAAGTATATGTGTTCCATATAACAGTCCTGTCCATACCCCTGTCACAGATGATGGTATGGAAGCATATGTGTTCCATATAACAGTCCTGTCCATACCCCTGTCACAGATGATGGTATGGAAGCATATGTGTTCCATATAACAGTCCTGTCCAGACCCCTGTCACAGATGATAGTATGGAAGCATGTTCACCATATAACAGTACTGTCCAGACCCCTGTCACAGATGATGGTATGGAAGCATATGTGTACCATATAACAGTCCTGTCCAGACCCCTGTCACAGATGATGGTATGGAAACATATGTGTTCCATATAACAGTCCTGTCCAGACCCCTGTCACAGATGATGGTATGGAAGCATATGTGTACTATATAACAGTCCTGTCCAGACCCCTGTCACAGATGATGGTATGAAAGCTTATGTGTACCATATAACACTCCAGTGACCAGACCCCTGTCACAGATGATGGTATGGAAGCATATGTGTACCATGTAACACTCCAGTGACCAAACCCCTATCACAGATGATGGTATGGAAGCCTCCTTGAACTGCCTGCATGAGATTGATCCCTAATATTTACTTACCTTTGTTGATAAAGGATATAAGTAACTAATATTAAATAATTTAGATCAAGAACCCCTATTAAATCTATTAAAATTCCTTAAAATGTTGACAAATCTGTTCAAATTTCCTTGGTTACTTTACGAATAAAAGTGTAATGTCTACCTAAGATTTTACAGTTTTAACTGTAGTATGGTTCTTCATTAACACCAGCCACATCCTGCTGGTGTCAAGTGGAATCTGGAACTTTTAACCTCTCTGGTTCCATCTCCAGACACTCTGATACAGTCTGTCCTCAGGAATAATGGTGCTACAATAACAAGACAATGGAGGTCTGTGTCTTGTTGGCTCATGGCTTTAAACCATTCATACCAATAACATCAGCCCAGCACAATCATCTGAGTGTCATATCATATTGAAATATATATATTCATCTGCCCTGAGGAGGCCTGTCTAGACCCAGTCCATGGAACAGTAGACACTCGTTCTTACAATTTACCATGGAAGCATTGTTGTTCAGACGGTCAATGTTTTCTTTTCATCTTTTAAAAACTATAAAAATCATTCAGGAATAATATTGTGCAAATAGAAAGTCCACAGAATAATTAACTATTTTCACTCATTTTATTGTTGAATTGTTGGAGAGCACCACATGAGATTAAATATTACAGCTTCAGAATGCTAGAGAGATCTCAAAAGAGCAAGCAGTCTATTCCAAATACTTTTCAAGCTATGCCTTAAACTGTGTGAACTTTTATATGCTTCTTGAGCATAACTTAAAGACTCAGTTACTAGTCACTGACTTGTAACTTCTCAATTGTGTGGGTTCGAATTAATGTCTAAAATGTTTCTCAGATGATCTGTAGTGAATAAGTGGTTCTACCAAGACAATGTTTGCTGTCTTCCTCCACAAAATATAATGACCATATTATGTTACTGTGATGTTTTTCAACAACAACAAACAATTAGATTAGTGTACCAGGTATTTCTGAGATTGGAGACTAAAGCAGCAAGCCTTGGCTCCTATAACAGGTTTTTACTAATGCACATCCCGCACCACTTCCTTCAGTCTTTTTATACCATTTTTTTTAAAACCTTTAACAAGAGAAAACTCTTCAGTTACATAGTTTGTTTCACAATGGAATAAAGTGCTTTCATGTGAAGAAATAGCTTTAGGACAAAAGGCATTCAGTTAACCTCATTTTTTTGTCTCGTAAAAGTTTTTTCTTTGACAAAGAGTGCATCTAGGTTGATGACAGAATACTGACTTAGTCTGTTTGATCTATTTCTGGACAGGGTTGGTAATAATGTGAAGGTACTGATGCTATTTTGGTACCTCAGAAGTTCATCGCTAAGGACTTGATGGATACAAAAATAATGGCAACCTTAAAAAGAAGATGCATGAAAAGTATTGCTTTCATTGCTATTGTATAACAATCAATAATAATAACTTAAATTACAGTCAGTACAAAAATCTGTGTATGAAACAGTCTTCAGTTCTTAAACTGTTTATCAGGTCTGAGCAAATAATCTAGATCCAAATAAGCTAAGTCCCTAAGGACTGTGTATGTCTAATGCTATAACTGAAGGTTTATAAGTATTGTAATTATATTCTACTGTGGAGCATTGAAGAACAATGCTAAAAGTCAAAGTTTTACCCATAACTTGCCACATTTGTTAAAAACTTGTGCTAAATTCTCAGTTTGTTTTTTTTACTTGAATATTATATATGTTACATGTCAGGGTTGATATACTATATATAACAGAGATTGAGCAGCAAAGAGTAGATCCTGATCAGACATCAGCAGGGGGCTGGTTGATCTGGATCTACACTATTTGTCTAGGCCTTGTAAATATGTAAATAGCAGGCTAAGAGTTAAAAGTCTATCCTAACAAGACCTCTTATTGAATTATTTCTTCTGTCTTGTTGATTGGCCTGTCATCAGATGCTTATATACTTTATTTTTGTCCTACTGGTTAACAACTTACAACATCAGGTACAAATGGAATTACAATTAAAAAACCATGGCCAATTGACTTTAAGTTAAGTGATTTATAACATCAGGGACAAATGGAATACAATTAAAAAACCATGGCCTATTGACTTAAGTTAAGTGAACAGAGGGGTTGTTTAAAGGGATTACATCTCGTACTAAATCTAATATTTCTCATGTTATTCATATATTACTGATTCTAAATGAAGTTGTCTTTATGTGACAAATTTAAAAGGGCATCAATGACATAATGTTCATGATAATGTACTGTTATAAAAATCAGTTTTGTCTCCCCTTCCTTAGGTCCAATAAAAGGAAAATAAATCGAGGCCTACTGAGTAGCAACTGATCAAGTTTGTGCAAATGATAAAGATTCTGATCATACAGGTCCTCCTGGGAGCAGTCTGATGAGGATTTACACTGTTTCCTGCAGATTCTCTAGCGATATGTCCAGACATTTTGTTGTGTAATGTTGTGATGACGTAAGAATAAGTATGGAGTATTAACAAATGCTGCGCTTTTATGGGTAGCAAAGTTGACCTCACAATCTGTCTAGACTGATATAAGTCACATAATAAAATAAGCTTATAAAAGACAACAAGTAACATAACAATAGTTAATAATATTAAAGATTACTGCTTTATATGATTACCTGGTATTGATCAATTGCTAGTGTGAAGCTATTTTTATAGAAATTATTCCATTAGCAGCTAATCCAGAAGAATTAGGGATGGATTGGATTTAATGAGATAGAACTATTTAATTAAAGTATGGCTCAGATGTTTACATCACAATGGTGTTACTTTGGAATCGTTTTACAGACCATGGGATGGTCTTTGGGCATGTCTTTTTAATACACATTGCTTCTGCAGTTACTATCATTCTGGTTCTACACAGAAAGTGGGCAGCCAAGACATTAAGTGTTTGTTACAAGTTAATGGTGCACTTGTGGTCAAGGGGTGGTCACAGAATGTTGACTGCGGTCCTCTGGGAGCACTTGTGGTCAAGGGGTGGTCACAGAATGTTGACTTTGATCTCCTGGGAGCACTTGTGGTCAAGGGGTGGTCACAGAATGTTGACTGCGGTCCTCTGGGAGCACTTGTAGTCAAGGGGTGGTCACAGACTGTTGACTGCGGTCTCCTAGGAGCACTTGTGGTCAAGGGGTGGTCACAGAATGTTGACTGCAGTCTCCTGGGAGCACTTGTGGTCAAGGGTTGGTCACAGAATGTTGACTGTGGTCTCCTGGGAGCACTTGTGGTCAAGGGGTGGTCACAGAATGTTGACTGCGGTCTCCTAGGAGCACTTGTGGTCAAGGGGTGGTCACAGAATGTTGACTGCGGTCTCCTGGGAGCACTTGTGGTCAAGATGTGGTCACAGAATGTTGACTGTTGTCTCCTGGGAGCACTTGTGGTCAAGGGGTGGTCACAGAATGTTGACTGCGGTCTCCTAGGAGCACTTGTGGTCAAGGGGTGGTCACAAAATGTTGACTGTGGTCTCCTGGGAGCACTTGTGGTCAAGGGGTGGTCACAGAATGTTGACTGCGGTCTCCTAGGAGCACTTGTGGTCAAGGGGTGGTCACAGAATGTTGACTGCGGTCTTCTGGGAGCACTTGTGGTCAAGGGGTGGTCACAGAATGTTGACTGTGGTCTTCTGGGAGCACTTGTGGTCAAGGGGTGGTCACAGAATGTTGACTGTGGTCTTCTGGGAGCACTTGTGGTCAAGGGGTGGTCACAGAATGTTGACTGCGGTCTTCTGGGAGCACTTGTGGTCAAGGGGTGGTCACAGAATGTTGACTGCGGTCTTCTGGGAGCACTTGTGGTCAAGGGGTGGTCACAGAATGTTGACTGCGGTCTTCTGGGAGCACTTGTGGTCAAGGGGTGGTCACAGAATGTTGACTGCGGTCTCCTGGGAGCACTTTTGGTCAAGGGGTGGTCACAGAATGTTGACTGTGGTCTCCTGGGAGCACTTGTGGTCAAGGGGTGGTCACAGAATGTTGACTGCGGTCTCCTAGGAGCACTTGTGGTCAAGGGGTGGTCACAGAATGTTGACTGTGGTCTCCTGGGAGCACTTGTGGTCAAGGGGTGGTCACAGAATGTTGACTGTGGTCTCATGGGAGCACTTGTGGTCAAGGGGTGGTCACAGAATGTTGACTGCGGTCCTCTGGGAGCACTTGTGGTCAAGGGGTGGTCAAAGACTGTTGACTGCGGTCCTCTGGGAGCACTTGTGGTCAAGGGGTGGTCACAGAATGTTGACTGCGGTCTCCTAGGAGCACTTGTGGTCAAGGGGTGGTCGCAGACTGTTGACAGCGGTCTCCTGGGCTTTGAGTCCTAGTCCGGTTAAAGGACTTCCAGGTCTCCCAGCTGAAGAGCCTTCTTTTTCTGCGCTCTCCCTCCACCCAGATAGCTGGATGTTGCTTCTATGATAACTTCTATATGGCTGTGATGTAGTTCTTATACACAAAAATATAAGTTGAAATTTTTCAATCATTTTAAACAAAAGGTTGAAACTTATTATGGTGACCACATTACGTTGGAATTTGATGACTAGCACAGTAACAGAACAGAAAAATGTAAAAAAAAAGATTCTAGAAGAAAACAAACTCATAAAATGGACACAGCATTTATGTTATCCTGTTAGTGTGCAAAGTTAAATTGTGGAATTGTTGTACTATTTATTGAACAATATTTGCTATGAATATGGTATTTTGCATCATTATTACATGGCCATCACCTGCCATCTTCAACCATTGTTTTGTTTGCATAATCTAGAAACACGATGCCTTATAGTGAACAAAAGGTTGGGTCAAAAATATTTTAATATGGCTTCTTTCTTTGAAGATCTGTTTGATTATGCTAACAACTCTCAGCTCAGATTCTATTTTCATTTTGTTAAACATTTCAAGGTTAAAATGATATTTACTGGACCTGGTAGCACAATCGGTAGAGCATCTGCTCCATGTATGAGAGACCCCAGGTTCGATTCCAGGCCGCGACATACCAAAGTCGTTAAAAATGGTAGTGATATTGCTCCCTTGCTAACGCTCAAACAAACATAAGGGAAGTTCCCCAACTGGTTGGTCCGGTGTCAGGATAATGTGACTGGGTGTTGTATCTTGCCAGGTGTTCACATCATGCTATACACAGTAAAGGCAGCAGTATATCTGCTTTAAGTGGACACAGTCTCCAGATAACTGAAATACTGTTGGTAGGACAATAAACCCAATAAACAAACAAACAATTTAGAAACCCTAAACTATTTTATGTAATGAAGAATGGCATCCACATTATCTGCTTTTGTATTTGGGGATTTTAATGTCCGTTTCCCTTAATTTGGGAGGAATATAGGGCAGATGAGAGGAGATTGCAATCAATGAGCTAGCCTGGAATGGCCTCTAGTCATGGAATGGTCAGGACTCTGCCAATAGATATCTGCAGGCCCTAGCTCTAGGTGGCTGAACATGAATTGATAAGGCTCTCGGCAACAATGGAAGCTGTCTGATCTTAATAGCGTATCTTGCTACATTTGTATATAGTTTTAAGTATAATATAGCTAATTTCCTAGTTTCTCCTTTGTTTTTTGTTTTTTCTATTTTCTTGTTTTCCCTTATTTCTGGATATCAGAGGACTTTTATTTCTGTTCTTCATCTTTCTCTTGATTGACCGGCCACAATAGCGCAAGCGGTAGAGAATCAGCTTGCAAATCGGGAGGTCGTGGGTTCAAACCCCTGCCGGGTCAAACCAAAAACTTTAAAGTTGGTAGTAGTGGCTTCCCCCCTAACACTGAGGGCTAAGTGGACAGCATTACACCTGACTCGTTGGTGTCAGTATAATGGACCGGCCGGGTTCAGTCCCTGGGCACCTCATTAGTGCCCCTGTGCTATAATGATAGAAATGTCGCTGCACAGTATCGGCAGAAATGACGGCAAATCCCCTTTGCTTTATTATCTGTATACGTTATACTGAGAGTGTTTATTATGTCTCATGCTAATGTCCATATTTTATCCATGTGTCTGTTTCTTTGTACTTTTTGGACCATAATTCTGCTGATCTTCTCTTTGTATGTTTTGTCTTGAAATCTGCTTCCTTTCTGTTTCTTTGTACTTTTTGGACCATAATTCTGCTGATCTTCTCTTTGTATGTTTTGTCTTGAAATCTGCTTCCTTTCTGTTTCTTTGTACTTTTTGGACCATAATTCTGCTGATCTTCTCCTTGTTTGTTTTGTCTTGAAATCTGCTTCCTTTCTGTTTCTTTTGTCTCTTTAGCTTTTCGAGTCCCATTCTTGGTGAAGGACATAAAGTGGGAAGGTCTTCCAGCTGACTCGTTATGCTGGTGGTTCTATAGATATTTGCCTGGCTTCTTTCTCCACCAAATAGCAGGACGTCTCTTTAATTATCTAAATGGTCGCTGCAATGTATTTAAAAAACAAAACAAACAAAACATTCATGCTTCTTCTATTTCTTTGGTATTTTTCACTTTATTCCCGTTTAACTCTTCACTGTTTCATCTTGCTTTTTTACAATGGTAGCTAAGTTTATACTAGTTTTTGTATTCTGTTTCTCTAACAGTGTTCCATTGTCTCTCCAATATTCTTTTGTTTTTACTTCAAAAACCTTTGAGATACACATCCAAATTGATGGGGGTTGAAACCAGTGTTCCAGAATCTGACAGTAACAACCGTCATCATAGCTGTATTATTCATTGAACTGGCATGATGAGTGGATGAGAGCAGCTCTGTAATTGTTGCATTACATGAGAATGCTCAATTGGCTCTTTTACCATTGAAGACACTAACAATTCCCAAGGTGGTCATTAAGACACTTGCCCTACTGCCTTAGTAAATATAGAGGGGTCATTCAGACTTTTTATTTGTATAAAAGTAAGTTCTCATCCTGCTATAGTTTTAATAACCAAAACTTTACTTTTAATTATCTGCTCATTTATTCATGCTTATGTACAAAATATAAGATCTAGGTCCACACTGCTGTCAAAGCTTCATCCATTTGTTCTTTAAATAGTGTAGGAGTTCTGTAAATAGTTTCAAAGCCTTCAACAACAAAAAATTCCTAAACATTTTTTATCTTTTTATAGAAAGGCTGTTAGAAGATTATTAATTTTGTTGTTGTTGTATTTTTGTTTTAAGAAAATATTCTTAATCTTTGTTTCTACGACCTAAATTAACCAGTAAACCAACTTATTTACCTGTCAATTTACCTATTCAGTATTTGACCTACTTGTTTTCATGGATACCTGTAGACCTACTGATGTGCCTGTGAAGAATTTATACACAACAATTGTGGACATAAATGACAGATGGACACTCAAGTCCATGACTGGTTAGTCCATTAGTTTAGGTAAACTCAGGGTGGATGACTTCCGAACATTGACTGTAATTAAGATAAAATAGTCTCTAAAAGACAATAACAGAGTCTGATGATGCTTTCCAAAGTATTGATATTACCTGTTGTATTCAGCAGTTTGCCAATATATTGTACTGTTGTATATTTTGTTGCTTTCACACCAAAGAACAGTGTAAATTGGCAATTTTCAGCTAGTATTTATTGTGCAAAAACAAGTAGTTTCCTGTCTTTCACTTTAACAAAATCACAATTGTTATTTTTAAGATTAAATTCTGGCAAATTCAAGAAATCAGCTTTATTGATAAAGATTGTGATATTGTCTTGCTAACCAAGGGACATAATCATATAACTGACTGTATTTTCCATGGTATGGTTAGTCTCCCCTTATAGTCTAAATATTATTTGCTATTCAATGCACATGTTTTGCATACTAAGTAATATTGAATTAATTTTAAATTATATCATTATTTTTTTCTTTGACGATGGACAGGAAAGAAATTTGGCAGAAAAAATACACACTTTAATCTAAAAAAAGAAAATGTGGTCTTTTAACATGTTCTTCAGTGCTAATTTGAAAAATAGGACATTATTCTTTTCCAGTATATATTTAACATAGGACAGGTAAAGGACAATGTCATGTTGATCAAGATATGAAAGTATATGGCATAGAAAGATCACTTGATATTAAGTGACACTGAAAATGTGACATTTTTTAAGTGCTAGTAAGTACCATTCACTTGGTAAGGAACTGTAAAACCTGTTTAAATAACAGCTATTGGATTATATTAAATGAACATGAAGTTATCCATGGAAATAGATCATGTGTCTGTCTTTGGACATCTGCAACCCATACATGGTAAGTTATTTTACAATTTAAACTTGTTATTTATGCATGTGGCAATGTAGCTAGAGTAACAATTCTAGTTGCCATGGGTTCAATCTTAGATAGAAATGTAACATGCACCTCAATGCACCAGTAGTACTGTAGATTATCCTGATTAAAATCAGCTCGTTAGTTTGAGTAATTAAGTGTTGACCATTTCGACACAGTTATATTAATTGTAGCGACATCAAGCTTTTTTGGTGGAGGTAGACCAATGAACCATATATCACCTGGAAGACCTCTCCTGGTGAAGTCCATCTTCATGACCCAGACTTGAACAAATATCATGAGAGGCTAAGCTGTCGAAGATGCAAGTCGCTGACTCCTTTACTTGGCCAAAGATGTACCCCTCAGCTCATAAGCGTTTTTTCTACTGAATAACTCAATATCAAAACAATGAGCCATGGGGGTACAAGTAGTGTGGGAGTTCTTATGGCATGTGTTAAAAGTAGACTCCAGTGTCTCTTATACTTTTGGTGAACATTATCTTTATCCCAAAATCAATTGCTTAAGCAGTTAGAGTGAACACATTGCTTGTCGGTCCCTAACCATGCATGTTCGAAAATCATGTCAGGATAAAATTTTGAGATCTAAGCCAGGGTGACAACCTTTATGTAGAGAGGTCTTCCAGCTGACCTAGCAATGCCTAGTTGGGTCTACCCACTGACATATGTCAGCTCACCTGGCAATGCCTAGTTGGGTCTATCACATGACATCTGTCTGCTAACCTAGCAATGCCTAGTTGGGTCTACCCACTGACAACTGTCAGCTGACCTGGCAATGCCTAGTTGGGTCTACCCACTGACAACTGTCAGCTAACCTGGCAATGCCTAGTTGGGTCTACCTACTGATATATGTCAGCTCACCTGGCAATGCCTAGTTGGGTCTATCACATGACATCTGTCTGCTAACCTGGCAATGCCTAGTTGGGTCTACCCACTGACAACTGTCAGCTGACCTAGCAATGCCTAGTTGGTTCTACCCACTGACATCTGTCAGCTGACCTGGCAATGTCTAGTTGGTTTTACCCACTGACAACTGTCAGCTGACCTGGCAATGTCTAGTTGGTTTTACCCACTGACAACTGTCAGCTGACCTGGCAATGCCTAGTTGGGTCTACCCACTGACAACTGTCAGCTGACCTGGCAATGCCTAGTTGGTTCTACCCACTGACATATGTCAGCTGACCTGGCAATGCCTAGTTGGTTCTACCCACTGACAACTGTCAGCTCAACTGGCAATGCCTATTTGGTTCTACCCACTGACAACTGTCAGCTCACCTGGCAATGTCTAGTTGGTTCTACCCACTAACATATGTCAGCTGACCTAGCAATGCCTAGTTGGTTCTACCCACTGACAACTGTCAGCTCACCTGGCAATGCCTAGTTGGTTCTACCCACTGACAACTGTCAGCTGACCTGGCAATGTCTAGTTGGTTCTACCCACTGACATATGTCAGCTGACCTAGCAATGCCTAGTTGGTTCTTCCCACTGACAACTGTCAGCTCACCTGGCAATGCCTAGTTGGTTCTACCCACTGACAACTGTCAGCTCACCTGGCAATGCCAAGTTGGTTCTACCCACTGACATATGTCAGTTGACCTGGCAATGTCTAGTTGGTTCTTCCCACTGACAACTGTCAGTTGACCTGGCAATGTCTAGTTGGTTCTACCCACTGACAACTGTCAGCTGACCTGGCAATGTCTAGTTGGTTCTACCCACTGACATCTGTCTGCTGACCTGGCAATGCCTAGTTGGTTCTACCCACTGACATATGTCAGCTGACCTAGCAATGCCTAGTTGGTTCTACCCACTGACAACTGTCAGCTGACCTGGCAATGTCTAGTTGGTTCTACCAACTGACATCTGTCTGCTGACCTGGCAATGCCTAGTTGGTTCTACCCACTGACATATGTCAGCTGACCTAGCAATGCTTAGTTGGTTCTACCCACTGACAACTGTCAGCTGACCTGGCAATGTCTAGTTGGTTCTACCCACTGACATATGTCAGCTGACCTAGCAATGCCTAGTTGGTTCTTCCCACTGACAACTGTCAGCTCACCTGGCAATGCCTAGTTGGTTCTACCCACTGACAACTGTCAGCTCACCTGGCAATGCCAAGTTGGTTCTACCCACTGACATATGTCAGTTGACCTGGCAATGTCTAGTTGGTTCTTCCCACTGACAACTGTCAGTTGACCTGGCAATGTCTAGTTGGTTCTACCCACTGACAACTGTCAGCTGACCTGGCAATGTCTAGTTGGTTCTACCCACTGACATCTGTCTGCTGACCTGGCAATGCCTAGTTGGTTCTACCCACTGACATATGTCAGCTGACCTAGCAATGCCTAGTTGGTTCTACCCACTGACAACTGTCAGCTGACCTGGCAATGTCTAGTTGGTTCTACCAACTGACATCTGTCTGCTGACCTGGCAATGCCTAGTTGGTTCTACCCACTGACATATGTCAGCTGACCTAGCAATGCTTAGTTGGTTCTACCCACTGACAACTGTCAGCTGACCTGGCAATGTCTAGTTGGTTCTACCCACTGACAACTGTCAGCTGACCTGGCAATGCCTAGTTGGGTCTACCCACTGACAACTGTCAGCTGACCTGGCAATGCCTAGTTGGTTCTACCCACTGACATATGTCAGCTGACCTAGCAATGCCTAGTTGGTTCTACCCACTGACAACTGTCAGCTCAACTGGCAATGCCTATTTGGTTCTACCCACTGACAACTGTCAGCTCACCTGGCAATGCCTAGTTGGTTCTAGCCACTGACAACTGTCAGCTCACCTGGCAATGCCTAGTTGGTTCTACCCACTGACAACTGTCAGCTGACCTGGCAAAGCCTAGTTGGTTCTAGCCACTGGCAACTGTCAGCTCACCTGGCAATGCCTAGTTGTTTCTATACACTGACATCTGTCTCAGGTTTTCCTTCACCAAGATAGTTTAATATCTGTATAATAGGCAACTTCACTGTTACTGCTCAATACTTTAAGACAAATTGTTTGTGGTATGTGAAACACAACAACCCTACCACACATGCTGCAGATAGACTTCCTTTTGTGTCCACTTCGATATTGGAATCAATATCTACTGATTTGGCTCCTGAGTACACACAGTGCAAAGTCTAGCTGTTTATCGTCTCATTCCAAATTGTTTTCCTTGGCAAGCACTACAACATCTTTGATATTTGTAAACAAACTGTGTATTACGATAACAGTATGTATTGTATAAAAATGCAGCAAATAATGAAGATCTTCGAAACTGCTAGTTGGAGCTTTTTAATCTAGATCTTCACTGTTTTCCACCAGGATCAGTGTATGCTTTATTGGCTAAGAGTCAATAGTGCAATTACTTTTACAACTATCGTGCAATAACTATCAAATCGGTAATGCACTACCTATCATACTTAAAGGGCAATAACCCTCTTACTAATAGTGCAGTACTTGTCTTCCTAAAATTGAAATGTCATCCATACTAATTATGAAATTACTTTGATACCTATAGTGCAATAACAATCATACTAACAGTGCAATAACTATCATACCAATAGTGCAATAACATTTATACCAATAGTGCAATAATTATCCTACTAATAGTTTTGTAACTTTCATACATATGTAAGAAGATCAGTATTTATTGGTATTGAGTTAATTAAAGGAGCTAAAATCATTGTATTACTATATACAAACCCTTTTCTTCATGCTGACAGGCATAGGTGTTGTTTGCAAACTCATGCATGAAAAGGTGCATTCCCCTGTGAGCCCATACATTGTAGCAACAGTAACTAAGGCATGGAAAGGTGCATTCCCTTGTGAGCCCATACATTGTAGCAACAGTAACTAAGGCATGGAAAGGTGCATTCCCTTGTGAGCCCATTCATTGTAGCAACAGTAACTAAGGCATGGAAAGGTGCATTCCCTTGTGAGCCCATTCATTGTAGCAACAGTAACAAAGGCATGAAAAGGTGCATTCCCTTGTGAGCCCATACATTGTAGCAACAGTAACTAAGGCAGGGAAAGGTGCATTCCCTTGTGAGCACATACACTGTAGCAACAGTAACAAAGGCATGAAAAGGTGCATTCCCTTGTGAACCCATACATTGTAGCAACAGTAACAAAGGCACGGAAAGGTGCATTCCCTTGTGAGCCCATACATTGTAGTAACAGTAACTAAGGCAGGAAGGTGCATTCCCTTGTGAGCCTATACATTGTAGCAACAGTAACAAAGGCATGGAAAGGTGCATTCCCTTGTGAGCCCATACACTGTAGCAACAGTAACTAAGGCAGGGAAAGGTGCATTCCCTTGTGAGCCCATACATTGTAGTAACAGTAACTAAGGCATGGAAAGGTGCATTCCCTTGTGAGCCCATACATTGTAGCAACAGTAACTAAGGCAGGGAAAGGTGCATTCCCTTGTGAGCCCATACATTGTAGTAACAGTAACTAAGGCATGGAAAGATGCATTCGCTTGTGAGCCCATACATTGTAGCAACAGTAACTAAGGCATGGAAAGGTGCATTCCCTTGTGAGCACATACACTGTAGCAACAGTAACTAAGGCATGGCAAGGTGCATTCCCTTGTGAGCCCATTCATTGTAGTAACAGTAACTAAGGCATGGAAAGATGCATTCCCTTGTGAGCCCATACATTGTAGCAACAGTAACTAAGGCATGGAAAGGTGCATTCCCTTGTGAGCACATACATTGTAGTAACAGTAACTAAGGCATGGAAAGGTACATTCTTTTGTGAGCACATACATTGTAGCAACAGTAACTAAGGCAGGGAAAGGTGCATTCCCTTGTGAGCCCATACACTGTAGTAACAGTAACTAAGGCATGGAAAGGTTCATTCCCTTGTGAGCCCATACACTGTAGCAACAGTAACTAAGGCATGGAAAGGTGCATTCTCTTGTGAGCACATACACTGTAGTAACAGTAACTAAGGCATGGAAAGGTGCATTACCTTGTGAGCCCATTCATTGTAGCAACAGTAACAAAGGCAGGGAAATGTGCATTCCCTTGTGAGCCCATTCATTGTAGCAACAGTAACTAAGGCATGGAAAGGTGCATTCCCTTGTGAGCCCATTCATTGTAGCAACAGTAACTAAGGCATGGAAAGGTGCATTCCCTTGTGAGCACATTCATTGTAGCAACAGTAACTAAGGCATGGAAAGGTGCATTCCCTTGTGAGCCCATACATTGTAGCAACAGTAACTAAGGCATGGAAAGGTGTATTCCCTTGTGAGCCCATTCATTGTAGCAACAGTAACTAAGGCATGGAAAGGTGCATTCCCTTGTGAGCCCATTCATTGTAGCAACAGTAACTAAGGCATGGAAAGGTGTATTCCCTTGTGAGCCCATTCATTGTAGCAACAGTAACTAAGGCAGGGAAAGGTGCATTCCCTTGTGAGCACATACACTGTAGTAACAGTAACTAAGGCATGGAAAGGTGCATTCCCTTGTGAGCCCATTCACTGTAGCAACAGTAACTAAGGCAGGGAAAGGTGCATTCCCTTGTGAGCACATACACTGTAGTAACAGTAACTAAGGCATGAAAAGGTGCATTCCCTTGTGAGCACATACACTGTAGCAACAGTAACTAAGGCAGGGAAAGGTGCATTCCCTTGTGAGCACATACACTGTAGCAACAGTAACTAAGGTATGGAAAGGTGCATTCCCTTGTGAGCACATACACTGTAGCAACAGTAACTAAGGCAGGGAAAGGTGCATTCCCTTGTGAGCCCATTCATTGTAGCAACAGTAACTAAGGCAGGAAAGGTGCATTCCCTTGTGAGCCCATACATTGTAGCAACAGTAACTAAGGCATGGAAAGGTGCATTCCCTTGTGAGCCCATACATTGTAGCAACAGTAACTAAGGCAGGGAAAGGTGCATTCCCTTGTGAGCCCATACACTGTAGTAACAGTAACTAAGGCATGGAAAGGTGCATTCCCTTGTGAGCCCATACATTGTAGCAACAGTAACAAAGGCATGGAAAGGTTCATTCCCTTGTGAGCCCATACATTGTAGTAACAGTAACTAAGGCATGGAATAGAACTAAATAGCACATACATTATTTCACAAAGTGACAAACAATTTGTTAATTAGAATTCCTTATCAAATGTCTGAGAAGATGATCTCTCTTTCTTGCTTCAGGATGTCAGCATTAAGATTATTCTTTCCTAACTATGTAAGATTATATATATATAATTATAATATTTATATAACTGAAGGTTATGTTATGAAGGCATGTTTGAGAAGATTTCTTTGTTGTTGCATAAGCTAGTCATTCTTAGTACTTAATGAATGATGTTGCAGGATCTAAGATGTTTATAGATATTTTGCGGTTTTTCTAGTATATGCCTCTAGGTGTCGTATAATGGAAAGCTTGCCATGTTTCTTGCAAAATTTCTTCAAAATGATAATTTCTAGGTTTGAGCTAATATCATTTTCAGCTTATACAAGCAGACATTTGAAGATAAAATAATAAATCAACATTTTATTTGGAGAGAAAAAAACAAACATTGAAAAGACATAAAAAAAGATTCTATGAAACATAACCTGAGCAATTTCCTGGACAAATTATATGGCTGTATATTAAATATCTTGCTGATGGACAAAAGTAAGAAGAAACTCCACAAGGTTTTTTAACAGTTTATTGTGACACAACTGTTCTTCTGTTACAATATGGTGGCTGGGTTTGGGATAATGCCTTGTGTTAAGGGTGTGCTTTGAGAAACCCCTCAGGAAGTGCAAGGTTCGGCCCTGTAAACAAGTTGAAGCACAGTATTTGCCATCTGACCATTCCAAGGTGGTAATTATGTCTTGTCACAATTTTTGTTGTAACTCTTACACTTGATTGGCACTTGAGTACCGTGTCTTGTGCCTTTTAAATTTTTAATTTATGTTGCAGTACTCATTAGACTTTGTCATATTTTCTTATTCACTGTAAAGTCAGCAGCAATACTTACGTGCCCAGGATTTGTGTATGACCTGTTATTGTAAAGATGGTCTGTCAGAACAGTACACTGTCCATGCTGCATCTACAAATGAATGCCTACGTAATGCCTTACAGTTAGTCAAACTTAGCTTGGTGCCTTGCCAGCATCTCCACTTTCGATAAATCTGCCTTGGTGTCAAAAAGAAATCCCACAATGGGCAGATAAGGATTTCAAAGTCCTTCAAGGCCACAAACACTCATGCTGACTTGTACAATGTCTCTTGTACTTGTAAAGTGTGGCAATATGCCTGTACTTTTCTAGAAGGGATGATGGTAGTGGGACAGTTGAGCCTTGTGAAATGCCCAAAAGAGACAGACATTTCACCAATCAGTGAAATACTGATTTTTTTGTCATTTTTTTTATTCATACGTTTAAAATTAATTTCAGGGTATTGATATTTTTTTATAATATTGGCATTTTTTATAGGCTAACCTAATGAATTAACAAATATTCCAGATAACCATTGTTAATAATCACTTTCTAAAACTAAAAACAACGGGGGGAAAACTGTAGTATCAAGAATGTTTTTAAATTGCAAGACTTGTCATCTTCTTTGCTACATTAAATGTACATCTCATCACTCCCTCCAGTAACACAATTAATACTGACTTACATTCACAGCAATAAGTATGTTAATTATTTATTGTGTTGGTTTGCATATCAATAAGCTTCAGATAAGTGAGGCATACTGAACCCCATCTGAACATTATCCAACAAAACACTTACCATCATGCATTTTGTCTTCATTATTTTGTGCAGATTAAACCTGCTCAAATTTGCCTCTGTGGGTTGGTATGAATAATTGACGACTAGTTGAGGATTCAGGATGACTAGCGCCTGATTTATTTGGCTAGTTTGAAGTCGGCACCATCTTGATGACGAGAATACAATACTCAGTCATAGCGATGTGATAAACTTCCTACAAATTTTTCAGCTGCTGGAAAGTTATTTGTGCCGGTGGTTCAACCCACATTTTACCAACAATAGTTGGGCCATAATGACCACAAAATGGTCAGTGTAATAATGCAGATGCAAAACCAAAACAAAATGACATTTACTGAAGCGTAGGGTTAATGTGCACACTTGTAGTTTATCATTTGTCACTCTCACAGATACCCCTGTAATAGACTTATGGCTGCAAGATTCTTGACAAAACAAATATGACCTGGTAGCAGAATCGGTAGAGCATAGGCTGCAGGTACAGGAAGCCTCAGTTTAGATCCGAGGCCACAGCATATCAAAGACATTAAAAATGGTAGTAGTATAGCTCCCTTGCTCATGCTCAAGCAAATATAAGGGTAGTTCCACGACTGGTTGGCCCAGTGTCAGGATAATGTGCCTGGGTGTGGTATCATGCCATGTGTTCACGGCATGCTATACACAATGAAGGCAGCATTATATTTGCTTCAAGTGGACACTATCTCTAGATAACTGAAATAATGTTAGTGGGATGATGAACCCAAAAAACAAACAACCAATATGAACAGGTTAATTATGCTTAAAATTAAGGTGTTTTATGTTGGTCAGAAACTTTCAAATTATTTGGATAGTTTAGGAATAACAATGAAATTTTACAGCAAGGCAGATAAGAATACAAATGTTAGCAATAACACAGTATATTAAAAAACACAAAAATTAAGAAACTGTAATTTTTTCTTCTCAAATAACCAAATAAATCACTGTTGCCTGAAATGGTTTTACAAAATACCACTCATTGATGCCTCTGTCTGAACAGTGAAACATAAATCCCCACTTGTCATTGCATTCAGGTCCTGTCTAAGTCAGATTGCACAGTTATTTTTAATAAGAATATATGACAAAGTCCTATGAGCATTGCAACATATAACAAACTCCGAAAAGGCACAAAACAAAAGTATTTCACATGCAAGCCATGCGAAAAGTAAGAAAAAATTTGTGATGAGTCATTTTATGAAAAGAGCAAACCTGACAGTTACCGCCTTCGAACGGTCAGTCCGCAATATGGACCAACTGGGGTGCTTAAACCTGTTTTACAGAGCTCTTACCTCGCACTTCCTGACAAGTTTCTCAAATGCAAGCATTGAAAAGAAAAACGATCTATTTGAATACAAAATGTCCAAGCGCTGATATTTTCTATAAGTAGCGACATCATTGAAAAATAATGTCCACATAGTGTTTAGAAAAGAATATGGTATTATTTCGATATGAAAAAACTACACAAAAATGGTTGACTATAAATTAAAATAACTTTCTGAATCATAAACAAACATAACCAGAGACAAATAAATGGTTGTAGTATCCTGTTCATGTGAAGATGTGAAGAACCAAAGTCCAATGTCAATCAAAGGAAATACACGTAACAATACTTATAGGCCAAAAAAAAACAATATGACAACTAACATTTAAGATTACGTTTCATCATCCCTGGTTACTCCACTTCGACATCGATATCTTTAGCAGAGATCAAAATCAGGCTTATTTCACGATTTGGAAAGACTGAACATTTAGAGAGTTTTTATTTCACGATTTGACTTTCTATCCATATAGGGAGTGTTCAAAATCAATATGACTAAAGCACATGATCTTCCCTTCAGGTAGATCTGAGACCCACACCCTAAACTGCTCCCCCAGATTTTGGGATTTCCAAGTTGTTATTTATAGATTAAGCACTGTGATACTGCAGACGGGCCAATCAGATACCCAGTTTCTTTCCACTGTAGTGGTGTGCTGTGGTACGCAAATCCACAAATAAAACAGCGATTAAAATACAAAAATGTGTTTTACAGGTGTATCGGCCATTTTGACAACTCTGTGGCATATGATATTTACTACATGTGACAATTGCAATTGTGTTCACAGTGTTTAGCGAGAATTTTCAAAAACTACTAAGCAGGGCTCTGATTGGCTGAATGAAAGGTCACCTAAAGATGCTTTAGTAAACGATTGTAGCATAGCGAACCATTTGCTTTATTCAGATTGGTTCAAAACCATCTTTAGTTACACTACTGATATCATTTAGTCACTTGGCCTACAATAGTATAGTATAAACAGGGTATAAGGGAGTATCACAGAGTTTGTTTTCTCTTCTCCTCAAATCTCTGAAGGCTCTCAGTTCTAAACCAGTTAATAATGCATTTTAATGAAAAATCCATTATTAAATAATTGTGTCACACTGTGTTTTAATTATAATTGAAAAATTATTGATCATTAAATCATGCCAATTATGAATCTGAGCCCCATGGCTGTTTAACTAGTTAATCAAACATAATTGATTTTTTTTAGGGTAATTTTTTTCATGCAAAATAGACTGTTCTCTTAATTGTGCCTTTGATAATAAGTAAAAATATAAAATCCTTTCTTAAGACTGGACTAAGTTTAGTCTTCAATTATTTTAAAGTTTCAAACAAAGATAACTTTAATAGATATTGTAAGTCTTAGTTTGTTTAATTATTCCTTTCAACAATAAATCTGTTTTTAAAGAAACAATTCCAGGGAATATCACATTTAATCTTTTGTCAATCTTCAATATTGCAAAATGAGCCATAAACAGTTACTGTTTCCCAAAGATTGGTGAAGCCATGTTACTAAGCAACAGAAATATTAGTACTACAACTGGAACTCTTTATTTGTAAAATTCTTTATATTTTCAGGTGATTTGTATTTAGTCTCTTTGTCACATGAGTACTCACCTAAATTTTGCTTCCTTGTTTGTAACAAGCATCGGATTTTGATTGGTTGTTGATGTTCAACCACTTACCTGACATTTTTATTACCAGCTGGGTCCCAGCTCCTACCTGTACATAGGAATACCTGTCGACGGTAGAGCGGGAACCAGCTAAAGTAATAAGCTCCGGAATTGCTTGCGTTCCTCTTGGGCTTATAAGCCTCTGCATTGGTAGAGATCAATTAACCCTGGTCCTGCTTTATTGATGAACAAGCAATAAAAGATCTAGATATGTGTTTACAATTACATTCAATGGTTATTAAAATAGTGCTACAGAGTTTCTAGCAAATAGCGCAGATTCTAATCACACAGTTCCCATTGCAACCTGACTGATCTGGATGTGTTCTCTTTGCTTGTAATCTGATCACTTTCTGCTTGGCAGATAAAGAGCTGATGCTTCTTGCTGAAAATAGCATCACTTTCCTTCATAGGACACTGGTGTTTTTCTGCATGTACAGTGGCAGTCTATGTTTGTGATGATTACTACAGCCACTGTTAATATCATCTGTCTTTCACTTTAGTACAACTTTATATTGATCATTTCTTACAGCACATTTCTTCTAGCTGAGGAATATTAATGGGGTGGGTTTGGGGCATTAAGCTGTAGACAATGTTTATGTCTGCATCTCCCCATGGACAAACTGAGGAGTGTTGCTGGGTGTGTGTTAGAATCAGCCCAAGGACAAGCTAACAATTGTTGCTGGGTGTGTGTTGGCAACACCCCAAGGGCACGCTGAGGAGTGTTGCTGGGTGTGTGTTGGCATCACCACAGGGACTAGCTGAGAAGTGTTGCTGGGTGTATGTTACAATCAGCCCAAGGACAAGCTAACAATTGTTGCTGGGTGTGTGTTGGCAACACCCCAAGGGCACGCTGAGGAGTGTTGCTGGGTGTGTGTTGGCATCACCACAGGGACTAGCTGAGGAGTGTTGCTGGGTGTATGTTAGAATCAGCCCAAGGACAAGCTAACAATTGTTGCTGGGTGTGTGTTGGCATCACCACAGGGACAAGCTGAGGAGTGTTGCTGGGTGTATGTTAGCATCACCACAAGGCCCATCTAACAATTGATCCTGGCTGTGATTGTAACGAAACTTTTTCCCATCTCGTAAGCTACTAACTTCCCATGAAAATGCTTTGAACATCATGCAGACTACTACAGTAAATGTTAGGTGTTTCACCTGAACTAAGTTTGCTCAGGTGTTTTGCCCGAGCAGTACCACCGATATCACCTAACAAGACTGTACTGTATTGGCCTGATTTATAAAGTGGCATCCCGATTTCTCAGTGTCTCGATTCATTTAATGTTTGCAAAAACTCAAGCTCAAAACCCAGTCCCTTGAGTCTGCCTTTATTATACTATATAAATTTATTAGCAATCTCTCAAATACTCGATTTTGTGTAACTGCATGTCCTTGCCTGGTCCCCAGATAACATTTACATTATACCTATTATTTGATTTCTCGAGTCGATTTCACACTTACGGTGATAATGACACCTTGGAAGGGGAATGTATTGTTTGTTTTTACACGTTGTCCGCAATTGTAATTGTAATGGTGAGCCGTTAGAACTGCACGTATGTGAAATCTGTACATTGTTTATCACACCTTCTCTTTATCTCTTTCACTGCAAATTAACATAGATTGAGTCAGAGTTTGATTTATCAAACAAAATAAAATCATTATACTCAATGTTTATTCACCAATTTCAAAAACATAAACAACATCTATTATGAAGGTAAACGAAATACTTGTATTTCAAGTAATTTTCTCATTGAACTTGCAACTTTACAATTATCTTATATTTTTTCTCTGTTCTTAACATTTTAAACTTAATATTTCAGTTACTGAGAAATTGAAAAAAAAAACAGTAAAGATTTCTATTAACATTCAATATCTAACTTTTCCAACATGTTATCTGGTTAAGTTTGGAGATTGTGGATGGTAACTCAAATGTGCCAATTCTTCGAGGTTTCCCTGTCGGACCTCAAGGAAACGATACACCACTTTATATGAAAATAAATAAATACATTTATGGCAATAAGTAATTTTTGTTAATGAATTGCCTAGAATGGTGACCCTTTCATAGCCACTGTTGTGAGGAGTAGTGCCTCTAATGGAATATTTTTGTGGATGGAGCCAATACTGCAGCAGGCAGTAACAAGAAATCATAGTTGTTTGGTAAGATCTTTAGCACAAAAAAAACAGTATGAGTATACCTGTGTCAAAAGTGTAGCTTGCAATTAAATAAGATACCAATAACATAGCAGGCAATAATAGAATGTTGCAGCTGTTTAAGGAATCAGGTATGCTATGAACAATTAACTATGCAGCTTGCAGTTACAAAAAGATGTAGCAGACAACAAGGAAGAAAGCACAATGGCAGACAGTCTGGTTCCCAGCATATTTCTCATCTTGCTTTAAATACATGCCCTCTGCTGTGACTTGGATGTCACACATCCGTCATTTTGCTTTTTGTAATTGATTTTGAAACTGACAATGCAGGGATATAACCGATTTAAGGAACTATCATTTAATTTCATATTAAATCTGACCACATTAGAGGTGCAATAGAAAACAACAGACTGTGATGAATTTTTATTGTTGTTCCTTTGGTTAAAGTTCATCTAAGATAGCAACAGCAGGTTATCTGAAGAAAAGTCGATGCAGCTGGCAGTCATAACAATGCAGCAAGCCATAATTATTTAGGAGAGATTTTTAATAATTAATATTATACAATGTTTAGATAAATAATGTTGCATACCATACCACAGCAAACCCAACTGGGCTGACAATTTGTGATTGATAAGAAAACAATGTATAAGAATGACTGCACTTACTTCCACTCAGATTGTTCTGGTGTAGCCCCTTTTTATAGACTCTTATCTTACCTTGGTCACACAGTGCTTACAAAGTCACAATTGAATTTACCAAAATGAACCTTACATCATAAATTTGTCTCAAAGGAAATAAATTGATCAAAATGAAAAATTGTTTGCAAGCATTTTATTTTTTACATGAAATTATTCCAGTATGAATAAACACTAAAAAAACCCATACAAGGACCAACATAAGGACTAACCTTCGTAAATAATTACATGTAAAATTTGAATTAAAGGTGTATTAAAGGTGGTATCCAACAGTTTGGATTGAAATTTATTTCTCAAATAACCAAATAAGTCATTGATTGCTGAAAAGGACCTGCCAATGCTGCTCATTGATGTTCTTGATCTAAAAGAACAGTGAAACATAAATCCCCAATCGTCATTACAATCATTTCCTATCAGAGCCTCGCTGCAGAGACAGCTATTTTTAAACTAAGAAAACCACATGACAACTTACTCTTGAGATTACATTATATCGTCATCGAGATAATCCGCTCTGACATTGATATCTATTGTAGCAGAGAGCATTATTGTGCTTATTTATAGATTTGGACAAAATAAACCTTAAGAGTGTTAGTCAAGTTTTGTTCTGTCTAACAATATAGAAGTGTTCAACCCCATCTTTACTTAGACTAAAGTAGGAGTTTATGCAGACATTACATTTATACCCAAAACCAACAAAGCGGGGGTAAGATATTGTTACATATATTTGATATAGGCAAACTGTGCAATACCACCCTTAAGAACATTATGGATGATTGATGACAATGATGATATATTTATATAAAAATGTCCTGAAAATAGTGAGTCATGCCATGATCAACAAATTTTCTCTTGTTGCATGCTCTGTTCACAGCACTATATAGATATGTTTTTCCATCGTCTTTTTTCTTGTAAGTTCTGTATTGCGACAAAACAGATGCCACATACTGATGAAATCACTTATCGGCCAATAATGACCTCCAGCTTCTGTGACAGAGAGCTATTAGCCTGATGTATAATCTGTCGGTCAAGTCCAACAAACCCCTAGGCAGCCCTCTATGGTCGGAAATCTTAAGACATTCAAGATTTATTCATAATGGGTTTTTCTTTTCTATTGTTTCTTGGATCATAAGGTAACATTTACCAGTTTGTCTTTGGTTGGCCCTGGAAAAATAAATGTCTAAGATTTTGTAGAACCTCCAGGAGTGTACAAATGAAATAAAATGCCTCATATTGACATCAAAATACATCTGTAAACACTCTGTTCATGTTACTCGTTAGCATCCTTCTGTTTGACATGCGTCTAATGAGCAATGTGGAGAACAGATTGAGGCATTCTCATAAGATATAATATGGTCACTTATGTTACTCTAGATCATTAATTGCAGTTGTTATTGGGTCACTGAGAACGGCAACCCTATATTTATAATTGGTTTTGGTTTTGGAAATGCCAATGAGGTGACGTCATTGCTTGTTAAGAAGCGATCAATTTTTGTTTTAAACAGATATTGTTATTCTATTTCAGCTATTGAAATAACACATGACATTTATGTTCATTTTCTTGTATCGTCTTCCAAAGAACGATAACATAACGATAACATAAACAAAAATAAACAAATCAGCTATGAAAAAGTAACAAGTAAACTTTTACGTAAATGGATTGTCAAATTCTTATTTTCAAATTGCAAGACTGCACAAATTCGACCACAATCACTTCAGTGTGTTATTTATGGTTGAGCATTTCTTCATGTTAAAGAAATTTAATGACTTGTTGTTTTCTTTTTTAATATTAAGTAATCACAGTGTTTTTGTTTACAACCCAACAAAAAGGTTTTGGGGGCGAATTTGAATATTACAACAATGAGTGGTGTGTATAGTACTATGCCTGAAGAACTTCAATTTGTGGCTGCTTCAAATTTAAATCATCCAAGTTAAATGTAACCAGCGCAGCAAAGACACAACTATCAAAGGACGCCATTTCTTATGTTTTGTGCGAACTACATTTTAGAAATATCCTTCCGACTTCTGGCGAACAAAACAATCGTGATTTGAGCAAGTATCATTGCACCAGATACATCTGAGGGATGATTGTTTCGAGGACAGAATTACCCAAGGAGTTCCTATTTCATATTGAGATAATTATAGCATATTTACATCTTTTTTAAAAGTTACTTGTATATAACTTAATACTAGCATGACACCTGTGACCGTGACCTTTAAAGGATGTCACATCTGCTTATACAGCACATTGAACATATGATGGCCACTTACACAGTATTTTGTACCTGTCCTCCAGATACAAACTAATTTTTATCTGTTTTAATTCATTCATTTTGCCTGGATCCTTTCAAGTGATATTGTCTGGTTGAAAATCTCTTTACTTGAAATTCTGTCTTCTTCACCAAATTATAAACTCCCACCTTAATTGGACTGGTCATGTGGAATTTATTGACTGCTGACAGGGAAGGATCCAGTGGGCTTTATGGATTTATTCTAAGCTTTTAAAGTAAATTTTGTCTGTTGACTGCTTAGCTCGAAGTTAAGGATCCATATGTATAGCTAGTATTTACTGTGATAAAGCTGAATGGATCTTGATTTGTGCCCCTCCTCCACACCAATACCAAAATTTTCTGTTCATATGTTTGTCCATTTTAGTATAATAATCATAACTAGTTTTCTTAATCCACTCCTGGCTGCTGAATTGAATCAATAAATCATAAAGCATGAAAGTCAACAAAATCTGATTTTATCCGTGAAAATAACAAGAATATACAGTTTGAAGTTGAGATGAAGAATGAGCATGAAAAGTACATTGCTGACTGGATGTCTGAAAGTTGAGTCACAATGGTTCAAACAGGGAAGATCTGTCCACTGCAGACAGTACAAAGAAATGCAATGTTATATATTTCCAATTAGTCTTAATAACTCAAAAAATGGTCTACCTGAAGAAATAAATCAGTTAGATTTGTCAGAAAAATGGATTTTCGGTGTGTATAAACAATTACATTAAGTTTCTTTGCCTTCAAACATCTGCGTCCATGACAGACGTCAGAGATGTGTGGATTGTTTTCAACAGCTTGAGCTGGTTTCTCTTCAAAGTACCAACATATTAGCATCTTTACATTGACAGCATATATTAGACCCAGTATGATAATAGACCAGGTGGTGGTAATAGTGTAGAAACAGATTAGCTAGTTTCTGCTTGTCCAATAAAGATCTATAGTATTTGCTTCCAGCTCATAAGCAATACATGATACATATTCTAGTAACCTTTGCATGCTGTAATTAGCAGTTGTATAAGAGTTAAGTATTTTTTTATTTCTTTTATCCCCTTAGGTCATGCCTACGCCATTTTACGCCTTTGTAAAGCATTCACAATTATTCCTTTTATCTTTATCTTCATCCACACAACTAAGGGTTTATTTGTAGACTAGTTTAATTTAGGTTATATAATTATATGCCAAAATGCATTTGTTTAAAAATATTTAAAACTGTTTCAATGAAAATCAACAAAATCAAGTGAATTTTTAAAACCCTATACATTTACTATAAATGAAAGGGTTATTTTGGATTTTATGGCACACACTTAATTGGTCATACGATGCCAAATACATTGAAGTTTAACCTGAGATAGCATATAATTAGGTTAGAATTTAAATATGTGAGTAGAAATGTAAAACTCTATAATGTTAAAATAATGTGAATTGTAAATGGAAACAGGTTAGCATAATAAACAATTAAAAAATGTATAAGAGTAAAGAGTAAGTATTGGATATACTCACATTCATAACTGAATAAAGTCAACTTCTAAAGGAATCTATCTTTCATGACATATTTATATTTTAGGTAAAGTAGGCAAATTTTTATGATAAAAACCAGTGTTGTCACAAAGGAATAAATGTTTCTGCTATATACAGAATAAGCATGCTATCTTCTGCATGTTTTGTTTTGAAATACGTCACAGTGACCAGTTTTGATCATTATAGTGACGTCCAGCTGTTTAGGTGGTGGAAGACTTCAAAGAAATGTCTGGGTAGAAGCACCGGCGCACTGCTGGTCAGCTGGAAGATCTTCCCACATTATGTCCTTCACCATAAATGGGAAAGGCTAAGCAGTTACAGTTCAGTGTGCCTACCACTATGCCATGGGCACCTCTATCTTCTGCTGGGAGCTGTTTACAGTTGTCTGGACTGAAAATGTTTATTTCGTGGATAATCATAAACAAAGTATCTTTTGCCATCATTATTTTTGAAATTCATGTCATTGAAACAGTTATGGTCATTGTAGTTGTGTCGAGCTATTTTGGAGGAAGAAAATCCAAAACAACTGTTTCAATGGAACCACCAGCACACGGCTGGTCTGAGTTAGAAGAGCTTGCGGTGAGCCAGTGGTTCTACCCAGACTTAAGTCTAGGGTATTCCTCCAACATTTATTAACTGGATGTTGATAATATGACCATAATTGTATTGGTGCAATGTAACAAACAAGCAACCAATCAGTTGGAGCATTGGACCTGGTAGCTCAATTGGTAGTGCATCGGTGCCAGGTTCTGGAGGCACCAGGTTCGATCCTAGACTATGACTTATCAAAGTCTTTAAAAATGTTAGTGGTAAAAGCTCCCTTGCTAGCGCTCAAGCAAATATAAGGGTAGTTTCATGACTGGTTGGCCTGGTGTCAGATAATGTGACTGGGTGTGGTATCATGCCAGGTGTTCACGGCATGCTATACACAGTGAAGGCAGTACTATATCTGTTTCAAGTGGACACTGTCTCTAGATAACTGGAATATTGTTGGTGGGACGATAAACACAACAAACATAATCAACTGAAAGACACATTAAATCACTCATTCTGACCAGGAATCGAACTGATGTAGTGGGAGGTGTCAGTAGTCAGAGGAGTTACAAGCCCAAACAGAGTCAATATTTGTTTATGTAAATACGCAGAGTGGGTGCAATACTTTGTACAGTGGTTATCATACTGCAGATCAATGATATATTGCACTTCTAACCATTAAGACAAAATTTTCTTGTAACATCAAAACATAACCAATATCTTCACAGAATCAAAAAAAGATATGGCAATTTGTTTTGACTGGAGGACTTTATAGTGGAACTGAGGAATATCTTAAGAGAATCTGAGACACTTTGATGTTTGCAGTTAGGCTGCTGTGAGAGTGTGTCATTTTGTGTCTACTGCATTCTGGAGGGTCACCTCACACAATAGTGTTGTCTGCTGG
Source organism: Sinonovacula constricta (assembly GCA_007844125.1). NCBI lineage: Eukaryota > Metazoa > Mollusca > Bivalvia > Cardiida > Solecurtidae > Sinonovacula > Sinonovacula constricta. Next base: position 43,472,322 of record CM017566.1, read on the forward strand.
ATAGAGAGAGCAGGAGAATGGAGAGACAAGCATTCATCTTGGTGTTTAGATGACCTAAAGCACACTGTTGTGATTTTCTGGCTCCTCTCTGTTATGGACATGAGTTGGGCCAACTGTTTGATTGGCTAGTATATTGTGCCAATAGTGGATAGAACACCATCAGAAGGCAGTCACAAGTGTGGCAGGGCCAATAGAGGTGGTGGTGGTAATGGCTAGAATGATTGGAAATTGATCTCTTTCTGATTGTCTCTGCTGACTTTTTTTAACTGGACTGATGTCCTGACTATGGATACAGATCAAAGCAGGACATGCCATGGAGAAAAATACCTCAGGAGATTATATTGTGTGCTGTTGTGTGTTTTACAGATGCCCAGTCAATGATGTTGCTGGGTAGTGGAAGACGGTGCTTGTGTTTAGAATAATTGACAATTCAGATATTCTATCATGCTGAAATGGTGGCTGCTTAGATTGCAGAGTTGTGATTATCCATTGTCAACTGATTTGGATCATGTCTTTATTGTGATGGTGTTAGAGAACACAAGTGCAACTCCCTAGCCTAGGTGTGATTTGAAACAACAACGTTGTCATGGTGCAGTTGGAGGGCAGAAGGAAATATTTTATTGTCTATGATTTGGGGATACTCTGTAACATAAAGGTCCACATTATGGATTACTTATCCTTGATATCAACTTCTTTGAAATGTCTTAAAAATTCCATCATTTGGTAATGATTGTAATGTGTACATGTATGTAAATGTGGAAAATAATGCAAGATGCAAGAATTATAGCATTTTAAGTTGAGCTTTATTTAATTATCACATGCTAGGACCCAACTTATGCCAAGGTACTACATGTAACATGTAATGTCAATGACTAATTGTAGGAAAAAATGTTGTTTCCTTTTTGACTTATAGTAAATAATTACATTGTACCCATTATAAAATAATCTATGTCAGTGAGTTTATATTTAACTGTGTACAGCTCAACTCTACTACATATTGAAGAAAGATTTGGGTAATTTATATTAGTGAAATTAGTTATACAAACTTGGATCTACATTATTGTGATAAACAATTCATGAGGCACACTTATGAAAGATCAATGGCCTAAATATGGCTACTCAATTGTGTTTCAAACTTAGACTTAATAAGTTAAAAGGATGAAACTTGGCTGATCAATGTCTTGGCTGCCTCATTATCTTCTTATTGTCCTGGAGTTTTCAGACCCTAACTAGATGAGTCAATTTTACAGGAGTTTTTTGCACAGTGCAGTTGTCTGTGATTCTTTTTATTTTGTTATTATTCTAACTGGTTAAATTGGGTAAAGTGCCATTTGGGAAAATCCTTGCTAGGGAAGCAACAATGACAAAGTGGAACAAAATTAGGATTTTAATAAAAAGTTCCAATCTAAGATTGGAGGCTCTAAAGGATTGGCCGGATGAGGAAGGTGGGTTCATGGTGTCCAAAACTTGTGTCAACATTTTAAAGATTTAAGTTATCATTGGTAATGTATAGATGTTATCGATCTCAAATGGTCACTGCTATTACATGGCAACATTGAAATGACATCTCATTAGTTTCTGCAAATGATTTAGCAGTGTAACCAAATGGGTTGAAATACAGGTATTCATTGTTTTAAAACAGAGAAAAAATATATTTAACAACATATGACAGTTCTTATATGTGTTCTTATTAATAATGTGTTCTATCACTAATCTGAAAGTCACAGGTTCAAATCTGTTTTGCAATAAATGATTCATGCTTTATGAATTTCTTCAATACTAATTGTTATTGTTTTTAATTCACTTTATAAAATTATGAAGTATGTCTGTATAATATAATTGTAATACCTTTTTGCCATTTTGATCAATGTGTTCACCTTGTTTTCTGAATAATGCTTAAAACATTGAGAAATGGTCACAGCAGTAATTTTTTATGAAATATAAATGTTTACATGCTTTTTGTAATGTAACAAGAAATTCATAAAAATGTTATTGCTCTCGAATAAAATTGAGCAAGTACACACATATATGCCTTACATAAAATATGCAGTGTGATTTTCCTGGAAGCTTAGCTTTGTATGTTGGGTGTACTGAGTTAAGAAAAAACAAGTGATTTAAGCTGGGTTCGCATATAAAACCTTACACAAAAAATATACATGGCATGAATATCCATTACACTTTTGTATTTACTTGCAAACAACACTTTGAAGAACATATTTATTGATAAAAAATGTATGGACTTACCTATTTTATTAAGTAACCTGACTATACATTAAGTGTCATTTCAATGTTGCCAAATGATATAAACATTGATACCAAACCGTAGATGTTTATAACTTAACATTTTTGAAAGGACTGTTTTTACAGTGCCCCAAAAGGCAACAATATAGCAGTGACATCATCCAGCCATCTGTATGTTCATCTGTCGATCCATGCATCTGTTCTGTTTCCATTTCTTGACCCTAATTTGCATATTATTTACATTGATTCAATCAAACTTCACCATCTTACAGATATACACTTGAAGGTTTGTTGCAGACAACATTTACCAATGCGGGTCAAGGTTAAGGTCAAGATCATATTTAATGTCATTCCCTGTTAATGCCTACAAGGTTATCTGTATATTAGAATCACTCAGTGGTTGTTTTGAAAGGTATTCTATCAAACTTTCCAATCTACTGACATAGATACTTAAGTTTATAAATCATTTGGAAGTGTACTAAACCAGTGACAGAATGAGAAGGTGCTGGAGTCCACTAAACCAGTGACAGGGTGCTGGAGTACACTAAACCAGTGACAGTATGAGAGTGTGCTGGAGTACACTAAACCAGTGACAGAATGAGAGTGTGCTGAAGTCCACTAAACCAGTGACAGAATGAGAGTGTGCTGGAGTCCACTAAACCAGTGACGGTATGAGAGTGTGCTGGAGTATAATAAACCAGTGTCAGAATAAGATTGTGCTGGAGTACATTAAACCAGTGACGGAATGAGAGTGTGCTGGAGTATAATAAACCAGTGTCAGAATAAGATTGTGCTTGAGTGCACTAAACCAGTGACAGAATGAGAGGGTGCTGGAGTACACTAAACCAGTGACAGTATGACAATATGCTGGAGTACACTAAACCAGTGTCAGAATAAGATTGTGCTGGAGTACACTAAACCAGTGACAGAATGAGAGTGTGCTGGGGTATACTAAACTAGTGACAGAATGACAGGGTGCTGGAGTCCACTAAACCAGTGACGGAATGACAGGGTGCTGGAGTTCACTTAACCAGTGACAGAATGACAGGGTGCTGGAGCCCACTAAACCAGTGTCAGAATAAGATTGTGCTGGAGTACATTAAACCAGTGACAGAATGACAGGGTGCTGGAGTTCACTAAACCAGTGACAGAATGAGATTGTGCTGGAGTACACTTAACCAGTGACGGAATGACAGGGTGCTGGAGTCCACTAAACCAGTGTCAGAATAAGATTGTGCTGGAGTACACTTAACCAGTGACAGGGTGCTGGAGTACACTAAACCAGTGACAGAATGAGAGGGTGCTGGAGTTCACTAAACCAGTGACAGAATGACAGGGTGCTGGAGTACACTAAACCAGTGTCAGAATAAGATTGTGCTGGAGTACACTAAACCAGTGTCAGAATGACAGGGTGCAGGAGTACACTAAACCAGTGATGGAATGACAGGGTGCTGGAATTCACTAAACCAGTGATGGAATGACAGGATGCTGGAGTACACTAAACCAGTGACAGGGTGCTGGAGTACACTAAACCAGTGACAGAATGAGAGGGTGCTGGAGTTCACTAAACCAGTGACAGAATGACAGGATGCTGGAGTACACTAAACCAGTGATGGAATGACAGGGTGCTGGAATTCACTAAACCAGTGACAGAATGACAGGATGCTGGAGTACACTTAACCAGTGATGGAATGACAGGGTGCTGGAGTCCACTAAACCAGTGATGGAATGACAGGGTGCTGGAGTACACTAAACCAGTGATGGAATGACAGGGTGCTGGAGTACACTTAACCAGTGATGGAATGACAGGGTGCTGGAGTCCACTAAACCAGTGATGGAATGACAGGGTGCTGGAGTACACTAAACCAGTGACAGAATGACAGAGTGCTGGAGTACACCAAACCAGTGATGGAATGACTGGGTGCTGGAGTACACTTATCCAGTGACAGAATGAGAGGGTGCTGGAAGAATAATTTCATTATGATACTACTTGACACAATCCCATCTAAGAAACCTTTATCATTCAACTCCCAATTGGTTTAGCTTGATAGCTCACCAATAGCTTAGGAATCATGTTGCAAGTTTCCCAGATTTCTGTGGATTGTCATGAACAAAAGGAATTCTATTGCACAGTTCTGTTCATTTTGGATTGATCAAACATTGCACATACTTTGGCAACATCCAGTGACTTGGACAGTATTGCATATGTGGCATATAAAGCTACATGACTCCTTTCCATTATATTAAAAAACTGTGTCATTATTCAACCAATCAACATGTTGTTTGTGACGGATGTATACACATAACATATACTATTACATGCACAGTTAAGAGATAAATATATATTCATTATACATCTTAGTAAATCATTGTTATATAAACAGATTGTGGTTCAAGAAAGGTTTACCTTTTTTGGACAAAGTTTGAAAAATTCATCTTAAGATGTCGTTCATTAAATCACTTTACACTGTAATTGATATACATAAAACCTATTGCCTTGTGGCAGTAGAACCACTAACATTGAAAGTGAAATTAACATGTTGGTGTCTAAGTCACAGTACTGAGATGATAAAAACTAATGTACGAGGGCTGTTCCATAAATCCGCAGAATTCGTTAATATGATTAATAATTAAAAGGGATATGAATAAAAAACAAATTATACTATGACATACCTTAACTTTTTGCTGACATGTGTGCCAAATGTCTTTGCAATACATCAAACATAAAATATTACAGATAACTATAAATAATGGTACCAAGTAATACTTGAAGCACGTCGACGTCAACATTCAGAATTTTAAACGTCAAACTTGACACATTTCCGTTTGTCGTCGTCCTGACGAAGGCGTGGAACCCAACGTGCAGACATTTTGGACATTTTAACTCATCCGTTAAATTCTGTAGACAGTGGTAGGCGCTAGATTTAACTCATCTGCTATGTTCCGAACTGTCAACCTCCTTTCCGTGTCGATTAGCCCCTTGACGTACTTCGCTGTTCCGATAGTCACTGCACTGGTCGGACGTTCCAGTCTCTTGTCATCAAACACAGATGTTCTATCTTCATTAAACCTGTCATGCCATTTGTAGACAAATGTTTTTTCGCACATACGAAGAGTTTCCAACTCCTTGGTGCGTTTAAGTCTTTCTGCTGGAGATAGTTTTAGTCCGACACAAAACTTCACAATGGAACGTAATTCGATTTCGTCATTTGACGTCAAACGTTTTTCTGAAGTCATAGCGATAAAACACTGCTGAGAGGTAACCGTTCAACACAACCTCTTTAAACGGATAGGAAAGGACATTCATACCCTCACGTAACGTCAGACAAACTGGTCCCAAAATTGTGACCGTTTTGACTTTTTTACAGCGTTTATATTATGTTCTAAAGTTTGATAATCCGGATGCTTCAAGTGTATATTTATTGGTTGCTATAGATACCGCTAAATTCGCGATAAACTATAACAAACATTCATACTATTTGTATTGATCTAAATACATGTCGGAGAGTATGTGCGACAAATTTTGTGCAATTGTATTCAAAAATGAGTGTTTTAGAGGAAAATTCCACGGATTTATGGAACAGCCTTCGTACTTAGCTACAAGCATTACTAAATCCTTTAAACTTAGCGGACTTGACTAAAGAATATTCAGTTTGAATTAGAAATAACAATTATTAAAAATTGCTAATTTTTATTGTATACATATGAAACTCTTTTTTTTTCTCAAAGAAAGCAAACACTATTTAGATATGTGGAATGTTTATTTGTCTGCACTGTTGTTGTTTTATGGTACTTTTTATTCTCTGTGTTCATATTATGGTGCGACAATGTCCAAACCCCAGGAAGCTATATATCCTTGATTTGTAATTGTCCACTTTGTGTATGAGTGACTGCAACTGACATAAAACAGCAGGCTTCTTCATAACCATGGAAACAGAAAATGTAAATGGATGTCCTTTTGTTGTTATGCTCTCTGATTTGGTGTTACTTGTTCCCTGGCAAGAGCTATTGTCTGTATTTCCTGTATGTTCTACTGTGATTGCTGGTATAATAATTCATAAATAATAGCACAGAAACCTTAGTAATTTTATGTCTACATTGTAGGGCAAACTCAACTGGTTAAAAAAAGAATAAATTATTTGTTTCAGTGATTTCTGTCTTGCTGTTGGTGCTGACAAAGTTATTTATAAATAAATATGCACAAGTTTTTCCCTGTCTTCATATTTGTTGGGATATGTTTGTTTATTGGGTTTATCATCCCAACAACAGTATTCCAGTTATCTGGAGATGGTGTTTACTTGAAGCAGATATAGTGCTGCCTTGACTGTGTATAGAAGGCTGTGAACACCTGGCAAATATTACTTTTATCAGTTTGCTGCAAATTAATTGTTTTGAAATATAAAAAAACTGTAAGTCACTGCTATTCCGTGAACGCATGGGTCAATTAGTTATAAATGCTCTAGCAAAAAGTAGTTCCATGGTTGATGTGCCGAGAGTCAGTAAGTGTGGCCAGGTGTGGTATCCTGTAAGACATTTAAGGCATGCTATACAGTGAAGGCAGTTACATATCTGCTTCAAATGCAGGACCAACAGCAGTTACGTTTCTATAGATATACTCACAATAAATTTGTTGTTTGTTTATTAATTTGTATGTTGTCTATTTGGCCTGCAAAATATATCTTTAATTGTACATTGTGTTTATTCTGTATTCTGTTTGTCTTTCAGAGAAAGATGGTGAGACAGGGCTGCCAGCAGCATCTCAATCCTTGAGCAAGGCCACTGGCTCCAAGTTCACAGGAGGGAAGAACTCTGGCTCCAAGGGCTCAAAATCAGGGGTAGGTTACTCCATTATGATGCTTCATATTGTCTTCTTATATGGGTGACGGTGCACAGTGGTGTCATAGTTATGGGTCTTGAATTGATTAGATGGTTATATAGTTATGGGCCTTTACATTGATAATATTGTGTTAAAAGTTATGGGCCTTGAATTGATTGGATGGTGATGGAGTTATTGGACTTGATAGGTTGGTGATGTAAGACCTGAAGTCAGTGCCAGTGTCCAATAAGTAGAGCTGTATTGTTACATTTTATAACATAAATTAATTGCAGTTACATAATTGGTATTTAGTAACAAATAACCATTTATATTTTATCCAAGACTTGACAAAATCATTGTGCTGAAAGCACTGTTTGGAGAGTGATAAATTTTAACCCTGTTAGCAATTACAGGGAATCACTCAAAATAGATTTTATTTAAAACTTAAATTATATTTATATATATATAACATATCCGTTTGTTATCTTAAATATCATGCCCCCAAAATTCAGCTTTCTCCTCACTCTGGATAATAGCACATGCAACAACATTTAAATGTAAACTAATATACATGTTATATTTAAATTAAAGTTTACATTTGCCTCCTGCAACAAGGCTAACTACTGTATTGTACACACAACACAAAAAAATGCCACATTTTGTGATCAACAAAGCTCAAAATAACCCATGACTGAAAACTGTCTTGTCTATGTTTTTGTCCTCTGCCAGTTCCTGATTTCAGATTGTCCCTAAGCAATGGCAGCTTCAGGTGGTGTACTGTCTGGTAATCTTATAATGCAGCACAGACTGAGTCGTAACATCCGAGGTCATATGACTTATGATGGCTGGATGCTTGAGTCTAGATGGGGACTTGGCAAGTGGGGGTTCTGCAACTTGCATTCACTGCAGCAATTTGTCACGCCAGCAATTTGCAGCAACTTATATGGATGTCAGGTGTTATTAAAGTATTGAGTATGTACTATGAAGATAGAAAATAATAGAGTAATATATACTCAGAGAAAACACATTCAACATTTCAGTTCACTATCTAGTGAGACAGAAACTAGGAATATATCATTTATGAACGATGCTTGACTTCCGTATAGTTGGAAAGGCATTGTCTAACTAATTTAGTCCACTAGCTGCGACCATTCAAATTTGCATTTTAACTGAAAGTTGCCTGTATGAAAGATTTTCTTATTCAGAAGTTAAACGTTCCCATACTAGGGAACCTTTCTGTATTTAATCTCGGAGTTGACCTTGGCTGTTATCAACGTAATCACTTAAATTGAGCAATTTTGACATGACAGTCAATACAGGTTCTAATTTGATTCAGATTTTGTCATCTGTACAGGCTTGTGTATTGTCAAAACTAAAATCAGAACAAGTAATGCAAATTTATTACAATAGCTTAAGTCACAAGTTAACATTGTGATAATTGCAATCTTGAAGTCTTTAAACAATGGCATTCACAATTAATTTACCTGGACTTACATCTGGTATCAAATTATTCCATTCACTAGCACAATGGTTTCAAGGTATTCAAGGCACTAATATGAGAAGTACATTGTTAAACAACTTTCTATGGCTTCCTTCATAAACTGAAGGTGGTATCCAAAAGTTTAGACCAGATTTTTTTCTGAAGTACCCTTTAGGCATTTCTTTTTGTTACTTGAAAAGATCTTTCAAAATGTTATTTATTGTTGTCTTAAATCAATATGATAAACGTAGCCTAACACCCAACTCATCATTACAAAAAAGGTATTTCCTATCTGAGCCACTCTGCACAGTTAGCTGTTTCTAAATCAAGAAAATCCATGTGACCACTTACTTATCAGGTTTTAACATTATCTGGGTTATCTGCTCTTACGTTGTTCTCTATTGGTTTTTTTTTTAATCAAAAATGCGAATTGTGTTTATTTGTAGATTTAAACAGAATGAACAGAGCAAGTTTTTCATTATTTGTACTGTGCAACAATTAAGGTTTTGATCAGAATCATCTTATTTTAGACTAAAGCATAAGTGTTTGCAAAAATTTTACCTAATTTCCTTAAAACAGGGTTCAGGTTTTGTTTATTGTAGTGGACATGGGCATTCTGTCAGATACTACCTTTAATATAAGCTACTAGAATGTCTTACGATTGACAGGGTCTTTGTAGCCTGATACAATTGAGATATAACCTCGGGTAGATCCTTGTCATAGGGTGTTATGCCTTACAGTTAAAGAAGACAGATATTGGATATTGTCAAAATCCAAACGAAAATGAACAGAGCACACAATAAAAAAAATATATCCCTAATTTGGTAGACTACCAAAGTTGTTAAAAATGGTAGTGGTATAGCTCCCTTGCTAATGCTCAAGCAAATATTAAGATAGTTCCACAATTGGTTAGCCCGGTGACAGGCTATTGTGACTGGAGGTGGTATCATGCCAGGCATGCTATACACAGTAAAGGTAGCAGTATATCTGTTTCAAGTGGACACCATCTCCAGATATCTGAAATACTGGTTGGACGATAAACCCAATAAACAAACAAACAATAGGTGACAGGTTCAATATGTCCAGATAGTCTACTTGGCAAGACATGAATTGATCAACCTGAGCACAGTGTGGCTCCAGATCAGCCAGCTCCTGTTGGGGGCAGTTTGATTAAGATCTGCACTTTTTTGCTTATGCATTTAAGTTATCCAATATCAGACTGTTATTACTTATAAATACAAATAGCCTACTGATTATTAAAATTTGAAAGTAAAGCTCAAATGCTCCTGTTTGTTAGAGTTATTGTTCCATGAACAATATTAATCTGGAGACAGTGTTCACTTGAGCCAGATGTAGAACTGCCTTCACTGTGAACACCTGTCATGATACCACACCTCGTCACATTATCTTGACACAGGGCCAACCAGTCATGGAACTACCTTTATACTTGCTTGAGTGTTAGGAAAGGAGCTATACCACTACCATTTTTAATAACTTTGGTATGTTACGGCCCCTGGATCAAACCTTGGACCTCTTGCACCTGAAGTCGACACTCTACTGATTGTGCTACAGGTTTGATCCAATGTTTCTGTTCAGCTTCAGTACAATGTGCCCAGACTAGGACCAGAAATCAATGTTGTCACAGTTACTGCAGTATTTTGTTTTGTGTAAAGCCTTACTAATACCTGGAAACAATGTAATCAGTACAGCTATTGACCCCTTCTTGGGCTGAACTTCATTCTTATTAAACTGATAAACACCAGCTGAAACCTGTCAAAATTGTAACACAGGCTGTGTTCGAAGTTGTATGTAAACATTGTCCAAGTCATTGTAGAATCAATGTATATAAAACATTTACCAAGACTCTACAGTCAATCTGTAGAGCATTGAATTGTCGTACAATTTATTGGTTTTACAATTTTAATACTTTGTCCATTAAAATACTTCAGTACTTTATCCATTTACAATTCTTTAATACTTCATCCATTTAAAATACTTAAATACTTGGTCCATTGAAAATATTTTGTTGAAAATTAATACTTCAATACTTTGTCCACTGAAAATATTTTGTTGAAAATTAATACTTCAATACTTTGTCCATTGAAAATATTTTGTTGAAAATTAATACTGCAATACTTTGTCCATTGAAGGTCACAAGGTTTCATCAGCATTTTCATCAGAAATATGCTGATGAACTCTTTGAACTTTCAATTGACAACTTTTGTTTGTTAACAAAGTAAATATGTTTTACATAAATGCTACTTATAAATGTACTTATAATCCGTTTTGTATTCTACCCATGCTCATGCTTGTTACCCATGTCTTTAGGCCAAAAGACAAAGAGGTTTGTTTCTTGTTACATACCCAGAAGAATATGGGTCGGTCATTGGGTTTGTTTTTTTTGTTTATTTGTTTTGTTTTTTTAACAACACTATTAAATGCCAGTTGACAATACCAGTTAGTATGTTCCTGTCGTATGCTTTAATATTTCACTATTTATTTGGTATATTTAGAGTAGTGTAGTGTAATTTAAAGAACCTTAAATAAAATCACCATTCCAGAAGTTGGTATCAGAAGTGACTTTCTATTCATTAAGAAAGATGTTTGATAGAGACTGACCATGCATTTACATATAAAATACTTTGTACCAGTAAGTACACATTTCCAAACGAAGTGCGAGCAGCGTTAAATTCGGACGGAAAATCAGAATGCCAATTTTTTTTTACATAGTAACATATATGGTCGATTGGGTAACCGGAAACAAACCTCTTTATTTTTAGGCCTTATCATGCATAAGTGAGAACATAACCCTACAGCAAGCTGCAAGGAATTAAATTCAAGTTTAAAGTTTTTGTGACAATAAATTGCTTGTTTATCATCTTGGTTTTGGCTTATTTTGTCTACAGCCTAGGCTGCATCATTGCATTTCATGCATAATTTATGAAGATATTTTAGTTCAACATCCGAAATCCCCTCCACTTTGTAGGTTACTAAGCAACAGACTAAAATAGTAAGCACTCTGTGCTCCTTTTATTGGCCCAAAAGTATGGAAGAGTTTGTTAGGATTTGATAACTTTTTTAGGTAAACCAGAAAAAAAAAAAGTTATTTATTTAATGCTAAGTGAATTAGTCTGCTATGTCTATTAGAAAACAGGCTGTATGGCTAAATATATATCTCAGCAGAAATATTGTAACAAAGCTATAAAGTTCCATAGTAGCATAGTATTAACCTGATGAAAAAAAAAAAGGAAAAGAATAAAGGAAAAATTATGAGAACTCTCCTGCTTTTAGAGAGAGACTTTCTCTTTTAAGGTTAAAATTTATTCGAAAATGAAGGGTGTTTTACACATTTTCAGTAATCTCCCTACTCTGAAAGAGATAACTGACTTCTTTGTTTATTTAAAAAAAATAACACATCCCCCACATTACAAGTGCAAATCTAACACTTTGGCCTCAGAAAAAGTTCACATGTATGCTAACAGTTATAAAATAGTAATAAGGAAACACTGAGATAAACTAAAAAATTTAGACAGGAACAAATAGTGAGATTACTTGGAATGATTGTCATACAGTTATTGAGGCAGTATAGAATCATCTGGATGAAAGTGCTTGAGGATAAAAAAAAACTTCCTAAGGATATCCTGTTTTATTATGGCAGCAAAATGTCCAAGAGAAGAAAGAAATAGTGATAGATCTTATCTAAAGGTTAGGAAAGATGACACAATAGGAGTTGTATCCCTAGATGTTGTATTATTGGATGACAGATGATGTTAGGGAAGGTCAGGGCCTCAGGGACCTGGCTCAATATTATTATCTTACAATGGCTGCACAAGTCAATTGGGCATCAGGGCTATACAAGGCATCAGGGCTTTACAAGGCATCAGGCAGTTAGAGGGAAGGACTCTCAACCTCCTTGTCATACTTCATATTAAGTAACTGGTACCAAATATAACTTCCCTGTTTACAAATTCGTCCATAAGTAAAAGATGTGCTGATACAGACTCACCAGCAAAAAGTGTAGAGCCAGAGATGAAGAAAGCTGACCAATTTGGATTTTTTGTTATTTATATAAACCTAATGAAGATTTTTAAGCAGGGTTAGAGTTAGAGTTAATATTTAGTTATTACTACAGTCAACTCTCGTTATCTCAATAGCCGTTATCTCAAATTTCCGGTTATGTCAAACTGTTTTCTATAGTCCCGTTTTTTCCCTATAGTTTCTATGTAGTTTGACTACGCTTAACTCAAATTAGGATGTGTCAAATTATCGGATATATCAAACTAAATTCTTTGTCCCCACACGTATAAAACTGTTGAAATCAGTTGGTCTATCTCAAATTTCAAATTGCTATAAGATGCAAAACGGCAACAAAAGTGATTTTCACACCTACCGTGAAACTCGCGAAGATTTGGGCTCTAGTTTTTTCGCCAATTATCGGCAATCAGGATGTCACGTAATTTAGAGAAGAGGTTAATCGATTATTATTTAATTAGCTGATTTAATGAACAACAATTACCAGTCCTCGAGTAGCAGGTAAGATTTTTAAGATTTACACAAACTATCCTTAAATTCGGATAACTCAAACTTCGGATATCTCAAGCTATTTTCTATGGTCCCTTGAAATTTGAGATAACGAGAGTTGACTGTATATTAATGTTCTTTTAATGTCTCATTTGTTTATTTAATCGAAATTATTTAGTTTCTATGATTGTAGGCATATGTACAAGCCAAAAATTCATAGCGAAGTGTTTAAGCTAACTTCAGGAACAATTCCAGTATAATCCAGCTAGCATGTGCCTTGCATCTTTAACTACAAATAAAAGACTTGCTTATGATTGTACTTCCTCCTCACAAATTTGACAAATACTGCTCTCCTCTCCTTCTTCAGTTGCTCAGTATAGGATATCTTTACTCTAAAATACAAATACATGAATTTATTATTGGAAGTCTTCACAGATATGTTGAATAAAATGCAAACATATTTTCAAACATGTGTACATCTTATGTTTCATTTTCATTGACCCTCATTGCTATCTGTAGGTTTATATTTACTATGGATCATAATCTCCAACGTAAGGTAGATTTCTATTAGCACATAGCGTAATATGTTAGCTTCAAATCTATACTTATTTTCACTTCCTTGCTAACAATGACATGGAACCGTTCTTTTTATGTTTCGAGAGACTCATTTACAATTTGTGTGTAGACAGTGGCAATAAGTTCGGTGAAGTTGATCATTTCTGATCTTTTTTATGTTCGATGTCAAACAGTCTTGTAGACATTATGAGAGTAGAAGATTCTTGAGCTGCTTAATCTTTGAAAGCAGCATGCCATGAAAGTCTGAAATTATAAATCATATATACACACACACACACATATATAGTCAAATCATGTCACCTGGCCAGCTAGTTATATTATTGACCCTAATATGCCAAATTCTGGCAAGGAAGCTTTAAATTTCATTTCTTTAATAATGGTTCTCAGCTTTAGATTGAATGTAGCATTTAAATTGTTCATGCATTTTTAGTAAGTGCCTGTCCAGTGTAAGAAGACTGAATCATTTCATGAGTGGTCCATGCCTAGTTCATGGAATCCATTGTTTTCAGAGTTTTAACTCCATTTCTCAAGAATAATGGAGTTATTGTCATAATCCTGTAGGTGCTGCTAGCTCTGGTTAACCATCTTTGTTAAGGTCCATGCCTCACTTGTTTTTTGAAAGATTCATTTCAAACATAAAATGCTTGTTTCATTAATATAAGTGGAGCCAAGTTCAAAAGGGCAAGTAATCCTAACAATAGTTTTGTCAGAGTTGTGCTACTTTGTTTTATTTGAATTTAAAATATTATGGACTTGAGTGCTTTATATGAAGGCAGCTCTTGGTTATTTTTTATTGTTCAACTTGAAATGTTTCAATACAAAAACTGACATGCATGCACGAGAGTGTTTTTGCTTGCAGGAAAGCTTGGCATGTATTTGTGTAATTATAATGTTAAGACATTTGCATTTTTTTTTTCATATTTGTAAAAAATATATATGAGTGTGATTGTAAAGATTGTTAAAGAGCCGGTGTTTGTGTTGTGTCACCAGTTAGCTGCTGGCCTGCTGGGTACTTATTGATTAGGCTCCGACAACTAGTGTAGTTCCTGGTCAGCCAGCTTTCTCTCAAGAGCTTCACTATCTGCTGCTAAGTCACTATCAATATGTCTTGTTACCAACACATGATATTGTAAACAAAAATTCAGAATTTATGGGTTATGAGAAAGTGTAGTAGGATGAGGGTGTGGGTTTTAGCGCTCTCTTGTCACAGCTATACCATTGCTGATGCTGCTGTTATTGGAAAGTGAATATGGCATGGCTGCTGTGAGTGTGTGGGCGGTAGCTACTACGACACAGATTTATGTTGTCAGGCAGCCAGTCTGTGTTGCCATGTCAATACTTTCATAATTAGAACTGACAAACTCCTCTAATCTAACTAATCCATAGTATTTAAGAAATCTGCCATTTGCTTGTAAGTTTTGCAGTATGAACCAATTGATTTGTATAGTTTAAGAAAACAGTCCCACAGTTATCATTATCACTAATAAATACTTTAAACAATCTAATATTTTCTTGTTTTTTTAATTGGTAAGAAATAGGTAACTTAAGAGGCAATTATTGTAATTTTTTGCAAACATTGACATTTCACCAATTATTTAAGGATGACTAATACAAAATAAAACACAAGTTGTAGATATTTCTTTACACATTACATGATTTTCCTTCTGTCAACATTTTTTTAGGCATTGAATATTGGAATGTGTCAACATCTCAGCCTTATCTTGCTACACAAAGGAGGTCAGGGTGGGGTTCTTCCTGTCTGGAAACCGCTTTAGACTTGTCCCAGGGAGGAGATGGAGTCAAAACAGCCTCAGGCTGATATGGTCTCAGAAAAGGGGTGTAGTCAAAACAGTTTCTGGATGCTATGGTCTCAGTGAAGAGGTGGAGTTAAAACAACCTCAGTCTGGTCTCAGGGAAGGGGTAGAATCAAAACAACCTCAGGCTGCCATGGTCTCAGGAAAGGGGTGGAGTCAAAACAGCCTCAGACTGCTGTGGTCTCAGGAAAGGGGTGGAGTCAAAACAACCTCAGGCTGCTGTGGTCTCAGGAAAGGGGTGGAATCAAAACAGCCTCAGGCTGCTGTGGTCTCAGGAAAGGGGTGGAATCAAAACAGCCTCAGGCTGCTGTGGTCTCAGGAAAGGGGTGGAGTCAAAACAACCTCAGGCTGCTGTGGTCTCAGGAAAGGGGTGGAGTCAAACAACCTCAGGCTGCTGTGGTCTCAGGAAAGGGGTGGAGTCAAATCAGCCTCAGGCTGCTGTGGTCTCAGGAAAGGGGTGGAGTCAAACAACCTCAGGCCGCTGTGGTCTCAGGAAAGGGGTGGAGTCAAATCAGCCTCAGGCTGCTGTGGTCTCAGGAAAGGGGTGGAGTCAAAACAACCTCAGGCTGCTGTAGTCTCAGGAAAGGGGTGGAGTCAAAACAACCTCAGGCTGCTATGGTCTCAGGAAAGGGGTGGAGTCAAAACAGTCTCAGGCTGCCATGGTTTTAGGGAAGGGGTGGAGTAGTGCAGTGCAGTAAGTCTCAGTGCAAGAAGTGTGTTTTATGGCCATCCCTTTTGTAATAGCACTGAATACAATAAACATATTTGTTTACAATCTTGCCCACTGTGATTACTCGGCATGTTTTTATATTTATGTTATGGACTCTAAATTAAGACAGTCTTTTTCGAGGTCTTGGACCCTCTGTTATGTTTCATTTATTAAATATTATCCTTACTAATCTTTATAAGTTTGCTTACAACAACTTCCAATGGTCACTTGACATTGCTTGTGATATAACAGCTGCAGCTGATCATGATCAGTCAATTCCAACTGGGAGCTTACTGATCCATGTTGACACCATTGTATTACCTAAGCCAGACGAAATAAGGATTAACTGGCTTCAAATTATGATAATGTTCTTACATAATTCATTTGTACTTTTCCCAGTGTATCTTTATAACATTTCTCAGCGGAAAGTATCAAAAAGTGTGTAAAAGTAGTCCCTGATGTACAAATATCTAATGGCAGGATAGGTGCTAAGAAAACATGTTAATTTTGCATCTATTATTAGTTGTGTATTGTTTGTCTTGCTTTACAGAAATATATTTCACTGTGTTTTTTTTTATTCCTGTTTAATTGCAATTTTGTTTTTACCCCCAGCATCTGTTAACAAACTGAATGGTAGCAATATTGTTCCCCAAGCATATATTCAGGTGTGTTTATATATAACATAGTGTTTGTTTTGTTAAACTGAAATTATAGTCCTTCCTTGATTGGTTAGTCCAGTTAGATGATAATGAGTGTTGGTATAGTAGCTTATATAGTG
Organism: Sinonovacula constricta; assembly: GCA_007844125.1. NCBI lineage: Eukaryota > Metazoa > Mollusca > Bivalvia > Cardiida > Solecurtidae > Sinonovacula > Sinonovacula constricta. Next base: position 43,489,257 of record CM017566.1, read on the forward strand.
CTGCCCTTTTCTGATGCCATGCCTTGCAACTTTTTATAGATTTTTTTATAACAATATTATGTGGGAAGTCTGACCATTCTGTATATCTTATAATGAGAGACATTAATGAATAGTCGCCCCTGAATATTCCTTTAATGCTAATAGGTCCATTCATTTGTTTTACTCGTTTTCTATGCTTGTGCTCTTTGGAGGGTATGTTGACTTTTCTGCCTTTCTTGTGATACCCAGGTTAACCAACGGGCACTTTCTTTTTCTTTTTGAAATAACAAATCTCTGTAAGTATTTAAATGTTTAGCTTATATTTATGCAAAAGTAAGATATGTCATTGTTTGTTATTGCAATATCTACAAAAGAACAGGCGATAAAGTCCAAGAATTTCAACTGAAAGGACCTACCTACTGTTTGGAATGTCTTGGATATTAACTAACAAGGGAGACAATTTAAATTTTAAGAATGTACCCCATTAAAGGTACAATATATATAGCAATAGAAAGATAATATATTAATTGTATGACTGTATCAGAAACATACATAGGATGGCTCTTGCTTTCACTAGAAACAAGATTATCAAAAGACATGAATAAAAACATGGTAAAATGGAGCATTACAAACTTGAAGGTCCCAACTACAAATGCACATTAGTAAGATTTAATAAGAATTCCTTCAAAGGATTGAAAAGGGGTTATCTGAACAAGAGTTTGTTAAGAAACATTAGAGCATGTTAAGGAAACTTCAAAGGGCATTAACTCCAGAAAGAACAAATGTATACCAAGTTATCTCACCTCCATGATACCGAGATAGACCAATGATAATTGTAGCTTCAGACATACAAACTAAGGGAGCTGTCAAAAAAAGCTCCAGTATTTTGGTTTCTACATACAAAACCAAGGGAGCAATATATTCAGATAATCACAGTTTCCAAACATGTTGATTTTATCAATCAAAAAGCAGCAATTCATTTACCCCTTAAAAAGTATTCACAGTAGATTAAAGAGAAGTCCTTAAATACACCCCCAGCACTTAAAATATTCACAACAAGATCAAAGGATGTATTATAACTGTTTTCCAAATATTGGTAGAAAAAGACTTTACAGGATGTGCCTGGCAATGGCAGAAGATTCTTTTTACAAATAAGCATCTTTAGTGAAAGATAGCTTGCGAACATGCTTACTGTGAACATGCTTACTGTGAACATGCTTACTAAGGATGTGGTGCAGTGCATTAAAATATGGGCAGCACTGAACAGTGCATTAAAATACGGGCAGCATTGAATACGCTTCATGTAAAGTTTGTTAGTGTCATATTTTTGTTAGTCACAGTAATTTGGGGATTCAGTTCACACCTGCGACATCTTTATATATCAGAAGGAGGCTTGGTGTCATGTTATTATCTGTTTGCTTAATTAATAACAAATATAAGTGTGTAGAGGTAATGACTTGTTTGTTTTCACACCTGTGTATATTACTTTATAACTGTGTCTGACGTCTTGAAATATAACCTTAGTGACATGTTTGTAGATGTCAATGGTTAATAAAACCATTTTATAGAAATATGATTTTGGATGATCTCAGATGAAAGTTTTGTATTATAAAAATACATCACAATGATAGAAGCATGTTCTGTAACTCCACTATTTTGGGTGGAAGAAGACCCCAGACAAATGTCAGCTATAAGACCTCATGTTACAGTTCTCACTAGAACAATGGCCAAACCCACCTGGTGATGGACCATGGAGTTATAAATCAGCAGTCCACTAGGGCACTGGCACCAGCTTTAGATGAAAATGTTGGCATTTCTTACTTCTGCAGACAGGAGAGGAATCTCACCGAATGAGTTTGAGTTCCGGACAGCGAAAAACTTTCATGTTGGGAGGTCTTCCAGCTGACCTGTGGTGTGACAGTGGTTCTACCCAGAGTGTCTGGTATCATCCCTCTGAATTAATAGCTGGACAAATACAACCATGTGTTGAGGCAATGTAGATAAAAACCTGATCAAATGAACCTCATTTCATATTGTAAAACATACATCAAGTGCTGTTGTAAATAAACACTTAAAACTGAAAGTCATCCTAGAACTTTGGTCTATATACAGAGCACTTTAATTGCAGACAGGATGGTAATTTAGTGTAACTGAGAACACTACATAGTAATGTGTTGGCACATTTATCTTTGATTTATAATGCATTGTAATGGTATAAGTTATTAATGTATATTCTTGAAACTTCAAATCATGTTGAAAAAAAAAAGAAAAGCAGTTATATAAAGATGTGAAACTGTAATAAGCCAAATGATTTAGATGGTTATTGCTTACATCTCTAGAGTATCTTAACGCCCTTCTGGATATAATGTGTATGTTATGTAATGGCAATAAATATGCAAGATACAATTGTCAGGTGTAACATAATATGGTTCAAAGTTAGAAATGTGCCATGATTGAAAAATCTGAAAAACAAACAACATTGAGATTGAACAAACCTGATAATTATAGAATTCAGATCAATAATGAAATACATTACTTGACTCCTGGGGTTGAAAATGTAGAACAAGCTGGTCTAACATCATTTACTTAAAGTGACTTTGTCACATTGTATAGGTACAGGATATATAGTACAAAATGATACGCAATTTGTATGCATTTAAATGACTGTGTAACTGTTGAGTCAATGAGGGTGTACATATTGTGTAAATAACCCCTTGCCTAGTTTGAAGTTATTTCAGATTGTTCAAGCCTAAAACAGTTTATATAGTTGAAAAGCATTATATTACCTTTTATTCCTCTAAGGGAACAGTATCTTTTAAAGAACAGCATATTCACGTGTAACTTTGTAATCAGAGATTTTATTTTAATCTATTATTTATTGTTGTTCAACAAAGTTTTGCTTTTTAAAAGTTTAAAAAACTGCACAATTGACCAACTGTTATCCAGTGGGTTTGAAAAAAGGTGGTATCCAACAGTTTGCCTCAATAAATGTATGAAACACTATCTCTTACCAATGCTTTGGGAAATTTCAGCATACTTTTCTGCATAAACTCATACATTGTGCTAAATAAAGATCATTTTGAACACTACCTATCCTATATATTGATGGACTGTACAAATCGTGAAAGAAATCACTCTAAATGGTCATTCATTCCAAATCTATAAATAAGCAAGACAGTGATCTCTGCTAAAAATAGATACCAATAACATAGAGGATTGGCTGAATGAAAAATATAAAGTGATCTCAGAAGTAAGTGGTCACATGGTTTTCTTAGTCTGAAAATAGCTAACTCTGCAGAGTGGCTCAGATAGGAAATACCTCTGCAAAGACGAGAGTGGATTAATGCTTCACTGTTCACACAGATCTAGGGCATCAATGAACGGCATTTTGCAGAACCTTTTCAGGTAACAATGACTTATTTGGTAATTTGAGAAAAAATATTTTGGCCAAACTGTTAGATGTCATCTTTTAAAGGTGGTATCCGACAGTTTGGGCCAAAATATTTTCGTTAAACAGTTTATCAACCCATTGTTACCTGAACAGATCTTGCAAAATGTTGTTTATGGATATCCTACACCTGTCTGAAAAGTGAACCATAATGCCACAATCGCCATTACACACATGTATTTCCTATCTGAGCCACACTGCACAGTCAGCTATTTTCAATCTAAGAAAACCATGTGACCACTTTCGTTTTAGCTCATCCACGTCATTCATTGTGTCGTCAATGTCTGTTTTAAGCAGGAATCCCAATTGTTCTTATTTAAAGATTTAAAAAAAATCATTTTTAGGGCTGAATAATGAGTTTTTCAGTCCTAAAATTTAGATACTGTTGAAAATCATCAAAGCTTAGACTATAGTATGATTTTTTTTCTGCAGAAATTATGCACAAATACCCCAAACAGCGGTCAGCTATTATTACATATATTACATACAGGCAAACCTGTTGATACCACCTGTAAAGGTTGTTACACAACTGGTTGTCTCAATGGCGAGTAAATGTAATGTGGTTTGGGTTCTGTCAGAGTTCATAGCATTCTTAAGCGGCAATGGCAGCACCGTGTCAAATTGACATTACATGTGACTGAAAAAGATTGCTGATCAGATGTGAAAGAAAATGCTAAAGGCAGTCCCTTATGGTTTGAAATAAATACTTTCTGTAATATTGTTTCAAGATAGTTTGTGATATTAACAAAAGTTATAGAAATAGTAGAGAATCCATTCCTTTGTAGCTCAGATAAACTAGCATACAAATGAATATGAAACATTCATGGGTATCATTACTTGTTTTGTTTTGAAGATTCATAATATACTTTAAAATGTTTCAATTTTTACATTATCATAACATGATGCAAATATTTTTCCTTTTCATTAAAAAAAGAAAAAACAAAACAAAAAAAAAACGAAAGTTATTCAGCTTTCATTGAAAATATGACAAGATATTATGAATCTTCCATCCACCAAAGACATCTGTTCTAACAGTCATATTTTGTTTCTAACGCTCACCCCTGTACAGATGTCTAGGCGCGAGTCTATGATTGGGCGAGCACAGTCTATGCTCGAGGCCCCAGTCTCCAGCAAACAAAGACGTAGCTCCCTTCAGCTCCCTTTCCAGAGCCTCTTTCCCTCTCCCAGGGGGGAAGGGCCTCGGCCCCTTGATGAGGGGAACGTAAGTTTGCATGATATTCTGTGTACAGCACCTCCCAATCCACCCTGCGACACAGCTACCCACCCTTATACAGCGTTATCTATCATAACCCCATGTATCGAGCAACCCTGCAATATGTTTACCTGTATATCATGATGTATAAGTCTTTATAGTAGTTATTTTGTATGTATGTATTTGAAAATAAAGTGGTAACAGCATTAATGTATAGAAATCCTGCTATGTGTTTGTATTTGTAAGGCCATGCATTAATTTTATCATTTAAATAAAATGAATGTCTTCAAAGATATATGTAGTTTGTTTGTACATGTAATATATGCCTTGAATATAAGATTGCCTGCTCTTCACAAAAACACAAACATTTCACAATGTGCATCTGGTTTTCTCAAAGTGTATTTTTTTTTTGTAGAAGTCAAAACTTGGTATTTTCCCAGAAGTGTTGTTGAGTGAAACCCTATTTGTGAGTGGTGTAGCGATTGTGAAGTATTGAATATATAAAAGTTTTAAGTGATGCAGCTAGAAAATAAAAATAACTTTATTTAAACATGTTTCGATTTTTTTTAAAAACTATTCAGCTTACTTCCTAGTTCATTACTTAAAGTCTTATTAAAAAATAAAACTTCCTCCTCATAAACTATATTTTAGACTGTTTTTGAAGTTGACACAACCTTAAAGACATAGTTCATCAATTGCATCGAATTTTAACAGTCTTCAGTTAAGAAAAACTGTAGAAAACAGGAACAATGCTCCTTTTAGGACTGCGCATATTATATTAGCTTTGTAATTTGCTAAAATAATATGATGTAACCTGTATTCATGTATCATTAATGAGCTTGCTTATTAAGATAGTACACCTTTTTTAATAAATAGTGTCTATGCTATTCATGTAATAGTATTTACATTTTCATTTTATTATCACCATTTTCAGCACCTTTAGTTGTATGACATTTTTTGTCTGTATACAGAGCTGCCTTCAGATTGTGTGGTTTATTTTTAACAGATTTTGTAAGTAACAAAATAAGTAATTTAAGAGGTACACACAAATTATTGTTCCTAGGTGCCTAGATTGTCTCCAGGTGCCTTGAATGTCTCCAGGTGCCTTGATTGTCCCCAGGTGCATTACCCTCAGATGATTGTCCCCAGGTGCCTTGATTTTCCCCAGGTGCATTGTACCCAGGTGCATTAATTGTCTCCAGGTGCCTTGATTGTTCCTTGGTGCATTGTCACCAGGTGCATTGGCCCACAGAAGCCTTGTTGGTCCCAAGGTGCATTGTGCCCAGGTGCATAATCCCCAGGTGCATTGTGCCCATGTGAAATGTCCCCAGGTACCTCGATTGTCCCCAGGTGCCTTGCAGTCAGTAACCCCTTCAAAGTATGCCTATCTGTCCCAGTGGGGTTACATGCCTTTAGTATCCTACAGTGGGCAGATCCTTGTCCCAGTGGGTTACCTGCCTTCAGTGTCCTACAGTGGGCAGATCTTTGTCCCAGTGGAGTTACCTGCCTTTATTGTCCTGCAGTCGGCAGATCTTTGTCCCAGTGGGGTTACCTGCCTTCAGTGTCCTACAGTGGGCAGATCTTTTTCCTAGTGGAGTTACCTGCCTTTATTGTCCTGCAGTTGGCAGATCTTTGTCCCAGTGGGGTTACCTGCCTTCAGTGTCCTACAGTGTGCAGATCTTTGTCCTAGTGGGGTTACATGCCTTCAGTGTCCTACAGTCAGCAGATCTTTGTCCTAGTGGGGTTACATGCCTTCAGTGTCCTACAGTGGGCAGATCTTTGTCCCAGTGGGGTTACATGCCTTCACTGTCCTGCAGTGGGCAGATCTTTGTCTCAGTGGGATTACCTGCCTTCATTGTCCTACAGTGGGCAGATCTTTGTCCCAGTGGAGTTACCTGCCTTCAGTGTCCTACAGTGGGCAGATCTTTGTCCTAGTGGGGTTACATGCCTTCAATGTCTACAGTGGGCAGATCATTGTCCCAGTGGAGTTTCCTGCCTTCAGTGTCCTACAGTGTGCAGATCTTTGTCCAAGTGGGGTTACATGCCTTCAGTGTCCTACAGTGGACAGATCTTTGTCCCAGTGGGGTTACCTGCCTTCAGTGTCCTACAGTGTGCAGATCTTTGTCCTAGTGGGGTTACCTGCCTTCAGTGTCCTACAGTGTGCAGATCTTTGTCCCAGTGGGTTACCTGCCTTTATTGTCCTGCAGTCGGCAGGTCTTTGTCCCAGTGGAGTTACATGCCTTCAGTGTCCTACAGTGGGCAGATCTTTGTCCCAGTGGGTTACCTGCTTTCAGTGTCCTACAGTGGGCAGATCCTTGTCCCAGTGGGTTACCTGCCTTCAGTGTCCTACAGTGTGCCGATCTTTGTCCCAGTGGAGTTACATGCCTTCAGTGTCCTACAGTGGGCAGATCTTTGTCCCAGTGGAGTTATCTACCTTCAGTGTCCTACAGTGTGCAGATCTTTGTCCCAGTGGAGTTACATGCCTTCAGTGTCCTACAGTGTACAGATTTTTGTCCTAGTGGGGTTACATGCCTTCAATGTCTACAGTGGGCAGATCTTTGTCCCAGTGGAGTTACCTGCTTTCAGTGTCCTACAGTGGACAGATCTTTGTCCCAGTGGGGTTACCTGCCTTCAATGTCTACAGTGGGCAGATCTTTGTCCCAGTGGAGTTACCTGCTTTCAGTGTCCTACAGTGGACATATCTTTGTCCCAGTGGAGTTACCTGCTTTCAGTGTCCTACAGTGGGCAGATCTTTGTCCCAGTGGAGTTACCTGCTTTCAGTGTCCTACAGTGGGCAGATCTTTGTCCCAGTGGAGTTACCTGCTTTCAGTGTCCTACAGTGGGCAGATCTTTGTCCCAGTGGAGTTACCTGCTTTCAGTGTCCTACAGTGGGCAGATCTTTGTCCCAGTGGGGTTACCTGCCTTCAATGTCCTACAGTGGACAGATCTTTGTCCAAGTGGAGTTACCTGCCTTCAGTGTCCTACCGTGGGCAGATCTTTGTCTCAGTGGGGTTACCTGCCTTCATTGTCCTACAGTGGGCAGATCTTTGTCTCTGTGGAGTTACCTGCCTTCATTGTCCTGCAGTGGGCAGGTCTTTGTCCCAGTGTGGTTATCTGCCTTCTTTGTCCTACAGTGGGCAGATCTTTGTCTCATTGGGGTTACCTGCCTTCAGTGTCTACAGTGGGCAGATCTTTGTCTCAGTGGGGTTACCTGCCTTCATTGTCCTACACTGGGCAGATCTTTGTCCCATTGGGGTTACCTGCCTTCATTGTCCTACAGTGGGCAGATCTTTGTCCCATTGGGGTTACCTGCCTTCATTGTCCTACAGTGGACAGATCTTTGTCCCTGTGGGGTTACCTGCCTTTATTGTCTTACAGTGGGCAGATCTTTGTCTCAGTGGGATTACCTGCCTTCAGTGTCCTACAGTGGGCAGATCTTTGTCCCTGTGGGGTTACCTGCCTTCATTGTCCTACAGTGGACAGATCTTTGTCCCAGTGGAGTGAAATGCCTTCAGTATTCTGCAGTGGACAGATCTTTGTCCCAGTGGGGTTACATGCCTTTAGTGTCCTGCAGGGGGCATATCTTTTACATTGTCTTCCGATTGTTAGGTATGCAGATGAATTAGCAACCTAATTATATGATTAATTATTTTCACCCAAACATGCAATTTATTTTACATAAATGACATGAAATGACTTGTTAGAAACATTAAGTGACTGATTTGAAGGTTGATTTTGAATGCATATGCTACTAGCATAGTTCTGGCATGCTCCTAAAGGTTGATTTTGATGTCTTCTTGGTCCAGTATAGATACAGCTTTAACCATTTTTTTTAATTAGTATAATTTTCAGTATTTACAGGGTGCCTCCTCTCTCAGTGCGGCCAAATCATTTGCCTATTGTAATCATCCACCAACAGATGGATATTGCTACAATGTCGAAAATGACATAATTATACAATTATCATAATACTAATGTCCTTTGCCTGATAACCTTGGTACATATTTTACAAATACATGTGAAATAATATATTGTCCTAACCAAGTATACATGAATATGTTACTAACAAATTAGAAGTTATACTTGTAAATATATTCCAAGACAAGTTAATTGTGACCATAAAAATACACTGTTAGGAAACAGTCATGACCACACTAAGCTGCAACATATCTAGGTATTGCTAGCAATACATGTATTGTGTATACACAGCTATTAAGGCCAGTGTTCACCAACTATTCTTAAATAAGAATGGCTTAAGTTGTGGATTTCATTCCACAGTATTATATATAAGCTACAAGTCTGTATTGTTGCATAACACTTTTATTTTGCTACTTTAAGCTTAAAATCACCTTGAAACTTCATAAATAAGCTTCATTTTGTTGGTATGAAAATTGTGACTTGGGCTTAAGTCATGACTTAGACCTAACAATGGTTGGTGAACTTAGTGTACGGGCCTTAGTGCTAGATGCTAGAAAATAATTCTGTCTCATTGTGTAATGTGTTGTTTCAACAGAATACACTGGTTATGTCATTTAGGCTGACAATAACTGTCAGTAAAAATTATCAAAGATTTTTTTTGCAGTTGAACACTGTTTGTTTATTCAGTTTTAAATTACAGACAAGAGGGAACTACACACATATAAACTAAATAACACTCTTCCTTGAATTCTTGGCCCTTCTGTCTTTTCCAGGAGAAATTTACACAAACTGAGCTCACTTTTTACATTTGTGTACCTTTAAGCATTCAATTCTACTGTCACTGAAAGGCAGAAAATTGTATGTTTTTTCAGTGCTAAAAAGCACACAAATATAAAAAGCAAGCAAGGGGCCACAGGTTTGTGTTATTTAGTTAATATGCACTCAGATTTGTAATCACTTGTCTAGTTAATACATTTTGGAATTGTAGTTAGTAACACCAAATATAACATTCTTTGTAAAGTTTAATGTTCTCCATTTTCAGCAGTAGCTTCAATTATAGATAGCTTACCAGTGTTACAAAATTCTTGTGACAGGAAGCATAATACAAGGGAGAAAACCTAACAGATCATGTTTCTATTTTTAGCTAGAGTTACTTTCCCTCACTTAACAGTGGCTTATTTTGTGTATTTGCTCTGCTAGTTATGGCTGTAGCAAATGCTACATATTTGGTCAAGTTTTACAGCGTTAATTTTTAATTTTGAAATTGATTCTAAATAGTCAAGCTTCAAAAAAGAACATCTATAAAAAAAATATTAAATTATGTGGCATTTATTTTTGCTTAAGTGCATTATTGCTTGAAACCTAGTGCCTTTGTAAATAAGAATATGTAACAACTTGCTTTTTTTAAATGAACTGGATAAAATAATGATTCGAAAGTATTCAGTAAAAACAGTTTTCCATTTTTTTTTATTTTTTTTTTAAATAAGCAGTCTACAATAGGCACTTACCGTAGCCTGTAACTGAACAAAAACAATGTTTATCCCATATTTTTATTAACTGATGAACTGGTACATCAAACAAGCATTATCACTTATGTTTCTTACATATCGCACCTTTCCAGATCAAATGCTGAAACCACATAACAAAACAAAGAAACATAAACATTTTATCATGCTTTCAGGGGAGTTTACGAAGCCGTCGTGGGATCAATTTGTCGATTGACGACTCTTCGTTCCCGATGGCCCTGTCTGCATCGATCAGCCCTCAGGGAACTTTACGAGACAACGAGGGACGCAAACAGAAACCTGCTTCCAAACTTACTACTCTCTTCAGTCCTTTGAATAAGGTAATGAAATATAGCAGACACAATCATATACTGGAATGAACAAGAAACACAGGAAGGGAATAACGTTTTAATTTTGAAAATTATGAAAATTGGTCAGATGATTCAAAGCTTTTTAACTATTCGTCAAAAATTTAATGAATTTTTTCTGTGTAACACATGATAAAAGATATAATTTGATGAATTTATAGAAAATATTTTCTTTCAAATACATCAAAAACATCTGTCGCCTCTCCTTTTTACCTGTGCTTCATTTCCATTTAAGTATATTTGTACATTTGCCAAAAATATATATGACAGTAATATGTTGTTTCTATTTATTCTGAATTACTCTCATTATACCTCCGCTATCATTTTCATACTTTTTATTCTGGCTGCATTTAGAAGTTCCCTATTTGACATGTGTTTCCAAAAAGTTGTTTCCCTTGATTGTTCCCAATTTCTATTGCTCCTTCTTTTGACATGTCAGTTTAAGTTAAAATTGAAATATTAATTGCATGCCACGAACCAGAGTTCAGTCCCAGTAAAGAGTTATTCCATGGTGATCACATACTACTATGATTGTACAAAGTTTTATTTGGTTAAAATACCATTTAGAACAGTTATACAAAGTTATGCCCCTTTAGTTTCTTCTTCTTCTCAGAGGTTTAAGCATAAATAAATGTGTGTCAGAGACATTCCTCTTCACAGTTTCTCTTCTTATTTTTCATCATGAATGTTTATGATGCTGTACTTGACTCTCTTATATCATTCTACTGATTTCATCCCCAAATAGATTGCACTGACTGTGATTGCCCAATGTATTTCCAAGTGTACAGTTTATTGTGAGATAATATCGGCATCAAATCCCCAGTTATTACCAATTTGATCTTTGTTGAGGAGAATGTACTAAAATTGGTTGGCCATTGTCAATGTTACTGGAGTTTGTGATAATTGTAAGCCAATATAGTGCCAGAGGGGAAAGTGGGATACACTTATCTTATTAGCTGGTGTGTGAGAGAGGTCAAATATGTTTGTTGTCAAGACAACTAAATATCTTGACAGCATCTAAATATAAGATTTAATTTTTCTTTAATGGTTTTGTACAATTTTTTATCTGGCAGGAGCTGTTTTGATTTTTTTTGTTTTCTGTCTGTATTTCTCACACAAATTATTTCAAAGCCCCATTTGAAACACTTGTATTGGTAGTACTGGAGTCATGTTTGATGTACAAATTTAATTCAAGAAAATGAAATTTATGTTTTTAAATTTTGAGAATCTTTTGTGTTGAAAATTTCTGTGTTTTTTTTTGTTGGCTGATTGTTAGTGCTGTTCTAGCCCCTTGGTCTCTGTAACCGGTGTCAGTAGGTGTGCTAGTTGTTTGTTTGATCTTTGTTATCATCACATCTCAGGTAGCATAAATCACCATATGAATGAACAACGAGGGTCAAAATGAACCCGCAACAATGTAAGTGTATCTTCAGGAATGGTTATCTGCATAACAGAACTGTTTTCACAAGTGGGAATATTTTCCCCATGTTGTCTGTTGACATGTATAATTACAAGGCATGGGGTGTTGTATAGAGTTATCATGTCAGACTGACTGTCTGCAAATGTGGTTATTCACTTTACCTTTCAGTGAGTAGAAAAAAGAAAAATAATTATTTTAACACCTTCTGTTATGGATCTCTTGTAATCATGTCCTCTGTGACGGTCGCTAGTGGCTTATTGTCTTGTTTTGTTTTCTAGTCGCTCATTGTTCCAGCTGTCTAGATAGATGATCATGTCAACTCACTGAATCTAGATAAGTAACATATAAAGTCCTCATTTCTCAGGAAAGATACTGTCACTGGTAAAAAACACAGAAGACTGGCCAAAATTATAGAGGTTGGCTTGTTATTGGGTCCGCCTTTAATCCAAATGAACTGACATGTGGTGCTTGTAATGTGTTAACAAGTCATAACATTGGTTATGTTGAACTTTGAATGTCAACATTGTTCCAGTCACAATAGTAATCAAACAACATGAAACAAGCTGATACCAACCTCAGTTGTACAGTCAATAGGGAACTGGACTGCCATCCATAATTTGTTTTAAATCCTAAAAAAAAACACATTTTTTTAATTTTTACAGCCCTTAATTTTTTATCGATGATAGTATATTTTTACAGCCCTTAATTTTTTATTGATGATAGTATAAGTATTAACTAAATACTAAAACTGCACAGGTAAGGTTAAACATGCTACCTCTAGCAGTATTATGACTTTACACATTTAAAATTCTCAAAATGAATTATTATTATGTTCTCTTTAAAGGTGGTATCCAACACTTTCGTCCAAATTTTTTTATCTCAACCAAATATGTCATTGATATCTAGAAAGGTCTTGCAAAATGCTGTTCTTTGGTGCCAAAGACCTGTGTGAACAGTCAAGGATAAATCCCCATTCATCATTGTAAACAGGTATTTCCTATCCAGGCCATGCTGCAGAGATATCTATTTTTAAACTTGGAAAACCATGTGACACTTGCACTTATATATAGTCAGCTGGGTAACCCGCACTGATGTCGATATCTAGTTTTAGCAGACACCACTATCGCACTTTTAAAAATTGAACGTTTAGAATAATTTTTTGGGAATTAATACAGTCTAGCAATAAAGTTAGTGTTCAAATTTGTCTTTGTAACGACTATAGTATGGGTTTATGCAAAAAGTATGCCCAGATTTCTCAAAGTGGAGGTTAGATATTAGTATGTGTATTTAATATAGGCAAACTGTTGGATAGCACCTTTATGTGTATATAATATAGGCAAACTGTAAGATTCTACTTTTAACACAGAGTGGTTAATCTGTTGTCAGAGAAGTGAGTTTCGTACTTTCTCTGACTGTAGGTTCTGCTTTCACAGTGATGGTAGTACATCTCTGTGTAAATTCCTTTCTGTTTCACTGGAAAAGGGTTTCTGGGCTGTTCACCAACCCATTGCAAACAAAAAGAACCACACAGGGGGTAGAAGTTTGTTTTGTTTTTTAATCGTCATTGTTCAAACTGATTCTTGTAGGAACATACAGGGGGTGCTCTTATCTTAACTGCCATCTAGACTTTCGTTGTTTGTCAATATGCTTTGTTAAACTGATTGAAAATGGTGTCAACAGTGAATTAAGTTTCAAGACGGCAACAAAGGATTACAATGACTTTTAAATTGTTTAAATGGGTTTAAAGTTGTGAGCACTGGTTAAGATATATATCTGAGGGCATTTGAGTTCATTTTATTTTTAGTTTCGATTTTGTGTGTTGTGATGAAAATCTTATGTAGCAAGCATCTGAACTCTCCCACTTTTGGAGGGAGACTCCAATTTTTAAGCATACGTGTGAACTTACCAACTTTTGCAGGGAGACTCCCACTTTTTAGGTTCAGAATGATTTGAAAATGAGGGGTGTTTTACACATGTTCAGAAATCTATACTGGGAAACAGATACATTTTTTCTTTGTTTTGTATGAAAATGACAAATCTCCCACTTTGCAAGTAAAAATCTTCCACTTTGCCTCAGAAAAAGTTCACTTGCATGATGAAGGGGCTTGAGATGTTAATTAGGTAAAATTAAAAAGATTAACAAATTTACAATATAATTTCATAATGTAATAAACAGAAATGTTTTTATTCCAAAAGGGAAGGAGATCTTTCTGTTTGTTACATTATAAAACAATTCTTAAAATGAAACACTGTTTTTGTCAAATATTTGTAATATATGTTCAAACAAAAACACTAATATAATTGTGAATAAATATAATGATCATTAATATTGATAATTTGATAAAACACAGAAAAATCTTTAAAATAAAAATTCAGATTTTCCACATTGTTTGTATGCTTTTACAAAGCTTAACTGATTACCTATATGCTATAAGTAATAATAAATTATATTTTCCATACTGTTTGTATGCTGTTACAAAACTTAACTGATTAATTACAGTCAGCTCTCGTTATCTCAAAATCGGTTATCTCAAATTTCCGGTTATGTCAAACTGTTTTCTACGGTCCCGTTTTTTCCCTATAGTTTCTATATAGTTCGACTCCGCTTAACTCAAATTCGGTTGTGTCAAATTATCGGATATATCAAACTAAATTCTTTGTCCCCACACGTATAAAACTGTTGAAATCAGTTGGTCTATCTCAAACTTTAAATTGCTATAAGATGCAAAACGGCAACAATAGTGATTTTCACACCTACCGTGAAACTCGCGAAGATTTGGGCGCGAGTTTTATCGCCAATTATCGGCAATCAGGATGTCACGTAATTTAGAGAAGAGGTTAATCGATTATTATTTAATTAGCTGATTTAATGAATAACACGGCCTTCTCAACTTGTAAATAAAATGAGAGGTCGCGTTAGTGATTTTATCATTCTTCCACTACCTGCCCACAATACACGTACTGATTATTGAATAAAAAATAAGACGATTATGGCAACAGACCAGACACGAGAAAGTGTCGAGCAATCTTATGAAGGACCCGGTCTTAATATTAAATTACATTGTAAAAAAATCTAATAACACTTTTAAAATGCAAAGCCACACAAACTTGCAGAAACTTAGTTTACAGTGGCAGATATAACAAGGAATTTCAGTCATTACCAGTCATCGTGTAGCAGGTAAGATTTTTAAGATTTACACAAACTATCCTTAAATTCGGATAACTCAAACTTCGGATATCTCAAACTATTTTCTACGGTCCCTTGAAATTTGAGATAACGAGAGCTGACTGTTTATGCTATAAGTATGAACATGCACTTTCATTTATTTATTCTAAATTTCCAAAACCTTAGGATTTTTTTTTTATAAATGCAGCCTTAGAGTTAAATATCAATTACCTAGTTCTAGTGTTAACAGCGAAATCACTTGATACCAGACTGATCATAATACCAGGGGAGGTTAACCTATGTAAGTCAGAAGCTTGTGTTAGATCTCAATTTCCAATCTGCATCGCATGGGTGCTTGCCAATAGCAAGATGGAGTGATTTATGATCAATATTGCCAATAACAAAAATTGATTTTTCCTTTCAAAACAGTAACATTGGATGTTGTTGTCTAGATTGTGTACATGAGACACCTTAATCTACTAGAATAAGGGTTCTGGCTCCGGATTTATGAGTAAGGGATCTATAAACCCAGCAGTTTGGATTCTCAGTATTTACTGATTGAACAGCTGTCTTCGTTATGTAAAAAACACAACATTATTATATTTTACATTGCCAATCCAATTAGAGTGTTGATTTTTGCAATAAGTCAAACTATTAGTTATCCATCTGCTGTTAATAAGCATATTGGAGTGTTGATTTTTGCTGTAAATCAAACTAGTAGCTATCATTTGCTCTTAATAAGCATATTGGAGTGTTGATTTTTGCTATAAATCAAACTATTACATATCCCTTTGTTGTTAATAGGCCTATTGGAGTGTTGATTTTTGCTGTAAATTGAAGTATTAGCTATCATCTGCTCTTAATAAGCCTATTGAAGTGTTGACTTTTGCTATAAATCAAACTATTAACTAGCCTTCTGCTGTAAATAGGCCTACTGGAGTGTTGATTTTTGCTATAAATCAAAATATTAAATGTTCTTCTGCTGTTAATAGGCCTATTGGAGTGTTGATTTTTGCTATAAATCAAAATATTAAATGTCCTGCTGTTAATAGGCCTACTGGAGTGTTGATTTTTGCTATAAATCAAACTATTAAATGTTCTTCTGCTGTTCATAGGCCTATTGGAGTGTTGATTATTGCTATAAATCAAACTATTAACTAACCTTCTGCTGTAAATAGGCCTACTGGAGTGTTGATTTTTGCTATAAATCAAAATATTAAATGTCCTTCTGCTATTAATAGGCCTACTGGAGTGTTGATTTTTGCTGTAAATCAAAATATTAAATGTTCTTCTGCTGTTCATAGGCCTATTGGAGTGTTGATTATTGCTATAAATCAAAATATTAAATGTTCTTCTGCTGATCTTGGGCCTATTGGTGTGTTGATTATTGCTATAAATCAAAATATTAAATGTTCTTCGGCTGTTCTTGGGCCTATTGGTGTGCTGATTATTGCTATAAATCAAACTATTAAATGTCCTTCTGCTGTTCTTGGGCCTATTGGTGTGTTGATTATTGCTATAAATCAAACTATTAACTATCCTTCTGATGTTGATAAGCCTACTGGAGTGTTGATTTTTGCAATATATCAAAGTATTAGCTAACCTTCTACTGTCTTCTTTGTTCACTGTCACACCATCACCTCAGCAGTATCAATGAAGGTCCATCCCTTCTGCTGATAATCAACCATTTGAAGTGTTGATGTTTGCTGATAATCTTACTATAAGATACCCTTCTTCTGTTGGTAATTAGCCAATTGGAGTGTTGGTTTTTGCTGTAAATGTAACTACAAACTACTGTGTACTGTTTGTCAACCTTTAGCTACTAATTGCCCCCTCTCTTGGACAGTCATTAAAAAAGACATGTGACCAAGGTTCAACTGACTGACCTCTGGTCACCTGTATAGTCCATTCATACCACTAGTCAATTTATGGCCAATTCATCCACACAAGCACAATCTTACTGTCCAATATATTTACCTGCCTGCAATACTATCCTGTCTCTCAACTCAGGAATAGGAATTGTAGGTTAAGGCAGAAAGTGTAGATAAAAAAAAAGCTCCTGTTTCGAAACTGTGTGGTCAGGCTCTTGCACAATTTGCTAAAAAAGAAATGTGCTATTGTTCTAGTTTCGCATAATTTGCAGTTGTGCAGCAAAGACTACTATAAACATTCTGTGATGAACCATACTCATATGTATGACCGACCTTGGCATATTGTTAGAAATTCCACAGCAAAAAGCATGGATCCTGATCAGCCAGCATGCAGCAGGGAGTCCTGAGCCAATACTATTTGCCTTAGCTTGACCAATGAATGATCAGTGGATGAAGTGTTAGTACTGTATATTATATGAATATGTCCAGGTATGTCTCTCTTGCACCAAAGTTATGTCCAGTCATGGAATGTTGAGGGGCTGGTTGGTGTTTATGATTTCCAGTAATGATGACATAAATGGAGATTATGCAATAGGGGAAGATAATATGTCCCATAAAACCATGTTGCTTGTCAACTTATGTCAGTTCAGCATTGTCATCCCTGACTGACAGATAACGGTAAGGGTTACCACTTGAGCTAATGGGCTGGAAATCTCCGAAAAGCATTCCTAAGTTAATTTGTGTAGACTGTCAACATTAAAACCTCATCACTTGCCTGGTTACCTATGTCATTAACAGTATTTATTATACTTCAATCTGGTCACTGAAGAATAGGGTGTAGAAAACATCATGATTTGTCTGCTACCTGTCGTCTTATAGAAACTTGTGAGATAACCCCTGGTTAAGCCCATTATTGACATCAGGTGCCCATTATATTGGTAGGTAAGGGGTTATTTAATGTTTGACCATCAGAACTGATTTAACCCTTTTGCTCATGCATTGGTCATTCTACACCTTTACGTGATATATATACTATGAATGAACGGGTTAAAATCCTGGTTGACACTTCAACACAAATTTGAATCTTCCATCTTTCCTGGTTTAAGGCCATTTGTTAAATTATATTTTCAACATCTATAAAGGTCGTATGAATCTATGCAGACTAATTGTTGCACCTTTTTCCTGATGTTGTAAAATGACTTGGGCTTTAATGATATACTAAGACAACATATACCTGGGCATAACCCTTTCATTTAATCTTGTTGCTTTCCATTCAATAAGGTCAGAAATCAGTCCACAGGTGTGAACAACATTTTTAGTCAGAGTTAGAAGTGGCCACTCTGACCAGGTAGTGTTTCTATTGGTGGGGATTAAACAAGGTGTGTATCTGATGATTGTTCTGAGATATGCATCCTATGTTTCTAGTATCTGGCTCGTCCAGCTTTCCAGGGTTCAGCGACAATAAAATACATATGAATAGAAATGGTTCTGAAGAAAAGTGTCCCGATCAGTGAGATGTCCCACTTTGAGAGGTGGTCCTCTAGCATGGTTTTCAGTCAATAAATGACTATAATATTAATCATTATTTTATTATTATTTGCTATATATGAGTTGAGACATCCCTCTTGAAAGGCCATTGGTTAATAACTTGCAAATACCATTCAGAACCCAAATGATATCTGCCCATGATTTCCAGCAGGTTTGCAGGGCATTTAGAGTTATCTACCACTAGTTTAAGTTTGAAGTCACTACATAACGTTATTTGGTTTGGCTGAAACAGAAAATACAAAGACATTGCAGCAATATCACATTATGCACAGAAATGGACCTGTAAAAAGGATCTTGATAAATGCTCCCTGCAGTGATATGCCCTTAATATGGGCCCTACATTGTAATTTCCTTGTATTCACCATGTATGTCACCCTCAGCCCCTTCTCCCTACAAACCAATTGTCACCAGGTACATCTCTTGTCACCAGGGAGGGAAGTATAGGGGCCTGTATGGGTCAACTTAGAATGATATTGTTTTGTAAATGACTGACATTTAATTATTGCTGCAAGATCAACCATGGGTCTAAGCCAGTTTCTCAACATATTAATTTATCCTGTTGTCTAGCTTATTTAATATGTCTTAGATATTGGTTTAATCATTGGTTGAAGTTGATTTAAATTAACTAAAGTGGGCAACATTGTCCCAAAAAACAGTCAGGCTAATAGGTTGCTGTTGGAAAAAAATATGTGGTTGTCATTACTAATGAAGACCTTTAATCTGTATATTGAAATCCCCTTTGGTTTTGTACACAACTTGAGTATACACAAGAGTTTAAAGGTGGTATCCGAAAGTTTGCCGACATCTAATAAATGTAACATTATCAATAAATAAGAACGACCAGTATTCCTGCTAAAAATAGACATCGACGTCACAGTGGATGACCTTGATGAACTAAACAATTAGTGGTCACATGGTTTACTTGGTTTCAAAATAGCTAACTGTGCAGCATGGATCAGATAGAAAATACATTTTCTTATGTTGATAGTGGCATTATCGTTCCTTTTTCAGACAGCTGAAGGACATCGATAAACAGCATTTTATGAGATCTGTTCATATAACTATGGTTTACTAAGATGTATACTGAAAATATTTTTTATCCAAACTGTCGGTTAACACCAGGACTGTCTGTATCTTTTGAAGGGACTCCAGGTTCTTAATTTAACTTTTTAATTTAACATTTTTGGAAAATATAAGATATATTAAATTTCATTTCATTTCTAAAGGGAGGCACTTGAGGCTGAGTTGTTAGAGTTGCAGATTTATAACTTTTGGTCGCTGACCCTGTGGCTTTGAGACTTTGTCAGGTGAGAACATTTTATCTGGGAAGGTCTTCCAGACCATTGCACTGTGGGTTCTACTCCGACACATGTTTCGGGTCTGTCCCATTAATAAACATAAACAAAATGGCCATATTTGTACCCATACAATTTATCTAAAAAAACAGCACAAACACAATGTTAGTAACTTCAGACAGTGGAGCTAATTTAAGAAAAAAAATCCGACTTATTTCTCAGCAGTGTAATATCTTCTGTGTCTAAGTTCCTTTGCAACACTGTTTATAATAATTGGCAAGTACCATTTAATTGCTAGACTGGCCAATT
Organism: Sinonovacula constricta; assembly: GCA_007844125.1. Taxonomy (NCBI): domain Eukaryota; kingdom Metazoa; phylum Mollusca; class Bivalvia; order Cardiida; family Solecurtidae; genus Sinonovacula; species Sinonovacula constricta. Next base: position 43,509,297 of record CM017566.1, read on the forward strand.
CATGTGTGACTTACCTGGATTTAACAGCTGATATAAAATAGTATCCTATAGGCATAATAACTTCACTATCTTGTATCAATACCTGCCTTCAGGGACTATTTTATTATTTCTGAGCTTTGTAACTGATTCAGTAGGCACAGTGAAGCCATGATTCTACCTGGGCATTGAACCTCTGTCTATCAGCAGGACGGTCAGTTGGCCTTGAGTTGCCTCCAGAGTTGCTTTAAAGGTGGTATCGACAGTTTGCCTATATCAGATTCATGTAACAATACCTTACCACTGCTTTGGGAAAGTAGAGCATAATTTCTGCATAAATTCACACTTTAGTATAAGTTTTGAACACTGCCAACATTGTGAAAAAACACTTTGAAAGCTCAATTATTCCAAATCTATAAATAAGCATGATAGTGATCTGAGCTAAAAAGAAAAAAGATACTGACGTCAGAGCAGATTACCCGGATGACGATGTAATGTACTCAAAGATGTGTTGTCACATGGTGTTCATAGTTAAAAATAGCTATCTCTGCAGCGTGGCTCAGATAGGAAATACCTGTTTGGAATGAGGAATGGGGATTTATGTTTCACTGTTCACACCGATCTAGGGCATCATAGAGCAGCATTTTGCAAGATCTTTTCAAGTAACATTTCCATATTTGGATATTTGAGAGAAAAATAATTGGTCCAAACTGTTAGATTCCACCTTTAAAGAGAGAAATATTAAGAAAATAGCACTACCATCAAAAAACTACAGACCTATAGCAAAATATTTGTTAAGCAAAATTTCACAAAGGTGTCCTGATAATATAATCATTTAAAAAAAAATCATTAGATGTAGTATATATCATTAAAAATGGCAGTGTAAACATCATTGTTTTTATATATTCAGAGAGATTGTTTTTGAATAAATTACACACCTGGGTGGAATAAGTAACATTTAGCTGTATATACAGAGTGTAAGATGTTTAGCCAAAACAATTTGTTTAAGTACAAATGTTTTTACGCCTTTATAAAGATCATAAAAGGTCACTGCAATATATGTCAAACACAAAACATAACTGGATGACTGTAGATATTGTATAGCAATCAATATTGTATAGCCAGTTGACCAGTGTTGTCTAATGACCCAGGTGCTACCCTATAGATGATCATGCTTGGTATGGTGGAGCATTGACAGGTAATAGGCCCAGCCAACATTATATTGGAAAACTGTCCTACTGGGGTATTGGTGAGACATGCTTCACTGTTTCACTGCTGGCACAGAGCTGGTATAGCTGGCTGCCTGTGTTAAAGTTGTCTGTTTAGTGACACTTCATGGCTGGTAGACCTCTTGTCTGGGTGGACAGTAAAAAATTTGCTCATAGATCGCCCCAATGAAAGTGTGTGCCGAGGGATGTTTAGAAAGTTTTCTGGTATAATATTAATGCTGTGTAGCAATCATGTGTGCAGTTCGAGTTAGCTTGCCGTCACAGTACAGTGAATTGATAAATATATCGCAGTCGATTCTCATTTGCTGAGTGCAAAGGAGATGAGGATGTAATGTGTGCATTTAATAGAAATGAAATGGTAAAACTTTGTGTTTATGGTGTATGGTGTTAGGGAAAAAGGTGGAAATAAAGTAAACTGTTGTTTTTTTATTATTTGCATAGAGAATGTTTATGAAGATATAACAGGAGTTATGATATGCCAGAAGAATATGGAATGGTTATGATGATAAGGAAATTGGTCAGAGGAAGAATTTGAGGACAGGTTATAATAAGAAGGAAACTTTTTGCCATCTCTTATTTCTAGGTTACATTGAATAAAAATTATAATCTTTATGGATTACTTGTGTTTGAGTCTAGAAGTTTTGTTATGCACATAGAAAAAATAATAAAGTTGGGAAATTGTGCCCCATCAAGTCATTCCTTGCCTGGTGACAATTGATTGTACATTCCTTCCTTAGCAGTGGTTGCTTGCAAGTTTAAAGAATGTAAATATTTCACACGCAGATTTTGTTGACATTTGTACATTTTGTAAATGACCGTGTTGTAGTGATCGGATTAACATTATCAGGGACGCCAATCTTCCGGAGGCAGGTGCTTGTAGACGACGGCCAACGCTCACTGATTATTGTAACCACATTGTGTTCTAAATGGATTTGTAACACATAAGTCGTTGGGCTTTAAGATGATTTGTCAATGTTTATTTAGTTGGTTGGGGGGGATTAGTCGTTACTCATTGCTATATGAAGCTTGCCAAATTGAATAGTCTCATTACTATAGCACATATGGGTACATACTCGTAACAACACAGTTTGGTGGGAAGGTTTATAAAAAGATTAAAGCACTGGTTAGTCAAGCACAATTATTGAATTGAAATTGCACTTAATTTGGACTTAACTTCAGAGACAGAAAGAAAAAACTGGATGTTACCACACAAACTGAATTGAAATCAGGAATAAAGAATGCAACCAGGACAAAAAGAACATGACTGACTGTATGGTGTTTATTCAAAGTGATCTGGCCAATAAATACACTGTCTCCACAATTCTTGACAGTTAGAAGGCAGTTGGACTCGTTTATAGCTGTGTTACCTTTATACTGAGATAAGACTAGGGTTTTTTGTCCCTCTGTCAGACAGCTAAACTGGCAAAAAATGGAAATGAAAGCTTTAAACTGAATGCTGAAATACATTTGTTTGAGGGACACTTATGATAATTGTTCGAAGTGGTTTGTGAATGTACTGGTTCATAGAACTGACATGTTTTTGCTTATTTTTCCTTAAAATGGAAGATGTGAATAAATGTTAAACATTTACCTCTGTCTTAACTGTTTTGGATTTAAGTTGTATAAAATAGGATTTTATAGACAATGAGTGTTGTGTCCAGTATGGTATCAATGTTTGAGGAATATTGTGTTGTCATATGAGATATACTATCATAGCTTGGGGAATAAAGTGTTGTGTATTTAAATGAAAATGTTGCCCAATACGGAGGGTTCGCGGAGTGAGGTGAAGCGGCGATATCCGCGGCCAATCCATATCAACGCGTCCCATCGACGATCCTGGCCGATGGCACCTGGCTCTCCTCTCAGACTCAAGGTCTGTCAGCATTTCATTTGGTCAATTTTATTATTACTGTTTCTCTGATCATATTTTCATTATCATTTTCTTATTGTGTCAGTAGTCGTTTATAACTTCTCTCTATTCCATACACCTTATCTGTTTAATTCTTTCCTTGTCAGCCTTTTTTCCTTCATGCGATGTCACTCCTGTCGTTTTCCTGACCTAGTTCTTTCAATATATCTCCTTCTCTTTGGCCATAACATATTTTTACTAGATAAGTATCTTTATGTTCTTTACATATAACTACATGTATGACCTTGGTGTTTTTAAAAGCTCATCATATTGTCATTACACCAATGTCAAGCTATTTGGTTGTGGGAAGACCCATGACAAATGTCGGACCTGGAATCGCAATCGGTAGAATGTCAGCTCCAGGTACGGGAGGCCACAGGTTCAATCCCAGGCCTCGACATATCAAAGTTGTTAAAAATGGTAGTGGCATAGCTCTCTTGCTAATGCTTAAGCAAATATAAGGGTAGTTCAACAAATGGTTGGTCCTGTGTCAGGAAAATGTGACTGGATGTGGTATCTTGCCAGGTGTTCACGACATGCTGTGCACAGTGAAGGCAGCACTTTATCTGCTTTAAGTGGGCACCGTCTCCAGATAACTGAAATACTGTTGGTGGGACAATAAACCCATCAAACAAACTGGGTAGAACCTCTGGTGTTCTGTATAGAAGCTTTTTGACCTGCAGACATTATGTTGTTTGCCCTTGAATAGAGCTCAAACCCATGTGAGAGGCTGAGATGAAATACAACAATTCCAATACTCAACCATGTGCACCCCACGACCATGGGGTCCAATATGACTACATTGTAAACAAAGTCAAACATTGAAACACAAATCATTATACAATAAATGACTTTGGCCTTTGAGGGTGACTTTGACATTTAAAGGTATATTTTATTTACCAACTCAATTTTTCAATATCATACCAAGAATTATTCTGACTCATTTAACTTAATCTATTACACCAACAACATAACAAGCACAACAAAACCTGAGCTTTAAATTATTATCCTGGCTTGAAACCAACCAAGGATGGGACAGTGGAAGTGGGTGCTGAAATGAACTAACTTCCCATCTAGTGTTCTCACAGATACTTCACTCTTGCATCTTTCCTACACATGGCTATTGATCCTTATCAGTTTCTGGCCATGCACATCTTCATCATCAACAACAGTACTACCATTCATCAGTCCAGACATAGATCACAATACATCTCTTGGCCTGGAGAACAATCAGTCCCAGTCCACCATGTCTCCGCAAGTTTGGATGAAAACTAAGAATCCAAAAAATACTCAAAGTTTGACATGGAGTTAATCCTAAGGACATAGAGCCATTATTGGGCAGAATAAGGAGATGACCATTTAATAACAAAAGCACTGACACTCCCTGCAAATTGACACCACTTCAAGACTGGAACTGTTGTTATAAAATAATTAAACTTTTTTTTTATTATTATTTTAACTAGTAAAACAGACATTATTCAGTTATTTGTGAATGTCTATGAAGAATCTCATAGATTAGAAAAGAACATTCTTTTATTAATATGTAAGTTCCTTAAAGTACTTAAGAAAAAAATCCTAGATAAAAGACATGGAGAAACAAAATATACATGATGATTTAAACTATAAGCTTCAGAAGAAATGCAAACATGTTTGTTAGACACTTCAGCATGTGCCAAAACAGTGTACTTTTGTCATTGTCCTACTTTAGGCCAGTACTCTTGTATAAAATATACATAAAGTAATTGCGACATCTTCATTTGCCCTTCTATTAAACCTTTTGAGATAATCAGCTGTTCGCATCATGGTTTGATAGAAGCTGTATAGGGACCATTAACTTCTGCCTACACCTTGTTTCTCTGTGATCGTCAGCAGATCTTATCTCACCTGTGTATGACTGCAAGTCAACACAGTCCCTGTAGGAAAATAAATTTTATATTCGATATCCCTTCCTATACTGTAACTGTTGAGACTTCATACCAATATAACAAGTCCTGTAATTGGAGACTCGGCAGTAACTAGTGCAGATCCTGATCAGACATTGCCAATCTGGAGATGAGTGATCACACATTGCCAATCTGGAGGTGAGTGATCACACATTGCCAATCTAGAGGTGAGTGATCACACATTGCCAATCTGGAGGTGAGTGATCACACATTGCCAATCTGGAGGTGAGTGATCACACATTGCCAACCTGGAGGTGAGTGATCACACATTGCCAATCTGGAGGTGAGTGATCACACATTGCCAACCTGGAGGTGAGTGATCACCCATTGCCAATCTGGAGGTGAGTGATCACACATTGCCAATCTGGAGGTGAGTGATCACACATTGCCAATCTGGAGGTGAGTGATCACACATTGCCAATCTGGAGGTGAGTGATCACACATTGCCAATCTGGAGGTGAGTGATCACACATTGCCAATCTGGAGGTGAGTGATCACACATTGCCAATCTGGAGGTGAGTGATCACACATTGCCAATCTGGAGGTGAGTGATCACACATTGCCAATCTGGAGGTGAGTGATCACCCATTGCCAATCTAGAGGTGAGTGATCAGACATTGCCAATCTGGAGGTGAGTGATCACCCATTGCCAATCTGGAGGTGAGTGATCACACATTGCCAATCTGGAGGTGAGTGATCACACATTGCCAATCTGGAGGTGAGTGATCACACATTGCCAATCTGGAGGTGAGTGATCACACATTGCCAATCTGGAGGTGAGTGATCACACATTGCCAATCTGGAGGTGAGTGATCACACATTGCCAATCTGGAGGTGAGTGATCACACATTGCCAATCTGGAGGTGAGTGATCACACATTGCCAATCTGGAGGTGAGTGATCACACATTGCCAATCTGGAGGTGAGTGATCACACATTGCCAATCTGGAGGTGAGTGATCACACATTGCCAATCTGGAGGTGAGTGATCACACATTGCCAATCTGGAGGTGAGTGATCACACATTGCCAATCTGGAGGTGAGTGATCACACATTGCCAATCTGGAGGTGAGTGATCACACATTGCCAATCTAGAGGTGAGTGATCACACATTGCCAATCTGGAGGTGAGTGATCACACATTGCCAATCTGGAGGTGAGTGATCAGACATTGCCAATCTGGAGGTGAGTGATCAGACATTGCCAATCTGGAGGTGAGTGATCACACATTGCCAATCTGGAGGTGAGTGATCACACATTGCCAATCTGGAGGTGAGTGATCACACATTGCCAATCTGGAGGTGAGTGATCACACATTGCCAATCTGGAGGTGAGTGATCACCCATTGCCAATCTGGAGGTGAGTGATCACACATTGCCAATCTGGAGGTGAGTGATCACACATTGCCAATCTGGAGGTGAGTGATCACACATTGCCAATCTGGAGGTGAGTGATCACACATTGCCAATCTGGAGGTGAGTGATCACACCTTGCCAATCTGGAGGTGAGTGATCACCATTGCCAATCTGGAGGTGAGTGATCACACATTGCCAATCTGGAGGTGAGTGATCACACATTGCCAATCTGGAGGTGAGTGATCACACATTGCCAATCTGGAGGTGAGTGATCACACATTGCCAATCTGGAGGTGAGTGATCACACATTGCCAATCTGGAGGTGAGTGATCACCATTGCCAATCTGGAGGTGAGTGATCACACATTGCCAATCTGGAGGTGAGTGATCAGACATTGCCAATCTGGAGGTGAGTGATCACCATTGCCAATCTGGAGGTGAGTGATCAACATTGCCAATCTGAGGTGAGTGATCACCATTGCCAATCTGGAGGTGAGTGATCACACATTGCCAATCTGGAGGTGAGTGATCACACATTGCCAATCTGGAGGTGAGTGATCACACATTGCCAATCTGGAGGTGAGTGATCACACATTGCCAATCTGGAGGTGAGTGATCACCCATTGCCAATCTGGAGGTGAGTGATCACCCATTGCCAATCTGGAGATGAGTGATCACACATTGCCAATCTGGAGGTGAGTGATCACACATTGCCAATCTGGAGGTGAGTGATCACACATTGCCAATCTGGAGGTGAGTGATCACACATTGCCAATCTGGAGGTGAGTGATCACCCATTGCCAATCTGGAGGTGAGTGATCACACATTGCCAATCTGGAGGTGAGTGATCACACATTGCCAATCTGGAGGTGAGTGATCACACATTGCCAATCTGGAGGTGAGTGATCACACATTGCCAATCTGGAGGTGAGTGATCACCCATTGCCAATCTGGAGGTGAGTGATCACCCATTGCCAATCTGGAGGTGAGTGATCAGACATTGCCAATCTGGAGGTGAGTGATCAGACATTGCCAATCTGGAGGTGAGTGATCACCCATTGCCAATCTGGAGGTGAGTGATCAGACATTGCCAATCTAGAGGTGAGTGATCACCCATTGCCAATCTAGAGGTGAGTGATCACACATTGCCAATCTGGAGGTGAGTGATCACACATTGCCAATCTAGAGGTGAGTGATCACACATTGCCAATCTAGAGGTGAGTGATCACACATTGCCAATCTGGAGGTGAGTGATCACACATTGCCAATCTAGAGGTGAGTGATCACACATTGCCAATCTGGAGGTGAGTGATCACACATTGCCAATCTGGAGGTGAGTGATCACACATTGCCAATCTGGAGGTGAGTGATCACACATTGCCAATCTAGAGGTGAGTGATCACACATTGCCAATCTAGAGGTGAGTGATCACACATTGCCAATCTGGAGGTGAGTGATCACACATTGCCAATCTGGAGGTGAGTGATCAGACATTGCCAATCTGGAGGTGAGTGATCACCCATTGCCAATCTGGAGGTGAGTGATCACACATTGCCAACCTGGAGGTGAGTGATCACCCATTGCCAATCTGGAGGTGAGTGATCACACATTGCCAATCTGGAGGTGAGTGATCAGACATTGCCAATCTGGAGGTGAGTGATCACCCATTGCCAATCTGGAGGTGAGTGATCAGACATTGCCAATCTGGAGGTGAGTGATCACACATTGCCAACCTGGAGGTGAGTGATCACCCATTGCCAACCTGGAGGTGAGTGATCACCCATTGCCAATCTGGAGGTGAGTGATCACACATTGCCAACCTGGAGGTGAGTGATCACCCATTGCCAATCTGGAGGTGAGTGATCAGACATTGCCAATCTGGAGGTGAGTGATCACCCATTGCCAATCTGGAGGTGAGTGATCACCCATTGCCAATCTGGAGGTGAGTGATCACACATTGCCAATCTAGAGGTGAGTGATCAGACATTGCCAATCTAGAGGTGAGTGATCACACATTGCCAATCTGGAGGTGAGTGATCACACATTGCCAATCTGGAGGTGAGTGATCAGGATTGACACTTTTTTCCTATGCCTGATCAATTTGTACATAGCAGGTTAAGAGGAAACAATCTCGCCAGCATTATTACTGCTGTCACCAGACCTGTCATGAGTGTAAGAAACATGTAACTGTAATTTATTGTCTCTTGCATACCTGTTTTAACTACAGCTGTGCCATTAACACCTATAGGCTGAAAAAGCTCTAGCATAAACACTTACGACTGCTGTAATATGTTCATGGTTAATTCACTTTACAAAAGATTATAAAGGTGTGATCCTTGACCATGCTTTAACATTGTTCATGCGATATAAGACCACTGGTTTAAATAATTGACTGCTCATGCTCCCCATGCACTAACTACCTTAGAACTCGTTCTACCCAGGAAGTAGACAGCTAGCTAAGAAAGGCTCATACAGGTTCAAAACTTGTTTTCCAATGGATTTAAAAGGAAAGGTATTAATCTTAATGTTAAGTGTTTTAAAATCTTTATGATTGTGTTTTATATTAGATCATCTGATACAACAGTGGTTGGTTTTATGGAATGTATGACAGGTGTTTGAGGCATTAAATCACAGTAGGGACAGCATTTTCTGCTTCAAGATAGCCTTGTCTTTGGACATTATGATTGGGAGATTGACAAAAAAAAAAAAAACTTTTATAAAACAGAAAAAAAGGTCTTTAAGATAATTATGTAAATAAGCTACGTACATGTAGTGCCTATAGACCCAGAGTTTCGAATTATTTTTTTGTAAACTGTATTCATGCCATTGAATCTTGTCATCTACTTGGCCTGTTTTTGAGACATATATTTAAATGTTTCACACACTCTTTTCAGTTTAAAGCAACTGTTATTTGTATTAGGACATCATGCAGGAGATTGAAGCAGGAAATGTAATTTTATATATAATTTTTAATGCTTTTTTGTGGTAAATTAAAAAAAAAATGTTATTGTTCTTACTTATAATTTGGAAGAAACACATTTATACATGTTTTTCTCTGATATATTTCAGGGAAACTCTGTAAAATGAAATGTAAACTGACTAACAGTCAGTGTTTTGTTGAGAGATAAAGTCAATAAAACAAGTGATGCATATTTATGTTTGTGGTACTGTAATGAAGGATAGGATGAGCAAAATTAAAAGTCCTTTTCTGTGTCTTCATGATTCATTTTAAACATTAGAGAGTCAAAAACCTGTCATGCATGCTACATAATGTGGGATGTTACAGTAATAAAATATTCATTTTTGGTGTAAGATAGCATATCGTTAGAAGTATATGTTGAGTCACTCAGGAGGGCTGTCTATCTATAATCATCGCTACTAGTCTTTTATTAAATACCATTGTTGGTTAATTATCTTGTGTATACATAACAAAAGTAACGGGCAAGAGAGAACACTTGGACTAGCATTTGTTTGGGTATATATTGGGTAGTTTAAGCCTTTGAAGCAGGACCAGCATTTGTTGGGTGTATATTGGGTAGTTTAAGCCCTTGAAGCAGGACTAACAATGTTTGTCGCTAATCATGTTATTGTACAAATTCATTTTCTTCGCTCACTACCTTGGGAATCTGTGAGCGAATGGTAGCGAACAGTAGCGGCTAACGGTTCATTCAGTAGTCACTGTTAGTTACTGTTCACTAACATTAACAAATGTTCGCTCCTACTGAACGCTCACATGATCGTTTCGTCAAACAGGTGCCCTTTATCATGCAGGAGCAGGATCAAGCTCTTGATTGAGCAGGAACATTTCTTTTAAAAAGAATGAAAGCTGTTTGTAACTTATTGTCATTATTTTTCTGCCCATCAATTAGTGCATACTTTATGATGTTATGTTATGTTATGTTATGGCAACTGTTTTTGACTTAATTTCAGCTGTAAATATTTGTTTAGAAGTCTGTATATTTGTATAATTGAGAAACCTAACAATGTATATTGATCAGGATTTTAGGGTAGAAGCTGTTAACATAATGAAATGGAGACAAAGTTCAAAGTACAAATCCTTGTTTGACACAGGTCATGATGGCTGTGAAAAGTTTTTGATACCTAGAGAAGACACTGTGACAAATTTGCAATGTTTCACATCTACCAATATTCAGCACAATGATATAATGTCAACAATCAAGCCTCTGATGGCAGAGATCAGGCGGCACTTGAGTGCAAAACAAGCCTCTGAGTGACACTGATCTCAGCTCTTGTTGTCATAGTTACCAGGTGGCACACTATCAACATAATTGACTGTTGACAAACAGGCTGCTCATAATTCATCAGTGCCATAACATTTAAATGTTTGTAAACATTGACTTTAATTTGTATAATGTATGTAGCTTACAGCATTTGTAATATTACTTTACAGCCATGCCAATGTTTACAGCACTGACTATTTTCTTGAAGGAATAGGCTGCAGCATGATCAGTAGTAATCTGGAAATGTATTAATCTATTTCAGTATTAACTCAGTGAAATAGCTAATGTCAATAATCAAAGTGCTTAAAGCAAAAAAACAACAAAGACTACATTTTTGTTGTGGCAGGAAGAAGAAAAAAGTATATTTAAGTTTCCTTTATGATTAAGAAATAATCCTGGTAACAAAAAAGAGGAAAATATTGTACTGCACCTAGCGATCATGTTACTGTTATAAACTACAGTTTCTGATAATCTTTATCTTTTATGTGCATGAACTGAAATTTTCCTTATGTTTCCTTCTCCCAAAAAGATGCAGATTTCAGTATTAAGAAGGGGGAAAGGATAGTGACTGAGTCAGGCCTCCCCTCCTAAAACCAGTCTGTAACAACACCCACTTCAGTTTTGTGTTTTACAGCCACCAATAATCAATGCCTGTATCTTTGTGTATACATGCTGGAGTTTATAGAATGCTCATGGTTAGGGACCATCTTGCTTCTGCCCATTCACCATTGTTTGCTGGCCTTGCATCAACAATGTGTTAGTCATTTACCTATTGTCCAATTTTTGCTGCCAGCTAACAGACTTGGCACATTGGGATATTGTTGGTTCCTCCATAACACCAGGGTCAGCTGCATTAGATATGCGTAAGTCATAAAGTACCTCCAAGTAGCTCTAGATATATGGCTTGAGCACCAACAGTTCAGTAGTAAGTATTTATTATGAATTAATAAAGAAGTCCTTTCATCTGATATTAAAACTCTTTTAGGGAATATAACCAGTACTTAGGTAATATATCAATGGAGCAATGCATAGTAATGGTTTTGCCCAAAAAACTATTCATTATTTTGCAAATTAGACAATAAGACATGGGACTTCCATCTGGCCAGATCCTTCTTATCCAGACTCCAAAACCTAAAGCCCTTGACCAAAGTGGCTCCAACAGTGACTGCACCTAACCATGGTTGTGGACAAAGCTGATGTTATATTGTCTTTTTGATAACTGAGCGGTTAGAGTCACCAACTTCAGCCTCTCACCGCATGGCTATGAGTCCCAGTTAGTGCAAGAACTTTCATGTGGGGAGGTTTTCCAGCTAACCTGCGGGGCATCAGTGGTTCTACCCAGGCATAAGTCTGGGACTTCCTCCACCATTAATTAACTGGACGTAGTCAATATGACCATATTTATGTTGGTGCGATGTAACAAAACACAAAAAACAAACAACCAGACCTAGTAGCGCATTGTCAGAGCATAGGCTTCAGGTACGGGAGGCCTGGGGTTGGATCCTGGACCGCGACATACCAAAATTGTTAAAAATGTTATTAGTATAGCTGACTTGCTGTTGCTCAAGCAAATATAATCAATTTCCACAACCGGTTTGCCCGGATGTCAGGATAATGTGACTGGTTGTGGAATAATTCCAGGTGTTCACGGCATGCTATTCACAGTGAAGGCAGCACTATTTATGCTTCAAGTGACCACCATCTCCAGATAACTGAAATACTGTTGGTGGGATGATAAACCCAATAAACAAACAAAAACAAACTTGAGTCCCAGTGTGTCCAGCTGAACTGAACTTGTTCTATCAGTTGTCATCTTTTTCAGATAATGTGCTTTTGTTATAGCTGATATACAAAATAGATATGTAGTTTGATATATCATTATGTTACAAAAGGTAAAGTTTGTTTATTATAGAATTTGAAACCTGCTACAAGACTGATTGAGTCAATGTAGATGTATTTGTTACAGATTTAGTGGAACGATAAAATTCTTTCCTATTTTTCTACTGCACATAATCTTTCATTTCCTTATCATATTTGGTCGTTCATGAGAAACATTAGTGTCAGTTTGATTGTCAATTTACTGCTATTAATGCTGTGAAATAACCTGTGATGTATTCAAACAATCCATAATTGACAGCCAGATCAAACGAAAAGAAAATTACATATAATAGATTGGTTTCCAGTTTGTGGATCTTCTAACAGTTCTGTCCCTTGTTTGGTGCCAGCTCCCTGTTCAATATGCAGTCATTATTATCAAGACTCTATTATCCAAGGTCTGTATAGTCACTGGGATAATCCTGCCACTAAGTGTGACCTTGAATTGGTCACTGTAAAATGGACACTTTTAACTGAATATGACGCATACTGTGATATTGGAGATGGCTAATACTGACACTTTGAATAAGATTTTTTTTTCTCTCAAAGATTGTTGTCTGAAAAAAAAAATGTGCAATATGCAGATTATTGATGTCCTACATCTTTGAAAAATGAACCATAACACATCACTCATCATTACAAATAGGTATTTCCTATCAAAGCCATGCTGCATAGTTAATTATTTGGAAACTAAGAAAACCACATGACCGATCACTTTATATAATCATTCGGGTAATCGGCTCTGATGTTGATGTCTAAATCACACTCAAACTTATAGTTTTAGATAGAATGGGCATGTAGAATGATTTAGTTTACGGTTTCTACTGTCTTACAATTTAGACAAGGTTCAACTTTGTCTTTTGTTCATGTTGAATGATTTAGTTTATGGTTTCTACTGTCTTACAATTTAGACAATGTTCAAAATTGTCTTTTGTTCATGTTGAATGATTTAGTTTACGGTTTCTACTGTCTTACAATTTAGACAAGGTTCAACTTTGTCTTTTGTTCATGTAGAATGATTTAGTTTACGGTTTCTACTGTCTTACAATTTAGACAAGGTTCAACTTTGTCTTTTGTTCATGTTGAATGATTTAGTTTATGGTTTCTACTGTCTTACAATTAAGACAATGTTCAACATTGTCTTTTGTTCATGTTGAATGATTTAGTTTATGGTTTCTGCTGTCTTACAATTTAGACAATGTTCAACTTTGTCTTTTGTTAGACTAAGATTAAATTTTTACAGAAATTATGCCCCATATCCCCCAATCCAGGTTTACATGTATTTGATGGCGACAAACTGTGGGATACAACATTTAAGTCCAAGTACAGAATGACCTAGCTATAATCCTGGAATCACAAATGTTGTAACCAATAGGTCTGGTATGGTGCAGTGTTTTTGGTGGTGTTTTTAGGTTTGATTGGCTGGTGTTAGGACAATTGTGTGGTAACTGGTCATCAGTTGGCATGTTTTCACCGTGCAGGCATCACTTCAAATAAATAACCTTCTGCAGATAGCAGTTTGTTTATAGGATACTGTATCACAGAACCGAATAAAATAAAACAAGTTATAATTAAACATGACAAGACATGCAGGTAAAAATACCTTTTGTTGTTTTTTGTATCTCACACAATTCACAATGCCACTGTATGAAATTATATAGGAACATGACTTCCCAAAATATATTATACTTTGCTCTTTATCTCTTCTTGATCTAGATCCTGTTCCCCTTCTACAGTGATAACCAATCATTTAAAACCACAAAGTAATAAATAGTGTAGAAAAACAGCCTTTTATAAATTTACAGCAAAGATTTTAACAGGTTGAATATGCATAATTTATGTTGGTCTGGAAGATTGTGTTTGTCTTGTTTTATTGTCACACTCAGCAGAAAAGGTTCTCGCTGTATATTAAAACAAAAATGTAACTACATTGCACAGATCTTGATATATTGTGTTTACCCAGATTTGGTATTTAGAGATAAAGAATCATAGTATTTTGTAATAATAAGCCAAACAGCTGCTTTGTAATTTGGTGTAGGCATGTATTCTATAATTATTAGCCAAATTACTCTATTATAATTTGGTGTAGGTATATTTTCTGTAATTATTAACAAAATTAATCTATTGTAATTTGGTGTAGCAATGTACATGGAAAGTGTAATAATTAACCAAATCACATTGCTTTTTGGTGTAATTTTATAATTTCAGCCAAGCCCAATGTTGTCATATTTCTAAGTTCTGTGTTTTATTAGCAGTGAGCCTTTTCATTAAAAAAACATCCCACTTTAAAAATCTTCTTTCCACTTTTAAACACTCTTAAGTTTTGTAAGTAACCTAATATTTAATTCTGAGCATGCTTATTCCTTCAGGCAAACATTTACATGATTAAGATTCAGTTTTTGTGATGCTCTTGATATGACAGCTCCTGTCTGATCTAGATCTACACTATTTGCCCACGCCTGGTCAGTAAGAGCTTAGCAGGCAAAGAGTTTACACTGGTGACAATTTAGTAGATATATTGGTAGGATGTCAACCCCTGTAATCAAACTAACATTGTTGAGATTTATGTTTTATGTTTGCTTAAACTTGAAGAACAGTAAAGCTGTATTGAAAGTCATAGCTGTCAAATAGGTTTGACCTGAGCTGATACCTTGTAGAGTAAAAATGTTGCTGGAGATTCTTGTGTTTTCAATTTCTGTGTTTCTCTTTCAAACCATTTCTGGCCTGTCAGCTTCAATAGGCAACCATGACACACTTGACTTTGCCTAATTTCATTTGATGGTATCATTTTTCAATTACTGAGAGTGAAAATTAGAAATAAAAAAAAATGCTTACTCATGAAATAGACTTAGTATGTTTGCTTTTCTATTCAGGCGTAAAATTGTTGGAATAGTTAGTGAATATGTCCTAGTTTTATGTGCCTACAAAAGATGGATATGAAAGTACAAGAGAGTGGGTGATGATGGTCTCTGAACGTGCTTCAGCTTAAAGTGAGAAGTCCCTGGTCAATAGTGTAGATGTAAATCATAAAACCTGTTTGATCAGTCCTGCACATTTTGCTGACAAATCTCAAGCTGGGCACTTGCTTACAGTTGAATGCATTTGTTATCAAATATTTCAGAATCAGTGTATTTACAAACATTGTCGTATAAGGGCCAGATTGGAGCAGTCATTGTTAAAGAAACCAAGTAATGGATTGCTACGTTTGGCTATGTTTTGCTATATTTTGTTGTGCTTTGCTACGGATGTTTGACGACTCCATGATTAATATGATTGTTGGTACTGACTCGTTTAATTTTGATAATAATTCTTTGTGAAATAAATGCTTTGTTCAGAAGCACATCATCATCTCCAACATCATCAAAACCATCACCATCATCCAAATCATCATTATTTTCATCATCATCTCCATCATCATCACCATCATCCAAATCATCATTATTTTCATCATCATCATCACC
Organism: Sinonovacula constricta; assembly: GCA_007844125.1. Lineage (NCBI taxonomy): Eukaryota > Metazoa > Mollusca > Bivalvia > Cardiida > Solecurtidae > Sinonovacula > Sinonovacula constricta. Next base: position 43,525,282 of record CM017566.1, read on the forward strand.
ATCATCATCATCATCATCATTAATAATCATCATTAATAATTTTATCATCATCATCATCATCATCATTATTTTAATCATCATTATCAGTAACAACAACAACATTAACAACAACAATAATGCTGCCATAATCATTTCAATACTCAGCATAATTGTCAACATCATTGTCTCCATCATAATTGACATCATTATCAAAAGCATAAGCATCAGTTAAACAGATTATTGATTGCCATACATGTAGATATATGGGAGTGTATATGGTTTCATTCCCCTCAGCCTCCTTAATCTGATGTCTATGAGTTTTCTTACCTGAATGAAGTAAATTGATTATTTTACCTGAGAAATCTTTGACACTTCAGTAACAGCTGCTGTGGAAGAAATTCCAGGATCAATATACAACATTGTGTGAGGGTATATGCCAGCAAATATGAACATTTCACCATTTATATCATGATGAAAAGTCAATCTATGTAGATATGCCACAACATTACGTTTGTTTTATTGTATTGTTTGCCATATTGTTCCTTGTGTTTAAAGATAGGTGCACCAATGGTCATAGCATTAACATCCAACTATATTGGTGGATTAAAACTGCTGACATATGTCTGGGTAGAACCACTGATGCACTGCATGTAAGCTGTAAGACATCCCTACATGGTCGTTCTTGATCTAACTGGGACACCAGATGAGTCCCCGTGAATTCAACACATACATATTTGTCATATATTTCTACAATAACTTTAAATTTCTGATGCTTACCAACTGTCACCATGGTGATGCAACAAAAAGTCCATTTGTATTTCACTAAATCATGACTAGGCAGAAGTTCAATTTTTTTATGTCATAGCAACAGTTGCTGTTGGCAACAGATGTATTGAATGTAAATGTACTTGTAGGTAGGGGTGGGGTAATTTCCTAACTGGCTAAAGTTTGTCAGGCCTGGGTAAAACTGTAGGTCCAGATCATAACTGGCTAAAGTTTATCAGGCCTGGGTAAAACTGTAGGTCCAGATCATAACTGGCTAAAGTTTATCAGGCCTGAGTAAAACTGTAGGTCCAGATCATAATTGGCTAAAGTTTATCAGGCCTGGGTAAAACTGTAGGCCCAGATCATAACCGGCTAAAGTTTATCAGTCCTGGGTAAAACTGTAGGTCCAGATCATAACTGGCTAAAGTTTATCAGACCTGGGTAAAACTGTAGGTCCAGATCATAACTGGCTAAAGTTTATCAGGCCTGGGTAAAACTGTAGGTCCAGATCATAACTGACTAAAGTTTATCAGGCCTGGGTAAAACTGTACGTCCAGATCATAACTGGCTAAAGTTTATCAGACCTGGGTAAAACTGTAGGCCCAGATCGTAACTGACTAAAGTTTATCAGTCCTGGGTAAAACTGTAGGTCCAGATCATAACTAACTAAAGTTTGTCAGGCCTGGGTAAAACTGAAGGTCCAGATCATAACTGGCTAAAGTTTATCAGTCCTGGGTAAAACTGTAGGTCCAGATCATAACTGGCTAAAGTTTGTCAGGCCTGGGTAAAACTGTAGGTCCAGATCATAACTGGCTAAAGTTTATCAGTCCTGGGTAAAACTGTAGGTCCAGATCATAACTGGCTAAAGTTTATCAGTCCTGGGTAAAACTGTAGGTCCAGATCATAACTGGCTAAAGTTTATCAGTCCTGGGTAAAACTGTAGGTCCAGATCATAACTGGCTAAAGTTTGTCAGGCCTGGGTAAAACTGTAGGCCCAGATCATAACTGGCTAAAGTTAATCAGGCCTGGGTAAAACTGTAGGTCCAGATCATTACTGACTAAAGTTTATCAGACCTGGGTAAAACTGTACGTCCAGATCATAACCGGCTAGAGTTTATCAGGCCTGGGTAAAACTGTAGGTCCAGATCATAACTGGCTAAAGTTTATCAGACCTGGGTAAAACTGTAGGTCCAGATCATAACTGGCTAAAGTTTATCAGGCCTGGGTAATACTGTAGGCCCAGATCATAACCGGCTAAAGTTTATCAGACCTGGGTAAAACTGTAGCCCCAGGTCATAACGGGCTAAAGTTTATCAGACCTGGGTAAAACTGTAGGCCCAGATCATAACTGGCTAAAGTTTATCAGTCCTGGGTAATACTGTAGGCCCAGATCATAACTGGCTAAAGTTTATCAGTCCTGGGTAAAACTGTAGGCCCAGATCATAACTGGCTAAAGTTTATCAGTCCTGGGTAAAACTGTAGGCCCAGATCATAACTGGCTAAAGTTTATCAGTCCTGGGTAAAACTGTAGGCCCAGATCATAACTGGCTAAAGTTTATCAGGCCTGGGTAATACTGTAGGCCCAGATCATAACTGGCTAAAGTTTATCAGACCTGGGTAAAACTGTAGCCCCAGGTCATAACGGGCTAAAGTTTATCAGTCCTGGGTAAAACTGTAGGCCCACATCATAACCGGCTAGAGTTTTTCAGGCCTGGGTAAAACTGTAGGCCCAGATCATCTGTGAAGCTGACCAATCAGGACTTGCATGCTTTAGATTCTATCCTTGTCTAGTACATTTTGCATAAAGGTGCTTGAAATTGTGAATAAGAACATGGCATGTTAATGTATAATCTTTTTGGGGTGGTTTTATATTAATAGTCACATTAAAGCAAATATAACTTGGTACATGATGCTGTTAACTTACATTGAAAGTAATAAAACTTGCAGCATGGTTGAGTTGTTCTGTTTGTTGCACCAATAAAATAACCAAGCTTACTGGGTAAGGAAAACAACCAAGTATCATGATAATTTTGTAGTCGCTCAGAATGTCAGCTGACAGGAAGGATTACATGAAAGTTTGCTTATTTCACAGGTGTGTGGCTTTATTGGTTTGGTTTATAGATATATCACACCAATATATTTATGGTTATATTGACAATGTTCAACAAATATTGGAGATGGAAGACCTCAGACAATTGTTGGCAGAAGACAGATCAGCTGGAAGGCATTGTTACATGAAAGTGTGAACCAGGGACTGCATGGAAGAAAGGCTAATATCAAGCATTTTTAACTAATATATGTCAATTAGTTTAATTAGCTAATTGTATGAAGTGATGTCAAATTGGTTTATTTTCTTATTGTGACCATTCTTATGTATTTTGCTCTTGGCTATTTGTTGGTTAATAGAGAATCTGTTTGTGTGACATGAACCACAAAAGCACAATTACCGATAGGTGTGCATTCAGGAAAGAGATCTTTTAAATGTGGTATCCAACTCTTTGGACCAAATATTTTTTCTTGAATAACAATTAAGTCATTGTTACCTGAAAAGGTCTGCAACATGCTGCTTTTTGATGCCCCAGATCTGTGTGAACATTGAAGCAATAATCCCCACTCATCATTGCAAACAGGTATTTCCTACCTGAGCCACGCTGCATAGATAGCTTTTTTTAAACTAACTAGAAAAACCTTGTGACAACTTACTTTTGTGATCACATTATCGTCATCCAGGTAATCCTCTCTGACGTTTATATCTATTTTTAGCAGAAATCATGAACATGTAGTCTTTCCTTGTGATTTGTAACGTCTATCAATATATATAGTATTCAAAGTCTTTGGACTCAAGTATGGGTTTATGCAAAAATTATGCCCAAATTCCCAAACTCATTTGAAAGATATTGTTACATGTATTTGATATAGGCAAACTGTTGGACACCACCTTTAAATTCATATAGTTTTGGATGACGATGCAAGTAATATATGTCTAGAAAAAAGGGTTATTTTTATCCCAGTTCCATTTTTAGGTATCTTATTACAAGTATTTTGTGTGTCCTCCCAGATATTTGGTATGTTCATTTTAACAAAGGAAGTCACTTCTACGGCTATTATTCAGTTTACAGCTCCTATATATTTATATATTTATACATTTATATTGTATAGGTTCAGTCTATATCCTTATTCTAGCTATATATTTGTTGAATCATGAAAAGCACATGTGCAGGTAAAATACTAGTTCTGTCAGCCATTGCAGGTAACAGGCAGTTGTAGGACAGGTGGGCTGGTGGCCCAAGTACGTCTGTTACCTGCATGGTGTAATGGTGGACGGTAGGAGTGGGGCAGAATTATTTAGGGCAGTTATAGTAATAACCGTCACTGAGGAATTACCTATGATCAAACAAACCTACGTCATGCCATCATAAACATAGTCCACCAATCCAAATACTGCATATAAATAGCCCTAATTAATGTTACCTTATTATGGAATTAGAAAGGTCACGATAGTTTGTTTTTATTTTGGTGTTCACTGGATATGTTGTTTTTCTATTTATTAAATGTGTCTTTTTTAATACTTAACCATATTTAACATACATTGTGATGTAGATGTGCTGGTTTTGCATAATACCAAAACAGAGAACAGTTTGAAATCTGTTAAGACTGACCGGTTGTATGACGCTGTGTTCGTGGAATTTAAACTGTTTTAAATCAGGCTAAGACGGATCGGTGGAGGATTAAGTTGGATTTTCTTCAATTTATGTTTAAAGATTGGATATTGAACTATTTACCCATGGACTTAACATAACAAGGCCATCTCACACAAGTATTTTTATCAGTCAGACTGGTTTAACTGTGGGCTTTGTTTGCACCCATCCTTTCTTTCAAAGTAAAGGTTGACAAAAAAAATTTGGGGGTAGATTTTCATCATGTTTGCTGTTTATGGCCTGAAGTACTTGTTGAGTGCATTGCATACCTGAATGAGTAAATACCTGTGAAACTTTAATTGTGGGTGGAGGTTGGGAGATTTGAGTGATATCGGATAAAAATCTTGACTAATATTTATTGGTAACTTAGTTATAAACCTACTGTCATTGGTAACATGTTTGACTTGAGACAGATAATAATTATCTGGAGAGATAATAGTTTAAAACTGCATGAAAACTGTTCAGCACAATGCGGAAGTTATGTTGAATGATTGCGATTTTTAAGTGTTCGGAATTTTATGTGTTAAAGTGGAAAAAATGACTTGTTTTGTAACTTGAGGAGGAAAGAATTATTTGTGTTGATTAATTCATTATATATAACAAATGGATGTAAGGAAATAACAGATTAGGGAAGAGGTGCTAATAAAACAGTTAAAGGTACTATAACTTGTTACAAAAGGAAGTGAGGAAACAGTGTGCTGGTAGGAGATTAAGTGTTGAAGGTGCAGTTATTTGTGACTAAAACGGTTAAAACAAGGAAACAAAGTATGAGACTGTTATTATAACTGTTTAATGGTGCCATTATCTATGATTTCAATGGTGCTATAAATTGACAGGCTGAATGTATGGCTAACCGAAGATGTAACTAACTTGCCAGTATTTGTGCCATAGGAAAGTATAAGGAACCCAAACGTGTGGGGAAGGTGTTGTTAACATTGTTTATTGGAGAAACCATTGTGATCAGTGGACGGTAGACTTGGTTGAATGCGTCACAAGACTGTGGAAGGGATGTTTCGAGGGGGCAAGGACTGGCATGGACTTCTGGAGATGTATAATCCCCATCCCTCCTGGCTCACCAAGGTACAACCAGGACCTTTGTATTGCATTGGACATGTTTTCTAAAATCAAACATTACTTCTTCTGATGGTCAGGCAATCTGGATTGTCACACACTTTTAAAAAAATTCTTTTTATCAAAGAACAGTAACTATTGTAGTTTAGATTTGATTTGCTGACAATTAAATATTAATGGTGGCATGGTTTTTTGGAACAATCTGTCTATTCATCTATCTGTCTATATGTCCATCCATCTATCTGTAGACTGTCTGTCCATTCATCTGTCTGTCCATTCATCTGTCTGTCCAGCCATCTGTTCATCCATCAGTATGTCCATCTATCTGTCTATTCATCTATCTATTTATCTGTCCATCTATCTGTCTGTCCATCCATCTGTCTTTCATCTATCTGTCTATCCATCTGTCCATCTGTCTGTCTATTCACTTGTTTGTCCACCCATCTAACCATCCATCTATCTGTCTTATTCATCTGTATGTCCATTCATCTGTAGACGAGATTGGTTCATCTATAATACTTGCCCGCTGTTGGTCATATTCTGATGAAACTTTACTGAACTGGCAAGTACCAAACCTACCCACACTTTTTGTTGGCATTTTATGATTGACTTGATTTTACATGATTGATGGCTCTATATTAACTGTAATTTTGACCAGGCAGTGTCTGTAGGTAATCGTCATCTTCACCAAAGATTCTTGACTTTAAGTGAATACATTCAAGGTAATAATTATGATGAGGATAAGGAAAACTCATGATCAGAACAATAATTATAAAGATGATCATAAACTAAGTAAAAAAACACCACCTACATGTTAAAGGATCATGGGAGGTACAGAGCATCATGTAATTGTTTACTCCCAAGTTCTAAGATTACATAGTTTATGGCCATATGATATGTATTGTGGGTGTAGGGGACATTACATGGCAACATGCATGATAAACAAACGTTGTGAGTGGTGTAAGTGGTTATATATTATTATCATTATTATTATTATTATTATCATTATTTTTATATTTTATTATTATTATTATTATTATTATTAAGAAATGATGTAAAATTGTTGAAAAGATGTTGTCATCCGTTCACACCTTCTATTCATTGTATATGGTTTTTCTGAAACCATTGTAGTGGGGGTGGGGGCATTTTCTGAAAAAAGGACTGGGGCCTTTGACTTGGGGAAAATTTTATGGCATTTTCTTAAAAAAGGTGAAACATTATGCAGGTGTACGCTTCAAACATCTTTGTACAACTTATTACAAAGCCATCTCTCTATTTTATATTTTCCTGATCTTGAACTCCTCTATTAGATTATCATAGTCCAGTTCACTTAGTTTTTGAAATTTATGGGAGGGGAATTTTTATTTTAGGGGAAAAACTAGGATTATTTTTTGAGGGAACAAGGCTTTTAAATGGTCCATTCTATACAAAGTTAAAAATCCTGCATTGTATTAGCTTTAAGCCTGTTTAGCACAGAAAGACATGCTTTGGCAAACATTATCGAGCAGAAAGTGTAGGGCGTTCTGATCCTGATCTGCACTGTCTGTGGACAAGTCTTTGATGCTAGGTCTCATTTTTTTTCACATGTATATGTGAGAAATAACATATATTTTGTAGTGCTTATTAATGAATAATGCATGATAAGGGTTAGTCATTATTGCAGAGATGGTACAGAAATTCCACCTCAGTGTTGTATGTGAACTTTAAACCCTTAACATACTATATTGTTTTAATAAACCATACTGTCCCTTAGTCATCTCCTTATATGTACAACCTACAGTACCTGACCTGGTAGTGCAATCAGTAGAGTATCCGCTACAGGTACTGGAGGCTCTGGGTTCGATCTTGGGCCGCGACATACCAAAGTCGTTACAAATGGTAGTTGTATAGCTCCCTAGCTAACGCTCAAGCAAATGTAAGGGTACTGCCACAACTTGTTGGCCTGGTGTGGGGATAATGTGACTGGATGTGGTATCATGCCAGGTGTTCACGGCATGCTATACACAATGAAGGCAGCAGTATATCAGCTTCAAGTAGACACCGTCTCCAGATAACTGAAATTGGTGGGACAAAAAAAGGATAAACAAACATCCTACAGTACCTACATATAGCTAGAGACCCAGCAGCAAGAAGTGCAGATCCTGCTCAGACAGTTCCCAGCCAGAGCTGACAGATCTGAGTTTAGGATATCTGCAGTTCCCAGCTTGAGCTGACAGATCTGAGTCTAGGATATCTGCAGTTCCCAGCCACAGCTGACAGATCTGAGTCTAGGTTATCTGCAGTTCCCAGCCACAGCTGACAGATCTGAGTCTAGGATATCTGCAGTTCCCAGCCACAGCTGATAGATCTGAGTCTAGGTTATCTGCAGTTCCCAGCCAGAGCTGACAGATCTGAGTCTAGGATATCTGCAGTTCCCAGCCACAGCTGACAGATCTGAGTCTAGGTTATCTGCAGTTTCCAGCCAGAGCTGACAGATCTGAGTCTAGGATATCTGCAGTTCCCAGCCAGAGCTGACAGATCTGAGTCTAGGATATCTGCAGTTCCCAGCCAGAGCTGACAGATCTGAGTCTAGGATATCTGCAGTTCCCAGCCACAGCTGACAGATCTGAGTCTAGGTTATCTGCAGTTCCCAGCCAGAGCTGACAGATCTGAGTCTAGGATATCTGCAGTTCCCAGCCACAGCTGACAGATCTGAGTCTAGGTTATCTGCAGTTCCCAGCCAGAGCTGACAGATCTGAGTCTAGGATATCTGCAGTTCCCAGCCAGAGCTGACTGATCTGAGTCTAGGATATCTGCAGTTCCCAGCCAGAGCTAACAGATCTGAGTCTAGGATATCTGCAGTTCCCAGCCAGACAGGTCTGAGTCTAGGATATCTGCAGTTCCCAGCCAGAGCTGACAGATCTGAGTCTAGGATATCTGCAGTTCCCAGCCAGAGCTGACAGATCTGAGTCTAGGATATCTGCAGTTCCCAGCCAGACAGATCTGAGTCTAGGATATCTGCAGCTCCCAGCCAGAGCTAACAGATCTGAGTCTAGGATATCTGCAGTTCCCAGCCAGAGCTGACAGATCTGAGTCTAGGATATCTGCAGTTCCCAGCAAGACAGATCTGAGTCTAGGATATCTGCAGTTCCCAGCCAGAGCTAACAGATCTGAGTTTAGGATATCTGCAGTTCCCAGCCAGACAGATCTGAGTCTAGGATATCTGCAGTTCCCAGCCAGAGCTAACAGATCTGAGTCTAGGATATCTGCAGTTCCCAGCCAGAGCTAACAGATCTGAGTCTAGGATATCTGCAGCTCCCAGCCAGAGCTAACAGATTTGAGTCTAGGATATCTGCAGTTCCCAGCCAGAGCTGACAGATCTGAGTCTAGGATATCTGCAGTTCCCAGCCAGAGCTAACAGATCTGAGTCTAGGATATCTGCAGCTCCCAGCCAGAGCTAACAGATCTGAGTTTAGGATATCTGCCTATGATGAATTCATGATTAGCAGACTAGAAATTTATTTAACCTTGATCACAGGGGGAATAATTATAAGTACCATACAGACCAAGCAATAAATCATTAATCCTATTGATGTCATGGAGTGTTCCTATGGTTGAAAGGAGATTGAAAAAAATATTTTTATTCTTAATGAGTTAAGAAAATCAACTTTTGTGAGTTCACTTTGGTTTAATTTGGAGTTTTAATCATATTTTACATATTTATTTGTGTTAAATGTTTTGTGACATTTTATATCCCTTCAGTCATTTTAGTAAGATTGTCTTTATAAAATTGTTTTTATTAAAGAATTCGCTCTTGATACAATTATATACCTGCATTTAGTCATCATAAAGCTTACCCATGAATCGATTTTTGTGTAAAAGCCAACATGGGTTGATGCTGCAATTAACAGATGACCCATATCCACCTGCCAAATTGGTCTCAGGACAAATAATGTACCTCATTTGCATACTGTCCTATAATGTCACTGGTCATTATTAATGTCACCATGACTTGTTGTTTCTGGATTGTTACTCAGGCCACAACTATTTCCCATCCATTAGTATTCATGCCTTCCCAGTCAGCAGAACTTACCCAAACATAGTTTTGCAAACTGAGTTTGTCAAGTACAAACCTTTTGTCAACTTTAAGAAACCAGTCGGTTATGTAAATATGTAATTATATCAAGACACTTTTTTGTTGATTTATTGTTTTACTTGAACCAACAACGGTTCACTGGTCACTAGGTGTTAATCCTTTTGTTCATTCTTATGCTATTTTATGCCACTTCAAAGCATACAAAATTATCACCGATATCTTCCTTAGAATCTGCACATTTTTTTAAAAACTGGTTTAGCCAAGTCTCTTTAATACTTTGTTACGGGTACACTGCAATCTGTTTTTAAAATCGACAAAATTAGGTGAATTTTTAAAATTATAAACATGTTTATAATGGTAAAATAAGAAATACAATAAGAAAATAGTTTATAAGGCTTGTTATGCTTGGATGGTTTCTCAAGGGTCATTTTAGCCACTCTATGTACTGGTATCACATATAATGGATTGTATCTTTGTACAAATTAAGCCAACAAGGTTGTAAAACTATTATGCTAGAAACGTTTGATCTCTCCAGAACTTTAGTACAAACCACAGGTGTGCACTTGAGATTTAGTTAACTTTTTAGTTTAAACCTATTTATTTATAGTTGATTGGGTACAAGATCTTTCAACTTATAGTAATCTCTCTCTGCAGCCCACTTCCTAGGTAGAACCAGTACCAAGGTTCTCAGTACCTAAAGCAGTGTGTAGTAAAATAGGTATTTTAACCACTAGTCTATGAACACAAACAACCAGTGCTTTTAAGTTTGTTTGTAGTAAATTTGGTACAATATGGGGCCAATCACTATAGTTGTTATTTTCTGTGCCATGTGCGTATTGATTTGAACTGTCAGTTTTGAGCCAGTCGCTATCCCATAAATCCTGAGTGTAAGGTGGGAAGCCATTACTACCAATTTTAAAAGTCTTTGGTGTGACCTGACCCAGGAATTGAACCCGGGCCTACAGCTCTACAAGCCGACGCTTTATCCAACTGAGCTATGCAGGTGGCACTGTTATTGTTTTTTAAGATAATTTGACTTTAAATTCCTTTCTCAACTAAATGCATTCTTGGAGTTTGTTGACACATGTCAAATACTTGCTGTTTGTAGCTGGAATCCATGTAGTTGTTAAAAAAAGGTATAGATCTGTTAAAAAGATCCAAATCTGTTAAATGGCAGTCAGATTGTGCAGGGTTCAAACATGGCAGGCAGATTGTGCAGGGTTCAAACACTATGTGGGACAATGTGTCCCCTGTTTTGGGTTCCCTTTGTCTATTGTTTCTGATCCATGTCATTCCCAGTGACTGACACATTCTACATTCAGCATTGTGTCATACCTCTGTGTTCTCTTCTCTGTTTCCCTTTGTCACTTTGTGGTCTTTAATTAAGTCATTTGCAACGTTTGATTGTAGCTGTAGAAATGTCAATAATCAGATCAGAATATTTAATTGTGTAAACAAAAAACATTTGTTTAGACTCGTTTCTCATTAATTGGTTTAGGTGATATCATTATTGATTTGATTCAACATGTTGCTATGAGTGGGTTGTTAATTTATTTATATTGAGACATGGTTCTTGCTATGTTTTTGTTACTTGTTAATGGCATACAAGTTTATTGTTTGAATGCTATTTAAGACTGTTGATGTTGTACCTGCAAGTTTTGAAAGGTTGGCTCTACAAAGGTATTGAGACCAGGTGTTTGAACATGGTACAAGATGTGGATCACTTATCATGTTCTATTTTGAAGATCTAAAAGATTGAAAATAGTCCTCCATACAATCATTCTTTACCTCCCACGTCTCATTTTGTAAGTGTCTTACTTTTCATAGGTATTTCTTATTCCACAATTCTTCCTCATTATATATATTTTTTTAAAACAGCAATTACTTTACTGTTACATTCGATAAACCAACTATGTTAAAACTGTATAGAATGCCTGTTTTGGTTCCCCAACAGCTTTTACCAACCTTATTATAGGTATGAAGTCAAACTGGTCCAATCGTATTCATAACTCTTAAACAACTTTATTTTTCCCAATAACCTCACCGGCTGCAATAGCTCAAGTGGTAGAGCGTCGGCTTGCGGATCTGGAGGTCGTGGGTTTAAACCCAGGCCAGGTCAAACCAAAGACTCTAAAGTCTGTAGTAGTGGCTTCCCTCCTAACGCTCAGGGCTTAGGGGACAGCATTACGCCTGACTCGTCAGTGTCAGTGTAATGGACCGGCCGGGTTCAGTTTCTGGGCACCTGATAATTGCCCCTGTGCTATAATGATAGAAATGTTGCTGCACAGTATCAGCTAAAATGCCGGCTAATCCCAATTCCATCCCAGTAACATCACCACCTTATAATTACTCTCTACAATCGTTTACTTGCAGGACAAGGAGAAGCAAGAACAGTTGAGTGAGTTGTTGAACACTTACAGCTCCAATGGCCTTCCACCTCCACCATCACTGGTTCAACTCGGGCAGACAAGTCCAGAGGATGACTCTTTATTTTTTATTGAAGAGGATTGGCGGGCAATCGTTGGAAACTCACAGGTATAAACAACTATTAATACAACAGTAATTTGCAACATTATAGAGCCATTTTCTGTTGTGTTTATATAAAATCATAATACAAAATACATGAAGTAAACACACAAAAAGAAAGACAACAGAATTTTATTTTATGGCCTCAGGATGTTATTCTAGTACTAGTTTTCTTAGTTGATAGGGACTTTTTTCAGGCTCCTTTCCTGAATGAACATTTCTAAAAAAATGTTTATTTTTAAGTTTTGTTGTGCATGTATTCTGGGTATATGGTCTCCTTCATGAAATTTTGGTTGCTATTCATCTAAGTAAAAAAGTTGATCATCCTTTCCCAGTATTTTAAGTTCTATATGCTGATTGCTTGTGTCAACTTAACAAATACCTACAGTAAACAAAACGGACTCAGATTGTTTTGTAAGGACGAGGCCTCTAGTCAATCCTGTAAATCACCATGATTGTCAAGCTTCTGGTGATCTTGACTGACATATAATATCACCATTAGTGACAGTCACATGATCTTAGTGCTTAAGTTGGTTTGCTTTATTGCCATTCATTAGCAATGCATCATTTTTTTTACCAAATTGTTGCTGTTTGACCAAATTTGTATTTCTCAAATGTGGGGGTGCCCATGGCGTACTCACTGACGTAGTGGTACAGTCACTGACTTGTAACTGTGTGGGCACAAGTCCCATTTGGAGTGAAGGATTTAAGGTGGTATCCGAAAGTTTGTGTATATCTATCATATGTAACAAATTTGACTTCTGTTTGGGGTGTTTGTACACAATTTCTGGAAAAAAAATCATTTTTTAGTGTAAGCTTTGACGAAATTCAACAGTATCTCAATTTTAGGGCAGTAAAACTCGTTAATAAACAGTTAAATGTTCATTCTTTTCAAATCTGTAAATAAGAATGATTAGGATTCCTGCTAAAAATAGACATCCATGTCACAGCGGATAATGTAGATGAGCTCAAACATAAGTGGTGTCGTGGTTTTCTTAGTTTAAAAAACTGTGCAGCATGGCTCTCATAGGAAATACATGTTTGAAATGACGATTGTGGCGTCATGGTTCACTTTTCAGACAGGTGTAGAGCATCAATAAACAGCATTTGGTGAGATCTGTTTGGTTTGTTATGATGTTTAATATTTTTGGTCCAAACTGTCGGATATCACCTTTAATGTGGTCAGGTCATCAGCTGATCTGCGATGCTGATTGATCAGGTGTAGACAACTAGCACAGAACTAGATCAGCCATTTCATTGATACCAAAGAGTGCTGTCTGATCAGTGTTTGCATTACTTGCTGCCAAATCTCTAAGTGATTTTGTCTGATAAACTGTGCAAGTAGAATTTTGCAAACATTTCTTAACCCTTTCCTGCATGTATACGCCATTTTGCGCCTTTACGAATCATTCACAATCATTAACAGAATCTGCATGTCTAAGGGTTTATGTGTAGACTGGTTCAACCTTAAATCTATTATTACTAGCTGAACATACATACATTTATTAAAATCCTTTTATCTCTTTTAAAGAAAAAACAAAAAAGTCAGGTGAATATTCAAAATTATAGATGAACTTTGAATGAAAGGGTAAAGTTAGTATGGGTTAACTCTTGTAAGGGAAGGACTGGAGTACTACCTGGCAAATTTTGGATGTGTTCATATACAGTTAATAGTCTCTTGACCTTTGGACACTGGATTTACCAAGTTTTATACACAATTATTCAATTAAACTAATTAAACAAAGTAGTATTAATAGTACTAGACATCAAGTTGAGGGATATTGGAACATTAAAAAGTAAAAATGTTTGACCTTTTAATACTGTTCATTTAAAACACTGTTAGAATAACTGCTAACATAGTTTTACTTACAACAGCAATGAACAACTGAAAATAAATAGTTTTCATTACAAGTGAATGCCTTATACAAATTGGCATGTTTATTTTTAGTCCAAAATCTTCTTCTTTTAATATTTTGCCAAAGGTGCGCCCATGGCATAGTGGTAGAGTCACCGATTTGTAACTCCTCTGACTGCTTAGCCTCTCACCACGTGCGTTCGAGTCCTGTTCTGGGTGAAGGACCTAATGTGAGAAGGTCTTCCAGTTGAGTTGCAGTGCACCAGTGGTTCTACTCAGACATTTGTCTGGGGTCTTCCTCCACCGAAAAACTGGATGTTGCTATAATGATCTTAAGTGGTCACAGCAATGAATATCAAAATCCAAACAAAACAATTGACTTCATATTGCTCTAATGGCAAACAATACCAAGTGAACCCTTATATTAAAACAAACAAAACCAGCAGTGAATTTACATTTTTAAAATGTTATCCTTGATGTACTTGATTTCATTAGCTAAAAGCTGTTGAAATAATCTCGCCAGTATTCATCCATGTCGCATTAAGCTTGCATCTTGCTTAATCTTCTATAATGTATTGTCCTGAATACTGAATACCAATGCCAGTCATTTTGTGTTCACCCAGTTGAACTTTGTATTCATCGGTCATCATTAGCGAACACTATCAGCAGACACCCTTGATTGACAGGGTGACTTGACCTCTTTGGGACAAGGATCTTCCAGAGGTCTTCCGTCTGATCTTTGGAATGCTGAACATTTTCAGGGGTCTTCTTTCTCCAATAATAGCTGCACATTGGTATAATATATATTATTAATTAAAAACAGTCTATTCATATATATATATATACATATATTTATATGTAAATAGGCTTTTTTGCTTAATATTAATATTATTAGCATTTTTAGCTTGAATGTAAGTGCAGAACAGCAGATTGTGTTTGTATTCATTAGTTAATTGCCACTGAAAAATGTCCCCTTCATTATTAATGAGACATAAGCTTCAGCCAAACATTGTCATCCCTTGGGCCATCACCATGTAATCCATTAAGGTCAACAGTTGGTACCCCATGGCAATGTCTGTGTAAGGTGTTAAGTCTGACCCCCTTAGGCCAGGTACCAGTGGCCAGTGACATCACAGCTACATCTTCTGTCTGACCAATGAGAAACAATATGACAAAAGACTCTATGTCCATTATTTATTGTTGGTAGATAGTGTATTCAGGTTGAAAGTTTGACTTTCAGATGAGGCCTTTCCATAAAAGCAGTAATACTGTATCTGATAAAGTTATCATGTGTAGATAGTGTGTTATGGAACTAGGTCTGATTTTTGTCTGTTGCTCATGATGCCCTTCACACCCAATGGTTTTGTTTGCATTAGAGGTCCCATTGTACCACATTAGTAGGTATTATTATTAACCATTGTTGGTCATAGGTGACTTGACACAAGGTTTGGAGGCTGAAGGACTGGGGAGACTAGTTTGACAGTTTATTAATTATGACAGCTGATGTTAAACAAAACAAAAGATGATGTGTATTAAGACAGTACAGTGTAGTTCAGACACAAATATTTTGACAGTGTCAACATACTATGGAACAACAAAAGATAATTTTTGGTTTGACTTGTAACATGGTAACACAGGTCAAGGTCCATGACAATGTCTGATAATGCCCATTTATACATGTGGATATAATGTAACTGCTATGTACATGTATGTAACTGCCAGTGTCTTCTTCCATCACCATAGTTTTGATATAATATCTGAGGTGTATTAATTTTGTCAACCTTTTAAAGTCAATGGTTTTTATTATATCAGTTCCCCTGAAAAAAGGGCAAACATTTAAAGTCAACATTGTACACATGGTAATATTTTGCTATTAAATGGTAATAATTTGTTATTCAGCTGGTTTTGGGCCAAGAATGCTAGAATCCATAATTCAATCAAAATTAGAAAAATTAAAATATGTCTCAGCATTTCTGCATTTAGAAATCTTATTCTGAAATCAAGCATCAGCATGTTTGTTAGTGTATGTTATGTGGCATTTTTTAATTAGCTGTGGCCTTATGGAATCATGGTGATTGTGACAGAATCATTATTATTATTTTGCTAATTGTTGCCATAATTTCACAGTTCCAAAAACAATCATATTCAGTCTTGGCCTATGTTTCTGATTTCTATTGGTCCAATGACTGATTTCAGCACAGTCTTCATCATCATCAGTCATTGACAACAGGAAATGCTTGTTACTTGCCCTAGAAACTTCTAGAGAGAGAATGCTCCTTGACCATGCTATATTGGCCTGAATTATTGATGTATTTTTCTTCTGTATATGAAACTCTTGGTGCCTTTTATAGATTAAAAATTATGCAAGACAATGTTGTGAAACATTACTGATCCCAGTTTGAATAATTTTTTTAAAAGCTTTGATCAAGCTCAAAATATTAAAATTGGATAAAGTATTATACATTCATGACATGTTATTACAATAAAAGTAGCTCTAAATTTGCTCCAAGTTAACAGTGAGTATGGGCATACAACAAACCAGTTGTTGAAGATTTGAAGTCAATTATGTCCACGAAACCAGTCACATTAACTCAAGTATTACAGGTTTATGGTAACTTTAAGTTAACCAATCACATTGACTCAAGAATGCTAGATCTAAGATAGATATAAGTTAACCAATCACATTGACTCAAGTATTCTAGGTCTATGATAGATATAAGTTAACCAATCACATTGACTCAAGTATTCTAGGTCTATGATAGATATAAGTTAACCAATCACATTGACTCAAGTATTGTAGGTCTATGATAGATATAAGTTAACCAATCACATTGACTCCAGTATTCTAGGTCAATGATAGATACAAGATAACCAATCCCACTGACTCGTGGTTCATTGTAAGGAATATTTTTTAACTTTATCTATTCCAGAACCTGACAAAGCGTCAACAGGACCAGCAGGAGGCCATCTGGGAGTTGCTGCAGACAGAACTCTTCTACATCCGATCTCTACGCGTCATCTCAGATGTAAGACTAAATTTACTGTATAACTTTATATTACATTCTTTCTAACCACATCTTTCAGATGTTAGACATAAATCTTTATATATATCTACATTCTCATGCTCTCTTTCTTCAAGGTGGTATCAGACAGTTTGCCTACATCTTATAATATGTAACAATATCTGTAAACAAGGACGATAGGTATTCCTGCTAAAAATAGACCTAGATGTCACAACGGATGACGTGGACGAACTAAAATATTTTTGATCACATGGTTTTCTTGGTTTAACAATAGCTAACTGTGCATCATGGCTCAGACAGGAAATACCTATTTGTAATGACGATTGTGGCGTTATGGTTCACTTTAACAACAGGTGTTGGACATCAATAAACAGCATTTTGCAAGATCTGTTCATATAACAATAATTTACTAAGATGTATAATGAAAATATTTTCGTCCAAACTTTCAGATACCGCCTTTTATATACAATAACTAAAATGTCAATATATTTTACCTCTTAGCCTGCTATTCTCGTATTTTTAAGACTTAGGCAAATAATGTAGATCCAGATCAGCCAACTCCAGGTTGGCTCAGTCTCTGTTTATAAGCATATCAACCCTGACATGTAACACATATATTATTAAAGTAAAAATTCCATGATATTTTAGCGTGGGTTTTTAACAAAATGTAACAAGCTACAAGTTAATTTTGACTGTCTAATTTTTGTTTTTATAAAGTAAGAAAGTTGGTTGTCATAGTAGTAAGACAGTAGTGTGGCATATTGTATCACTGTCATGTCATCATGGATAGAGTTTGCCTAATTATAAATTCAGATCGTCTATCATGAGACATTACATGTCTTATTAATTTGAAACAGTGTTCTTACTTAATGGTTTTGTACCTAAAATTGTTGATACTTTGTTGTGTTTCTTCATGCCTAATATCCTGGTTATTTATTTTCTGTGTACTTTTTTCCAGTTGTTTCTTTGTGTGCTGCTCAACCTGCAAAATGAATTGATATTAAATGAGGTAAGACAATTTTTATGTCATGATGAATTTGATTTGTACCAGTATATGTATAATATATTTACAAGCTTTATGTTAGTTAGGCATACAGATGTCAGGGGGTGCCCATGGCCAAACGGTTAGAGTCTCTGACTTGAAACTGCTCAGCCCCTCACCGTTTGGGTTCGACTCCCAGCCGGGGCGAGAACTTTCATGTGGGGAGATTTACTAGCTAACCTGTCATGCACCAGTGGTTCTACCCAGACATAAGTCTGGGGTCTTCCTCCACCAATAATTAGCTGAACATCGCAAATATGACCATAATTGTGTCCGTGCGATGCAACAAAACAAAAACATACATTTGTCAGTTATGTGTAATGAGACTAAAATATAACCTTAGCTAGTCTACTATTCTACATGAATTATATATGGGTTTATGTGGGTTTTCTTTAAACAAAGAGATGAGTCATGAGAGTTTATATATACATGTAGACTGGGAGATAATAAAATACATAATGTCTGTAAGAAAAAATATGCTTTTACAGAAAGCATTTAGAACAGTTGTCTTGTCAGGAGGCTCCTGTATCTGAGTGGGTAAAGTCACTATTGGTTTGAGGTCTAGTCTGAAGAAGAAATTTGTATGGAGCAGGTTGGTTCAACCCAGACATATAGAGTCTTCCTCTGATAGCATGTTGCTATAAAGACTAAAGTTGTGACGCTAGGATGTATTTAAAAAAAATCTTAATACTATGTATTAATATTCTTTTCTTCAGATTGAGACAGAGAAATTGTTCAACAATATCGGTGAGATAGCAACAGCAAACAATGACTTCTGGCGTACCCATCTTGTTCGGGTTCTGCAGGAGTCGCGTGCCTCTGCCGAACCTCTCAACCCTTCTCTCATGAAGGATGGCTTCAAAAAGGTACCTGTCCACCACTTCTTGTCTTTACTTCAGTTCTTCTGCAGGGACACCCATGGCGTTGTGGTTGTTGGCGATTTTTAACTCCCCTGACTGCTTAGCCTCTCAGTGCATGGGTTCGAATCTCAGTCAGGGCGAGGACTTTCAGCTGACTTGAGGTGTGCCAGTTGTTAATGTGGGAAGTTCTTCCAGCTGACTTGAGATGTGCCAGTGGTTTATGTGGGAAGGTCTTCCAGCTGACTTGAGGTGTGCCAGTTGTTAATGTGGGAAGTTCTTCCAGTTGACTTGAGGTGTGCCGGTGGTTAATGTGGGATGGTCTTCCAGTTGACTTGAGGTGTGCCGGTGGTTAATGTGGGAAGGTCTTCCAGCTGACTTGAGGTGTGCCGGTGGTTAATGTGGGAGGGTCCTCCAGTTGACTGGAGGTGTGCCAGTAGTTAATGTGGGAAGGTCTTCCAGCTGACTTGAGGTGTGCCAGTGGTTAAAGTGGGAAGGTCTTCCAGCTGACTTGAGGTGTGCCGGTGGTTAATGTGGGAAGGTCTTCCAGCTGACTTGAGGTGTGCCGGTGGTTAATGTGGGAAGGTCTTCCAGCTGACTTGAGGTGTGCCGGTGGTTAATGTGGGATGGTCTTCCAGCTGACTTGAGGTGTGCCGGTGGTTAATGTGGGAAGGTCTTCCAGCTGACTTGAGATGTGCCAGTGGTTCTACCCAGACATTTGTTTGGGGTTGTCTGCCTCCAAATAGCTGAACGTCACTATAATGATCATAATTGGTTGCTGTGATGTATTTCAAATAACAAAAAGCAAAAAAAAACAAGTTCTTCTGCTGCATACATGAAAGGACAGGGATGCTGTTGACCAGTTAACAACTCTAAATTTAATATAGCACTGTCTCTCTTTTCTGCTCCTATCTTGTCTGTCCTTAGAACCACACTGGAGTGATTTCAAGACCCAAAATAATGTCGGTTTGCAAAAATAACTAAGTATTTAAGCATGCATGGTTGAATGCTAAAAAACATTGTGTTTGGACCAGATACAGAGAGGTCCTCAAGCTCACTTTTGCTGCTGCTATCTTTTTTTCCCCAACAACTATTGCAGCACCGTAATGAAAGACAGTCTGTGTGATGTATTTTTAAAAACAAAACCCTTAAGTAGTATTTCTTCATTGATTTCTCAGTATCATAGATACATTTAATTATGAATTGATAAACATCCTCTACATTTCCAGTACAACGAGGTGTTTCAACCTTACATCCAGTATTGCTGCAGACAGAAATCCTGTACAGACTACATGAAATGTCAGTACACAGACAACGAGCTCTTCAAAACCTTTGTTGTGGTGAGTTGATTTGTTTTATCTAAAAAAAAAGTCTTGATAATCTGCCTCTTTGAATAGATAAAACTATCCTTTTATCGTTAGGACCAACTAGGGTGAGCTCATCATAGTTGTCTGTAGAAGGTTAGTGTTTATGATTGTGTCCTGATTTACTTGTCCAGATGTTAGTTTAACCGTAGATTTTTGTAACCGTAGTATTTGTAAATTACTTGGCACATGCATGTGTTCTGTATTGGGAGGATGGTGGGGCTGGCGCCCATGGCGTTGTGGTAGTGTCACCGACTTGAAACTCCTCCGACTGCTTAGCCTCTCACCTTGTGGCTTCAAGTCCCATTCGAGGCAAAAGACTAATGTGGGAAGGTCTTCCAGCTTACCTGTGATGTGCTGGTGGTTCTGGTCTTCCTCCACCAAAACAGCTTGGAGGTCGCTATAATGATCATAATTGGTTGCTGTGATGTATCTCAACTGTGTGTTGTGTGCCAAGACCAATAGTTTGTATTCAGTAAGAAGTAAAATACATGTATCTTTGTCTTTATTGGTTCCTATCTAGGCTAATCATCAGTTAACTTGTTTTCTGTCTTGTCAGTTATAACTTGTTACTTATATTAGAATGTAGGTTTCAGTATCTTTCTACTATGTATGTATTTTATATGACATGTGTTCATGTTTGTATAAAGTTTATGTATTTATTCATTACCATTAGAATAGTACTAAGAGAGCCTGCCTTGATGTTCTATGATTGTAAACTATTCTCTTATATATTTCAGTGGGCGGAGACTCAGAAACAGTGCAATAGGTTAAAAGTTGACAGACCTGCTGGTAAAGCCGATGCAGCGACTGCACAAAATACTCCCTGCTTCTACAGGCAATACTCGGCAAGACTGATGATGAATACCAGCGCAGAGATCTCCTTGAAATGGTAAGATGCTTGCATTATAGGATTGTTAACTCTCATTTTCATGGTCAGAGTTTGAATCATCAAACACCCTTGGACAAAAACCGGACCTGATAGCGCAATTGGTAGAGCATTGGCTTCGGTTATGGGAGGCCCCCGGATTCAATCCCAGGCTGCGACATTACTAAAGTCATTAAAAATGGTAGTGGTATAGCTCCTTTGCTAACCCTCAAGCAGATATAAGGGTAGTTCCACCACTGGTTGGCCCAGTCTCAGGATAATATGACTGGGTGTGGTATCAGGTGTCCACGGCATGCTATACACAGTGAAGGCAGCACTTATATCTGCTTCAAGTGGACACCGTCTCCAGATAACTGAAATACTGTTGGTGGGATGATAAACCCAACAAACAAACAAACCCTTGACAATACATTCTATAACACATGGCTCCAGGTAGTAAGTCTTATGGTACTGATTCTACCCAGGAACGTGGGCAGTTGAGAGGGATTATTAGTAGTTGAGAGATTTACAATTGACTATAAACTATAAGGTTTAAACTTAACTAACATCAGTAACTGCATTGAATGTATCATCCTAGTCTTCAGCTAACTGTTTTGGTCTGTCATACTGCTGCTGTGGCAACAGTGAAGCTTAACCTGTATTTGTGGTCACCTGTCCTAGGTGGCCTATTATAGCATGCAATATTGAACTGGCACTCATTCATTTTCAACAAGTGTTATCACAAAATCCTTACGGATTGTTCAGTATTATATCAACATACATGTAGATATCAGAGTTCTAAACCTCTTTATAAAACTTTAACTGAGTACAGAAACCAGCGAACATGCATGTGTGGCATTTTAATTTTGACAATATCTCTGGATGTATTATTACAAAACATTTGTCTGACTTTACTGTAATGCTAATTTCATTCAGCTTGCTATAAAATATGCATTTGGTTATTTATAACTTAAGAGGGACCAGAAAAAAGAACTGCCATTCTTTCCTGTTAAGATTGCATAGTACACTGTACTCAGTGCATGCTCTTAGCTATTTTGAGTTTATTATTATTGATTCTGAATATGACAGTGTTTTATGTTTGACTTTCTTGTATCAAGAATTGTATGAGTGCTTACAACTTTGCACATAAAGGGAAGTAACTCTAATGAATTATTATTAACCAGTCATCATTTATATCCTTCTTTTCACTTCTTATGCATCCTAATGAACCACAGAGGTTTATTTGTTGAGCTGTTTTCCTTAACAGATATTACAGCACAACTAATTTATTCTTTGACAGCTGTGGTAATGATATACTTATCATCACATTATATACACCTCTAGATTGCCAGAGTGGACCAGTTTGTACATCATGTAAATGCCACGCTGAGAAAACAACATGAAGAGGAGAAACTGCAGGCCATTGTGGACAAGATTGAACCTTATGATGCATGTTGAAGCACCCAATGATGAATGTCTTAAGGTAACTGGAAGATATTTTCATATTGGAGTCATGTTAATAAATCATTGGATAATGTCATTATTTTTAATAATGATAAGGTTTATATCAGTATGATATTTATCACTTCTTGAATCAGTTTGTAAACATTGAAAAATATTTGCTCCTATTTGACGAAGGGAAATAACTTGCTAAGCCCCTGTTCTTTGAAATATTAAACTTTTTGTGGTTACCTCCCTTGGCTCATTATTTATCTTCTGTGTTTTTTGTGAAGCAAGATATATTCTTCATGACAATTACAGGCACAGACACATTACAGATTAAACCAATAACAGTAAATTCCTCATTGTGTCATGTTATCACCCAGTATTATGCCTTCATCTTTCATCAAAATTCAGACTAACTTGCCCAATGTAGACAAAAAATTGAAAATCAGCAGATAAATATTTTCTCGAGACAGCCAAGATAGCCTTATCTTCCTGCCTGTCTACATCCAATTACTGTTTAAATTGGCTTTTGTCAGTCCAACCATTTATCCATGATAGTGCTCGGAAAAATCGAAAAGATAAGCAAGTGTATGGTTTGCTTGCTGAGAGTTCCAAAAGAAAGACACGGTCAAGGTTTTCTCAAGAATTCAGTATTGCTTCAAGTTTACCAGAACTCTTCTTTATGCCATTTTAAGAAATAACTGAAGATCTTATTGAATGTCGTTTGAAAAATCATTTTATTTGTGTTGCATAAAAAATTAAACGATGTTCATTCTTCAAGAAATCATAATCCAATTTTTTCTACTCTTGTTATTACACTTTTTGACATTTTTTTAAATAAATAGATTTTTAAGGTTGTAACCCCCTTCCTGTTTCAACTATTTTACCATGCAGCTGTTAAACTTTTATTCTCCAGATAATCCAGCCTTACAACCTCAACTTCAACCTCACTGCGCCGATGCCAGGGTGTGGGGTGACCCAGACCAGATCACTCATCATGCAGTCACCACTTAAGCTGAAGGAGTACCAGAACAGGGTAAGTGGAGGAGAACAGTGATCAAAGTTTAAATCTATTCATTTATAGTCGACTGGGAAACAAGTTCTTTTAACTTATATCAATCCCTCTCGACTGTCCACTTCCTGGGTAGAACGAGTACTCAGGTACTGAGTACCTTGAGCTATGTGCAGTAAATAGTCTTGTTCAAGGACTAACATCATGTGGTTAGTTTCAGGGTTCGAACCCGGGACCCTCCGATCAAGAGTCCATTGTCTTAACCACTAGGCCATGGATGGCCACAGTAATATAAGTGTTGAAAAGATGTTGCTAGGATTTATCCCTAAAAACACAGTTAAAACAAATAATTTACCCAAATAAGTTTAAAGCTTATCTGCCCTCAATAAAGTGGCTCTGCTTTTGATAGTCAGCAGTTATTCTAAGCTTGGAGGGAATATCTGAGACTGTTTGAGAGAAATGAGTTTAACAATGAAGGTTAACTAACATTGAAGAGAGGGTCCTGACAGTTGCCTTTATGTTCATTTTTTTTGAAAAGTGGAAGTAATAATTAATAAAAAGAATAGCAGTTGATGTATTTAAGACCTTGCACATAACTTTTGTTTATAATGTTGTTGTAATTTCATACAAACAACAAGACTTGTGAGAAATTAAATAATAATCACAATTTTCACCTTATAAAATCATTATATGTTGGTTATCACACTTTTCTAAAAGTAAATACACAATAGTATCCTTTAAACTCTGAAAGTTACCACAATTAAAAAGATTCAGGAAATCGAAAAATGCAAACTCTGACAGTTACCATCTAAAAATCAGCGTTTCACATTCCAACATTATATGTTGAATCTTGATGTTATGTCTCCTTTTATATACGCAATATCGGGCTCACATTGTCTGTCCATCCATCAGTTCTTCCATCAATCTTTCCATCCATCAGTCTGTCCATCCATAATCGATCAAAATATGTTCTAGCTCTAAATTGACAACAGCATCAGTGTGTGTGCTTTTTAATACACATATTTATGTTCTCATAGATTTCCATTATCTGCATATTTCCCTATATTGTTATACACATATTTATCTTCTCATAGATTTCCATTATCTGCATATTTCCCTATATTGTTATACACATATTTATCTTCTCATAGATTCCTATTATCTGCATATTTCCCTATATTGTTATACACATCCTGTTACAGATGGACGTGGAGTGCCTCCTGTTCACAGACCTGTTATTGGTGTGTAAGGCCAGTAAGAGGATGGACAAGTACAAGATTGTCAAACCACCCATGAGAGTCGACAGAATTATAGTCCATGAACTTAAAGATAAAGGTAAGCTAGCTGCTGATTTGATAAAACATTTAAACAGCTTCATAAAAAACTTTTGATTACGTTATGAAATTTTCATAAATATAACTGCTCAATACTACACCTGTATAGAAAAATACCGTAAAAGTAGGATAAAAGATAGAATTTTTTCTTGTTTTTGCAGATAAAGTTTTCTCCAGTATTTGCAAACTTTTATTCTTAGCTTGTTAAGCATGAATTGATCAGGCTTTGGCAAATAGTTTACTTCCCAGATAGCTTGCCCCAACTGCAAGCTGTTTGATCTTGGTCTTCACATGTCTTTCTTTCTGAATGAACTTTAAATAAATAAGTATTTCCCAATTTTTTGACAAAGTGGGTTAGAATGAAATACACTTTGTTTCAACAACTGATGCCTTGATATTTTTCCCCACAGGTTGTTTTCTCCTGATATATGTGAATGAGTATCACATCCCAGTGTCTTCATTCACATTCCATGCTGACCAGAATGCAATACAAATCTGGGTCACTCACATCAAGAAAGCTCAGGTATGACAATAATATAGACAGTTTGAACAGGGGACATCCATGGTGTTATGGTCACTGACTTGTAACTTGTTATACTCAGTACATGGGTAAAGTCCTGCTCGGGGCGAGAACTTTCATATGGGGAGCTTATTTCCAGCTAACCTGCAGCGCTCCAGTGGGTCTGCCCAGGCATACGTCTGGAGTCTCCCTTCACCCTTAATAAGCTGAAAGTCACCAATTTGACAATAATTGTGTTGTTATGACACAATGAAAAACCAAACCAAACAGTTTCAACAAAGTTCACTTTCACTGTCTTATATGACATAACCATACAGTGTCACAATCATACAGCAAGAGACCAACCTGCTGTAACATGTACAAGTCTGAATGAACATATGTTCTGTTCTGTTCATTAACATGTGTGCAAAGCTGCCCCCCAGTCAGTTTGCAACAATTGTGGATAGTATTTTGATTTCAATTGAGACTTACAGTGCGTGCTCTCAGCAAATTGTATGTCCACTATAAGATGTCACCAAAAACTTCTTCCGCTTGCTATTTAAGTTCTCTATCTTTGTGTGTTAAGGTCATATGTAATTAATATTTGTTTTTGTTTTCACTTTTGTGTCCGCTTTGCCAAAAAAATCATTATAGTGTTCTTTTTTATCTTTAATTGCTTCTATGATAAATGTTTTATTGATAACACTAAAGTATTATGTCATCTTTCGCCAAGAGGCATAAGAAATAACTTCACCTCTAATGCCTACCCTTAGGGTACCTACCATATCTAATTCTTATTCTTGTTTTCAGGAACTGTACAGTGCTGCCCGCTTGGCAGAGACAAACAGTTTCGAGCGAATGGCCTATCCTCAAGCCGAGATCATTTCTGAGGAGGTGATTGGATATCACCCGTTTATGATCTCGGAGCAGCCTCCACTGCTTGCTCTCACGCGATGCGCATCAGAAATCCCAGATGGGCAGAGTTTTGAAGAGGCTTTTATAAATAGGTCAAGGTCATGGAACGAAATGACCTCCATGAGCTCGACAGACTCTCAAAATACAGCACAAGTGCCTACAACGGTTCAGTCACTAACTGGACCGTGTTCCAGTACTTCAGAACCTCAGCTTGAAATGAAGTGTGCTAGTGACTATCGCAATGCCCATCCATCTGTGCAATATTCCCGCTCTGATCCAACAGTGTTTAGTCAGTTTATAGGTGATGATCGCCTCCGTATACCAAATCTGTCTGTGTCCGCTGGTGCAAGTGAAAGTGATGTTTCATTACCGGATTTTGTAGATGAGAGTATGAAATCAAAGCTGTATCAAAGACGCCAATCTCGCACTGAGAAGCGCTATTACACAGCAGATGCAATTCAGGAACTTAACAAAAGTCAGAATCGTGATAACAGTATTTATAAGCGGTTGAGTTGGAATTTTCCAAATGGTGATATACCCAATGACAAGCAAGGGGTTCTAAAGCATAAAACTATGAGCTCGGACTCTATTCGCAGCTTCCACAGTTCCAGTGGTGTGTCCTCTACTGGCTCTCTCCATCTGAGTCCTGAGGGTGATATCTGTGAGGAGATTGAGATAGAGGTGGGTGAGAATGAGATGGAGAAAGACAATAACTACGACTGTGATCTTGTTGAGGAAGAAAATGAAGACAATCTAAAGGATGGACTCCAACCTGACAGTAAACAGTCAAAATCCAAATCCACATCAGATATAGTAAGTCTGATGCAGGAGCTTAACACACATGATATGAAAGATGGGATATCGTCAGTGGATCTCCCCGCGGCAAATGATCCCAACATGAAGTTGTCCCATGCCCAGATCTTACGAATGAAGAAGCAGCTACTCCTGAGCTCTAAGAATATTGAAGCCAGGTAAGGAACTTTTAAGGCATTGATGTTTTTAATTTTTTTTATTTCATAAATTATATTTTGTCTAAAAATGCTTACACACAAATTTTTGGCAAATGGCCTTTTTCAAAGGTTTAAACACAAACATTATTTGCAAAAGTTCATAGGCACTGCCATATTAGAACACCTGTATATGTATATGTTTTCTAATATGGCAGCACCGATGAATGTTTGCAACTACACTGTATTGACACAGACCGTATTGGTCTAAATATGATAATGTTAATAACATATACAAACTATTTAAAACAGTGTCCAATTCCAAGCTTGTTTTCTTCCTGAACGAGATTGGTATTCTTAATAAGTAATTAT
This sequence comes from Sinonovacula constricta, assembly GCA_007844125.1. Lineage (NCBI taxonomy): Eukaryota > Metazoa > Mollusca > Bivalvia > Cardiida > Solecurtidae > Sinonovacula > Sinonovacula constricta. The sequence goes on from CM017566.1 coordinate 43,552,930, forward strand.
AATTCACATTTTTAACCTAATAGATTTTTATATCTACTCACGTATTTTAGTTTAAACCTGATTATAGTATCGTTAAACTTTAACGTACTCGGTGCCATATGATCTATCAAGTGTCTGTGTTCGTAAAACCCTAAATACAAAATACTCTTGAAAAAGGCAATTTGCCACAAATTTTAGTGTGAGTGTTTTTATAGAACATATTCTACAACTCCCTGTGGAACAATTCTCAACATGATAAATTATAGTTTGTATTTGAATAAGATGATTTAGTGGTGTTCATTAAATCACTCATGTTAGTATTAACATAGCAGTGATGCCAGCCTTGCAGTCTAAATACTTCAGTCTTTGAACCTAATTAATGCTTGTATTTATTAGAAACTGTTATCTTGTCTAACTTACATTGAAATGGCATCTTGAAATAAACCTCATTGTTTTCAATATACACTTTATAGTCAAATCATGAAACAAGTCTGATGGGAAGAACAGTGATGAATATTACTGTTTATAAGTCTACAACTATAAAATTGTAATGCTAGAAATAACTAATCATGTATTGAAATGTGTTGACATGTGTGATTTCTGCTTTGTACATATTTACACTAGATGAACAAGTTTGTGATACCTTTATTAAGCTTGGAAATCCGTAAGCCCTAAAAAGCTTGTTGTTCTCTTCTTGTTTGGTTCTGTTGGTAATTTTACTGTAATAACATGCAATAAATGGCTAGTACAGGTATTTAGTTAATATCCACTTTACAAAACCTCTTGGAAAGCCATTATAAGTGCAGTTTTGTTTTAAATGTGTTCACTTCCAGTGCACATACTTCTCCAAACTGGTTCCATTTGTTTAATTCTTAGCCTAATTTATAAGGCTATGGCAAATAGTGTAGATCCAGAAGATGTCTGATAAGGATCTACACTATTTGCTGCTCCAGCTCTGTTTATAAGTATATCAACCCTGACATGTAATATATAATATCAAAGCAAAAAAAAATAAAATAATTTAGCATGTGTTTTTAACACAATGTTGCAAGCAAAGGTTTATTCTGTGTGAAAAGCATTTTATATGTACAGTCTTAAAACTCTTGGTTAACACATTATGTTTCTTTCCTGTTGAACAGACACAAATATCAGCTAAAGATGACTGTACTCTTGTTTGTTGCATATTTGAATAGTAAATGAAAGGAATGAGAACTTGTTGGTATTTGTTTATTTTGTATATATAACTATTGTTATTATTTCAGGGCATGATATTACTCATTAAAAATTCTTACAAAAGCATGTTTTATGTTGGAGTTTTATTTAAGTAATTTTCTGTTTTTAATTTTTTATTTTGATAAATGTTTACATATAAAATTGTAAGTTTTTTTCAATGTTATTTTCAGTGAGGTTTGAGACCAACCTGTGCTATCCCAGTCTTCATGACATGGGAGCTACCCAGTACCTGGCAACACAGGTGACCTTGAAACTTAAGGTCACCCATGTACCTTGGGTCAAAGGCTTGCAGTCAACAGGGGGCAAACTTGTGACATTTCACTTAAAGATGGGCAGGGCTCTGTTGACTGGAAACAAGACAGGGATATTTGTATTTGGACCAGTCAAAAAATGGACTGATGACCTATGGTAGTCCTAGATGAAAAACCAAAAGAAAACAATGAAGACCTTGCAGACTTCTAAATATTGTGTAGACCAGTTGTAACTTGACTGACATGGTAATTAGTGAAATGAACAAGGAGTTGTGGATTCAATGACATTTAATGGAAAAGGCTTCAGATGTTCAGCAAGGATTAAGGACCCATCTTTACCTCAACTATTGCAATTCATGGTCATTGTTTAATGCTGGTGAATTATGGAAGATCCAATATTAAAGATCTAATATGAATTGAACTGGACACAAACTTATTTCCTTGACATTACTCAGATGATAGTGATATGGTGTTTGTTGTCAGTCTGTGCGTGAAAATCTAGTTCCAGTTACTGTAACCTGGATTTTTTTTATGTCAGAAAGTGATATGGTCCCTGTTACCAGGGAACCTGACAAACTTTTATGAAAAAGTGTAATATGGCATTTCTGCGCTAGAAACGATTAATGGCAGTTTTTAGTTTCTGTCTGATGGGGAACAGGCTCTAGAAAAATCCAACAGTGTGGAAGCTTTAATGTACATAATGGATTTTTTCCAGTGGAACTTTTTCAGGGTTGTCATACAATATGTAGAGATCTAATTGTTTTGATTAAGATTCTCCTGTTTTAATAGGAAAAAATATTATTATTCCTTTTTTGTTGAAAACTTTGAGAAATACTAAAATTGAAAATTGTGCATGTTAGGGTTTAAGCACAATATTATATGGTAAACTCAACATAAGGTTAATATATAACCAGTAAATTCTTAACCTTTCATCTCACCATAAGACACCTTATGTATCATAACTGGTAGCTGAATTTACATATTCGCCATATACCTATAGGTGAAAGGTGAGGGTAAACAAATCCATTTGTCAGATTTGCATACAGTACATACTGGTATATAATTTGGCAGTGCTCAAATGGAGATTTGACTGGTTTGGTGTTTATGTTGATTCAGTTCTGTTAAAGTACTAGACCGGTTACTTGATACAATTACAAGGCCTGTGATATGTGTGTGAAAATACCACAAGTAGAGCTGTTTTCATACACATGTGTACTAACTGTGATACTTCTTAACATGACAAATATATCTTATCAGACTGGTATTCCAATACCAGAAAATTAAAAATTAGAACTCCTCAGATAATTCTGCGTCCATGCTTCAGATGTTTTTGGCAGGATGAAAGGCAAATTTAATTTAGCTTTTAGTGAAATGTTTAAAATATTGTTTGCTGGAATAGAAATACTCTAGAATAATAATACTCGAAGAAAAGCTCTCAGAAATAAAAGTTGTCAGTTCTTCTGCAGGTTATGAAAGAGATGCTTTTAATCTACTTTTACTTGTTTTCACAGCCAACGGCTGCCAAATGTGTCTTTATTGTCTATTCTGTATGTCAGAATTCATGCAGTTGAATTTTTGCTATTTCGCTATTCAGCAAACCCCCATGTCTGCTTCTAGGCTTAAATGGAAAAAACAATCACTACGGTGACCTACCTTGTCCTTGTTCCATACTTCTGGGAGTTGGGAAGCGTTAATTGCTGAGGGTTCCGATTGCAAAAGCTCCCTGTTACTGCAAGACAAATTTGCAGAAATATTTTTCTTACCTTACAGAAAAGTGCATTTAGAAAGAATAATAGTTCCAATTATTACAATAATAATGTACTTCACAAGTCATAGCATAATTACCACACTGACTGTTGTTTTCATCTAATCATTTCTGTATATTTTAACATAGAGAAAATAGTGTTGTACTTATCAATGTTTGTGTTCATATTGCTTAATAAGTTAGAACAACAGAGTAAAGTTTATATAGAACTAATTGCTGCTTTTTAATAGACTCTAGATTTTCTTATAGCAACCTCTTTTGCTGATTTCTCACAGTTATATATGTGAATATGTTTTCCCCATGAAAAGACTTTAAGGAAAACAGCTAAGTTATATTTGCTATTGTATAGCACTTATTCTTATTTTTGTAGACACCTTTTAGTATGTTTAAAATCAAATTTAAAAAATTAGAATCTTTGATTTGAATGTTTCATTTAATGTACTCATAGAATCTGTTGTTGAGATGCTGTAATTAATGTTGATGTTCACATACTGACATTGTGGATATATGTCTGGTAACTTGCAGTATAAATCTACATGTTAGCATTTATTCCACGATTACTTGTAAGTGTTTTTTACTCAACTGTTTTTTATTTTCCCACATATCAGTTACCTGGATTTATTGCTCACATCTTACATATTGTCTCAGTTATGTCCCTTTATATCACTCCACCCTCACCCAGCCCAACAGTTTTATTATGTGTCTTATTGCCATGACAACGGGGCCTAAGGTCTTACAACTCTGAACTCAAGTTTAAGGCCATTCTCAAGAATCTGATTGGTCCATTTTTAAAGTTTAAGGCCATTCTTGCTAATCTGATTGGTCCATTTTCAAAATTTGAGGCCATTCTGAAGACTCTGATTGGTCCATTTTCAAAGTTTGAGGCCATTCTCGAGAATCTGATTGGTCCATTTTCAAAGTTTGAGGCCAATCTCAAGAATCTGATTGGTCCGTTTTCAAAATCCATTCAAACCTAACAAATCAGGTGCTTAAGAGTTGACCCAGACTGGAGCTCACCTGTTTATGATCTTGGATTATTTTTATATGTGTCTCAGTGTGTTTTTCCTTATAGACAGATTGGCAAGATTTTTTATTGCAAAAATGTTACCACCCTTCTTTGATGTACTGAAAATTTCCAATTTTGAGTGATAGAAAATAGTTTGCATTTTTTCCTCTTTTTGATGAGTTTGCTTACCTAATCCCAGACACTTTTGCAAATCATGAATATGATGTGTTATTTTACTAGCAGACACAGTCTTTCATGACAACTCTGAAGATCCAGTGTCTGTACAACGTTAGGCTGGTAGGGTGGTAGTGATTTTATAGAACAGTGGTGAACAGTTACCATAGCAACCATACACAGGAGGGTTGGGGTTTTTTCTCCAAATTTTGTAATTTGCTTTTCTTGAGAAGTTTTTTCACAAACAATGTCTCTAATAGAAAATTTGAAATATTTGATAGACATCTTATTCTAAGTTATGTCTTTAGTAAAACAATGGAAGTCCAAAGATAGACTATCATGGTTGATATGTAAGGCTTTTAAATTTACATGTGGCATTATAGCATATATTGTTGCAGGAACGGCAGGCATTAGAGTCAGGGGCGTGCCTTGGCGATATTTGAGTATACGCACTATTTCTATGGGGGTCCGGGAGCCGTTAATGCATTCTGGATGTTTTAAACACGCAAAATTTGCCTATAACTATGGTTTGTAATGGAAAAGATAATCTTTTTCACTTGTCTTTTCAACTTTTCATGGTATATTATGGACAGACTTATTAGAAATTAACACAATGTCAACATAACTAAATTTATTTGCGTTACGAGTAATACTGGTAAATCAAGACTATACATACTGGAAAAAGGTGGGTGCGAAATTTTTTGAAAGCAACTGTACGCACATGCGTAAGTGCGTAAGCCCAGGCACGCCCATGAGAGTAATTCACTTGCTAATATAGTGTTGAAGTATTTAGTGTTGCCTTTTCAGGGTTTGCCAAATAAAGAAGACAAATGACAAAGATAAACCCTTTGTGTGTTTGCTTCAATGGTTACTGGTCACCATGTTGTTAATGTTGTTACATGTTCCACACATACTGATCTGTGTATGTTCTCACTTTTGTTACCTGTTGAGTTATGTTGTTGATAGTTTATGTATATATCCTTACTATTGGTGTAAATATGTACTGATTCCTGTGAGCATATATTTATTAAAGATTTGTATAGAAATATAAAACGAAATAAACTAATATGAAAAATATGTTGGAAGATGTCCTTGTTCTTTATTGTCCATCTACTCTTCTGCACAGGGTACAGTCCACACCAGACAGTGTATCAACTTTGTCTTTCAGTCTTCTCGGAGGTAGTTGTTGGTGAAGATTATAATAATGGTAAAAAAAACATGGCTACAAAAAAGTAAGAAAATCACATCGGCACACATCAACAAACTACAAAATAAAAAAGAACCAGCATCTGACTTAGGTCAACATTTTTAAACGTATAAGTTATCTCCCTTAAGCGTAGGCGCATTATGTGAGATACGTTCTCATATAATCCTCACAACACTGCTCTCTGCCAAGGCGAATAAGGAAATATGACAAAGTCATATAAGCATTGCAACATATACTCAATTTGAAAAGGCACAGGATAAAGGTATTCACGTTCCAGCCAAATGTAAAAGAACAAATCTGACAAGATAACTACGAAACAAATAGTTCCAAATCCAGCAGTAACCGCCTTGAAGCGGTCGGCAAAATGGGCCGACTGGGGTGTTTAAACCGGTTTTACAGAACTGGGACCTCACACTTCCTGAGGAGTAGGGGCCTATCTTAGATACAGGTAGTGAAAAGAAAACTGATCCTTTTGAAACAAAACTGGTCATGGGTTGTTTACTTACAGTTAAGTTATGACGTCATTAAAAGGAAGGAACGTTATGAAAAACAATATATGCATTGCGATACGTACTTTTTCTGTTAGACCAACTAGATAAAATTCTTGATTGTAAATGAAAGTAAATATGTGAATCTGAATAAACTGGCTTGAGAAGAAGTGTAAAAATGGTTATACATCATGTTCAAGTGTAGATGAAATTGAGGATCCAAAGTTCAATGTCCATCAAAGGAAAATACACGAAACAATCCTCATAGGATGAATAAAATGGCAACATAGACTACACAATACATGAGTTAATGTCCATACTGCTGTCAGACGTGAGCTAATAGAATAGTAACGATTTCCCCTCACTCCTCTCCTCCTCGGGCGGATCCGGAAAATTTTGCTGGTGGTGGGTGGGGCGGGGATATGAATCAAAATCCATTCAACTTTATCACAGTAGCCTAGATGCTAGATGTATATTCACAGTTAGGGACCCTAACTTCGACATACGCAGTCAACAGACAAAATTATCTTTTATTTATTATTTAAGCTAACATGTATGTGTTCACAACTCGTACTCTTTTACCTGCTGGTGTGTGTGTGGGGGGGGGGGGGGGTCATCCCCCACCCCTCTGGATCCATACCTGGATTTGAACCTGCTTTGCTGCGTTGTTTTAAATTTCTTATCGCGTTTGTCGTAAATAGTGATGGGATAGGATGAGCCGGCATTTTTGCCGATACTGTGCAGCGCCATTTCTATCATTATACCACAGGGGCACTTATGAGGTTTCCAGGGACTGAACCCGGTCGGTCCATTACAGTGACACCGACGAGTCAGGCGTAATGCTGTCCCCTTAACCCCGAGCGTTAGGAGGGAAGCCACTACTACCATCTTTAAAGTCTTTGGTTTGAGCCGGCCAGGGTTTGAACCCACGACCTCCCGATCCGCAAGCCGACGCTCTACCAATTGAGCTATTGCGATCGGCCTCCGTCTTAAGTATGTCTATTTAGTTTTTTGTTCCGTCTGATTACATTTGTCATCATTTTCTCTTAGCAAACTTTCTTTTATATATTCTTAACAAAATTCATAACGCCCTCTTAAACTGTTTATGTTTAAAATTTTATTATTTATTCGCACACAAACTTACACCAACAAACAAATTTACATGTTGATTATGTGTAGGCCTATAAGTGTCAATTTGTGTAACTTCATAACATTAAGCAAACTTCGATTAATAAAAAAAACTTCAATTCCATTATTTTGTAAAAACTAATGTTTTCCGTGAAACACTTTTGCATATACTGGAGCGTTAGTAATTTTGATAAGTATACACTAATTACCACTTAAACATATACATGTACTTTCTAATCAACTCTCTCTATATATACAACTTTCATTGCACGACTAACCCGTGCGCATTAGCACGTGACCCTTATGAGCAGTTTTGTCAGGCGACTTATCGAGGCCTCATTGTTCTCGCCTTTCACAGTATACACGTCGGTTGCTCAATAAAACTTCTACACGTCTATCTTTGGTATTGGTGCATATGCTTACAGGTTGGTGTTATGATGTTATTGAATTATTTATCTTTGTTTATTGTTTGTTGGGTTTATCGTCCCACCAACAGTATTTCAGTTACCTAGAGACGGTGTCCACTTGAAGCAGATATTGTGCTGCCTTCACTTTGTGAACTACCATACCATGAACATCTGACATGATACCACACCCAATCACGTTATTCTGACACTGGACCAACCAGTCGTGGAACTACCCTTATATTTGCTTGAGCATTATCATGGAAGCTATACCACCACCTTTTTTAACGACTTTGGTATGTCGCGGCCTGGGATCGAACCGAGGCCTCCCGTACATGGAGCCGACGCTCTACCGATTGCGCTACCAGGTCCGGTCATAAGTAAGTGTTAAGTTAATAATTAATTAAATTCCATAATGATTGTGCGTTTGAGAAAATGGGCAATATTGCGCTCAATTTTTTATCAATCATTACATACTTTACCTGTATATTTACTGTTTGCTCTATGCACTACTTATTTAATCCATTGATATATTACATATTAATAATGTTTGCATACATAAGTAGATTGCATTATATTGCCTTCCGCCGACACCCTAGAATGCATGTCGGTGGTTTCGTATGTGCAGATATCTCTAATATCGTGGAATATTCTTTCAATTGTTCTTTCGTCCAAAGAACCCCTGCCGTCGCGGCCACAATAACCGTTGTTGTTTGGCCAGTTAACTACCAGGCTAGACCGAGACACGATGTTAAGTTTTTGTTCGTAGCTTTTTAAAGTGTACACTAGCTCCTTCTTGTAACACAGCAAACAACAAACAACAACAGAACAAATGAAAATTGGACCTCCAATCGACAACAAATTTTCTATTCTTTAATACATTATTGCTTGCTAGAAGTTTCCGACAACACGTTGAAGGAAGAATTCATAGGAATTCTTACCGGTATGTACACACTTCGCTCTTTTGCCGCGTATACTAACTGGCGATAAGTAACGTTCATTCCCTATGTGCATGGAAATGCTGGCTACAATATGGCGATGAAAACCAACTTTGTTTAGTAATGCCTGTTCAAAGAAGTTTTAAAATACTTTGTATCAGAAAGGCAGATATAAAGTGATCAAAGCCAAGTTTTAGAAAAGTTTAACTCAATATAATGATTATGTGTTCTTTGTGTTTTAAACTAATGTTCGCAAGTTTGGTCCCTAAGACTCATATTTTTACAAGACATCCTGGACAACAGCTACTTAATGAACAATAGGAAATCACAGTAGTTGTCAAAAATCATAAAACCTGAAGAAGAAAAATCATGTTGCAAGCACAAAGTAGACACAGTCACCACTGTAATATTGATACCAGGCTATTAATGTAGTGATTTGTTATCTTGCCGATAGGGAAACAAATAATTCGATCTGCTTGTATACCCCTCCCCTCCCCTCGGCTGTACACTTCCTGGTTGGAACCACTACACAGGCATTAAGTAGTTTTTTTAAGTTCAGTCAAGTTATATGCCTTTATAAATAGTTCTTTTCTTGCTATGTAATTTGAACTTTACATGTGTTGTTATTGTTTTGTTTTGTTTTTGATTTTTGTTTGTTTGTTTGTTTGCGTGTGTGTGTGTGTGTGCGTGCGTGCGTACGTGTTTGTCTTTTTGTATTGGTGAAATGGCATTATAAGAATGATGTCAAGAACACATCAGTTCCATATACCATTCACATGATCGTCTGGTGTTTAGCCGCATTTCTTTCTCAGTAAGAACTTAAGCGCCATCTATTTATTATCTTTTCGTTTAGAATTACTTCCTTAATGAATCCACCTGCCTGTAATAACTGATTCTTGAAATTTTAACGAGGTGAAATAATTGTTAAACAGAGAGACGTATGCTTTTTGTTACTGTTATGTTAAATATTTGTTCTTAATGTGGGCACTGTCTGTTTTTCATCAAATTTAATTGAGATTCAAACTTGCCGCCAACGATGTTTTGGCAAATGTTCTCGTTTAGAGTCTGCTATGTTTAGACTTGCAAACATTTAATCTTGAAATACGGATTGTTACAAGTTACCTAAACATCATTATTTTCGTGGCATGGACAGAAAAAAATAAGTGCTCTTTATTTTTTAATCACGCTGACTGTACACTTCGACTACAGTCCTTCCCTATATTCCATACTTGAAACCAGTGAGGACTTATTCTAACTAACCCTTTGCATGCGAAACACGCATCTATACGACTGTGACCAATCTGATCAGGATCTGCACGATTTGCTGATAATCAAGCTATATGTTTAGATCCTCTTTACTTGTCAGTATAAGAACTAAGTCCATGTTGTTAACAAGGAGCAAGCTTAAGGGTTTACAACTCCTACAATATAGAGGTTTTGCAAGCCCGAAAAAATGTTAATTGTTTATTTCATCTGTCAATGTGTGTGCATTGTGTACATATAAGATAAATAACGGATTTAATGGAAAATAACGTTATTGTGTAATCATTTAATTTAATAAAGAAGAGAGTAAGAGAGTAAAGCTATTCTGAAGTATATATATTATTTACTATAGTGAATACAAATCTCTTGTATTGCTGTGCTTTCAATGTATAAAACGACGTTACGCAATGACGTTTGCATGCATATTTTTTATGAGAAACATACTTTTGAATGTTGATTTGTTTTGACGCTTAACGTTTCCCAACAATGTTGTCGTCATTAGGACAAATACAGTATTATTAGGAAGGTATCGTATGATACATGTATATGGGGGACTCCAACAGGATCATGCAAAATATGGAGATAGTTAATCTCCATCCTGTCTTGTTGGCAATTACAAATCCTTAAAAACTCTTACATATAAGGTGTTTATGCTCAAATAAGATGAAAGCCACAACATTTACACCAAATCCTTACAATTACAACCTTTTCCTGTGTGTCTACAAAGTGATTCTTGGAAAATATAAACGGGTCTTTATTTTCAATCAATGTCAGCTTCAGAATTGACAGAAATTGTTTTATGTGATTATTTTGTCTGTTTTGGTACGTGTCATCATCGGTCGAAAATACACTGACCGCTAAAGAAGACTTAAAACGCGTATAAGCATACGAGCCTTAAAAAACTTCGTACCGGTATTTGGTGTTTGTTGGTTGCTATGGGTGGGGTTTCAGGGAAATAGAGCTCTAGGCATAACATGATGTGTATGCATGGCACACACCCATGGACAACTTTGTTTTTCAGATCGTGCATGGTATCTTGTAGTGAGGTTTATGTATCCATATGTACTTGATTTAAAGTAAAATATAATGCGTGATCGTCTTGAGGACGGAATTATCTGAGAAGTTCTGATTTGAAATATAAAATTAGCCTACCCATTTTGTCCCGTACCAGGAGCTACAGAAAAGTTACCAATCGATTTAGCAAGATGACATATTTTTCACGGTGCAAGTAGCAGTACTATTAGATTGCAATCAATATACACATCCCCTCTCTTTTTCTCATAAGATTTGTATTGCTCTTTCATTCTTTGAAAGCAGTATGAACACAGCTGCGTATTCCGCATACGGCCAGCTACGCGCCTGATTTTTTTCAAATGACCGAAAAAAAGCGTCCACGGGCCAATTTAGAATCGATTAGAAAGCATTATTTTTATTGTAACAAATTTTGTTTGTAATGTTTCAGTAGTTTTAAAGTACTTAAAATAGTCACTATTCACCTTTTTGGCATTCGATAACTATTCATCAGTAAATTATTGTTCTGGGGCGGGATTATGCAAATGTATAGGAACTGTATGACCTATAGGTGGACTGAAATACGTGAGAAAACGCTGCTTCCGTACTGTGTGCTTGTAGCTAGAGAACAAAAAATTGTGGACTGTTAGTCCGTATATTAAAGTTTCCAAACTATCTGACTCGGGGACTGTCATTGTGCATTGCTTTTTGCAGACGATTTTTACAAAAAAGATTCAGCACCGAACATGTGTTAAGTAATAAAATAAAATAAAAATGGTACATAATTATAAAAATTCATACTAACAAATTATCAGCATTCTTTTCAATTTGACAATTATGCAAGTATTTTTGAAAAGTAGAATACATGTAAACAATGGTGTGTCAAAAAAGGTAGATCTAGTCCGATCATAAATATTTATGAGGATATAGCCTAACTGCGTTTCATAGAGAAATGAAATGCAGTCACGTGATCGAGATTAGCTAATCAGGTGGTGATACTATATATTTTAATATCGTTTTATCTTACATGTACAAAGGATAGGGGTTTAGCATTTAATTTTCCTAAGTTACGTATACTGTACATTTATGTACAGATATATAATTGAGTCCAGACTCAATGGGGCTTTTTTGTGTGGCCACAGCTGTCATGATAGAGAAAACAACTAGTGTTTCAAAGGATTTCTGTTGGCAGTCTGATATAGTTTTATTGTGAAAATCTTTTTTGAAGTAAATGTTATACGAAGCATTCATTATCATCAGCCATTATACATGTTTAAAGTGAGCGCATACTAGACACAGTTTTATCGTAGTAGTTTAATTAAGTGTGTTCTTACCTGTACGATACGTGATTTGGCAAAACAACAACAACAACAACAACAACAATAACAAAGCGCATTAAATGTTAGAAACACGCCGATATTAAAAATACTATGTAAAACATTTTACAACTTTTGCTTTAAAATTATATTAAATCTGATGTTGATAATTCACAAAAAGACAAGCGTCTAAGATTATAAGATATCTATTTCATATTTTTGTAGACATATTTTTGTTACCAATGATATTTAAAATTAAACCCTAGAATGTTTAGAATCATTTAAAAGGCAAACTTGTTCTCATCTCTCAACCCAGACGTGAATCACTGAGTTTTAACCCGTTCAGGATGGTTTTAATTACTAATAAACTGTCTGAATATAACTGATTCTTAAAATTTCAATGAGTTGAAATTGGTGTATTACATGCAAACATCAGCTGTATCAAATTTGTTCTTGTTGTTTACTTAAAGGGTTGTTTCAGCTGTTTCTGTTTAATGTCTATTTTTTCTCATAAATTAATCTGATGTTATATGACACTCAACTATTTAACCCAGTGATGTTTTGGCAGAATAGTTTATTATCCTGCGATTTGTTTTTTAATAATGTTTACCCCTTTTTAGGTTTTTAATAACATTCTGTCACTCAGTCTAAACCACAGAAATCAATGTTATACGTTATGATTGCAGCTTCTCTCCCGCCCCCATGTGTCTCTCTGTCTGTGAATCTGTCTGTGTGTCTGTCTGTGTGTGTGTGTGTCTGTCTGTCTGTCTGTCTGCCTGTCTGTCTGCCTGCCTGCTGCCCGTCCGTCTGCCCGTCTTTCTTTCTTTCTTTCTTTCTTTCTTTTTTCGTTCTTTCTTTCTTTCTTTCTTTCTTTTTGTCTTTCTTTCTTTCTTTCTTTCTTCCCTATAAATACAGTTTACGTAAATAAGTTACTTGTAAAGTGAATGTACGAGCAAGCACTTTTATTGTCTACCGCCAACATGGTTTTAGTGAATGAGAATAATTAACGCATTTCTCTTTATTTCCTTTATTGTTGTACATGTATGGGCCGAACTTTACCCGTGAGAAAGATAATAATAAAAATACAGTACAGTTATCTGTTAATTATGCACTAAAGGATTTTGGGTCACAGAAATTAATTTACATATTTAAATAGGGTAGTGATCAATACCAATCGCTCCTTGTGTACACGTTTACTCAATTCGTGTTACTACCATGTAACGGGTACTCTGAACGCTGTCGTCATTATCTTTAAAAATGTCTCATATCCATAAACCATCGCTGTTGGCAGTCTCTCATCATTTGGAACGGCTCTTTGTGTGGTAACAACATTGACAATGGCGTTCAAATAATATTAAACTGATTCATCATATAAAGTCGGGAAAGGCGTAATGTCTGGTCTATAGGAAATTTGAGTCATATAATGCATTAAAGATGAACCGGCCGCAGTAGCTCAGGTGGTAGATCGGGAGGTCGTGGGTTCAAACCCCGGCTGGGTCAAACCCAAGACTTTAAAGTTGGTAGTAGTGACTTCCCTCCTATCGCCCGGGGCTAAGGGGACAGCATTACGCCTGACACGCCAGGGTCAGTATAATGGACCGGCCGGGTTCAGTCCCTGGGCATCTCATAAGTGCCCTTGTGCTATAACGATAGAAATGTCGCTGCACAGTATCGGTACATTAAAGATTCATAAATCAAATGTTACTCTCAGCTTATCAGAAAAAAGTACTTTTAAGAACAAACATCCGGAGATTTTGTTTCTACCTTAAGAGATTAGAAATACAAATATAAATGCTCGTTAATCAAGGACAAATAGAGAAAACAACTTTTAAGGATAGACTTCTTAATCATTTTAACTGTTCTATAATTATGAAATATTCTGTGGTCGTCCGTGGGCTGTTGTTATACCATGATTGGAAGGTAATCACCCATTAACATTTTAAAATGTAGAAGGCAAAATGTGTAAGAAAAAACACAGAAGTAAAAAAGTTCTGACAGTAAACTCAGAATAAATTTGGCATTTAAAATAAATAAGGTGAGATGTTCAAATATAAAATCGTTTTTAAAACATTAGAAAATAGAATAGATGATTATTTTTGATAATCATTTTAACGTTTATTTTATCAAAAGAAAGTATTTAAATACAATTATAATATTAACCAGTCTTCCTTTGAAGATCTGTGTTTGCAGACGAGTTAAGCTACCTTGAAAGGTCAAGTGTTCATAATTAGATTGATCTAATACGATGTGTCACACAGGAATACGCTCACGCTTCATTTAATTTTCGTTATCATTTCTGTTCATATTGTTTCCTGCAAAGTTCAGTTATTGCAATCAATACTCATAATGTTGAAGAAGTTTGTAATTAACAAGTAAACTCGGAAAACTGAATGTTTGTGGGGGAGTTGTTGGGGGTGAGTGTTTGTGGGGGAGTGGTTTGAGGGGAGTGTTTGTGGGGGAGTGATTGGGGTGGTGAGTGTGGTAGAGTGCTCGGGGTGGTGAGTGTGTGGGGGAGTGGTTGGGTGGTGAATCTATGTGGGAGAGTGAGTGGGGTTTTGAGTGTGTGTGGGAGAGTGAGTGGGGTGGTGAATGTGTTTGGCTGAGTGAATGGGGGGTGGGTGGTGAGTCTGTGGGTGAGTAAGTGGGGTGGTGAATGTGTGTGGGTGAGCGAGTGGGGTGGTGAATGTGTGTGGGAGAGTGAGTGGGGTGTTGAATGTGTGTGGGTGAGTGGGTTGGTGAGGGTGTGGTTAAGTGATTGGGGTGATGAGTGATTAGGGTGGTGAATGGGCGTGTGTGAGAGTGTAAGTGAGTGTGAGTAGGGTGGTAAATGTGTGTGTGGGAGAATGAGTAGGGTGCTGAATGTTTGAAGGTGAGTGAGTGGGGTGGTGAGTGTGTGGTTGAGTGAGTTGGAGAGTGTGTGGGTGAGTGAGTGGGGTGATGAGTGATTTGGGTGGTGAATGGGCATGTGTGAGAGTGTGGGCGAGTGAGAGGGGTAATGAGTGTGTGTGGGGGGGGGGGTGAGTGAGTGGGGGGGGGGGGTGAGTATGTGTGAGTGAGTGAGTGGGGTGGTGAATGGGTATGTGTGAGAGTGGGCGAGTAAGTGGGGTGATGAGTGGGTGTGGGTGAGTGGAGTCATGGGTGTGGGTGAGTGGGGTCATGTGTGTGTTTGTGAGTGGTTGTGGCTGTTAGCGTGAGTTTGTGTGTGATTGCGGGAGTATAAGTCAGGGAGTAAAGGCGAGAGTATGGGTGCGATAATGTGTGGGTGTGAGTCTAGGTGTGATTGTTTCTTAGTTTGGATGTTAGTATAAGTGTTAGTTTGAGAATAAATATGAGATTAAGTCCGGGTCTTAGTGTCAACTGGAGAGTGTGTGTCTTGGAGTTGTGTGTGTTGTTTATAAGAAGTCCAAAACTACACTGATAAGAATATTATATATGTAAAACAATCAAGCAGATAACATGACACAATCGGTATTTTCTATGCTAGGACTCTATCACACTCTCACTGAGAGCGAGTTCGGGTCTGACAGTAGAAGTCATATTGAGTGTGGGTGTGATAGTTGAAGTAAGGGTGGGAGTGTGGGTGTGAAAGTTGGAGTAAGAGTGGAAGTGTGGGTGTGATAGTTGGAGTAAGAGTAGCAGTGTGGGTGTGATAGTTGGAGTAAGAGTGGAAGTGTGGGTGTGATAGTTGGAGTAAGAGTAGCAGTGTGGGTGTGATAGTTGGAGTAAGAGTAGCAGTGTGGGTGTGATAGTTGGAGTAAGAGTGGAAGTGTGGGTGTGATAGTTGGAGTAAGATTGGAAGTGTGGGTGTGATAGTTGGAGTAAGAGTGGAAGTGTGGGTGTGATAGTTGGAGTAAGAGTGGAAGTGTGGGTGTGATAGTTGGCGTAAGAATGGAAGTGTGGGTGTGATAGTTGGAGTAAGAATGGAAGTGTGGGTGTGATAGTTGGAGTAAGAGTGGAAGTGTGGGTGTGATAGTTGGAGTAAGATTGGAAGTGTGGGTGTGATAGTTGGAGTAAGAGTGGAAGTGTGGGTGTGATAGTTGGCGTAAGAATGGAAGTGTGGGTGTGATAGTTGGAGTAAGAGTGGAAGTGTGGGTGTGATAGTTGAAGTAAGAGTGGAAGTGTGGGTGTGATAGTTGGAGTAAGAGTAGCAGCGTGGGTGTGATAGTTGGAGTAAGAGTGGAAGTGTGGGTGTGATAGTTGAAGTAAGAGTGGAAGTGTTGGTGTGATAGTTGGAGTAAGAATGGAAGTGTGGGTGTGATAGTTGAAGTAAGAGTGGAAGTGTGGGTGTGATAGTTGGAGTAAGAGAGGAAGTGTGGGTGTTATAGTTGGAGTAAGAGTAGCAGTGTGGATGTTATAGTTGGAGTAAGAGTATCAGTGTGGGTGTGATAGTTGGAGTAAGAGTGGAAGTGTGGGTGTGATAGTTGAAGTAAGAGTGGAAATGAGGGTGTGATAGTTGAAGTAAGAGTGGAAGTGTGGGTGTGATAGTTGGAGTAAGAGTAGCAGTGTGGGTGTGATAGTTAGAGTAAGAGTAGCAGTGTGGGTGTGATAGTTGAAGTAAGAGTGGAAGTGTGGGTATGATAGTTGGAGTAAGAGTAGCAGCGTGGATGTGAAAGTTGGGGTAAGATGGGCAGTGTGCATGTGATCAGGGGGTAAGAGTAGGAGTGTGGTTGTTACATCTGGATTAAGAGTGGGAGTGGGAGTGTGATAGTTCGATTAAGAATGGTAAGTTGGAGTAAGAGTACGAGTACAGTTCCGATAGTTGGGGAAGGAGTTACAATAGGCTTAGCCCTCATGCTAACACCACACCCAATGTCACAGCACACCAAATGTGCCACTAACTTTCCCAAGTTCATATCACACTTTCCCACCACAACCACGCCCGTTCTCATTCTAACTCTTCCACCCATTCTCATACAACTCACACCATCTTATTCTCACACTTCCACCCATGCTCACACCATTCACACACCATTCACACACCATCTCAGTTTCACTCTCCCACCCATTTTCACACAACTTACACCCATCTTATTCCCATTCTCCCACCCAGCCCAGCACAACTCACACACCATCTTATTCCCACTCTCCCACCCAGCCCAGTACAACTCACACACCATCTTATTCCCACTCTCCCACCCAGCCCAGAACCACTCACACACCATCTTATTCCCACTCTTCCACTCAGCCCAGCACAACTCACACACTATCTTATTCCAACTCTCCCACCCAGCCCAGCACAACTCACACACCATCTTATTCCCACTCTCCCACCCAGCCCAGCACCACTCACACACCATCTTATTCCCACACTCCCACCCAGCCCAGCACAACTCACACACCATCTTATTCCCACTCTCCCACTAAGCCCAGCACCACTCAACCACCATCTTATTCCCACTCTCCCACCCAGCCCAGCACAACTCACACACCATCTTATTCCCAATCTCCCACCCAGCCCAGCACAACTCACACTCCATCTTATTCCCACTCTCCCACACAGCCCAGCACCACTCACACACCATCTTATTCCCACTCTCCCACCCACCCCAGCACCACTCACACACCATCTTATTCCCACTCTCCCACCCACCCCAGCACCATCTGTGTGAGTGACAGTAAGAGTTTGGGTGTGGGATGAAAGTGTGATTGAAAGTGTAGATTGTGTGAATGAGAGTCTGAATGTGTGAGAGTGGGAGTGGTAGTAAGAGTGTGGGATATGTGAGAGTGTGAGTGAGATTCTGGATGTGTGAGAGCGTGAGTGAGAGTGTGGATGTGTGAGAGTGTGAGTGAGAGTGTGGAGAGTGCGAGCGAGAGTCTGGATGTCTTAGAGTGTGAGTGAGAGTCTGGAGGGTGTAAGTGAGAGTCTGGATGTGTGAGAGTGTGAGTGAGAGTCTGGATGGTGTAAGTGAGAGTCTGGATGTGTGAGAGTGTGAGTGAGAGTCTGGATGGTGTAAGTGAGAGTCTGGATGTGTGAGAGTGTGAGTGAGAGTCTGGATGTCTTAAAGTGTGAGTGAGAGTATGGGGGGTGTAAGTGAGAGTCTGGATGTGTGAGAGTGCGAGCGAGAGTCTGGATGTCTTAGAGTGTGAGTGGCAGTAAGAGTGTGATGTCGTGGGTGAGTGGGAGTGAGTGTTGTGGGGGTGTGAAAGTATAAGTGAAATGGTGTGTATGAAAGTTGGCGTTGGAAAGCTGAGTTGATGCTATGTCGTTAAAGTTCCTAGAAAACAAAACAGGGGGGTGGGGGCGGGTTGCCATGTTATCTGCTTGAGATATTCTAGCATATTTCTCAGATTTATAATGAATCTTATCGGACGCACTCTCTCAGATTCACGATACACTAGGAAGTAGATAAAAAAAGGTTATAATTATATATAATTAACGTTGTGAAGTTTTTAAATGTTTATTGCACTAAGCTGTATTCTTTTATATTTCATATTATTTTAACCTGATAGATTTTTATATTTCTACTCACCTATTTGAATTTTAAACGGATTATACCCCTTTTAAACTTCATCGCATTCGGCGCCGTATGACCTGTTGAGTGTCGGTGTGGCGTAAAACCCCAAATACTTACATACATACATACATTATATATATAATTGTAATGTAGGCTTTTTATGTTTTATTCTTTATTGGCTGACTTCCAATGTGAGTGTTGGCAGATAATATACCCAATAATGATTTAACTCTTGGTCACTTTAAGTCAATTATATTATCTTTAAATATCATGGATTTGTACAGCTATTGTTTCTACGTGCTACAACAAATCATTTGCATTTTAATACAAGTTTTCTAATTCATTACTTTCAAAATCGTATCTTAATATTATTAATACTAAAATATTACAAATAATTTGTATACTCGTAAATAATTTCAATTTCAGATCCAATGGATGTTCTTTTGGGTTGTAACACAGGTAAAATGTTTGCCTTAAAACCATCGTCCCTAGTGTACCAGAACGTCTTAGTACAAACAGGTAAGTTTATAACTTTCTCAATTACTGCTCTCTTGTTATATTTATTTATAAGAATTACACAATTTTTGGATATAGCAAGCTTGCATGAAGACCTAGCTCGGGATTGGATTTGGGGCCAGTCGGATCAAGGTCAAGGTCAATTCGTTTAAATGCCTGTTACACAGGCGAACATAAGCTGAATCACATTTGTGTTAATCTGCTTTTCACAGATTTGTTTGTGTGTGGTTTTTGTTTGTTTATTTTACCTACATAAAAATCGAACATAAGCAAGGTTTAAATATAAAGCCCAATATGTTTTAAGGATTTTTACCTTTTGTACGCTACACGTATTTGGGAATCGTTGCCTTGACAATAGTTTCCGATTTCTATTAAAATTGTGGCATTCCTTTAAAACCCTCGATTTAATTGTTTATGTCATACACACATGTATCATAATTGCAGTTTTAAGACGCCTAGAATTAAATTTTAAGTATTGCAGAGATAGACAAAATAGAAACCACACTGTGTTAATAATTGTTACTGGTATAAGAGGATTAGTTTTAGTTAAACAAGAAATATCGTCAAAAAGTTGTGTGGTGATTTAACAGTAATTATGGAAACCTTTTAACAAATAAGCCTGTAGGAACAGAGGCATAAAAAGATTATATTTTTTCTTACACTTAAAGTATTGATATTTTTAAATGTAACATAAAACACTGTTCAAAGTTGAGATATGATATTCAGTCTAAAACGTTAAAGAAGCATAGTAACATGTAACATATTATTCTTAATTTACCAATTATGAAGTGTTATTAGGTAAAGTACACCATTTAAGCGGGAGCGGAGTTTGTTTTTCGTTGAGGTTCTTAACATACCAGAACGATTCTGAAACACAACTCCCATCAATCATGCGGTTAGAATGAGGGAAACGTGTTTAGAATGATATTTTTAATTGGTTTACCTGTTCCAAGAAAGTGCATGGCTATATTCCATAGAACGCTTTAATTGAAAAGGAAAAGCACATGCAAACGCAAGGAAGTTATATTCTAATAGTTGTTTGTTAAAATGACTGGAAAGGAAAGCACTTTCTGACACTACAATGTTACTATTTTGCGGACAGTGCTTTCCCAGTGCGATAACTGCTGGGTTGTCTGTACTATATATATATATATATATATATATATATATATATATATATATATATATATATATATAAGATACAACAAAACCTGTGACGACACCATATATATAGTCTCGTCACACAGGTTTTGATGTAACTTTTACATTTGACTGGCATGTGAAAACATTGGTCCTATACCTTTTCAAGTTTTCATATACATTGCTATACTCATGGGATCTTGTCATGTCTACTTATATTGGATGGTCGGTTGGGATGGTTGAGGTTAAACAACAGACTAAAGCGTTATTGTTAATAGTAAATCATTCTTTGAGATCTTGTGAAGTTTATTTTAAATTTATGTTATGTTATTTTTTACTTGTGTGATAATTGCTATTTAACTTACATGATAATTGATATTTTACCTATGTGATAATTGATATTTGAAATGTCTGATAATTGATATTTGAGCTGTCTGATAATTGATATTTTACTTGTGTGATAATTTATATTTGAAATGTCTGATAATTGATATTTGAGCTGTCTGATAATTGATATTTTACTTGTGTGATAATTGATATTTGAGCTGTCTGATAATTGATATTTGAGCTGTCTGATAATTGATATTTTACTTGTGTGATAATTGATATTTGATCTGTATGTTAATTGACATTTTACCTGCGCGAAATCTGATATTTGACCAGTGTGATAGTTGTTTTTTTACCTTGGCGATAGTTAATATTTGACCTTTGGGGATAGTTAATATTTGACCTTAGGGGATAGTATATATTTGATCTTAAGGGATAGTTAATATTTGATCTAAAGGGGTAGTTAATATTTGACCTTTGGGATAGTTAGTTTTTGACCTTAGGGGATAGTTAATATTTGACCTTTGCGATAGTTAATATTTGACCTTTGGGAAAGTTAATATTTGGCCTTCGGGATAGTTAATATTTGACCTTTGTGATAGTTAATATTTGACATTTGGGATAGTTAATATTTGACCTTTGGGATAGTTAGTATTTGACCTTTGGGGATAGTTAATATTTGACCTTTGGGATAGTTAATATTTGACCTTAGGGGATAGTTAATATTTGACCTTTGCGATAGTTATTATTTGACCTTGGGTTAGTTAATATTTGACCTTTGTGATAGTTAGTATTTGACCTTAGGGGATAATTAATATTTGACCTTTTAGGATAGTTAATATTTGATCTTTGGGATAGTTAATATTTGACCTTAGGTGATAGTTAATATTTGATCTTTGGGATAGTTAATACTTGACCTTGGGATTGCTAATATTTGACCTTAGAGGATTGTTAAAATTTGACCTTAGGGATAGTTAATATTTGACCTTTGGGATAGTTAGTATTTGACCTTAGGAGATAGTTAATATTTGACCTTTTAGGATAGTTAAAATTTGATCTTTGGAATAGTTAATATTTGACCTTAGGTGATAGTAAATATTTGATCTTTGGGGTAGTTAATATTTGACCTTGGGATTGCTAATATTTAA
Source organism: Sinonovacula constricta (assembly GCA_007844125.1). NCBI lineage: Eukaryota > Metazoa > Mollusca > Bivalvia > Cardiida > Solecurtidae > Sinonovacula > Sinonovacula constricta. The sequence goes on from CM017566.1 coordinate 43,574,679, forward strand.
CCTTAGAGGATTGTTAAAATTTGACCTTAGGGATAGTTAATATTTGACCTTTGGGATAGTTAGTATTTGACCTTTGGGATAGTTAATATTTAACCTTTGGGATAGTTAATATTTGATCTTTGGAATAGTTAATATTTGACCTTGTGGATTGCTTATATTTGACCCTTGGTATAGTTAATATTTGATCTTTGGGATAGTTCATATTTGATCTTTGGTATAGTTAATATTTGACCCAAGGCGATAGTTAATATTTAACCTTTGGGATAGTTAATATTTGGCCTTTGGTATAGTTAATATTTGACCTTTGGTATAGTTAATATTTGACCTTTGGTATAGTTAATATTTGACCTTTGTGATAGTTAATATTTGATCTTTGATTAGTTAATATTTGACCTTGTGGATTGCTTATATTTGACCTTAGGGGATAGTTAATATTTGACCTTTGCGATAGTTATTATTTGACCTTGGGTTAGTTAATATTTGACCTTTGGGATAGTTAGTATTTGACCTTAGGGGATAATTAATATTTGACCTTTTAGGATAGTTAATATTTGATCTTTGGGATAGTTAATATTTGACCTTAGGTGATAGTTAATATTTGATCTTTGGGATAGTTAATATTTGACCTTGGGATTGCTAATATTTGACCTTAGAGGATTGTTAAAATTTGACCTTAGGGATAGTTAATATTTGACCTTTGGGATAGTTAGTATTTGACCTTAGGGGATAGTTAATATTTGACCTTTTAGGATAGTTAATATTTGATCTTTGGGATAGTTAATATTTGACCTTAGGTGATAGTTAATATTTGATCTTTGGGATAGTTAATATTTGACCTTGGGATTGCTAATATTTGACCTTAGAGGATAGTTTAAATTTGACCTTTGGGATAGTTAGTATTTGACCTTAGGAGATAGTTAATATTTAACCTTTGGGATAGTTAATATTTAACCTTTGGGATAGTTAATATTTGATCTTTGGAATAGTTAATATTTGACCTTGTGGATTGCTTATATTTGACCTTTGGTATAGTTAATATTTGACCTAAGGCGATAGTTAATATTTGACCTTTGGTATAGTTAATATTTGACCTTTGTGATAGTTAATATTTGATCTTTGGAATAGTTAATATTTGACATAAGGCGATAGTTAATATTTAACCTTTGGGATAGTTAATATTTGGCCTTTGGGATTGCTAATATTTGACCTTTGGGATAATTAATATTTGACCTTGGGATTTCTAATATTTGACCTTTGGGATAGTTAATATTTGACCTTGGGATTGCTAATATTTGACCTTAGAGGATAGTTAAAATTTGACCTTAGGGGATAGTTAATATTTGACCTTTGGGATAGTTAACATTTGACCTTTGGGATAGTTAATATTTGATCTTTGGGATAGTTATTATTTCACCTTTGGGATAGTTTATATTTGGCCTTTGGGATTGCTTATATTCGACCTTTGGGATAGTTAATATTTGATCTTTGGGATAGTTAATATTTGACCTTAGGTAATAGTTAATATTTCATTTTTGGGATAGTTAATTTTGACCCTAGGGGATAGTTAATATTTGATCGTTAGGATTGTTAATATTTGATCTATAGGATAGTTGATACTCGGCATGTGAGATTATTAACAAACAGAGTTTACTCACAAGAGTAACAAGTCATGGTTATTTGAATATGTTCAGATGCATCGAATCCGATTTAGCATTCAGTAACATGTGTGGAATGTTTCGTCTTTCTTTTTTCTTTTCAATAAAGGCATACAATCGATTGAGAAGAGGTTATGTTGAAATTGCGATATATTTGGAACAAAAACATTAGGTTTAAATTACTTCATATGGTGCAAAGACTATGGGGATTCTAATAACGCATGTGCAATTGTTTTATGCACGTGCATGAAATAACACGGCAATTACCAAATAATGTTGCAAAATACAGTTCTCCGTAATTAAAAAAATATGTAGCATATGTATGTACTAACAAACATAATCAACGACGATTAAGACAGTTTTGTTATAGCATATGATCATGGGTCTGTGTTCAAGTTGTTTTATGTTTTCAGTGACCGTTCGAAACTTTAAACTTTAACACATCTTACAAGACAATTACAATTTCGACGCTTTTTACAATATCGACGGAACCATCTTTCCTATATAGCTTTATAAGAAAATTGAAAGTCTTCTTTAAAAACTACACCAGCTCAAGCCTTGATTTTTGGATTACATGTTTCTTGAGTTGCACTTAATCAGTGTTCAAAGAATTTAGATCAAAACCGTCCGTCGGGTGGTTGGCCATTTTCCACGTATGGGTATGTAGTGAAAAGAACAACAGAAACTGACTGTTCAAATATTGCTTGTGAACATGTTTTACGATTATGCTGGTATGTTATATCTTAGCTGATGTTCCTTGCCCACTATTACACAATGTCAGTGTTACTCAGGTGGGCGATAAAGGAGCTTTATGACACTCTTGTCTTCCAAGTTATAATGGAACCTCAGTAGGAATCTTTACTTGATTGTTTATATGCACTTGTTAAAACGTCATTGTAACGACAGACAAACGCCATATGTTTTCCCGACATTTCTAACAAACTCCAGAATGCACGGGCCTTATTATACTTACGCAAAAACGCAATGAAAACGTCAACAATTGATTCTGTATCCATTTAGATTTATTTTTTAACTGAAAGTAACTGTTCTTGATAATTGGTTCTTGTATTTCAAATGCGTTAAGTATTTGTTAGACAATCTCGGCTATGTGCCACATGTTACTGTTGTTGTGATGTTTGGCTGCATTTTAAATTGCCTGTTTATCATCAGTGTCAAATTTAATTAAGAATTTCAGAAATTGAACGCCAAGTATCTTTCTAATTATTTATGAGTATTTACACTAATTATAACTGACACAAACATGCAATAATATTACTATTATTTAGCCTGTTTTATATAGACATTGTCGAAGGATTCTAATCTTATTCTTAACTCTAATTTCGCTGGTTAAAACAGGATTACGTTTATTTACAATCGCGCAGTTCAAACACGTGCTGGGTATTAACTTAACATTAACAGCACACTGGCCACTTCCGTAAGCACACAGGAAAAAACACGAACGTACGTGAGCGAAAACAACTGGTTGTAAGTGGATTGGTCTTGCATAGTCATTAAGTAGTTACAGTATTTTCTCAGGAAGTGAGATTGTCTAGTAGAAATATCACAATAAATAGTTAAATAACCTTCATCTGAACAGTACATTTCGTATACAAAAAAATCTGAAACCATCATTGCATTTTAAGTACAAGTTTGACGTTCGTACAAGTTTGACGTTCGTAGGAAGTTTCAATTATTTAAATATTATATAATACTAAATGACAAAAGCTATTTATCATGTAGTTAAATTTTTTCTAGGATGGCATTTTTAATTGATATACCTGTTCGGAGAATCTATATTGTAAATGAAACTAACGTCGTAATAAAAAAGTGTAGAACGCCGACGCAAACAACAACAGTGTTGTTTATCCAAATGATGATGAGAAACAATTCCCAAACAAATAGAATTGGGGTAGACATTGACTGATTTTATAGTGTTAACTTTGAAACAATTACGCAAACAGTTTGCAAGCGCACATACATGTACATGATGCCAATGTATGGTGTTTTGATGAGAGAGGTTAAACATCCCTCTTTCATTGGCTGGCTTAAACGTCTAATGCAAAAAAACAACCAACAACAACAAAACAACAAAAAATAACAACTAATAATGAGTAATTCCTCGAACGTGTTTTATTGATAGTTTTATTTTGCTGATGTAATAACTTTATATACATGAATGATTTTACTCGTCATACTGTAACAGGATGCATGATTAATCTTTGTAGTTTATGTGTATTGTTCTGTAGTATGAGATGATGAGGACAGGCGCGTTTCTGCCATTACGCACTTTACGCACGTACGTAACCTTCGCTCGAAAAATAAAAAATCTACAAGTACCAAACACACTAAGAAAGTCGATGCCTAACCCAGGTTAGGAATGATATATTGTATTTCACTAGTTTCAATGTTATAAAATCTTATTACTACACCAATCAAGTAGAAAAGGTTTAAAATGATAAACTTTAACACGTCAGGATTTTAGTCGTTCATATTTTGCGTCAAATTCCTTGCATGTCCGCATTTAACCTGTTATTCATTAGAAAAGAACCGAATATATTCAAAAGTATTATTACAAAGGTTATTTCCCTTGTAACTGTGCGTTATTTAAAAAAAAAACGGCCCAGATACGCGCCTGGAGGATCAACACAGCAATCACTCGGCCATTTACCATTCAAAAAGAGCCTATAGAAGACGTCCGTACCTTCACCTATTTAGGAAGCATAACAAGCATATCAGGTGGAACCGAAGAGGACATCAGGTCAAGAATCGGGAAAGCCAGGCATGCCTTCACTACCCTAAGGCCCATCTGAAAGAACAAGAACATCCGTCTGCCCACCAAACTCAAGCTCTTCAACTCCAATGTGATCTCCACCCTTCTCTACGGATCAGAGACTTGGAGAAACACCAAAGCACTGGATGAGAAGCTGAAAGTGTTTGTAAACACATGTCTTCGACAGATCCTCCAAATCCGTTGGCCAGAGACAATCTCCAACCAAGACCTATGGAGAACAACAAGACAAGTCCCCATCACAGATACCATCAAGAAAAGGAAGTGGCGATGGATAGGACACACTCTCCGTAAGGATCCGAATAGCATTGTCCGTCAATCTCTTGACTGGAACCCACAAGGCAAGAGAAGACGAGGAAGACCTGTCCTGACATGGAGAAGAACGCTGGACAAAGAGCTCAAGACCATATCCTTGTCCTGGAACGAAGCAAAAGCAAGGGCTCAGGACCGGCCAAGGTGGCGAAAAGTGGTTGATGACCTATGCCCCACAGGGGGCGAAGAGGATTAAGTAAGTAAGTAAGTTCTGTAGTAATTGTCAGTTGACCTGCTGCCTCACAAACTTGAGAATTCCTTCTCTATCAATGTTTGTAACGTTGATAATATTCGTATACGTGACGTATTATAAATGTTGTCAGACAATATCTTTGAAACAAGGATGTGTGTATTACATCAAACATATTCCAGTAGTTTTCCCGGGTCTAGACATATATTGTTCCAGATAGAGAGCTCTAAAACATAGGACATTAATTACCTCTCGTATATGTTGTTATACTGAGTAACAGTTAAGTCCCCTTTCATAACAAACCTTCTTCAAAGTTTGTACTAGTTATCATACATTTCACCGATATATTTAAAACATTTTTATACCAAACCATTTCAACTACTCTTGTTTCTGTCTAATAGGACACAACGATTGAAGACGAAATGAAGATACAACATTAGTTTAAGACACTCCGTATCTGACAGATTTATGCTTTTTGTCAGAATTTACAATGTGTCTGTCTTGTAATATATCACAGATACTTTTAAAAAGCGTTAACGATTTATCGTATTTATCAACTCATTGACAATGTCTTATCAAACATATGTGTCATTTTCAGACTATTAATGGATTACCAGTTATAGGTCTGAACGATATAACACAATTGCTCTCTTGACATATTTTCAAACGTTCATGGGCGCTGCCATATTAAATTGGATTTCTAATATGGCTGCGCCCATGAACTTTTGCAAATATGTTAAGAGAGCAATTGTTTGTGCTAAACTCTTGAAAAAAGCAGTTTGCCGAAGATCTGAGTTGAGTTTAACGATATAAAATAGTTAAGAAAGCCAGTTGCTGTACTTTTTGAATTTAAAAGTCAATCGATAATTCTTGAAGGAAAGTTTTCTGTGACGATAGCAGAGACTGATCACATGCTGTAGTTTTTTTAAAGGAAACTATCAGCTGTATATCATATGTTTTACCTGTTTCTGCCATAGTATATTAAGAGATTTGCTATTTAATGTCTCAACAAATCATACCTTTTTGATGCCACAAGTGTGCTCATGCAAATCACCTATTACCGTAATAGTTTACATCTTTTTTATATAACATCTATTTAGTTTCTCACGTTCCTCGTCAAAACAGTGACGTAATGAAGATACTTGACAATTATTTTATGCCTTTTAGGACGTTTTGCCAATACAGCACGAATTGTTTTCAGTGTGTGTGTTTTATCAAACAATAAATCTATGGGGAAAATATATTGTTAATAACGCCATGTTTTGCGCATTAGTTGTGGAAACGTTCTCCTGTTAACGTCACTTTTTCGGAGTCAGTATCATACAACGTACACGTGACCAGCAACTGTAAAAACAAAACACGCTTTCAATTCATAGAGTATGTGATGTTGAAAATGCTGTGCGGTTCTGGTGAGGTTAAGTGTGTCGAATGACTGTTATACAGGCAAATGTCAGCTTCTCAAATGTGCATAAGTTTAGAAATTTGTTGTTTATCGTATATTTCCACGCAAAATATTAGAAATTTATTGAAACAATTTCAAAGCGAACTCATTGGCAAAGAAGTTTATTAGTCAATATTTTGTCTTTCGTAAACTTAGTTTTAAATTAGGTTCTTTCTTATTTTTTAGTGTTAAAGTCAAATTATGAACTCTCATTTTAAAATCACAATAGCGAACATCACGCCATGCTGTAAATGCAATGTCTAGATCTCTGGAAGTTCCCCTTTATAATTACAGAGGCTAGGAATTATTGGTACTCCCACAGTGTAACACATTTTAAGTGTTACTTCCGGGTATATAAGTTAAGATAAAACAAATATAAAAACGATGTTCTTCCAGCAGCAATTAATTGAATTCCCATCTAAGAGCTTGGAAGACTCAATAGTAATACATTCCCTAGAACAATTTATATCATTTTAAAGACTATGTTATGGCTGCTTCAGTGAACGAACCACGACCACCTGGTCTTCTAGTACGCACTCAATTTGCTTTTCCAGTTCCGTATAAAAGGAGACTCATACATTTAATGAAACCTCTAAATACGTTTCAATACATTTATAATGATTACGGTAAAACTCAGAACGTAATGAAAACAATGTTTGTCTATCGCAGCTGCTTTTCAACACTTCTTACACAATGGTGGGATAATCCAATCTTGCCAACTCTTATTTTTGTGAAGCTCACATCATCCTCATCAACTTTTGATTGTGTTATCTCCCAAAATCACAGGAATTTGTTTGTTTGTTAGACAGTAAGAAAAGCACCTATGGAAGAAACTCAGTGCATGTTTAACGTACCATTTAAATTAATTTAATTAATTTAATTTTATTACTGAAAGCTAACAGAGTTGACGGGGGCTTTTACCTTGCGTGTTCATGTACTTGTATGTTACAGTTTTACAGGAAAAGACAGTGCGTTAAATTAAGTCATAGCATTTTATAGAATTTTGTAGTTCTGGTGAAATTATCAGCTTAACACTATTATAAAGTTGCTGCCTTGCTTGTCTAGAATTATTATTATTGTTTTATTGACTATGTGCCATTTAAAGATACTAGTTCCAATTTATACTGCTTGCTCAATACCTGTTCGTTATTGACCGTTTCATCCCTATTATTGTGTTATTGCACTGCACATTTGCATACTTGCATGATATAATGTTAAAATATATGTACGTTGACAACAAGGAAATGTAACTGATAGTAGATATAAATTGAATAGACTGGAAAGGAGTATTTTTGTCATTTTTAGATAGCTTATAAATTTTAAAATACTTGATTAAAGTGTTAGAAATGATTATAATGATTTGGTACGTTATAAGCTTAAAAAGTTTATTTCATAATTAGTGTGAAGGTATTTTAATACATTTTATATTAAATAATTAATTTCCTTTCTATCGACATTTTGGTAACTATTCAAATTCAAATGAAATCGAAATAAATTCATTCATATGAGTTTACATTAAGTTTGTAAAAACAACTGAAAACCAATCACGATTACTTCAGTTTAATTTCAGTAGCAGAATGTATTAAGTTCATCGACTGATTGAAAACAGGTAATTGCCTTAACTGCCTTGTGTGTGCCTGTGTTTACCTGCCTTGCATGTTTTGCAGTTATAGGAAACTTGCCATGCAAATAGAAAAATACAAACAAGCAAACAGGTGCAAGCATACTACATGAATTAGTACTTCCACTTAGATGGGACAATTTTATGAACACCGTGTGTGTCTACGTTAGTTTGTTTGTCGTGCCAAAGGATAACTGGCGAAGCGCTGGAGCGCGACGCCTATATATGGAATGCTCAATAAAATTTGCACGTGGGGAAAGTTTATTTTGCGGACTTTCTAGGTTACACGATACTAAATGAACTTGTTTTTTACTCTATGGAAAATTTCACAACTTTGGAAGCAGTTTAACAGCAAACCGTTTCTTTGGGAACCCCAAAATTATACATTGATAAAAAGACCAATGTATTATCAAATAACAAGGCCTCTGCGAAGAAAAAATATGCATCGCAAGACGGTTATCCTCCCCTGAAAACATACACCGTAATCTTTGCATAGTATAGCCGACATTTTCAATGAAATGATCAGTACCGGTCTAAATAAATCAGACCATTATTGAGCATAAGAGTCAGTTATTTTGAATTTTTATAAATCTACAATGTCTCAGCTTTGTTTTGCACCAAATTAATTGAGATTATTTTAATTATAGCAAATACAGTCACACAACAAAAGAATCTACATTGAAATATCATAAACAAGAAAAGAAAAGAAGAGAACTGTCAATTTAACGTAGTTGTACATGGACACTCTCTACTTACGAAAGTAGATAGGAATGCTTTTCGGTACATCCTTCGACGTTTGGACTGCATGTTAACAAATTAAGATTATCTATTAGCAACGAAACAGTCCATAGCCAAAAAATGTTTGTTCTCGGTTAAATTTGACTAAAATGCAATGTTTACGCAGCATTTAAATATAAATTAACGATTGCCGCAAATCTAAAAAAAAATAACATTTCCAGTGCTGCCAAGGTGCAGGAGTGTTTTTATAGCATCTCTGAAGTATTTGTGGTCAAGAGTTTTAGCCCCGTCACGATAAGTTTTCAAAAGGATCTTATTAGAGATGCGGATGTTTAATTATGATAAAAATACATTATCAGCTGAAAAGATATGACCAACTAAGACGGAAACGGTAAAGCGACGTGAAGACAAACAATATACATGTACATAAGAATATCGAACAAAAGGAGTACAAGTAAAAGTAAGCACTTCATGTACCGTACTACAAAGTGGAAGTACTAATTCATGTAGCAAGCTTGCACGTGTGTACTTGTTTGTATTTTTCTATTTGTATTTTTATCATACTGAACACATTTCAATACGTCCAAAACTTACTGGTTAATGATATACTTCAAAAAAACTAAGCAGGAAATCATTTCTTGAGTCACCATATTTCGGAACTTGTTTTTATTTTGACTGTACACCAAGCACCATATTTACAAATACAAATTAGAGTGTAAAATGTAACCTGTTTAACTGACATGCGGTGAGAGACTATCCATTTCCTTCTCAGAAAGGTGGGTAAAGTACCTGCTAATATTTATAACAGTGTTTTGTGAATATTTTGGATTTTAGAGAATGCTCAGGTAGTCGGTCAATCAAAAGTTCCAGAATTGTGCTAGACATGTGTTCGAAAGACCAGGTTATTGGGAGCAACCATACCAGGCACATGTTAACCACAATCGGAACTCCTCGGGTAATTCCGTCCTCGGGGCAATATCGGATGGTCTCGGATGGTCTGGTGCAATGATACTTATTGAAATCACGATCATTTTGTTTGCCGGAAGTCGGAAGAAGAATATGCGTAAAATGTAGTTCGCATAAAACAGAAACAATGGCATCGTTTGACAGATGAATGTCTGCTGCGCTGGGTAAATTAAACTTAGATGATTTAAAATTGAAGCCGCCACAAATTGAAGTTTTATAGTCTTCATACTGTAGGAAGCTGTCATCCGAGCTGCCATCTTTGTTTTGACGCCTGTCACAAAAGCAGCCCCATTTAGGGAAATGGCCGAGGCGATCCGACTACCTACATACATCCGAGAGATGATTCGTTAATTATCCGAGGTGTTCCGATTGACGTAAACCCGCTGGTATACGTAACATCGCTTATCTACAGGGGTGCTAAACACAACATATCGCTAAAAAGATGTTTCCATCAACAGCTTATTATAAAATGCAAATCCCTATAACCCACCAGGGAGGTTTGTCGAGAGGGAACTTAAACCAGCATACACATCCATATATAATATACGGCTACGGCTATATATAATTTATGCCTTCGTAAGCCCCAAATATTTGTGCTTCTTTCCAGTGCCCCAACCCTTTAGTTTAGACCCCTTATACTGTAATATTATTTTTATCATTTTTCTTTTATGATTATTTAAATGACTACCTCGTTGGAGATATTTTCGTTTCTTTCATAAATTAAGAAAATACAGATTAGCTTTTCATTTTGTGTATTTTCGAACTGATACATGTAAATGTTGTTTTTACTCAAAATCAGTGTAATATTAAATTTTGCATGCAATAATTTCCTCTAATAGGTATTTCATATAGCACCCACTGTTGTGGTTCCGATACAGACGTGAATACACAAAGATAATGTTATAACTGTCAACTATCACTAGTTTCCAAATAAATAATGCTTTATTACAATCTTGTTTACAGTATATAATGGATAAGTCATCTAAATCTGGTAAATGTCTGATTGATTCAAAGTCTAAGAAATAAATAAAAAAATAAGTACAATTATATTTGATCAAAATGCTTAATATGAACTTTTATCAAATTTACATGTTAAATCAAGAACCTTAAGCAGACACATTGTAAAATCAGTTCAGCAAAAGAGTATAATAACTTATAACAAAGCGGTAAGCTTGGTTAATTTACCGTTGCTGTTTTTTTTTTCTTTCAACGATACTCAAAAAAAGCAGTCGGATAATATGATAGGTTTCTATGAAGTCTACAAAGTCGAGACATCGTATAGAGAGCACCAACAGATGCCACATTGAAACGGTCCCTCGGCAGACGGTTTGACTGGGCGCTTTGACGGATTTATGGAGCGCTCCTAACTAGCTCTTCCTCTGACCTTTATTTATCAAAGACAAACATTGTTATTTAGATACCATTTAAAGAATGCGCCATTGAGAACCTGCTTCAGTGGTAAAGAAATGATCCAACAAATGCAATTTACAAGCAATATTTCGTAAATTCTATAGACATTAAACCTTCTCTGTGTAGGCATGTTGGCCATATATTGCGGGCACCCCTTACAAAAATGGCAGCCGTAACATTCTTCTTTTCCGCGAAAGAGAATGACTTAAATTTTTATAACTATTAAAAAATAATAAAACACGATCATATTCAGAATTTCACCCATTTTGTACTTTTTGAAATACGACTGAATGCATAAAAGTCGCTCAGACACGTCTGAACATGGATTAATCTTATCTCGTTGTTTTTTTGTGTGTGTACTTTTTATCATACATTCGTTTACTTAAAACCATTTAAAAAAAGCAAATATTTCTTGTTCTCTCAGATAAGTTGTCGGCATTTGATTGCTTTTCCGTTTAGGGCTTTTTCTTAAAGAATATATTGCGAGGGATAGTAATTTTTTAAAAATTTGAATTGTTTTAACTACTTGTTACACAAGCAAAATTCAGCTGAATCATATTTTTGTTTATTTATGTATTTATTTGCATATCTCCTCCACCTCCACCCCCATAAAATCGAATGTTATCAAGTCTTAAACATAAGGTCGAATATGTTTAACGTCATTTGCATTTAGTACGCTACATGTCGTTGGAAATAATTGCTTCAATAATAGTTTTCTAATAACACTGTACCATTCCCTTACAACCACCGCGCTGTCCGTTTACGTCAAATCATGATTGCAGTTTCTAGATACCTAGAATTTAATTTTAAGTATTACAAGGAATAGAATAATTGGAAACCATACTGCGTGAATAATTGTTAATTATACAGGATTATTGTTTTTTATTCAACAGGAAATATCGTTAAATAGATATGTAGCAATTTTGATTAACACTTATTATTGGAACCTTTTAGTAAGATAAGATTGTGCAAATCGAGACATAGAAAGATTATAAATTTTCTGACTTTAAAAGTATCTTATATTTATAACACGGTTTAATTTTTTAACCTGATATTCCTTGACCTTACTTACATGTTTAACAGACATAATCTTCAGCATTAAGAAATAATTAGTATTGTTATGTAGCTTGAATGTCAATCGAAGCAGTCAGACAGTGAGGGTGTGATCGTTCCCCCTTTTGAAAAATGTCACGCCGCTGGGGTGTTTACTGTGCATCGTATGGTAAATGGGTTTATCTTGAATTTCTACCAATAAGAATCGCTTTGAGACTAATTCAGGCTGACCGTACGTCAACATTTATAAGTAGGTCAAGAGAGATGTTTAAAAGCTACAACATAATACACTATACACGTTTAGTTCACCGCTCCACTAAACGTTTAGAAAGTAGCACCTCTTTCTAATGAGAGCTTTGTGTCACCCCCTAACCTTCAAGGATCTCAACAACATGGCACTGTTTTTGTGTTGTTGTTGGTTTCAAATAAAATTCAATTGTAAATGTTGAAAACAGCACTTCAGATTTATAAACAATGTACATGTATACATGTATGTACATGTACTGTTTGATTCCACATATTAAGTTGGAAAATACGTCATTTTTAATTTAATTGAAAATAAACTTACTCTAAAGCGTTAAAGAAACATAGTTAACAAATCTTTATTAATCTACCAACTACATGTATTATGTGGTAAACATACGCCATTTAAGTTTGTTTTGGTTTAGATTCTTAACATACCAGAACGATTCTGAAACACAACTCCCATCAATCATGCAGGTGAAATGAGGGAAACGTGTTAAGAACTATATTTTTTTTATTGAATTACCTGTTCCAAGAAATTGCATTGTAAATACTAAAGAGCAGTTTATTTGAAAGGGAAAGACGGGATGTAAACGCGAGGAAATTCATTTTTTAATAATATAAGTAAAAAGACTGAAAAGAAAAGCATTGCCTGACAGCACATCGTTACTATTTTGAAAACAGTGTTTATTCATGGCGGTTAAGGTTGGGTTGTCTCTCTTGTAAATATGTCTTGTTACTGTGCAGCTGTCAGTTTTACATCGAATGCATTCGTCATGCTCCGTTTGGAATTTTCATATATTTTTCAAAACTTATAAGACCGTGTCAATTTTTTAGTTAAGGTTAAACAAAAATAGAAAATAACAAGCATTAATATCAACAATAAATTATCAATATTTATAGCAACTTGTGTATTCGATATTTTACCTTCGATAGTTGCTATTTGACCTGTGTGCTAGGTAATATTTGACCTTTGGAATAGTTTGTGTTTGACATTTTGGAAATTTGCTGTTTGACATGTTGATTGTGGCTATTTGAGTTGTGGGATATTTGCTGTTTGACATGTTTGATTGTGGCTATTTGAGTTGTGGGATATTTACTGTTTGACATGTTTGATTGTGTGTTATTTGAGTTGTGGGATATTTGCTGTTTGACATGTTTGTTTGTGTGTTATTTCAGTTGTGGGATATTTGCTGTTTGTCATGTTTGTGACTTTTTAAGTTTTGGGATATTTGCTGTTTGACATGTTTGTGGCTATATGAGTTGTGGGATATTTGCTGTTAGACATGTTTGATTGCGGCTATTTGAGTTGTGGGATATTTGCTGTTTGGCATGTTTGATTGTGGCTCTTTGAGTTGTGAAATATTTACTGTTTGACATGTTTGATTGTGACTATTTGAGTTGTGAAATATTTACTGTTTGACATGTTTGATTGTGACTATTTGAGTTGTGGAATATTTGCTGTTTGGCATGTTTAATTATGTGTTATTTGAGTTGTGGGATATTTGCTGTTTGGCATTTTTGATTGTGACTATTTGAGTTGTGGGATATTTACTGTTTGACATGTTTGATTGTGACTATTTGAGTTGTGGGAAAATTACTGTTTGACATGTTTGATTGTGACTATTTGAGTTGTGGGAAAATTACTGTTTGACATGTTTGATTGTGACTATTTAGTTGGGGGATATTTGCTGTTTGACATGTTTGATTGTGACTAGTTGCGTTGTTGGATATTTGCTGTTTGACAAGTTTGATTGTGACTAGTTGCGTTGTTGGATATTTACTGTTTGACATGTTTGATTGTGACTATTTGAGTTGTTGGATGTTTACTGTTTGACATGTTTGATTGTGACTATTTTAGTTGGGGGATATTTACTGTTTGACATGTTTGATTGTGACTATTTGAGTTGTTGGATGTTTACTGTTTGGCATGTTTGATTGTGACTATTTGAGTTGTGGGATATTTACTCTTTGGCATGTTTAATTGTGACTCTTTGAGTTGTGGAATATTTGCTATTTGGCATGTTTGAATGTGACTATTTGAGTTGTGGAACATTTGCTATTTGGCATGTTTGTTTGTGGCTCTTTGAGTTGTTGGATATTTGCTATTTTGGCATGTTTGATTGTGGCTCTTTGAGTTGTGGGATATTTGTTGTTTGACATGTTCGATTGTGCTATTTGAGTAGTTGGATATTTGCTGTTTGGCATGTTTTATTGTGGCTATTTGAGTTGTGGGTTATTTGCTGTTTGGCATGTTCGATTGCGGCTATTTGAGTTGTGGGCTATTTGCTGTTTGACATGTTTGATTGTGGCTATTTGCGCTGTCATTTGCCCTTTGGGATAGTTAATATTTGACCTTTGGATTGTTGATATGTCGTGTGGAATATTTTCTATTTAAAATAAGAGATTGTCAATATCCGACCTGTGTAAAAGTTGATATTATTCTGGTATTTTAGGACAGAGCTGATGTTATGTCCGATTTTAGTAAATGTCTATTTCGCTCAGATAATGGCTCTCTTGTTTTTTTTTAAAACCATATGTAATTGAATCTACATAGGAATCTTTACCTGATTGTTTATACGCACTTTTGAAATGTCATTGTAAAGACTGACAAACGCAAAATGATTTTTCGACATTTCTCACAAACTCCAGAATGTGCGGGCATTTCATTTCATAATAATTACGCAAGTACTCAAGGAAAACGTCAAAAACTGTTTCTTCATCCGTTAATGTCTTAAATGAAAATATCTGCTCTTGATAATTGGTACTTGTAAATTGAATTGGTTAAATATTTGTTAGACAATCTCTGCTTTGAGACACAATTTACTGTTGTTGTGGTATTTTGGTGGAGCGTTGAATTGCATGTTTATCATCAGTGTCAACTTTAATTTAGAATTTCAGAAACTGAACGCCCTTTATATTTCGACATAAGTAATTTATCAGTATCTTTACTTATTACAACTAACATAAACATGCAATAGTTTAATTTGTAGGTATAGTTTATGTTGTAGTTATATTTTGTTGGTCTGGAAAATTATATTGTTTATAAACAGAGGATAAAGTTAGTTTGCAATCGCACAGTTTACACACGTTTTTGGTGTTAACTTAATATTAACAACAACGCTCACGAAAAGAAAAAACAAACACGAAGGTAAGTGTACGAATACAACTCGGTTCTCATTAAGTTGATCGATATTCCAAACTCGTTGAGTAGTTCCTGTTTATTTTCAGTAAGTGAGATTGTCTAGTAGCAAGACTACCGTATATCATTAATTGAAGTTCATTTGAACAATACAATTAATATACACGTTAAAATCTGAGTTAAAAGTGCAATTAAGGTGCAAATTCGAAGTTCGCAGGCAGTTTGGATTCTTAAAATATTAAATTATACTAAAGTGACAAAGGCTATCAATCATGTGCTTTAAATATTAAATTTTCTAGGATGGCATGTTTAAATATGCCTGTTCGGAGAATTTACTTTGTAAATAATACTCATGTTGTAATAAAAAATGTACAAAGCAGACACGAAATTAACAGTGTTGTTTATACAGTTAATGATGAGAAACCATTCCCAATCTTATATAATTGTGATAGAAGAGAGTAATTTTTAGCGTAAACTTTGAAACAATTACAAATAAAAAACAAGATTTACAAGCACACAAAATGTATTTGATGACAGTGTATGGTATTTGATGACAGTTTATGGTATTTGATGACAGTTCATGGTATTTGATGACAGTTTATGGTATTTGATGACAGTTTATAGTATTATGACGGGTGAGGTGAAACAAACTTCTACCACTTGTTAACTTACAAGACTAAAACAAAAAACAACAATAAACTAATATTGATTAATTTCTTGACACCTAGGTCATGACAAATTTCATTAGTTATTGGTTATATTGGTTGTCATACTCGTCCGTCATACAATAACATGATGCATGACTTATTCTTTGATATTGTTTTTTATTTACTTTTCTTGTTCCGGAAAATAGTTGGTAGTGTGTGGTACAATTTATTTGCCCCAGAATGTTACTGCATAAACTTGGGGATTCGTGCTCTTCCCATGTTTACACCATTTATAATACACATGACGTATTGTAATGATGGAAGTCAATATCCTTTTAACTCCAGAAGTTTGCCGGGTCTTGAAATATAATGTTCGCGATAAAGTGCCCTAAAATGTAAATGTATCTGCGTGTTATTGTTATTTCCACCGATGCATAGAAATCATTCTTCAATGTAAAGCTCATTTCAACTCTACTTGTTCTTTCTAATTGGACAAAATGATTAGGACCAATACACATCAGTTTAAACACGCCATAGCTAATTTCTGTGGATAGTTTATTTTTTTAACTAGATATTATGTATGTATATAAGTTCATTGTATCTGTTTTAACCTCCGAAGCAGATGCTTACTGTTAGTTTTTTTCACTTTGACGGGATACTTTTATTTACACTGTTTGATAGACAAACATTCAGGAAGTGCGAGGTTAGAGCGCTCCACAAACCAGGTTTAAGCACCCCAGTCGGTCTTTTTGCCGACTTACCGTTCCAAGGCGGTAACTGATGTTTTTATTTCTTTTTGTGTGTTATGTCTCGTCTGTGTCTTTTTGGTCGAATTTACATTTGCCCTGTTTGCCTTTGTCTAGAGGGAGAATAAAATAAATATCTGTGGAAATTTTGATAGGAGCTTTTCTGATTTATCTATTGTTAAATATCACAACAACATTCCAATGTGTTGTATAATCATCACCTCAAACATATTCAGTGTCATTTTTTCAACCATAAATGGATAAACAATTAAAGGTCTGAACGATTTGCAATACTTTAGAAAGCCAACTCATGTAATTTTGAAATCTAAAAGTCAGCTACATATAATTAATCCATACCGGACCTGATAGCGCAATCGGTAAATCGTCGGCTCCAGGTACGGGAGGCCCCGGGTTCGATCCCGGGCTGCGACATACCAAAGTCGTTAAAATGGTAGTGGTATAGCTCCCTTGATAACGCTGAAACAAATATAAGGGTAGTTCCACGACTGGTTGGCCCGGTGTCAGGATAATGTGACTGGGTGTGGTATCATGCCAGGTGTTCACGGCATGCTATCCAGAGTAAAGGCAGCACTATAACTGCTTCAATTGGACACCGTCTCCAGATAACTGAAATACTGTTGATGGGGCGATAAACTCAAAAAGCAATAAACACACATCTAAATAATCCGTTAAGGATAATTCTTTAAATACATCACAGTTGCAATAGTTTCTGTACATGCGACTGTCAGCTGAATCTTACATGTTTAAGCCATTTCTGATATTGTTTTAGAAATTTGCTATTTATTGTCTATTTCCAAACAAATACATCAAACTTTTATTAGACTCAACTGCTAGCCAATGATGTTTTTGAGTAGTATTTTTTTCTCCATTTCGTTTATGTTAACATGTACTTTTTATAGTTGTGTAAGCATATTCGGGCACGCCATTTTATCTACAGATGTTAACGCCGTGCTGTAATAACAGTTTTTAAATCCATTGAAAGTCACTTTAATAACAGAGAAATACATTGTTGGCAATTACACAGCGTGTGCACGTCTATAATACTGACATAATTAGAACATATTTTGATTGAATCAAAATAATGTTCTGGGACGCGGTTAATCTTTACATACGTAGTTCTTTATCATGATAGCTTTGTATCTATTTAAATCCGACACCCTAACTCCAGTATTACCCAGGCTTTCTATGAATTCAGATGAAATATAAAATTATTGCAATGGATCTTTATAGCGTAATTGTTAGTTCTACGGTCTTATTACGTCATTTTTGTCCTTTTAAGTATACAATTAATTCTTTGTTATAATTTATTATTTATTTTTATCTTGTTCCGGAAAATAGTAGTGTGTGGTACAATTTATTTGCCCCAGGATGTTACTTTATAAACTTGGGGATTCGTGCTCTACCCATGTTTACAGCATTTATTATACACATGACGTATAGAAATATAAAATTATTGCAATGGATCTTTATAGCGTAACTGTTAGTTCTACGGTCTTAGTACGTCATTTTTGTCCTTTTAAGTATACAATTATACATTTTTTTCTAAACGCATTGAAGAATTAACATGTAATTATTCAACGTTTTAGTATTTATTATACGCCGTTCCGCAGGCATATGCACAATACACAAAATATATGCTACATGTATGCTTAAATATGTATGTTTCTTATGATGTAGCAAACATTTAAAACACACATACTAAAGTGTTAGTCTTTTGGCGCCGGATTTTTATTCTTGAATTAGCGTCGACACCATTTAATAGGTTTTCTAAAGATGTTACATATGTAGACAAATGCAAAATTATCATTATTAATTATAAAACTAGCATTAGCAGAAAATGCACATGTGAAGCAGCCTCACATTATACAAATAAGTATTGTTCCGAAAATATTTTTCTCGAACGTAGTATGTGTTTTTTCAGTATCTTATTGTTTATTTTCAAAGTTATATTGAAAGTTACAGACACACAAAAATAAAAGCATAAAATAGAACACTTTTGTCCGAATTCGGACCCATATCGGTCAGGTTTAGAAAGTCCGCTAAACAAACTTTCCCCCATGTGCAAATTTCAGTGAGCATTCCATAATATAGGCGTTGCGCTCCAGCGCGTCGTCAATTATCGATAGCACATTTAAGATATACATGTAATTGGAACTAACAATCCCAATTTAAATTCCTGTTTAAATTTTCATAAACAAATGGAATGTAATAATGCATTTAGGCAATATTTGTTTGATGATGCAATGTACAAGTTTTTTAAAGACTGAATATAAATGTCAAGTGTGACATCCTAAGTTACCACGGAGTAGTCATATACAGTGTTGCATGAGATTTTTTAAACAGTATTAGTCTAGGAATATACTTGCAGTTTTGTGAACTGCTGAGTATATTCAAAAAGATTATTACATTTGTTCACCCATTGTTTTTGCCACAATTATCCTCATAATAATCACATTTTACAGTAATAGTTTAGACCCATTTTATGCAAAACATTTATTTAGTAATTAACGTTCTTCGTCATGATGGTACCGAATTGAAGATACATGAAAATTGTATACCTGTTGATATTTAAGACGTTTTGTCAATCCAACAATAATTGTTTTGCTATGTTGTTTCTCTTCAGACAGAATAAGGCGATGTGGAAAAAATATTTTTCAATGACGCCATGTTTTGCACTTTTTTAAAGTCAATAACATATCACTTACATGTGATCAGGAACTGACTTGAGTTTAAATGAGTCGAAATAACTGTTATACAGGCAAACACCAGGTGTATTAAATTTACATTAGTCTGGTTAACGCTCTTGTTTCTTGAAAAATGTGTTCTTCATCGTACATTTTTAATTATTTTATTGAGACTTAAATTCCAAGCCAAAGCTGTTTTGGCAGAGACGTTTATTATACTACAAGTTATATTGCTTCTTTCGTAGTTAAAATTATATTATTTCTTATTTTCTAGTGTTATAGTCACATTATGAACTCTCATTTTAAAATCACAATAGCGAACATCACGCCATGCTGTAAATGCAATGTCTAGATCTCTGGAAGTTCACCTTTATAATTACAGAGGCTAGGAATTATTGGTACTCCCACAGTGTAACACATTCTAAGTGTTACTTCCGGGTATATTAGAAAATATATAACGCATAAACATTCCTAAAGTAAACAATTAAATTACACATCTATGAAAATTATATTAGAAAGATACAATAGTTAAACATTTCCCAAAGCGATTTTATACCATTTTAAAGACTTTGTTATGATCCTTTAGTAAATGAAACTCGACCATATGCACGTCGAGTCCGCCCTATATTTGCTTTTCCGGTTCCCTGCACAATGCATTCGTAATTCTTTTAAAAAAACGTATACAATGGTCTTAATACATATAAAATGGATACGGTAAAGCTCAGAACATAATAAAAAACAATGGTTCTCTATCGCAGCTTTTTTCACTACTCATGACCACAATTGTGGGCTTATATCACCATGACAACTCTTCACATCCACGAAATACGACTACCTGCTTTTCGTGTCTGCTCTCTATTTGCGTTTACAGTTTCGTATACACGGAGACTCATAAATTTTAACGAAACGTCTAAAATAAGTTTCAATACTTATATAATGATTACAGTAAAACCCAGAATGTAATAAAACAATGTTTGTCTATCGCAGCTGTTTGCAACAGTCTTTACTACAATGGTGAGCTTATACCACCTTGCCAACTCTTACATTTTTGTGGAGCTCAATGGAACATAAACATAATTTATTGTTTATTTTACCTCTTAGATTTATAGGGATGTATATGTTTGTTAGACAGTTACACTAGCTCTAATGGAGGAAACTCAGTTCATGTTTAACGTAAAACTTAATTTAATTATCTTTACTTCAAATATTAAAATATTATTAGTTAATTCTATATGAATTTATTTCGGTAAACATACACTATTAGATCCGACTAATGCAGCCATGATTGGACTTCCACATAATTACATGATGTAACATACGAATTAATGCATATTTTGTATTAGTCACCCTTAGAAAACACAATTCTTTATCAAATAGACTTTTAACTTGAATTAGAATTAATAATGTAAAACATTCATGTACCATAAAATAAAACATAAATATGATCAAAACATCTACAACAGCAGTCTCTAAATGGCCGACATAAGTAACAGATCAGTACAATACATGACACAGCATTAGCTAACAAAGCACTGTCCCCTCCTTCCGGTATAGTTCATGCTCGAAATTGATGATCACATGTGATGATTTAGGAATCTGGAATTGAGTTTATATGACTTTTGACTGTAAACATATATCCGTCAATGCAGTAAAGCATGTGCACGAATATTTCACATAATCGTTACTAACAGTCGGAAATGTGGTACTGATCACTGAAAATAAGACATTTTATAAATATGAACATTAAACCACCAAGGCTACCTTACAATAATAAACACAGTTATTCTATTTTCTTTTGAGGTAACTAGAAGCAGTCTTTCATCATTTCCCCAAATCTTATACAATGTAATTTTAGTGGTTATGCATTTTAACTGCAATTCTACAATTTATTTTTCAATCGGCGAAACATTGCTTTATTGATCTGACAAGCAATTAGATACTTCTTTGCTAGTCAAACTGCACATCTAAATAAGGAAGATTATAACACAAAAAGATCAAATAAATATAACATATCTGATTTAAATTATTGTGAATGTCCACGCACTTTTGTGTTGTTTCAACACATTGTTTTTTATTGATCAATAAAGTTCATCAACCGGTAGGTCGTTATAATAATTTACATTTATAGTCTTTCACTGATGGAAGTTTATGAAATTTATAATTTATGTTACATGTCCAGCATATGTAAGTACAATAAACGAATAGCCTGACATCCGCGACACACCAGATCTCCAGAGATTTAGTATTAAAGCCTCGACTTCAAAATGGGGTTTGAAGAAGCCGGCACTTTGTCCTTCAATTTGATATATTTCTGTTAATGGCCTCATCACACAGAAGCTATTAAGACTTTCAATGTATTGTTTATGTTCAAGGTCTAATAAAATAGGTATGATTTTCTTCACATGGCCCGTGAGACGAGAAAAAAGACCCTTTGGACAATTTTGACATTACGTCATAAAGTGCGAGAGTCATTCCAGAAATAACGTGCATACCCGTGTCCCGGTAGAGTTATATGTAGACTTACTAAGAAAAAAGAACTGTTTTACCGATTTTTTATACCATGTAATGTATTTCTACACGGGGATATAAGCTTACACCTATATTTATATTTATTTCGCTATTTTCCTCTATGAATCTGGAGAAAACAACCACTATGATGATGCAATATGGCAGTGTTATGTTAATTATTAAGTGTTTGTTTTTTTCTCCATTTTTATATGATTCTTTTAATCTTGTATATATTTGTCTAGTTTACATGTTGACAAAATAACAATACACATAAAAGCTGTCATTACTTTTACTAAAAAAAAATACGTCACTTAATGCCTAAAGTGATGATGTAGTCCGCAAAACATTTTCAGCGCGAAAAATGTGCAAAACAATGACAAAGTGGATTTCTAAAGCGATGAAGATAGACTAGCGGGTAAAGTATGTCATTTGATGCGTATAGTAAAAAAAACTGTCAACTCCATTCATATGTTTGTATTGAATTGTTTTATAATGTATAAACTTAAAACTTATAAACCAGATGACGACACGGGCTGGTAATGCCTTATGTTTACAGTTAAGTTCACTTACAATAGAGCTCTATACATAAATATGGGATAAATGTCACTCCGTTACGATCACCTCCGATACGGTCACCTCCGATACGGTCACCTCCGTTACGATCACCTCCGTTACGGCCACCTCCGTTACGGTCACCTCCGTAACGAACGTATTTGTAACTGAACGGAGTTGACAAATTCGTATCTGAGTTGACTTTATCAATGATTATATATGTAAATATTATATCAATTTTAAGTCATTAATATTTTTCTTATTGAAGTTTCATTTTGTGTTAAGCAGAATAAGTACATTATTAATGTCGACCGAGAGATCCCTTTTTTGTTTCGGTACACGTTGATGTACATTTAGAATTAGAAAGTTACTTTTATAACAGAGAAATACATTGTTGGCAGTTACACAGCGTGTGCACGTCTATGATACTGACATAATTAGAACAAATTTGGTTGAATCATAATAATGTTCTGGGACGCGGTTAATCTTTACATACGAAGTTCTCTACCATGGTAGCTTTGTATCTATTTAAATCCGACACCTTTACTCCAGTATAACCCAGGCTATCTATGAATTTAGATGAAATATAATATACAACTAAAAATTTGATAAGGATCACATTTAATAACCTATACTTCTTTAATTAAGTTGTGGTGACATGCTTCCAGTGCAAAGTGAACATATCTAATCTTGAAATTCACGTATATGAAGCCTGAATACCTGTTTATTTCTTTTGTAAACAAACTGATTGTATACAGTTATACTATGAAAAAAGATCTAATGTCAAAAAGTGACCCTTAGCAAATTTTGAGTAGTATATTATTGCAATGGAACTTTATAGCGTAACAGTTAGTTGTACGGTATTAGGTTAGAGTACGTCATTCCTGTTTTTAAGAATACAATTATACAATTTTTTCTTAACGCATTAAAGATGTCTTTTAAATTGTTCCTCTCAACCTATGATCATTAAATATTCAGTAATTAATTATTCAACATTTTAGTATTTATTATACGCCTTTCCGCAAAGTATTTTGCATCATTACAAAATACGATTTTGTAATAGCAGGCATATGCACAATACACAAAATATATGCTACATGTAATCTTAAATCTTTACAATGTTTATGTTTCTTAGGATGTAGCAAATATTTAAAACACACATACAAATGTGTTTTAGAGCCGGATTTTTATTCTTCAATTAGCATCTCAATTTGATACAAGAAAGGTCGTTGATGCGAAGCATCAAAGGCAACGCAAAAAGTTGGAGATATAAAGAGTTTTAAGCAATATGGGAGCACGTAACAAAGACACTTGAAACGTTATGGTTTTTATTTGAAACTTTTCAGTATACTATAATTTTTCAAGAAAAAGCCAGTATAACTTAAATTCTTGAGACCAAAGAATGGTTTGAAACAAAATGAAAAGCAAAACCCGACACCATATAATAGGTTTTCTAAAGATATGTGGAAAAATGCAAAATTATTATAATTAACTATAAAACTAGCACTAGCAGAAAATGCACATATGCAGCAGCCTCACATTACACAAATAAGTATTGTTCAGATAATATTTTTCTCAAACGTTGTATGTGTATGTATATGTATTCAGTATCTTATTGTTTATTTTCAAAGTTGTTTTGAAAGTTACAGACACACAAAAATAAATATAAAAATAAAAGCATAAAATAGAGCACTTTTTTCCGAATTCGGACCCATATCGGTCAGGTTTAGAAAGTCCGCTAAACAAACTTTCCCCCATGTGCAAATTTCAGTGATCATTCCATAATATAGGCGTCGCGCTCCATCGCGTCGTCAATTATCGATAGCACATTTAAGATATAATTGGAACTAACAATCCCAACTTAAATTCCTGTTTAAATTCTCATAAACAAATGGAATGTATTAATCTCATGCATTTAGGCAATTTTTTCTTTTGATGATGCAATGTACAAGTTTTTTAAAGACTGAATATAAATGTCAAGTGTGACAACACAAGTCACCACGGAGTAGTCATATACAGTGTTGCATGAGATTTTTTAAACAGTATTAGTCTAGGAATATGCTTGTAGTTTTGTAAACTGCTGAGTATATTCAAAAAGATTATTACATTTGTTCACCTATTGTATTTGCCAAAATTATACTCATAATAATCACATTTTACAGTAATAGTTTAGACCCATTTTATGCCAAACATTCATGAAGTAATTAATGTTCTTCGTCATGATGGTACCGAATTGAAGATACATGACAATTGTATACCTGTTGATATTTAAGACGTTTTGTCAACCCAACAATAATTATTTTGCTATGTTGTTTCTCTTAAGACACAATAAAGCTATGTGGAAAATATATTTTTCAATGACGCCATGTTTTGCACATTTTTTGAAGTCAATATCATATCACTTACATGTGATCTTGAACTGACAAGAGTTTAAATGAGTCGAAATAACTGTTATACAGGCAAACGCCAGGTGTATTAAATTTACATAAGTCTGGTTTACGTTCTTGTTTCTTTAAAAATGTGTTCTTCATCGTTTATTTTCACGCATTTTTAATTATTTTATTGAGACTTAAATTCCAAGCCAAAGCTGTTTTGGCAGAGACGTTTATTATACTACAATGTTATATTGCTTCTTTCGTAGTTAAAATTATATTATTTCTTATTTTCTAGTGTTATAGTCACATTATGAACTCTCATTTTAAAATCACAATAGCGAACGTCACGCCATGCTGTAACTGCAATGTCTAGATCTCTGGAAGTTCACCTTTATAATTACAGAGGCTAGGAATTTTGGTACTCCCACAGTGTTACACATTTTAAGTGTTACTTCCGGGTATATTAGAAAATATATAACGCATAAACCTTCCTGAAGTAAACAATTAAATTAAACATCTGAGAGAATTATATTAGAAAGACACAATAGTTAAACATTTCCAAAAGCGATTTTATACCATTTTAAAGAATTTGTTATGATCCTTTAGTTAACAAAACTCGACCATCTGCACTTCGAGTCCGCCCTGTATTTGCTTTTCCGGTTCCCTGCACAATGGTTTTCGTAAATGTAAAAAAGCGTAAACAATGGTCTTAATACATATACAATGCATACGGTACAACTCAGAACGTAATAAAAACAATGGTTCTCTATCGCAGCTTTTTCCAATACTTTTGACCACAATTGTGGGCTTATATCACCAAGACAACTTTTACATATCAACGAAATTCGACTACCTGCTTTTCGTGTCTGCTCTCTATTTGCGTTTAAAGTTTCATATACACGGAGACTCATAAATTTTAACGAAACGTCTAAAATAAGTTTCAATACTTATGTAATGATTACGGTAAAACCCAGAATGTAATAAAACAATGTTTGTCTATCGCAGCTGTTTTCAACAGTCTTTACCACAATGGTGAGCTTATACCACCTTGCCAACTCTTACATTTTTGTGAAGCTCAGTGGCACATAAACAAAATTTATTGTTTATGTTACCTCTTAGAATTATATGGCTGTGTATGTTTGTTAGACAGTTACAAAAGCTCTAATAGAGGAAACTAAGTGCATGTTTAACGTAAAATTTAATTTAATTATCTTTTATTAAAATATTGCAAGTTCTATATGAATTTATTTCGGTAAACATACACTATTAAGTCCCACTAATGCAGCCATGATTAGACTTTCACACAATAACATGATGTAACATTCGAATTAATGAATATTTTTGTATTTGTCACCCTTAGAATACACAATTATTTATCAAACAGACTTTAAACTTGAATTAGAATGAATAATGTACAACATTCATGTACCATAAAATAAAACATAAATATGATTTAAACATCTATTACAGCAATATCTAAATGGCCGACATAAGTAACAGATCAGTACCAGATATGATACAGCATTAGCTAACAAAGCACTGTCCCCTCCCTCCGGTATAGTTAATGCTCGAAATTGATGAGGACATGTGATGATTTAGGAATCTGGAATTGAGTTTATATGACTATTGACTGTAAACAAATATCCGTAAATGCAGTAAAACATGTGCACGAATATTTCACATAATCGTTACTAACTGTCGGAAATGTGGTACTGATCACCGAAAATAAGACATTTTATAAATATGAAAATTAAACCACCTTAAAAAAATAAACACGGTTATTCTATTTTCTTTTGAAGTAACTAGAGGCAGTCTTTTAACATTTCCCCAAACCTTATACAATGTAATTTTAGTGGTTATGCATTTTAACTGCAATTCTACAATTTATTTTTCAATCGGCGAAACATTGCTTTATTGATCTGACAAGCAATTAGATACTTCCTTGCTAGTCAAACAGCACATCTAAATAAGGAAGATTATAACACAAAAGGATCAAATAAATATAACCTATCTGATTTAAATTATTGTGAATGGCTTCACGCACTTTTGTGTTGTTTCAACACATTGTTTTTTATCGATCCACAAAGTTCATCAACCGGTAGGTCTTTGTAATAATTTACATTTATAGTCTTTCACTGATGGAAGTTTATGAAATTTATAATTTATTTTACATGTCCAGCATATGTAAGTACAATAAACGAATAGCCTGACATCCGCGACACACCAGATCTCGAGAGATTTAGTATTAAAGCCTCGACTTCAAGATGGGGTTTGAAGAAGCCGGCAATTTGTCCTTCAATTTGATATATTTCTGTTAATGGCCTCATTACACAGAAGCTATTAAGACTTTCAATGTATTGTTTATGTTCAAGGTCTAATAAAAAAGGTATGATTTTATTCACATGGCCCGTGAGACGACAAAAAGACCCTTTGGACAATTTTGACGTTACGTCATAAAGTGCGAGAGTCATTCCAGAAATAACGTACATACCCGTGTCCCGGTAGAGTTATATGTAGACTTACTAAGAAAACAGAACTGTTTTACCGATTTTTATACCATGTAATGTATTTCTACACGGGGATATAAGCTTTACACCTATATTTATATTTATTTTGCTATTTTCCTCTATGAATCTGGAGAAAACAACCACTATGATGATGTCAATATGGCAGTGTTATGTTAATTATTAAGTGTGTGTGTGTGTGTTTTTTCTCTCCATTTTTATATGATTCTTTTAATCTTGTATATATTGGTCTAGTTTACATGTTGACAAAATAAAAATACACCTAACAGCTGTCATTACTTTTTTTACAAATATATAACGATTGAGAGCATGTTCTGATTTTGCATAGTCAACTCCGTTACGAAGCCTTAATTTGGTGAACAATAAAAAAATACGTCACTTAATACATAAAGTGATTACGTAGTCCGCAAAACATTTTCAGCGCGAAAAATGTGCAAAACAATGACAGCGTGAATTTCTAAAGCGATGAAGATAGACCAGCATGTAAAGTATGTCATTTGATAAGTATAGTAAAAAAACTGTCAACTCCATTAATGTGTTTGTATTTAATTGTTTTATAATGTATAAACTTAAAACTTATAAACCAGATGACGACACGAGCTGGTAATGCCTAATGTTTACAGTTAAGCTCACTTACAATGGAGCTCTATACATAAATATGGGATAAATGTCACTCCGTGACGATCACCTCCGTTACGGTCACCTCCGTTACGAAAATATTTGTAACTGAACGGAGTTGACAAATTCCTATCTGAGTTGACTTTATCGATGATTATATATATAAATATTATATCAATTTTAAGTCATTAAGTGTGATTAATATTTTTTCTTATTGAAGTTTCATTTTGTGTTAAGCAGAATAAGTACAGTATTAATTTCGACCGGGAGATCCCTGATTTGTTTCGGTTCTGATTAAGACGCACGTTTATGTACATTTAGATTTTTTTGAATTTTTGAGGCAGCTGACGTAAAATCAGCCCTGATGAAAGAAACACCCTTCTTACGCAACGACACATATATAAAACATTGTGTGTAGACGTTTGCTGTTATCACTACTTCCTTCGTTTTCCTGCAAAAATAGTACAATAATAGCATTCGAAACTTTTCGGCGATGACAGAGTCACAATCTAGCGATTCCGTCGCACTCAATTGGTGTGTGGACTGCAATCTTTTGGTATTTTTAATTAAGCCTAGCTTGATTGGAATCGAATCACATTAGTTTGTAAAAAGTATAGTTGGTAGTAAACTTTGCATGTTTATTGTTTCAATGGTAAGTAAAGAAAACATATGTATATTACAACATAAAGTTTTCTGGTAATATTAATACTACATACTTCCGAGTTTTTCAGTATAAAATATACTTTTCAAAAATAATAAAGATTAGCTGTTCATTGTGTGTATTTTAAACTGTTAAAATGATGATTAACTGACGAAAGGACCTTTTACAACTTATACTACATATGCTGTTTCTAGTTACTTAATATAATTATCAAACTCCGCTAATACCGCCATGGATTTCGTTTTATCATTTCGATGTTTTGCTATTTGTCCAGCCAATCGTATTGAATGCTTTCCCTTCAATTTACAATATGATAGGATACGCTGTCTTACATGCTTTGTCCATTATTATTCATTTGAAAAGTCACATTTTTCGAGGAAAACACACAAAAACATAAAAAAGTTAACACTCACGTCTTATTTATTGTAACTTTATGTTTGTTACTCTATGATTATATAACCGAAGCAGTTGTTAACGGTCAAGTATGGAAAAGTGATAAAACGCGTTACGCGAATGCAACTCTTTTTATCAGTTGCAGCTTTGCTTTAAGATTCGCCTGGAGACAATATTTAAGTATATCTTTATGCAATTCTTATCTGTAAAATAAACATAATGTTATCATTGTGAAAATATTTTTTTTTACATTTACTTTCGGAACTCATCTTTGTCAACTAGCCTCATGTCCAACAAATTAGCCTTGTCAGTTATTAAACAATTTGAACTGGACAATTAACACTGCATTGCCATTCGTTTATTTAAAATACATATGTTCTCTACTGAAGACAAAAATGGGGGCATGTTACTTTGAAACAATCATTAGAGTATCTTAATTATGCAGCTGTTGAAAGAAATATCGTTTTAGCGATGTATTATGTGTAGCGATCCTATCGGTAGGCGCTTTGCCGGAGCCCCGCACGTTTACGCGGACCTGGTATGGTTGCTCGCAATAATTTTATCTCTGGAATATACGTTTGGCACAGTCCTAAAAAGTTTGATTGACGGATTACCTTAGCATTATCTCAACTCCCAAATGTTGACAGAACACTGTTATAAATATTAGCAGGTAATTTGCTCATCTTTCTGTGAAATAAATGAATTGTCTTTCAACGTATTTCTGTTAAACACGTTAACACTCTAATTTATCATTGCTAATATAGTGCTTGTTGTACGGTCGAAATAAAACACTAGTTCCGCAATATGATAGCGACTGAAGAAATAAGTTCCTGCTTAGTAGTTATTTTCTATGACGCATCTGTACGTACTGAAATATATTCCTAATGTTTTAAAGCAACGTAACTACTTTATCAGCTGAAAATAAACCGTTACGACTGAAACGGTAATGCGACTTGACGACAAAGAGCAAAAGAATGCCGAACCAAACTTGGACAAGTACTAGTACGCACCTGCAATATTGTATTTTAGCACAATATATGAACCGACTTGAAGACAAACGGTGTACATAAGGATATCACATCAAAGTGGGACTACTAACAGTAAACACCTGTGTAATTGTTTATATTTTAGTAGTGCATGACAAGTTCCGCACAACTGACAAACATGCAAGGCAGGTTAACGCAGACAAACACAAGGCAGTTTAACAATCACCTGTTTTCATTTAAATAATGCACACCTTTGACATTCGGCTAATAAACATCATTTAAAATAATTGTCATTGGTCTTCTATTGCCTTTAAAATGTGATGCTCTTAAGAGCTTACCTGAATGAATCGATAAACTCTTTGTTTTAATAAATTTGTAATTAAATTGTTATAAAGATGTAGGTAGATTTGTTTGTTTATTGGGTTTATCGTCCCCACCAACAGTATTTCAGTTACCTAGAGACGGTGTCTACTTGAAGCAGATATAAGGCTGCTTTCACTGTGTATAGCATGCCGTGAACACCTGGCATGATACCACACCCAGTCACATTATCCTGACACCAGGCCAATCATTTGTGGAACTACCATTATATTTGCTTGAGCGTTAGCAAGGGAGGTATGCCACTACCATTTTAACGACTGTGGTATGTCGCGGCCCGGGATCGAACACGGGGCCTCCCGTACCTAGAGCCGACGCTCTACCGATTGCGCTACCAGGTCCGGTGTGATGTAGATAGAAGCAAACTAAAATATGTTAATTTAATGTATTTAAAAGGCTTCAAAATACTAATGAAATAATAAATATATATACGTATTTTTAATCATTCCGATGTGGCCATTTATTATAATTACTTCTACCCCCTTCACCAATGACAAATATGTTAATATGAATTGGCTACTTGAAAAACTTATACAAATGCTGATTTCCATTTTTACGTATTTGCAGTCAGTCACATTTTATTGTTGTGAACGTTCATTTTACGTCTAATTAATAGATCTGGTACTGTGTTGTAATAGAAAAAAAGATAAGTAAGTATAGAAATATGCAGTGAATTAACACAATATTAAGACATGAATCCTTCAATAAATAACAGTTATTGAGTTAGCTATAGATAGTCTAACTATTGAGTTTCTTTTTAAACATGAATAGATTATTATACTAACATTAAAAAAGTACGTAAGTGAAAGTGCTCAATACCTTTATATAAGCATCTTTAAATGGCACATAGTCAATAAAACTTATTTTTTAATTAACCTATAATAAGCAAGGCAGAATGTTCAAATAGATTTATGCAGATGTTTTCACCAGAACTACATAATTACATAACTACATAATTATATAACTATATTATTATATAACTACATTATTATACAACTAATTATATAAATTGTTCTAATCTTTCTGACAGGCTGTTGCATACATGTACATGTAAACGCATGTTAACCCCCATTTCAACATTGCTATCAGTCTATGATGACTAATTTTCAAGATTTCTTAGGACGGCGTAACTTAACAAATAGTGCATCACTGAATAGGCCTTAAATATACACCTTTCTACAGATTACCATTTTGCAGACTGAACTGCAACTGTTGGGTTTAGTCTATTTAAATGTAGTATCAGGCATCCTGAACCAGAGGTTTCTTCTGATAGAATCATATAAACGTTCGTTGCCCCATCCTGCAGTATTTCTTGTATTAAAAGCCTACATCTACGAGGGGATAGCCAAAAGTTCGTGAACAAGTTAAGTATTTTTTCATTCTTTGAGCTATTTATTTGAAATTATAACACTTTGTATCTTGTATCTATGACATTAAATTATAAAATTGAATTACCTATTAAAACAATTTTCAAAATGACTGAATGAAATTATAATAGAACTTTGGAACAATCATTAGAGTATCTTAATTATACAGCTGTTGAAAGAAACATCGTTTTAGCGATGTATTATGTGTAGCGATCCTATCGGTAGGCGCTTTGCCGGAGCCCCGCACGTTTACGCGGACCTGGTATGGTTGCTCAAAATAATTTTATCTCTGGAATATACGTTTGGCACAGTCCTTAAAAGTTTGATTGACGGATTACCTTAGCATTCTCTCAACTCCCAAATGTTGACAGAACACTGTAATAAATATTAGCAGGTAATTTGCACATCTTTCTGTGAAATAAATGAATTGTCTTTCAACGTATTTCTGTTAAACACGTTAACACTCTAATTTATCATTGCTAATATAGTGCTTGTTGTACGGTCGAAATAAAACACTAGTTCCGCAATATCATTTTGACTGAAGAAATAAGTTCCTGCTTAGTTGTTATTTTCTATGACGCATCTGTACGTACTGAAATATATTCCTACTGTTTTAAAGCAACGCAATTACTTTATCAGCTGAAAATAAACCGTTACATTGACGACTGAAACTTGACGCCAAAGAGCAAAAGAATGCCGAACCAAACTTGGACAAGTACTAGTACGCACCTGCAATATTGTATTATTAGCACGACATATGAACCGACTTGAAGACAAACGGTGTACATAAGGATATCACATCAAAGTGGGACTACTAATAGTAAACACCTGTGTAATTGTTTATATTTTCGTAGTGCATGACAAGTTTCGCACATCTGACAAACATGCAAGGCAGGTAAATTCAGACACACACAAGGCAGTTTAATAATCACCTGTTTTCAATCAAATAATGCACACCTTTGACATTCGGCTAATAAACATCATTTAAAATAATTGTCATTGGTCTTCTATTGCCTTATAAACGTGATCCACTTAAGAATTTACCTGAATGAATCGATGAACTCTTTGTTTTAATAAATTTATATTTAAATTGTTATAAAGATGTAGGTAAAAGCAAACTAAAATATGTTATTTTAATGTATTTAAAACGCTTCAAAATACTATTAAAATAATAAATATTTTTTTTGATCATTCCGATGTTGCTATTTATTATAATTACTTCTACCCCCTTCACCAATGACAAATATTTTAATATGAATTAGCTACTTGAAAAACTTTGATATACAAATGCTGATTTTCATTTTTACGTATTTGCAGTCAGTCACATTTTATTGTTTTGAACGTACATTTTACGCTGTACTTTTATGTCTTATTAATGGATCTGGTACTGTGTTGTAACAGAAAAAAATGATACGCAAGTATAGAAATATGCAGTGAATTAACACAATATTAGGACATGAATCCTTCAATAAATAACAGTTATTGAGTTAGCTCTAGAAAGTCTAACTATTGTGTTTCTTTTTTAACATGAATAGATTATTATACCAACATTAAAATAGTACGTAAGTGAAAGGGCTCAGTACCTTTATATAGGCATCTTTAAATGGCACATAGTCAATAAAACTTATTTTTTAATTAACCTATAATAAGCAAGGGAGAAAGTTCAAATAGATTTATGCAGATGTTTTCACCAGAACTACATAATTATATAACTACATAATTATATAACTATATTATTATATAACTACCTTATTATACAACTAATTATATAAATTGTTCTAATCTTTCTGACAGGCTGTTGCATACATGTACATGTTAACGCATGTTAACCCCCAGTTCAACATTGTTATCAGTCTATGATAACTAATTTAAAAGATTTTTTAGGACGGCGTAACTTAACAACGAGTGCATCGCTGAATAGGCCTTAAATATACACCTTTCTACAGATTACCATTTTGCAGACTGAACTGCAACTGTTGGGTTTAGTCTATTTAAATGTAGTATCAGGCATCCTGAACCAGAGTTTTCCTCTGATAGAATCATATAAACTTTCGTTGCCCCAAACGATCCTGCAGTATTTCTTGTATTATTAGCCTACATCTACGAGGGGATAGCCAAAGGTTCGTGGACAAGTTAATTTTTTTTTTCATTCTTGGAGATATTTTTTTGAAATTTTAACACTTTGTATCTTGTATCTATAACATTAGATAATAAAGTATTTTCTTTTAAAAAAAACTATATTGAAACATTCGTAACTGTGGCAACGTCATGTCGCTGATACATGTACCTCCGAACGGTGCTTGTTATGAGAAAATGTGACGTTGACGTCGTCTGTTGGTAATAAGCCAGCGGACGTACGCCGTTAGTGGTGCTCATGACACATGTGTTATATGTAAACCGTTTTGTGTATTGTTTTGAAATTTTGTACGCTTATTGCAAATACATTATTTATCCTGGTCATTAAATTTCACATGGATGTGATGCATAGTGTTGATGTTGTCTTACTTGTCCACGAACTTTTGGCTATGCCTTCGTATGTGAAAGGTCGTCATAACAAACATGCATTGCTTATCTGAGCCACACTGCATAGTTGTTTTTTTTCTTCAGAAAACACGAGACCACTTTTGAGATCATGTTGTAGCATCATTTGGTCTATCAGCTCTGACGTCGGTATCTGTTTTAAGTATAAGTCCATATCGTGTTCATGTATAGATTTGGAAATAATGGACATTTAAAGGGAGTTGAGTACTGTCCAAACACTGAGGTAGTTTTCAGCATGAGTGGATTCAGAAAATAGTCACAATTGTCACTTTTATTTTTAAAAGGCAAATGAACATGTGGTTTTCATGTTTTAATGTACAGAGATGTTGCAATACTCAAAGGACTTGTCATTTTGGGAGCCATGTCGCTTGCGACACCGTCTTGCGACACCGTCCAGAGTTATGAGAAAGCCGGATTTCAGAAGCACACAGGATTGGCCCTGCTTGACCTTGAACATCGCGGTCAGTTATTTATGCCTTGTTTAATAAATTTGTTTCTGTTATCGGATGTTAGAAACTCTTATGTCACTGCTGTCACAGTGTCTAGTCTATAATTTAACAGAGGTGTTTATAAGCACCTGAAGACTTGCCTGGTTCCCAATATTCAATTGCGTTGTACAGTCGATTTACTACTAAATAATTGTGACCATTGTTTGCACACCTGAATTCGCATACATAGTCAATCTTACACTGCCTAAACAGGCGTTATTTATTTTAATCATAATCACAACAGTATCATTTGTGCAGTTTGGCGTTCGTAAAAAATCTCCCGTGCATATCAGATACGGTTGTCATATAAGTTATTCTATCAGGATTGTTACGTGCCTTTTTTCACCAATAATAGTCAAATACGGTGAATAACAATTCTTTTAAGATCTGTTCTTTCAGTATTTGTTTTAATAATGTCTTTTACTTTCTGTGTATATGGTGCATTTAATATTAACACATTAATTTATTACTTTATTATACACGTTTGATTTTAAATTTTACTTCATCATCATCATCATCATCACTATGTTTACCAGCGTCTTTGATTATTAATATTATCTTACTTGTTTGTGCATTGTTGAAATCTGTTGAAATTCCTATATTCAACTTCAACTTCAACTTCAACTTTGTACTGCCAAAAGTCAATACTGACTACATAAGGCAGGCGCAAGTCCTGAACATTGACAATTTAAGACTAATAATTTAAAAAAAAAAAAAATCAATTAAAAAGCATAAAACTTATTTAGGCCATTTGCAAATGCAGGTACAGTTGGGGCATCCTTAATCTCAGTCGGTAGTCCGTTCCAAAGTCGTATAGCCCGCGGAAAGAATGAGTTCATGTGGTGTTTTGTTTTTGAGTGGGGAATAAGGAATTTGTTGTTTCGTGTAGTTGTGAGATAACAGTGATCGACATTGACCTGTTTGTTATGTATTTTGTGTAGCATTTTGAGACTGTCTTGAATTCTGCGTTGCTCGAGAGTAGACCACTTTAAATCTCTGAGCATGTTAGTGACACTGCTTGTGTAGTGGTAGTCATTTTGAACATACCTTGCGGCTGACCTTTGAACCATTTCTATTCTGTGTGTGAGGTGTTTCTGCCATGGGTGCCATATAGTTGAACAATATTCGACCTGGGGGCGTACATATGTTCTGTATGCAGCCTCTTTTAGTTGTTTGTTCTGTGTTTTGACATTTCGTCTGATGAATCTCAGACTGTTTTTGGCCTTGTTTGTGATGGTGTTTATGTGAGATGACCAATCGAGGTTACTACTGATAGTGACCCCGAGATATTTTGCATGTTCTGTTGTTCTGAGGGTGGTGTCATGAAGTGTGTATGGGAAGATAACCGGTTTCTTTTTCCTGTGTATTCTGAGAACTTCGCACTTGTCAGGGTTAAATTCCATTGACCATTCTTTTTCCCAAAGTTCTAGGTTGTGTAAGTCTTCCTGAAGACTTTGTGCAGATGCGTGTGATTTTATTGTGAGATAAACTATTGTGTCGTCTGCAAACAGACGCACACGACTCCTGACACTTCCTGGTAGGTCGTTAATGTAGGCTAAAAATAGGCTCGGGCCCAC
Source organism: Sinonovacula constricta (assembly GCA_007844125.1). Taxonomy (NCBI): domain Eukaryota; kingdom Metazoa; phylum Mollusca; class Bivalvia; order Cardiida; family Solecurtidae; genus Sinonovacula; species Sinonovacula constricta. The sequence continues at coordinate 43,611,305 of CM017566.1, forward strand.
GACCGAGCCCTGTGGGATACCAGAATGTACAGGGAGTCTGTGAGAGACCTTGTTTTCGACTAAGACCTGTTGTGACCTGTTATGTAGGAAGTCTTTAATCCATGTGGTGATGTATGGGTTTACCCCCATGTGTTTCAGTTTGTGAACGAGTTTGTGGTGATCAACTTTATCGAACGCTTTACTGAAGTCCATGACAATGACATCAGTTTGCTGACCTTGATCTAAACTGTCTGCTATTTCCTGTGTGAAGCCAATGAGTTGAGTCTCACAGCTGTGTTTTGACCTGAATCCGTGTTGCTGAGGGCAAAGTATGTTGTGAGTGTCAAAGTAATCCATCATGTTTGACACAATGATGTGTTCCATTAGTTTTGATGCTATGCATGTGAGTGATATTGGTCTGTAGTTACTTGGTTTTGACTTTGACCCTTTTTTGAATGCTGGTGTGATTATGGCATGTTTCCAGTCCTTAGGAACAATACCGGTGTCCAGTGACCTCTGAAATATGATTGTAAGAATCGGTGCTATCTCTTTGTGTAATTCTTTAAGCAGCCGAGGTGAGATCTCATCCGGACCTTGGGCTTTATTGGGGTTGAGTCCTGTCAATAGTTTATCAACTCCTTGAACTGTGATGGTGATTTGTGGCATGGGTGGATGATCTAATTTAGACATTGAACTTTTTGCTATTTGTTTGAGGCTGAGTGGCGAAGGCTTTGAAAAGACTGATTCAAATTGCTTGTTGAGTATGTTGGCCTTCAACACTGGATCTGAGTGAGTTTGACCTTCCGAGTTTAGTGGTGCAATTCCTATGTTTTCTGTCTTTTTGTGTTTTACAAAGTTGTAAAACTTTTTCTTGTGACCAGGACCTTGTGTGTCAGAAAAGATAATTGATTCTAGGTATGACCAGTATGCATTTCTAATCTGTTTTTGTATAGTTGACTTGAGATGTTTGAACTTTTCAATGTAGTAACTTTTGTGTGAGCATGACCTTTTCAGTTTTGTGTAGAGTTTGTCTCTTTTTCTTATGAGTTTGACTATTTCGTGTGTGACCCATGGTAGATCAGCTCTACTTTTGATTTGTCTTGTTGGTATGTGTAGGGTGGATAACCGGTTGACTTCAGCTTTAAACATGTCCCAGAGGTGGTTTGGGTCTTTGTGTTTGTGTGTCGTGAATGTGTTAGTGAAGATGGCCAAGTCTTTCTTAAAGTCAGACCAGTTAGCCTTCTTGTATGATTTGACCTGTCTGGGGTTTTGCTTGATGCGACCTCGTTTGACCTTGATTTCGTGAAATACTATATCGTGATCTGATGTGCCTAATCCTGGTAACGTTTTGGTTTCATGAACTTGACTTGGTATGTTGGTGAGAAATAAATCAAGTATGTTGTTGTTTCGGGTGGGGATTTTGACCATTTGTTCGAGATTGTGATTTATCATGTTTTCAGTGAAAGTGTCATACAGTTCTTTGAATCTGCATGTGTCTGATGGTGACTCATTTGACCAGTTCATGTCTGGGAGATTAAAATCTCCAAGGATCCATATGTGACTGTTTTGTGGAATTTTCTCTACTGATGACCATAATTCTTTAAGTGACTGTTCGTCGTGTTCATGTGGTTTGTAGAATGAGGAGACATAAATGTCTTTTATGCCTGTGATTGAAATTTTTGACCATATTATGTTGCAGTCAGTCTTAAGTTCTGGTTGTTCATCACTTAAGAACTTGTTTGTTACCGCAAGGAGGACACCTCCGCCCTTGCCTGATGTTCTGTCGTCTCTGTATATTTGGTAACCAAGGTGACATGGGAATATTTCCGCTGTGTGAATATCAGGTTTTAACCATGTTTCTGTGAGGCATATGATATCAGGTTGAACTTGATCTATAATTTGGTGGAGTTCAGGAATCTTATTATTGACAGAACGACAGTTAATATTAAGGATTGTTAGTCTTTCTTCTGGGTTCAATTTAGTAGGTTTAGTCCTTTTAGCTTTATTTATTTTAGGAGTAGAGCTCGCTTTTGGTTGAACATGATTCCTATCATTCCTCACTGGACTGCTTTGAGGATTAAAGTATTCAGGGGCTGTTTCTAAAGGAGTGAAGAAAGATTTAGAGCCTAATGTGTCCAGTGATTCTGCTAACGATGAAGAGTGGTTATGACTTCCACAACTAATACAAAACCAAGAGAAACTAGAATTTGACAGGAAGTCATAGGTTGTGTCCCCTAGTTCTTGGCAATCACAGTGATACCAAGTACTGCATGCGTCACACAAGATGCCCTTATCATTCCAAGTAACCTCCTTATGACAAGTTCCACAGGGATATTTTGGGTTAGGTCCCGGGTTGGTCTCTATGTCGGACGTTTGGGTTGCTAGGAGACAGTGAAGAAATATTAGCGAGCATTTACTTTCAACGTTAGCTTGGTTTCGGGAAATTACCCTAATGGACCTTTTAATTGAAACCAAGGTGGATCCTAGTTGGGGTGATGAACAGTTTTGATCAGTATTTGTAACTTTATGTGCATATATCAATAAGAGAAGGGTGAGACAAGTAAATTCTAACTTCATTATTGTAAACAAACTAGACCGGAAGTGAACAAAAATGGCGGTTGTTTTTGACAGTTTTACTGGGGGTGGAAAAACCTGCTGAGTCTCGAGATAACCTTTACCTGCACCAAAAAACACGAAAAGTGGGTAAACTGGGATTAAAAGGGGACAAACTAAACTAAGTATACAAGATATTAACAAGCAAAAGATTTAAATAATTGAAAATTTAGCACTTAGCTTTCGAACAAGACTTTGTCGTTCCGACGCATGCGCAATCAACCAATATTTGGTTTGCATGGAGTAATTTTGTCTGAATCCGTGTATTTTCAGTCTATTGTTGAACACAAACAATATAAAATTTAATATTTTTAGAATAGAATCACGGCGCTTAGACTGATTAAGAATTAGAACATTCCGTGGTTTTTATGTATCGTAATGTATTGTTTCATCCAACCAACATCATCAGAGAGTCTCGGACCAATAATATATTGGATATAATCACGCACATTTCTGTGAAAGAAATCTCAGTTCTAAATTGGCTTAGTCATAAACAGTCATGATTCGAATTTTATATTGGTTCCAAAACAGTTGATGAATTTAGAACAAAACACTCCTATTGAATTTATTGTATTATTGTATTAAAAAGATAAACCTTACGAGGCATTAGAAAAACATAAATTGAATAACCAATTTAAACAATTTTCAAAATGACTAAATGAAATTATAAAAGAACTTGAACAATCCGCTTTACAAAGCAGCACATTGTCAGTGCTGCGATTTTAACTCTGTATTACTTAATTCAGTTTATTAACACCAGATACACGTACTAACCGTTAGAAGTTTAAATATGATAGTATATTTTTATCGTTAATATTATTGGCCTTCAAGAAATACAGAATTGAAGTGCTTCACTAGTCCGGTTAAGGCACCCCAGTTGTCGATCCTTTGGGCGATTGACCGTCCCAAGGCGGATACTGTTTTTTCACCGTAGCTAACTTCACTTTTGACCTACAAAGGAAATGCTGACGCAAGGACAGTCCGAATGAATATCAGAGCGACTGGCATTGGTAGAAATTCCGGGTAACACCATGTACCTTTGTTTACCTATTAAAAAACCCGGAGGCGAAACAATTTTAAAAAGTGGGGTTAAGTACATACACCGCAAAAAATCCTTTATTATTGGAGTAATTTTATTATTGGAGTAATGCATAACTTTAAAAAAGGGGGTTATGTACAAAATCCTTTCCCGCCCCCAAATTTTCCTTCATTATTGGAGTGCATAATGCATATAACATTACTTGATTCTGTTTGTGTATATTAAGTAGGTAGTTTCAAAGGGTGTATACATTTGTACCTGCGAGGGTTATTCGGGTCAATAATATGACTTCACAGGGCCATGTGTCGGCTGCCATAGAACGGGATTGACGGATATATCCAATTGATCAGGGGGGTAAACTGTAAAGTTGGCTGAACGAGCAGTAGCTTGAAAGAAGACTGTAACTCTGTATTACCTATTACATTCATTCGCGTCTTGTTAATGTTTGTTAATTTGCCAATACTATGGCTATGTTGATCGAAATACGACATAACAGCTGATCAGTTAAAAGGACATCACTTTCTTTCAAATACGTTAAGCTGACTATATGTTGTTATAAAGATTTGAAGGTAATTTGCACATATTCTTTGAGATGCCAACCTGTCTTTCTGTAATGCTGAGAACAGCGTTAACCTTTTTTATGGGTTTTTCTTTGTTATAGGGCTCGTTGCACTTTTGAAGGTAGAAATGTTTCCGAAATATTTATATTGACTGTTAAATGCATTACATTGTCAGAGAATGTGTGTATTGTTTAAGTCCTAATAACAAGAAGAACATAAACAAAGTCGATGACGTCAATAACAATACCATTACAAATAACAGCAATATCCACAACTTCAACGGCAACGACGATAACGACGACAGCGACAAAAGTTTTTTTTTTAAATCGAAATTGGTAAACAAACAGCAAATACACGTTTCTAGATTACTCTGACTTCCAGGCGTATTTATACGAAAATGAAAACATTGCAGCCAGTATAATTGATTGTTTGTGCCCCCCCCCCCCCCCCCCAACCCCTTTCCAAAACAATTAACATTTTCAAACCTATTTATTATAAATCAGACATGCAAGACATTTTATCACTTAGAATCTTATGACAATATTTATTTTTACATTTTTCATAAAAAACACAATTATTTGTAAAACGTACAGCTAATATTACCTGAGGAAAACCCCAGACCGATGGTCATCACACGCCTCACATGTAGTGAATAAGTAAATGCGAAAAAATGTCACAAACAGAGAAACCGTCAACCGTTGTCGACTCTGACCTGGTGTGCTTGAACCGATTTACGGAGTTTTTACATTGCACTTCCGAATGGTATTCACAAACTCGCATCATGCAGTGAAATATTATTTGTCTGTATATAAGTTCATTGTATCTGTTTAAACTCCCCAAGCAGGTGCTTACTGTAAGTTGTTTCACTTTGATGGAATATTTTTATCTACACTGTTTGTTTGATAGAAAAACCTTTAGGCAGTGCGAGGTTGAAGCACTCCACAAACCACGTTTAAGCACCCAAGTCGGTCCTTTTGCCGGCTGACCGTTCCAAAGCGGTAACTGCTGTTTTTTGTTTGTTTGTATTTTATGTGTGTTATGTCTCGTCCCTCTGTTTTTGTCACATTTACAATTGCCCTGTTTGCCTTTGCCTAGAGGTAGTTTAGATTTAAATTTCTGGAAATTTTGATAGAACCTTTTCTTACTTACCTAAGACAGAACGGTTCAAGTCGACCTGAAAGTCGTGATGCCATTAATTTTGATACACGGTCAGTTGAATGATGTTATATAAAAGGTGGTATTCAGTCAGGACTTACTTTTTTTCTAACAACCACATTTTGTCATCTGCAGAGATCTCGCGAAGTGCTGTTTATTGATTTATATAAATAGCGAAGCTAAACATCCCAGTCTTCATTACAAACACATATTTTGTATTTGAGCCGAACTGCACTGTTAACTGGTTAAAATATTAAGATCACGTTATATCATCATCCGGGTAATCCGCGATAACGTAGATAACTATTTTTATGATAGATTTCAGTAGTGCTTATAAACTGATTTGGTAAGACCAGAACATATGGAGCGATTTATCTCCCAATGTGTTTTGTTTTACTATTTAGGAAGAGTTGAAAATCGTATTAATTGTAATAAAAGTACGAGTTTATGCATAAATAATTACCTTATTTATGTAAGATATTGTTATGTGTATTTGGTAAACACACACACTCAATTATTATTATCAATTATTAATCTTGTTCTAATTCTTCGGATTTCGGCCGCAATAGCTCAAGTGGTAGAGCGTCGGCTTGCGGATCGGGAGGTCGCGGGATCAAACCCCGGCCGGGGCAAACCAAAGACTTTTGGAAGTTGGTAGTAGTGGCTTCCCTCCTAACGCTCGGGCGAAGAGGCCAACATAACGCCTGATTCGTCGGTGTCAGTATAAAGGACCGGCCGGGTTCAGTTTTTGGGCACCTCATAAGTAAGTGCCCCTGTGCTATAATGATAGAAATGTCGCTGCACAGTATCGGCAAAATGCCGGCAAATCCAAATCCCACCCCTTAACACAAATGGGAGTAGTTGATTTAAACTTAATACATTGTATCACTCCTTACCAATGATATTTATTTATGTACAACACATATACCGCCTGAAGACGCATACAGAAATGTCTAATGTCTAATTAAAATTATTTGGAGATTATTTAGAAATTACCGGACCTAGTAGCGCAATTGGTAAAGCGTCGTTTACTAAAGTCGTTAAAATGGTAGTGGTATAGCTCCCTTGCTAACGCTCCAGCAAATATAAAGGTAGTTCCACGACTGGTAGGCCCAGTGTCAGGATAATGTGACTGGGTGTGGTATCATGCCATGTGTTCACGGTATGCTTTACAAAGTAAGGGCAGCACTATATCTCAAGACTTAATATGGTTCCAAGAATTCGCCTTCAGTGATGGGCTTATCCGGGTCCTCGTCGAATGATAACTGAGGTGATGGGTATAGGCCATGGCTGGTACCTGTAGCTGCATACTGGTTGTCAACATTTTATACTTTTAGAATGATATTCAAAATGATATTAATAGGAATTTGTATTAATAAGTACACCAAAGCTTTTCACATGTTCATGAAGAATATCCAGTTGTTGTACATCATTAATGATATTGCATTACATTTTTCAAAAATCATATCGTGAACGAAGTACACCATAGTTTTAGAATACACATAGAAAATTCAATGGGTCACAGATCTGCAAAATTGTCGGCTCATTTTCTGCCAAATAAGATATACCCCTTAGCAAACAATAATTTGTAGAGGAGTGTTTCTAACATGTAAATTATGACTAGTAAATTGCGTCTGCGGCTAGTTATAATACTCAGATCAAGTTTCTGGAAAAGGAAATCATTTCGGCGTTGACATGCATTGAGCTGAAAGTCTTTCAAGTTTCGGGCAGCTAACTATGACATATAACAATGATCGCCCACCGGTAGAGAAATTAAGTTATAAACTAATGTATTGTCTGCAATCTCGGACCTTAACCTGTTTATGATTTCAAGTCACAAGTGAGAATTATTTCCATGGTTACTGCTTTGGCTTTTTAGAACATTTCACAAATGATATTTCTTTAAAGGCAATTGGACTATTATGTGTCTAATGAATGCCCCGCACCTTCCTTGGTGAATTTGGTAAGAATATGTGATTGAATTATCATTACGATTATACATTATTTAAAGTTAACTAAGTTAAGATCTCTGCAGTATGTTAACGCAAAAATAACAACATCGGGGTAGTATTTGCAACTTTGAGGAGTATCTTACAGGCAGGTAAATACCAGTAAATACCACTGGTAAATACGGGGGGTTGAATTGACCGCCCACCTTGCTCGTACAGCCATGTAAAAAGTAAAGCATAACACATTGCCTGTTATTACAAATATGCATTTCCTATCTGAGATAAGCTGAAATCATCAAAGTGCCTATTTATAGATTTAAAAATAATGGACATTTAATGCGAAATTTTTTAAGATTCGCACTGTTAAACAATAAAGTTAGTGAAATAACAGTCTGCACTTTAACTAAAGTACAAGCGTATTAGATTCGAGCATTATGTATACATTTCCAAAGAATTCTTTTGACTTTTAATGCAATCCAAAACACTTGAAAACGCTTGGCTACAATGAATGCTCTGTTCAAGCGCAAAAGCATGACGTCCGAAATCTCTCTTTTCCTTTCCCCTTTGTAATGATGGCTGGTATGGAGAAAAAAGATTTCTGATTCGGATTAGATATTTTGTGACAGTTCACAACACTACAAGAATTAATCTTTGTCTTCATTGCCTGTAAAGGTCATTTTTTTTAAAAAAAAGTGCGCTTTGACGCTACTGATGGGTTGATTCGCCTTACCACAAAGATGGCGGACAAACAGGTGCGCGCATCCTGGGGAAAAATCGATTACCATCGATACACCGACATATCCTTTTGGCATAAAGAATGGTCCAGAGAAAGCGCATCTATCTATCCGAGAACATTACTGGGACTTGTCATTTTAATAGACTCATACTTAATTTTAATACACTTCTTGAACCTCTGACTGACAATCAAGCAGTTAAACAAACATCAGTATACTTAGCCAGCCAGACACCAAGTCTGAAATAGACAGGCATTTACACCAGAAGAACAGAAAGCAATGCGCCTCAATTACACAATTATATAAACGTTTTGCTGCCATGGTTTTGCATTTCAGTTTACATATGTTAGTTTAGAAACTGCCGCTGATGTAATTGTAATTGTTATTGCCAGAACTGAACAGACCATGATGAAGGTCTCACTGTGTGTGCTCGCATTTCGTGAAGTATCGTTAGAGGTGTTTAGCACAGAAAACAATGTTCAGGACAATATTTACACTTGTGAAATTATGTAATCGAAAATTGTAATTAATTCGTAATTTCGTAATTTGAAATACAATGACATCATCACCTTGAATCCAACTGAGAACAATTCCAGGTACAATCAAGTAAAAAAGTGTTGTACATTGTTCCAGAGGGAACTGTGTTATCTATATGTATATATTTTTAAATCGTTCTAACTCAATTTTTCGGAAAATTGTCTTTTCCAAGTGTTAAACATAAACAATTTCTGTTTCTACACATTTGCAAACGTTTATGTGCGCTGCCATATTGGAAAACATAATTGTATATTTTCTATTCCAGCTGCATCTAAAACACACGAAGTGGAGGCACTCTGGTCATATCCCACCCAAAGTTTTCATACAAATATAACTGGAATATTATATTCTTGTCAAACTGCTACACTCCTCCCTTCTTACTCAATGATATTTTCCCTGAATGTCATTTATTGTTCTACTCTATAGCACCGTTGCATATCACAACACAAATAGAAAACTGCAGTAGGCAATGGCACTAAAAACCCAGGTTTCAAAACAAAGGCACGATGTGAATTAACTATCAGTGAAATTGCTTTTTATACCGAGATTTTTAGGGCTATATCTTAACTCTTGGTGGATAATAATTATTTTGTCTCACTAAAAAGCATCAAAATAAACAATAGAACAGAAATTATATGTGTAATCATAAGTACCACGCTTTAAAAAAGCAGGCAAGACAAGTGTGTATGTAAGAATGTAAATGTTCTCTAAAATTACATTGGCTGGCTTTGCGACAAAAGCTTAGTTCTAAAATAATATATACATGTAATAACTTTAATTCACGTTTTTTTAATGTTATGGTTATCTTTTATTTACATGTAAATATACCAGTAAGTCACAAATCTCACATCTATTTGGCAACATCACGCATTTCAACACTGATGAAGGTTGACGAGTCAAGTATTGAGTTGAAACTATTTGAAGGTATATTTTGTCATCTTTTTTTAATGTTTTTCTTTTGTTATAAATGTTTCTGTTTCCGGATTCAATACTTCTTTGCATAACAGATTTGTTAAGAGAAATTGACACCATAGTTGGTCCTTTTTAGTATGCACTTTGATTTCAGCAGCTTTAAACAAAAGTTTAGGTCCAGCGAAAAGCTGTAATGATCCATTTGTTAATAAATACAAATTTTTATACAAATAATTTGGAAACCTTTATTCAGTCTCAAAATGATCAGAAATAAATAATATCTCCTTTACTATAAGGTATTCTCCAAAATTTGTAGGGTGGTATCCATTTTTTGTATAGAAACATAATACCCCATGCGATTTTGGGTCTTTCGGGTATATTTGGTCAAAATTGAGTTCTGTTTTTTTAAAGATATGAAACTAGCCCGCTTTCAGCAAAACACGATTTTTTTTAAAAAAAACATAGTACTTCATTTAGATAGCAGATTTTGAAAACATTTAAATGCACTTTATTAGCTTTCATATTATAAACAACTACTACTTTATATTGATTAGGAAATTTACACATTTATGCTGCTTTTCAGTAGATGAATAATGTAACATGTTTTCGATTTTTAAAATTTCTCAATAAATAGCTGCTGTTGGTATTGCAAAAAAGAAACAAATATACAAAAAAAGCTTTTTATGTCCTTATATTAACACTTTTTTCAATAAAAGTATTGAAAAAAATGGAAATACAGGAAACACTTCTTCCTATACGTTTTACCAGATTGAACCTTTTTTTTAATAACAACAAACATTATCTTTCCAAAAAGTGGAAAGATGCAAAATGTCATTGAAAGCGATTTAAATAAAGATAATTATGCTTCAGTTGTTTATGCTAATATGCAATGTCAAAAATTAGTTAATAACAATACACACATTAACAATAATCTATGCATTTTAAACTAAAGCAACATCAAATACACTTAATTAATATCATGGCACTTTAAGACAAATAAGTTAAGGCACTTAGTTATAGAACACAGACTACAACATTTCATCTTGATGGAAAATGAGATTGTATATGGTATGTACATTTTATTTAATAAAGGTGCTGTACCCTAATGTTAACACATATTTTGTTTTAATTAAAGCAAAATGGTCACAATAAAATGTTAACTATATCTTTAATCCACAGAAGACGCAGTATACGGAAATTACCGATTGGTCAATGAACTTGTCTAGTTTCCCAGTGTAAAACAAAATGCGTCCACTCGTACAAAAAAGTGGGGAACCAGTTGGAATTTAACTACTAAATTCGTACTCAAATTGACTCGTCATCAACGTAACATAAACTGAAGTTGTTTTTTTCTTTTATATGACCTTTTTTGATATCATTCAATAAAATCAACATTTCAACAATGTACGGTCTAATTTTATAGATGTGGTTTTCAAATAGGTAAAAAATAGAACCGTGACAGTTGTATTACTTCATACTGGGCCCGCTCAGGACCGCTCTTTACGCTTTTATCAATTCAGAGAAAATTGCTGCTAAACTTCTATTCTAACTTTTGTATTTCTGCTTTTATAATCATCGTATGTTATTCCTTTCCCATTAATTTAAAAAAGATTTATTACACATTGCTGTTTTAACTAATTGAATTTGTTTGTGAAGAAATTATGCTCCAAAACACTTCTTGCATCAAGACTATTGTTATTATGATCCTCACTCGCTCGTAATTTGTATGGTTCATTCCACCGAAATTCAAGATGGCGCCATACAGTGGGAACCGAAGTTTTGGTCGGACGGGTATATATTTTCATTTTTTGAAATCGAACATATCCCATTAACTACACGCTCCCGACGCATTACCTATAGACGGTCAAAGCCCGCAAAACGCCCTTCGGGCTCTTTGCTTGGCTTTCCCTTATAAATATTAAACTGTTATATTTTTATGTTATATGATAAATGTGTCCACAGCTCATTTTGGAATATGATTAACCACTTGACCTGTTTTATTGCTGAAATTTTATTTCAAATTATAATGAATAAATCAAGCAAAATGAGTATGCAAAGCAATATAAAATATTACAGCGAAGTACAATATGGTAATATAAAACGATAACAGGAAAATACATTTGTCTTAAAAATATAAAGCTTTCCAACAATGATGCTGGCATTGTAGACGCATCAACATGCACATTATGATAGAAGTTTTTTATTTGTTATCAATGTTCATTGGTGTAAATTATTGTATCAATATTGGCACATATTGTAGGCGAATATGCTTGTATAAAATGTGTATAAATGAGAGCTTCGCCTTTATAACAACAAAAATATAACAACATTTTTGGAAATCCAATAGAAATTTACAAAATCGAATTTTAACGAATTTTCGGGTCAAGAAACGAATGCGAAAATAAGAAGAAAAAACACACAATCCGTATACTTTTCATTTAGATATTAGACTCATGCTTAGTATTATCATTTAATTCGTCCTCCATCGAATCCTTTCGTCGAGATTCCTCCCATTTCCGCCTTTTTCTGAACGTTATGCTCTTTCCTTTCCTTATCTTCATTGTGTCCGTTGACGGTTCGTCATCATCAGGATGCATGTTCTCAAGTCCTGCATATTGATACAGGTTCACGAAATGGTTCGCAAATATCGGCACTGTTAAGGCAAACAACAACACACCGGAGATTGAGCATAAGCAACCTACCACTCGACCGAATATTGTCTGTGGAGCGACGTCACCATATCCAACTGTTGTCATGGTAATGATAGCCCAGTACCAGCCTACTGGGATACTTTTCACTGTCTTTTTATCCTCAAACACATAGAGAAAGCTTGCAAATGTGCAAGTTCCTACTAATAGAAATAGCATCAATATCGACAAATCTTTTATGTTTGATTTCACAGAATATACTAAGACTCGGCTGGCTTTGACGTTTTTGACGATGCGGAAGAGTCTGAACGAACGAAGCATTTGTAGGTATTCCAAACAATCTAGCCAATCTTCCTGGTCGCCGTCACTTCTGTACAGATGTAGCAGCAACATATGCAGGTAAGTGCTAATCAGTGCCGCAGCGTCAGCCACGTTTATAACGCACATAAAGTATCGAACAATGCTGGGACAAGTCAGCAACCGTGTGACGAACTCTATTGTGAAAAATACCAACGTAATAGTCTCTAAAACCACCAGAGTGAACACGCGAACTTTCATATTTGGAACTTTCACGCGAGTAACATACTTTTTGTCTGAGTTCGCAGCGACCACTGGCAAAGGTTCGCTTTTGATCTCTTTCTCAGTATGGTTAGAATGGTGATCAAAGGTGTCGTATACATAAACGTAAGTAAATTCTTCATAGACATGTTCTGGAGAAAGCATATCCGAAGGTGTGTTTTGAAGCGGTGGAGGGACAAGCGTGTTGTTGTCCCATGGGATTTCCGAGCTGTCACAGTCTCGGTTGAAGAGAGTAATGAGGAGGTCGAAGTTCTCCATACCAGTATCTTTCATGAAGCGGAGCCTCTCGCAGTTGGTCATGTCTCGCTGGAAGCGAGTGTCAGTACTGTAAGCCAGCGTGAAGATTGACAGAAGAATCATGGCCAGGGCCAATGTAAAGTAGATCTGAAATACACAACAGCGGTGCTAAACATCGTACTTTTTGGTATTGTCTGTGTCTATGTCTACTGGTGTTGGTGACTATTTCTATTGAATCTGAATAGTTGGATGTCTTTGGAATTTGAATGGAATGGGTCATGTTGGGATTGAATAGAGTACAATCTAACTCATGATGTGCCCGGTATTGCCCGGCGCTTTGAAATAGCTTCATACAAGATCTCAAATATAAATTCATTTATCTTACACCTTTGCCCTCTGACAGAAACTTAGTAATAAGAATATTTATATTATATTAAACTTTACAATGAAAAGTACTATTTTATTAGTCATTTTTCAAATTTCATTCCAGTTCTGTTTTACCCCAGCTAATATCACTACTGTCTTCCGCTTTTCTTGAATTCTTTTAAAACAATCAGACATATGATAAAAAAAACTTCTGATAGGTCTTCTCTCTTTTTTGTTCGATGTAAGTCTTGTTTGACTGACGAAAGAATTCTAGATTACACATTTTCTTTACCAATTACTTTACTAGATTAATTCTGGTCTTTTATTAAAATACATGGTACTGACGCATTATATGCTATTAGACGACTGGCTTTTATTGGCGAAGAAATACTTAAGACAAAGGTTTATGTAGAACTGTCTACATGAACTCACCTTCTGCGCGACTTTACCACATGACAAATCTTGTCCTGACAATACCCGAATCAAAGCTAAGGCAACATAGAGTCAAAATAGTTTTAAATAGGCAACTTTACTCACTTTGTCATTGGCGTTAATACTGTTTATCATTACCTATCCTATGAACTCACCATGGAAACCACTGTTCTCTCCCGATGGTCCACTACGGACCAGACACGTGAACGGAACTTCTCAAGGCGTGAACACGTGGCCAGCAAACATGCAGATGGTTTCCGGTCGATGTTGATCAATCCGCTTTTTCGGAAGTCTCGTAAAGTTTCCTGTTCTTGAAGGAAGCATTGCATTCTGGAATACAAGAAAATGATATATCGACAAAAGAAAAAAACACAGAACATGAAGGTCAGTGGAAACCCGGAGTGACATCAGGTGTGCTATAAATGTGGGTAACCCCATCTGGCTTTAAATAGACAATTGCAGATATTAAAATGAAATATAACTTAATAAAATGTTAACAATGCAGTAGTATTATTCATCGGTGCACTTTTTAAGTCTCACAAAAGCGAAGTCATGTGTACGATTTCCATCCTGTAAACTTCTGACACTTGCATGGAAGAAGCAGCGACGTAATCTTTTAAACACAGTATTGACATACATTATGATTATTTAACTATACACATGGACATGTAGTGAACTTAGGAATTTTGAAGAACAATTGCGTCGCACAAACAATATATACATGCCTAACAGTTTATTGTGTATAGGTTTTAGCTTAGGTAATTAGCGTAGCGTCTGTACAGGTATCTTTGTTAATGTATTCAGCAGCTTGTTATTTTTCGGCATTGGTTCTGCAGAAGCAGCGTCAATAAAGACTCGCATTCCTGGAAAAAGAGAGCCGTTTATTGTTCCATAATGATCATAGTCTATAAAAGTAATTAGTGTCGCGGAAAACTAATTATTCTATTTGTTTTACAGTAGCAAGTGTTATGTGAATTATGCAGCTGCAGATGCAATGCTAAGCGGTTCTTGTTGTCGTCTCTGTATGCTAATCCTTGTTGCTTGACAGTAAACAATTTATACACATTCACATATTAAATTTTCATAAAATATCAATTTATGAGGGAATTTCTATAATTACTTTTGAAGTACGGTTTAGTCTTAAATGGTTTTATTGTGATTATTATGCTAGAAGCATTTATAGTATCTTACAGGGATTGCTAGAGTACTTTACTGGATTATTCTTTTATTGTGTTATATTTTTCATTTCTATTCTCTTAATAACTAACTGCAACCACATTTTAACAACATATAGTTATCAGCAGAACACCTTCTATATTGCTTATACTTAACGTTATTTTTATGTAAATTGTTAGTGGAAAAACGTAGGTTTAAAATAATTAGATAATTATTTAAATAATAATTAATTAAATAATAAGAAATTATCATGTCAAACTATTATTTTAAATGAAAATAACATTTATGGTTTAGCTTTGCCTTAAGGCAATACAGTAGAATTCCAAAGTCATTCTTCAGTGCAATAATAAGAATGTTTTCACTGAAGCACTTTAATGTTACATGTTGGCCATTGAATCGTTAAAACGATACCCGTTTTCTTTTTTACTTAAATGAACGAAACTATTCCCATTTCAAGTTATGCATTTTAATTAATTTAATGGTAAATTTGTGTAATTGTGGTAAATTAAGATTTTGCGACATCATGCGTTCTCTTTCAGTAAATTATGTGTTGAAAGGTTTCTGTATTTTCAAGATGCATTCTTCATCTAAGCACCCTGAGTGTGACATAATGTTGTATCCTCCTCTCAGTGTGTTCTGCTTGAAATCAGTGAATAGATTGTAAGTTTTTTTGCATGTTTTGTTGCAGAGATTAAATAATTATGTCACCATCTGACAAAGTTACAACAATAGGCTGAACGATGTTTCAATTTTGTTTGTTTGTTTGTTTGTTTGTTTGTTTGTTTGTTTGTTTTTGTTACATCGCATCGACACAATTATGGTGAACACAGTGATATTTCACACAATTCACAATGTCGATAAAGTTTGTTAAGATGTCAGATAAATTATCAAAATCATTGATCTTAATAAGTGCATTTCATAAATCGCAGGATTTCATATGCCCTGATATCAAAACCTTTTCCTCAATCTTATTTGGAAAGCCCAAAGCCTCATTGAAAAAAAAAGATATAAGCATATTTCTGACACCGAAATCTTCAGCATTAGCAAAAACACGTTGGTAAGTATCGCAGGCAATATATTGATACAATTCACGAGCAAAGTTTCTTTTCAAATGCTGTCTTAATTAAAATATGCGACATGAAATGTAGAAAATGTATTTGTATTAACTTAAGAGTAATGGAAATTTAAGGTGTTTAAGCTATTAAGACTTTTTATTGAGATTTTAATGGTCAAAAATTGTCCCGCATTTGTGTATACCTATTCACAATATATTACAACGTGGTTGCGAACTGCAGAATGAGTAGAACAAGAAGTAATTAGTTTGGAGCTTTCATTTGTATATAGATATATTTGAAGGGCAATCGGGGTTTTAATTTGCAAACAAACATGTATTCTTTATTCTGGATTGGAATTTTACCTTAATATTTTAATACCTTTCAATATTTGGCATGTTGTTAAGAATTAAGAATAAGTAAGTTTTAACAAAGATCTGGATAAGCTTTATCTTTGCTGCTTTACATAGAAAGTATATTGCGTTTTAGCTGTTATTTTGTGAAATTTAGTTAATTGAAAATTATTTGCAAAACACTTATTTAATTATCATGTTTTACATTTTTATTGTAAATCTTGCTGCTGGCTTTGAATTTCTCATAAAGCCTTATTCGCAACATTGGTTAAGGAATTTCAACAGAATCTTGTGTGAATTTTTAAAACTGTTGCAAATGATAAACTTAGACTGTTCCGAGCATGCGTTACTTGAAATTCTAATTAGAGACAATGCCATTAGATCTAGCAAAGAAACAGTCTAAAGTTGTATGTGGGCGACAGGGATAGACTAACGGTACTGGACAAATATATATTTGCCAAATGAAGCAGAAACTTAGCAATTAAAGATTATTCAAAATAATGGTAATTTTATATCTTTATATAATAATAAATGTCTTTTAATGAAATTGTAATGCAAAAGACAGTTTACGTGTCATTATAAAACAATTGACAGACAAAGGCTTAAGATGTTTTTCAGTTTGTGTAGAAAATACAACAAGTGGGCTGTGAAATGGTAAGAAATGAAGTGTTCGTGAAAATCAATAGATGTATGCAAGTAACGTTAAGGTACTGGTGCGTATGTGCGTAGGCACCTGCAGTCAAGATCATAATACCGTTCGTCTGTAGTTTATATCCGTAAGATATCCCTAGGGTGTACACTATTTGAATGAGAGACCAACCCACGTTTTAACAAATAGTTACAGGCGTTGTCATCAAAGCGTTTGTGGCTTTCATGACTAATTCAATTGTATCAAAACACGAAGCTTCAAATTAAACTCGTCTTAAGAGAATTGGTTTAAGTTTGTGCCTTTAAAGTACAGGTCATGAACAATCTGTTTCGAACAAAGGTCAATCTATAACATACCTTTGTTTGTTTGGTGATTAGATTATCAATACAGGTTGTTCCAATTCCCAATATAAATACAGGTGCTTGGAGACTACTGTACTCTCTCAGTGTTGCTGATAATGATTCCATGTAACAGTCCTCACCCTATCACTCTATTCGTTGTGGCAGGATAGGTATTGTATATATTATATTGCCCAATCAATGTCTTCTTCAAGCACCGCCCGCAATAGCTCAAGTGGTAGAGCGTTGGCTTGCGGATCGGGAGGTCGTGGCTTCAAACCCAGGCCGGGTCAAACCAAAGACTTTAAAGTTTGTAGCAGTGACTTCCCTCCTAACGATCGGGGCTAAGGGGACAGCATTACGCCTGACTCGTCGGTGTCAGTATTATGGACCGGCCGGGTTCAGTCCCTGGGCACTCATAAGTGCCCCTGTGTTATAATGATAGAAAATGTCGCTACACGGTATCGGCAAAAATGCCGGCAAATCCCATCCCATCTACTTCCAACGTGTGAGCTAGAACTAAAATTGTCGCGTGTTCAAGGCAAACAAGTTATGCGTAGCATTGTAACACCCAACGTAAAATTATTCGCAAGTCTGCCTTGAAAATACTATGTAGTCAACGGAAATAACGTCCATCGATTTTTATAGCGATCTTAGAAATTATGATTTATCTGTTTAAGTTCTAAAACATTTATAATTAATTTACATGTATCCAGATTTACAAAAAACAACAACACAAAAAAAAAACAACAACAACAACACACACACAACCTGATCCACTTTGGTTTATTATGCAAATAATGCGCTTATTTGATAATTTGATAACAGAAATGAATACTTTCTCTCGAGTAAATAAATAAACAAACAAACAAACAAATAATATAATATAAAAATAAATACAAATAATAAATAAATATAATAAATATAATATATATGTAACCTAACTTAATGATTCTATTTTATAAAACCTTTCGTTTTAAAAATAACATTTATTTTCAACCGACATTACAATGATCAACACCCGGTCACGACAGTAACAGAGTATACGGACAGTTTGATTAAAACATATTTCAATGCCAAGTTCATTAATGAAGCAAAAGAATAATGGATAAAAATTTAATGATGTTTTGGAACATTTACATTTAATGTTTAATTAAGATAGTCGTGACTACTTCCATGTAACGGAAGTTTAACTATGGACCTAGTGATTAAAGTTGTTACCTATTTACGCGATCTTATTACATGGTTACCAAACCTTAAGTCAAAACATTTTTCTTTTGCCTTCTGTTTGATTGTTGAATCTAATTGAATTTTTCTTATAACGGCTAACTTTTGATTGGCATAAATAAGAATATTTTAAACTGGCAGTTTAAGGTATGCTTAACTTTCTTTTTTCTTTCTAAAATTCTTTTCTGTCAGAAAACCGAATATTTACAGCGATTAAGCTGCACATAACTTACTTGTAATAACAGCACGTCGTCAGCATATCTGATTTGATGTCCCAGTAGTCAAGTTCTCGGATGAACGCTCCTGGACATGACGTCATTGGCATATGTAGATCTCCCGTGACATAAAATGATAAAATGGCAGCAAACATGTCGGCTGGTCGATCTATATAGATGATGTCACGGTCGCTTGGTGTGTCGTTGTTAAGGCACATCCGAGTAAGGCGTGACGCGGGACCAGCAATTATGACACTTTTCTTGGCACAGAAAAGCTGTCCACTGACGTCAAATCGTAACACGTCCTTCGACGTCATTTTTATCGGGCGTTCATGGAGTTGTTAAAAGGCTAAAATAAAAAAGGTATAATTATCGAGTTAGCCTGAAGTTCGCTGTTTTATTTTACCGCGGCTGACATAACATAAATCTGAATTCATCCCTATTTTGCAAAACGTAAACAATAACAAACTTACGGTACATGCAGTTTGTTTCTATAACATCTTTTATTTTTATTTTTATTTACATTGTACGATAATGGTAAGTGATCCACATAAGTATTACACATCAACACATTCTGGCACAAGAAAATCTTAAAACAACAATTGAGCACCTGCGTGTAACAATTCCTGAAAGTTTGCCTACAAAACTATATGAAAAATAAATAACAGATTAGCATACAACAAACTTTACTATCGATCTTTGAACGTTAGAAGTTGTGAACTGGTTACAGAAATACATTAATACATTAGATAATTATTGACTATCCTTATTGCATATTCTAGCATGATATGGTATCGAGTTCAATCCGACCTTGGTTATACGTAACGATTGTACTTCAAACACGGATCAATAACAAGTTAATACGCATTTCTTACTCAACCGTGATCGAACACTTTCACCGATATTGCGTCTTTGAAATTCATTGACAACATTACAGTCAGCATTAAAGCAGGCATGAATAAAAGTATTGTATAATAGTAATACATTGACATTTCTAAAAATAGTGTTTTGTAAAAAAGAAAAACATAAAAAACAATACAATTATCGGAAATATTGCTATCACATTTAAGTCGTAGAAAAGAAAAGTTCAACAGATAGCATCGATATTTAATTTGACATTTGCCCATGAAATTGAATAATTTATGTCAAGACATACCATTTAGTAAAGCAACACTTGTGTACTTTATACTTTAAATTTAATTGTTCAATAATGAAATACATCTGACATAGCTTTGATGTTATGATCTTAAGAATTACAAATTGTGACAAAACAAAATGCATGTCATTCTAAAAGTAAAAAATTAGAAAACTGTTGATTACCAGCCACTTCCGCAGTAAAATCACTACTTAAGAACATAATTAGATAGGTATTGATCACATACAAAACATTAATGCAGCTTTAACATTTTGTAATCCACGATATAACAATCAAATAACTCCACGCTTTTGTTTCAAATTATCTATATAAACCTAAATCCACTCTTGACACTTTACTGAATGTGTGTCCCTTGTTTAAACTTACTCGTAAATCAATAATCAAACAACGACAGTCTCATATTAACAACATATCACAACTTGCAGTTCAGAGTAAAATCAGGAAGTATGTTTGTCGATGGCGCCTGCAGGAACTAGACGCTTGGGAGTTTTGAAGACCAGCGACAATAGCAGTTCTAGTCTACACTGAGTCTATAGATAAGAACGAGGCACGAAGCATCCTTGGTATATGTATGAATTGTGTATCCCTCCTCCCTATAGATGGCGCGCTTTATATCATCGCTTCCACTCCTTTCTACCCTCACAATGCATGGCGGCGTGTATATATGTTGACAAACCCATTAGCAATAGCGTATTATTGTTGGTCAAAGCAAGAAGACTATAAATCCAACATCTGTGTTTACCTAGATACATTGATTTTGCACCTAAGTCAAACATATCTACTGGATGACAGAACTGGATGGGTAATTGTTCCACCGCTTTCGCAGAAAGGTTTACATGTTTTTAGGTCACGTGTCGATTTTTTTTCTCGTTTCGTTTCCTGTCCATCCTCATTGCTAATGATTGCAGGTAGTTAAGCCTCTACAGAATACGTTTTTTTTCCTGAGTGTGTTCTAAGTGAGTCTTTCTCGCATCAAAATGTCGGGTTATATTAGCAAAGTTCTTTGTAAAACTCTGTTATGAAGTGGTGTTACTAACACCACTTAAAGAGCTTTCCTTTAACAGGGTACAGAAATCATCAGCACTTTAAGCTCTCTCTATTTTCTACTTGCGTGAATACTTCATAGTATGTTTGATGTATCTTGGGCGAGTGGTGTTAAAACTTACTTTCGAAGTTATTTCATATTTGTTTCAGTTATATATATAAAATTAATTTAAAAAAAATATATTTTGAATACTGGCAGGCACAATTAAACTAATTTAATGCATAAATAAATATATACGATATACGCAGAGCAATGACATTTATGACGAAGACATGGCAGATGCACTTTTACACACTGCCAAGTTTGTGTCATGTGTGTTAATCATGCTATAATTGCACACACAGGTAGTTAGTGCATCAGTTCAGTGGAGGCGCGATATGGTATGCTGTTTTGTTCGTGTTAACATTATTCGATAACAAGTTGTGACATTCAATCCCGCAATCATAGTCACGTGTTCCGGAAAGCTGTTTTGCGATGATTCTTAAAGAACGAATCAAACCTTAGGAATGTCCGATCATTACAACATGTCCGTGTAAAAAATCTTACGTACAGCTTTGTAACCTATGCCATTGCTGTAAATGTGAAAATGCCAACAATGCATGTACGGAAAGGTTTTGTCGTATGTTCGAGATCAGTTTTGAAGTATGGCTGTACGCAGTTTTAGTGGCACTTTTTGTTATCAATCAGAAGAGTCTTGCGATCAGTTTGTAGGAACTCATTTTGAGAATATGAATCCGCATAAATATATCAAAATATCTTAATTTTATAGACTAACAGACAATTTTCCGCCGGATCCTCTATAAAATACTGACATATAAAAAGCTATTAAACCTTTTGAAGAGAGAATTTGCTATATTGTATTTCTTTTGAACTTTTAAGCGTTATTTAACATAAAAGAGGATTTTTTACATGAAAAGACAATAAAACACAATAAAATATCGATTCTCCTTATTAATAATAAAGTACGTTTAACGTATTAAAGAACATACCGCTTTCTCCATCAAATAAATCTGTTCAAGTATTTCAGTTTTGAGTAAGTAGTTCTTCCTTGCTAATAACAACATTTGAATCATTACTAACTATATTGATCACAAAATACCTTTTGTTTAAGATACAAACTACATTTTAATAAATTTAAGAATTGTATTATCTATATTTTGTATTTCTTCGGATTTGTGATCTTAAGTTAATGTTGATTTGTTATTGCAACCATCTTAGAGGATGTCGACACTGATAATAAACACAAAATACATACCTGCAATATAACGATAAAACTAAGGCCCGTATTCACCAACCATTCTTTAGTAAGAATTGCTAAAATGATGGATTTCAATCCACAATATATTCATTATGTATTTAGCTACATGTCTGTATTTTTGCATAATACATTAACTTTGTTATTCAGTTAAAATTATATTGAAACTTCATAAATAAGCTTATTTTTATTGGTATGAAAATTGTGATTTGGGCTTAAGTCATGACTTATGCGTAAGAATGGTTGGTGAATTCCGGCCTTAACATCAAAATTGACATTCATGACAACTTTACGCTTAAAACGTGCGCATCAATATATTTTATTAAATCATATCTAGATGGAGGACAGATAAAATTAATGTAGCAGTTTTAAATGATAAGTAAATTATCAGAATTTGTAAATTGTCTTACATTGTTTGCAGTTATACAGATGCATTTATTTAGAAAATTGTTCAACGAACTTCAATGTAATCGGGTACAAGATGACGTCGATAGAAGAAAGCAAAATGCAGATGCATTTTTGATGCAGGTATTTCACGTCTTGCCAAGTTTTAGTCATTGTTTATATGACTTTGTCACTCCATTTTCTCCATACACCTGAAAGACATTAATTTGTCTAAAGGTGTGACTGGTGCTTGTAAAACATTGTCTACTTTAATAAGCCAGACCTTTAATTATTTTAACTTTTGCAGAACAGAACAGCTCTGTTCTTGTAATTACAAGTTGTATGCTACTTGGAAATTAAATTACCAAAGGTATGACTGCTCCAGTTATGCTCTTGATCCAAAACCTCTCTGTCTACTCAGGTTTGATCTTCTCGTAAATTGCCAAATTTATAACAATGTTTAAAACGGTTTGGTCCGACTACAAGTGGATAAGCAGAGAATAACAGCAAGCTAGTGAATTCCTCTTTAACTGTATGCCAGGTGAAAAATAAACGCCACGTAATTGCTTGGAAGCGAATGGGATATCCGTTGTGGTAAAGGTCTATAACGGACATTCCAAACGGAAAAAACCGGCCGCAATAGCTCAAGCGGTAGAGCGTCGGCTTGCGGATTGGGAGGTCGTGGGTTCAAACCCCGACCAGGTCAAACCAAAGACTTTAATGCTGGTTGTAGTGGCTTTCTTCCTAACGCTCGTGGCTAAGGGGACAGCATTACGCCTGACTCGTCGGGATCGTTATAATGGACCGGCCGGGTTCAGTCCCTGGGCATCTCATAAGTGTCCCTGTGCTATAATGATAGAGATGTCGCTGCACAGTATCGGCAAAAATGCCGGCAAATCCAAACCCAATTGATAAGTATATGTACATACCCAGAAGGCATGTTTCCTTTGACTGACTATATTAAGTAGCTGTCATGTTATTGTTATAGTT
Organism: Sinonovacula constricta; assembly: GCA_007844125.1. Classification (NCBI taxonomy): domain Eukaryota; kingdom Metazoa; phylum Mollusca; class Bivalvia; order Cardiida; family Solecurtidae; genus Sinonovacula; species Sinonovacula constricta. The sequence goes on from CM017566.1 coordinate 43,634,885, forward strand.
CTAGTTCAGATTTTAATATTACGAGTACCAACATCTAAATAGTGTAATAACACATGGTAGATCAAATTCAGAATTCCGAAACCTCTCACATTAATTAAGGTGCCGCTTGAAAGTTTGCAGAAAGCCATTGGAGACATCTCGAAACTAATTTTAATGTTTTTGTTACGCCTAATACAATTCTTCGATAATGAGATATATATTGTATGAAAAGGCTAAAGTTGTTTGCAATTAGTGGTAGTTTGTTTGTTTGTTTATTGGGTTTATCGTCCAATCAACAGTATTTCAGTTATCTGTAGACGATGTTCACTTGAAGCAGATACATTGCTGCCTTCACTGTGTATAGCACGCTGTGGACACCTGGCATGATACCACACCCAGTCACATTATCCTGACACAAGGTCAACCAGTCATGGAACTACCCTTATATTTGCTTGAGCGTTAGCAAGCCATTACCATTTTTAATGACTTGGTATGTTGGTACCCGCGGGCTTCCGACCTGGAGCCGACGCTCTACCGATTTGTCTAACAGGTCCGGTCATGAATGATAGTACTTTTAAGTGTCAATTTCAATAACAGATTAAAGATTTTACATTGCTCTAATTGATGGAAAGCGTGTATACCAGTTAAAAAACAAAATAAGGAAATATATGGTTAAATATAGACTTCAATTCACCTATTAATAAAATACATGTAAAATACATATAAAAGTTTGCCTTTTATCGCCATGGTTTCACCTTTTATTGATTTAATTAACAAGATTATAAACAAGTTATAAACCACTCAAAAATCAAAAATTTGATTCCGAGTACCTAACATTTGTACAACGGTAGAAGTTAACTCGGACAGTTAACAATGACTAGTTAACTATGCTGACGATGCCACTTAAAACAATTTTTTACAACTTTCATACGGTTTTCTTTCGACCATGCCTATTATGCCATTTTAATTAATCTTTAATTTTCCGTACTTATGTTCGTCCATAATTTGAATAATCCGCTTCATGAGTGATCGATGAAAAACATCCGTGAGAACAATGCTACGGTAAATGTTTCCAAAATATTCATTATTTTTATTGGTTATTAAACTAATCAAACTAGTTAAGCATTATAAATTGGCATTAAAGAAAATTGAAAAATTTCAAGTTATATACATATTAAAATGCACATAAGAATACTGAATATTAGTTTTAAAATATAAAGAATGTGTCTGTTTACATGTACATGCAGTTTGCTTTGAGGCTTTAGGCAAATCATGTGTGCTGTGCATTCTTCATAATTGATTGAAAAATAAAAATGATACAATGACGTTCAATAGTAAGGATTTGTATTTGTTAATCGTTTTATTTAGTTCTATTTATCTACAACCTGATGATTGACAGTATATATCCAGACAACAGTACATGGTATACAATCCTCTAGCCATTGTCATTACATTTTGTCGCCATATGTTTGATGCAAAATGGAAAATATGGACCCATATTTAATGTTTTAATTATTGGCATATTGTTTGCCGTATGTATGAATGTCCAAGTTTTTATCACCGACTTTATTTGTAGTTTAATTTGACACATAATTTAATCAGAGTTGTTCGTCGTTGTATCGATATGATTCTCATTTGAAAATTAATACATATATGCAAGTATTTTATGGCTCGTTCATACATAGTTGTGTGCTTAGCCCACAAATATAATTACATCTTGATATTCGTTATATTTGTTTATCAGTGAGACTTTTATGCTAAAAACATCTGACAGAATACAAAGAGTGTGTCTTTCCAATTAATTCCAAACATGAGCTCTCGGAGGAAAAGCAGGTGATTAATATTTATGCCAGTTGGTATATGTATATGATTGTTTATTCCGCCTTAACGTTTTACCGAGCCATTCGTATATCAGTCATTTTTTCCTGCTCCTTCCCATCATAAACCCATCATTGAAGAAAATAATTACCGGGAACATATTTATAATATCCGCACATGTTTTATCTCTCAAAGTGAAATAGATGAGTGCTATTTTTATTTTTACCTGTATTTGAATTGCAAAATTTAAACAGTCTGATAAACAAAACCGTCTCGTTCGAAAACCTCATTAGTGGAGGCGTATTTTATGGTTCGTACATAGATTTTGGAGTCTAAAAAATAGCTCACCTAGATTTGTAAATAAATTTTAGCTATATATGTATTATTATTATTATTATTATTATTATTATTATTATTATTATTATTATTTTATCATTAATATAATTATTATTATAAATATTACCCTCGATTAATTTTAGTACAGATCATCAGATAAACTCGACAAACGAAGGTTTGTGTACATTCATTCGGTCTAAACCATCAACTCGGAATATGTCAACAACTCACTACTAAGGTACGTGGTCTAGTGGCCTTTTTTATCTTGAAATAGCGAGTTCGAATCCTGGCAGCTCACCTAACCTTAGTTCCTGGGGAGTACTATTGTTAAACACCGTCCTACTCACGCAACTTTCTGTTGTTATTTTTTCCCTTTCTTTCGACTCCTCAAATACTTGGAAATTCGAATAACCCTGAGATTTTCTATTGACCTGTTTTATCGGTCCTGGCGTGTTGGCTATGAATGAAAGACTGTGATTGCCTACACTTTGTTTCTATAACCATACTATTATTATACACAAACATACACACATTAAATGTACGAAAATGTACGATTTACACGAAGATAGAAATTCCAAAAAAAGTAATGATAATTTGTACCTGTATTCGAATCCGAAACATTATAATTACTTTATTGCAAATATGGGGCGCTTACCCACTGCGCTATGGGGTCTACTTCCTGCATAGCTGAAACATCAGGGAAATTGTTAGCGTTACACCTTTTGTTCACAATCGGAACACCTCGGATAATTCACGAATCATCTCTCGGATGTATGTACGTAGTCGGATTACCTTGGCCATTTCCCTAAATGGAACTTCTTTTGTGACAGACGTCAAAACAAAGATGGCAGCTCGGATGACAGCTCACTACAGTACGATGCCCGTAAAACTTCACTTTGTGGCTGCTTCAAATTTAAATCATCCAAGTTTAATTTACCCGGCGCAGCAAAGACACAACTGTCCACAGCTGTCAAACGACGACATTGTTTATGTTTTGTGCAAACAACATTTTAAGCATATTCTTCCGACTTCCGGCGAACAAAACGATCGTGATTTCTGTAAGTATTATTGCACCTGATCCGAGGAATGATTGTCCCGAGGACGGGATTACCCGAGGAGTTCCGATTGCTTTTGTTCACTAAAAGTTAACCGAGAGTACCATACGGACTTCATCAAATATGCACCGAAGGCAAGTTCAACATTGTTTGTTAATATTTTGTTCGATTTGTTTTCCGCAACCAAGAGTAAACACATAAATCTGACGGAACAGCTGCGTTTACCATCCATGTTTATTAAGGTGTGATTGTCTATATCAACTTAAATGCTGGATTGTTAAACAAGTCTCTCGAGAATCTGTGTGTTTCGATTCCTTTTCATCATAAATCCATCACTAGAAAAAAGTAACAACATGGCGAGTTTTTTTCTTCATTATATGCTTACATCTTTTTTTACTAATGTAGAATGGTGAGTTGATTGGATATTTTGGTGCGATCTATAATGAACAATTTAATATGGAAGTAAACAGTCGATAAATTATTAAGTGTAGTCTAGAATAATTTTATTTCTCAAAATTGTTCTAAAATGTGTAAAAGAAAATTACGTTAAACATAGATAATGTCTATCTTTAGTGGCGATCTACTTCAAGAAAGCATCTAAACGATGTTAAAATGTAAAATGAACAAAAGCAGTTAACGTTAAACATAGACAATGTGTATGTTTCGTTAAGTTAAATTATTAATTACTTGTGATGCGTATTCTTTTTGTGACAGATACTGTATGGGGCACTATTTTATGTATAAATAATGATTGTATACATGTACACATAAGTGTTTGGTAGCGCAATCGGTAGAGCGTCGACTCCAGGAACGGGAGGCCCCGGGTTCGATCCCGGTCCGCGACATACCGAAGTCGTTAAAATGGTAGTGGTATAGCTCCCTTGCTAACGCTCAAGCGAATATAAGGATAGTTCCACGGCTTGTTGGCCCGGTTTCAGGATAATGTGACTGGGTATGGTATATTGCCAGGTGTTCACGACATGCTATACACAGTGAAGGTAGCACTATATCTGCTTCAAGTAGACACCGTCTCCAGATAACTGAAATACTGTTGGTGGGACGATAAACCAATAAACATCAGTTTGATTAGTCGCCATCTTGATGACGAAACCTTTAAATATATAGTTCAAACATTGTGCCGAGTTATACAAGAGTTTCTAAACCAGAGCAAGTCATTTATTACTGCAAAAACTGAAGTAGTATCGTCATAATAATTGTAATAAAGCATTGAATGCTTTATTTCTGATAACTTCTGACGTGAGGTCGCTTACACTTTTAACCTTTCAGCACTTCTAAATGTCAGGATTTCTGTACACACAATCTTTTTCTCACTTAGCTAGCTACTTACCAAATATATAGGGTTTTCTCGGGGACTAAATTTTCAAATTTTCCACGTGCTTTGATCCGTACAGGTATATACAATGTTAGATTTATGTTTCTACTCGATTTCTGTTCGATGTATCTTATTTGTTTTGGGGGCTTTGTCGCGTGCAGACATGTTTTGTTGTATACACTAGATAATATTTTATGAAGATTTAAGCTTCATGGGCTTATTACTGCAGGAAGAAATGTATATTATAAATAAGCAAACGGGAGATACAAAGCAATACCAGATAAATTAAGAAAATAAAAAAAATATATCTTAAAATAGTGCTGCGCTGCTTTTAATGGCATCTCATCTAATGTGTAAATATCAAACAAGGTACGTTCGCAAATGTTTCCCAAGATTTTATTCCGATATTTGGAATTCGTTCAGGTACAAATATACTTTATTTGTGACGGTTATGATCCAATATTTAGACATTCGGACACTTAAGTTTATAACGTAGTTTGAAACATCTCCAACCGATAGGTCAAACTCAATGTACTATATTAATAAAGTAAAAAAAATATTAAGAAAACAAGTCGCTTCCGGCTTCTTTATAAATTATGGTAATAAAAAGCTTTATGACATAAAAATATAATTGTAATGTCATCTCATTTTTCATCGTAATTAATGTGGTTGTCATGCGTTTTTGCTACGAAAAATATAATACATATGCGATATTTTTCTGTTTTATAATAATATTTTTGTTTCAACAAGAAACAAATCTTCGCCATCTGTATGTATATTGCCAAAGATACTTTCATCGCGAATTTCAGTTTGAGTAATTATTTCGTGATTCAAGGGTGGTAATAGGTGGGACATTAGTTTTATTGACAAGTTACCCTTTAAGACCCTCGTGAGCTGCCAGAAGGCTTACAGAATCAAATAATTTATAAAAAAAAAATAAACAAACACACACACGCGCGCGCGTGATAGTTGTTTGTATAATCGTGTTTCTTAGAATCGATATCAACATTCAGCTGAGGGTACGTCAGTTTAAATCCATAAAAATGTCATCAAAGTTCAAAAAAAATATACATCCACTTTTATTCAAAGAATTTTCTTTTATCCAAATTCAAAACTTTAATGCAAACGTATCGTAAAAGAGATAAAAAGGATACCTTCGAAAGGGACTGCTGTATATAATATTTAATGATAAGTAATATTAGTCGATTTCTGTAATAACTGTAGAAAGCGTTTAGTTAACATATTATCAAAAAATAAGCAAACTAACACAATGCTGGCGTAAATTGATTTGCCATAACCAAAGCAATGATCACCAACCTTTTTTGAGCCTAAGTCATGACTTAATCCCCATTCTAAATTTTCATGCCAACACAAATAAGCTTATTTATGAAGTTTCACTGTGATTTTAAGCTAAAAGTAGCCAAGTTAAAGTGTCGTGCAAAAATACAGACATGTAGATAAGTACATAATTAAGACATTGTAGATTGAAATCCATGACTTGAGCAATTCTTACTTAAGAATGGTTGGTGAATACTGGCCCTAAATTGTTCTGCCATAAGTTATGCAATGTTAACGGGTACATGCTGACGTCGACGAAAAAGAAAAAAAGAGGATGCGCTTTTGATGCGTGTATTCAATGTTTTTGCCAAGGCTTTGTCATCAGGTAAATGATGCTGTCTCGATATAATGTCAGGAATTTTAAGAAGCGGTCGTTTGTTTTTGGTAAATCCTACTTTAAAAGACTTGTCAAAGAAACAAGCCATATTGTATTATAGTAATATATTTTGCTTGCAAACTGAACCAATGATGGCCGCACCAGACCTGGTAGCGCAATCGGTAGAGCGTCGGCTCCAGGTGCATGAGGCGCCGGGTTCGATCCCGGGCCACGACATACCAATGTCGTTAAAAATGGTAGTGGTATAGCTCCCTTGCTAACGCTAAAGCAGAAATAAGGGTTGTTCCCCGACTGGTTGGCTCGGTGTCAGGATAATGTGACTGGGTGTGGTATCATGCCAGGTGTTCACGGCATGCTATACACAGTGAAGGCAGCACTATATCTGCTTCAAGTGGACACCGTATCCAGATAACTGAAATACTGTTGGTGGGATGATAAACTCAATAAACAAGCAATGACGGCCGGCACCACCATGCTGGTATTAGCTTTTAGATATCACTACCTGCTCGGGTTTGAACTACTCAACGTTTAACTATACTTTATGTTTATATTGATATTTTTTAACGATTTTCTTTGTGTAACTCACTGTTCCCTGGACATATGATGTCATAAATAGCTCTTTTTAATACGTGTCATACTTTGGTTTGCTTTATTTTAAATCAATGTACTTTCTTTATAAGTTATAAACTGTTGAGTTGACGAGACATTTAACATTTGTTACAAACTGCAAGAGTTTTTAAAATATCCTTTGTTGTTACCATTATAGAGTTTATACGCCATATTGTGTTCATTGTTTTGCTCCGGATGCAGGTGCCTACTGTTGTTTGTACATTATATGCGACAGGATAGTTTTATTTACATTTTTTGTTTATGGCAAAACCTGTCAGGAAGTACGTTGTTGGACTGCTTCGTAAAACTGCTTTATCAATCCAATTGGTGCTTTTTGCCGACCGACCATTCCAATGCGGTTACTGTTGGATTTTCTCTTCTTGTAATGTCAGGTATTAATGGTTTTTGACACTTTCACATTTAACTTGCATTTGTGAGCCTTTGTCTCGTGCTAATTTAAACTTTAATATATGTTGTCATTCTCACAAAGCGTGTCAAGTTATATGTAAACTGTTACTAAGCAAAGAAACAACATAGATAACATACTGGCTAGAAGCCTATAGATAAAGGGTAAGTTAGTTTACAAACTGATAATCAGAGAGATGACACCAAGCTAATGGAATTCCCTGTTTATGCCAGCAAAATGCGCGATATAACTGCTCTGGAGCGTGTGGCATATCATGTCGTGAAAATGTTAACAACCCACGTACCAAATGTGTGAAAATCCATTTGTCGCTATGCATGTCGCCTCGGACTGTGTTGGTCTACAAGCTTTAGTTTGTCGATACGGGAACATGACATACGTTCAACATTTTCATTTGCTAATAAAATATATATTTGATAATAAGTAACATCTTTAGCGCACACACTTACTTATAATTTACTTCTACACTATACTTTAATGGTTGCAAAGTTTGTTTTTCTATCTTAACTACCACAGGGAAGACATTTACATGGGACCATATAAATCCTGGGTGGGAAAAGTCTCCCTACAGGACGCATTTTGTTAAAGGCCATAAAAACATACCCAGATAAAGCCAATATGGGTCGCTGGCTATCTGGGAACGAATTTGTCAAATGTGACAAGTTAGTTTTTGTGTTTTTATCTATTTTACGGGACGGATAGCTCGATACGCTTGCATTACCATAACGTTATGTACAAAAGTTGAACACTGAATCAATAGTCCCGCTTTTATCTCTTTGGAATATCTGTGCATCTACCGTGTCAATGTGTTTTATCAAAATAACTATGTATAAAAAAATGTCTACTTAATTGGTTCATTTTTGTATTTTCGTCATATGCTAATGACGTTTTATTAATTCCTGCTTGTTTTTCAAACAAAAATGACTATCATGAGGTCTAAAGATTTTTAAATGACTTAAAATGTTAATATAATAATAGATCACGAATGGATCTAGTGTGTGTGTGTTAGGGGATCCCCGCCCACCCACCAACCAGGTAAAAGAGTTGTGAAAGCATGTACATGTAAATTTAAAAATAAGCTTTTAAAGTAAATTTTGTCTGATGATTGCTAAGGTCGAAGTTAGTGTCTCTTCCTATATATATATATTTATATATATTTATATATATCTAGTTTTTACTGCAATAAAGTTGAATGGATGTTTATTCATACCATCCCCCCACCACCATAATTTTCTGGATCCGCCCTCGTATTAGATCACATGTAATATAGACCAATCTTGAGGTTTTTAATGTCAACGCTTCTTAAGAAGTTGTGTTTTCATTCTGCAAACTGTGTTTTTTGTTTTTGTTTTTTTTGTTGTTGTTTTTTTGTTGTTGTTTTATTTGTTGTTATTGTTTTGACTTTGTAAATTCAAAGCGAGCATGTGAAATTTCTGTTACCAATGGCGCCAAAAGCCTTCATCCTTCCAATAACATATAATTGTTAACAGAAAAGTCAGCTTACATTCCGCAGACTGATGGTAACATAGGTTTACTTTATAAAAACGAAAATGATCTTTTACAAACTTTGAAGTGTTAAATTCTCATCTATTTGTTCATTATACTGATGCCTAAAACTCAAAAGCCATCTAAGGAAACTTGCAAAATGTAATTCCATAGTGATCATTTTAAGGTATTTATATTTTTTTTCTTAAAACGTTCACACTCAAATTTTCGACAAAGTTTTTTTCTAGTATTGCAGCGGCAAGGTTTGCAAATATGTAATGAAAGCAGTTGTTTGTGTTTAACTCTTGAAAAAGGTAATTTGTCAAAAACTTGAATGTGAGCGTGTTCCGAAATAAAAATTACATTTTTATTTCCATTGCGATTATCAGAAAAGTGATATAGTGGCAAGCTAAATCTAACAGTGTTCCATATATTTCTTCCTTTTTCTTATCAACTTGTCATTTATAAGTCTTTATATATATACTATAGATATTAGCAAGTCGTGGATCGAAAACTGAATCAACAGCTTTTATAACAAAAGCTAAAAGCTGTTGATTCAGTTTTCGATCCACGACTTGCTAATTGTTTATCTCTGGTATTCAGTCCACCGCTTGTGAAGCTTGTCCTAGTTTCATTTATCGGATATAGTTGATATTAGGATGCTTTAAGCGGATGCTAGTTCTTATGATATGACAGTAAAAATATTGTTGTATGTAGATGATAGTTTCCACATCAACGAAGATCCCTTATCTTGGCAGTCATCTTTGATAGCAACTTCAAGTGATTTTTCATACGAATTGTATAGAAGCGTAAACTTAAATTTCTTGCAATTTCTTCATATGCGGTCCAAAAGTTAAAAGCTATACATCATTGGAAAGCTCTTGAAATTCGTATTTTTAGAATGCAATTATTTTAAATTGATAAATGCACAAAGAATGAATAAACAATTATAAATAAAATAAATGGCTCATCCTTAAACAAAATGAACAGTGTAGCTTTTTTATTGTATTTTTTACCTTTTAAACTATCAAAATATAGATTTGCTATTTAAAATACTTCATAAAGGCTATTAAATTGTATATAAAATTCAGTAAAATAGACTGAAAAAACACAGTGGTGAGTTTAATATAGCACATATATTCACATTTCGACCTGCATTAGCTTCTGTCTTCAAAGATGCTGCCTTGAACTGTCTTATAAGAGTCTATGGCATTACAAGGAAACTATCTATTACATATTGACACGGTGTCTGAAGGCAGGAACTATTGTTGTATCAACTGACGGTCTAATAAACAACAACACAACTTGCAAAGACAAAATTGCTCAAATGGATTTTTTTCTACAAGCATGTAAATTTCCACGCAAACCAATTGCTTGATGACTATGCTTGTTTTATTTATGTACTCTGTTTAAGCACTATGCACTTTAAACGGGCCATCTCAATCGGAACACCTCAGATATTTAACAAATCATCTCTCGGATGTATGTAGGTAGTCGGATCACCTCGGCAATTTCCCTAAATGGAACTTCATTTGAGACAGACGTCAACCAAAATTACGGTTTGGATGACAGCTCACTACAGTACGATGCCTGTAAAACTTCAATTTGTGCCTGCTTCAAATCTAAATCACCACACACAGCTGTCAAACGACGCCATTGTTTATGTTTTGTGCGAACTACATTTCCGGCGGACAAAACGATCGTGATTTCTGTATGTATCATTGCACAAAATACATCCGAGGGATGATAGTCCCGAGAACGGAATAACCCGAGGAGTTTCGATTCGGGCCATCTTACACATTCGCCATATCTTTATCCTGAGACACCCGAAACTTCCATCTGTATTTACAGTCCGCTAACCTTAGTGGACAAATTAAACAAAAGAATTTAAATTAGAATAATAGTGTGCAAACATTCTAAAAATATCGTTAATTCTTTATCTGCAAAGAAGCCTATTTCTGAATTCTATGTTGGTGGCTTAATTAAAGAAAGCAGGAGGATTGTAGTTTCAATGCGCATTAAGCTGCACAACTGTAAGGATTGTGCCTTCAACATAATAATGGAATGTAAATTACTGTTTGAAACTATATTTTTAATATATTTTTGTTTCATGTTTATTTAAATGTCCATACAGTCATGTTAAGCTTCTTGTTTAAGGCCTCGGTCAAACATCTTCATAAAACCCCGGATATCTAATTGTTTACAGAGAATGTAGCTTACTGTTCGCAGGCTGCTGGCAGCCTATGCTAATTCTTCAAAACGGGGATAATCCCATTACAAAGAAAAAAGTTCCTATCTATCTGGGTCTATCTAGGCGCCATGTTTCTACTAATATTATAATTTCAAAGTAAAGTTTATGAAAACTGTTGTTCTATGATGGTGGGCTGTGTACTCGGACACTTCGAGCTTCGAAGCCTTCGTAATAAAAACTAATAAACCTCGAATATTGGATTTAATCACGCAATCTTACAATCCTTTTTCATAATTTAATATTACAACGAGTGCAAATTGAATACATAAAAAGAGTAATAGATTTACAACATGTAAACTTCAGTTAAAACTTTAGCTAAGACATCTTCAAGTTTTCTTGTAATCGCCATGATAATTACCAGTTCTTTCTACATGTGTATAAACAACCAGTGTCCATATAATAACATCATGTTTATGACCCAATACCTCATTTTTTATAGAACAAACTAATTAACGACAAAAAACCTGCATGTACTTGAAATATACACATAATCAAAGTCGTGAGCGGCTGGTTCAATTTCCGATTCATGTTTTGCTTTCTAATAGTTGACGTTATATCAATTAATCCGTGACATACAAAAGTTAAGCATCCCTGCCTTGTTCTTGGATTCTTTGCATAAGATGGCGTTTTTGTCAGCAGTGCGAATTGAACAATAAAAAGAGTACACATTTTATCCGTGGTTTTTCAATATTACGTACTCCCCAAACATATGGGAACGTTGAAATCTACCTTTTCTCTATGGAGGATCTCATCGATCTTTGTTTATAAACAATCGCCGAATGGGGTTCCGAAGTGTAACGCAAAACATTCGAGTCGGTTCGTAAGAAATCGTTTTTAACACTTTTTTAGTGTTTTTGAACGGTTGTATGACTTTAATTGCGCTCTCAATATGACATTACAGAAAAGGAAGTATTATAACGTAAATAAGTTGACATCGTGTCTGTTGGGATAAATTGTTATTGAAGAACATGAAGAACTTTCAGAACCAGACTTGCTGAGACCGTTTCTGAGATTGAAATTGACTTATAACGTCACAGACATTAACGCACACAACAATCGTTCAACGACTTAGGTCTCTGTATGATATTTTATATTTTATATCATTACCGAAAGTGTTCTGCAGCTTAGAGTGTATTATCTGTTTAATCGCCATGCATAATGGATGAACCAGCATGCGCAATACGCCAGGTTACTCATTTATCACTTATTAGTCCAATTAATTCTTAAGACATCGTATGTGTCCAGCATTAATTTCAATATATCGCTATAATATCACGAACAATAGAAAGAAAAATTAGGTGTATATTATACGTGCTGTTTTTTTTCTATTAGGAATCGGTTTATTTTGTTGGCTTTAATAAATCTTAAGGTATTGCACTCTAGTGTAGTACATTAGACTTAAAGTCAACAACTCTGAAACTGTGGCTTGTTATTTAGAACACACGTAGGGTGATTATCTCTCTTAGTTTTCACTAATAACAGGTTGAGACTGTGTATGTTTGATAGGAATGTAAATATTTGACAAGAAAAGTCGTTGGTGCGAATTGTCTGTATCTCAATTATTTCATATGCAGGTAGTGTTGTGAATACTATTTTATATCCATGTAGTGTTGTGTATACTATTTCATATGCAGGTAGTGTTGTGTATACTATTTTATATCCATGTAGTGTTGTGTATACTATTTCATATGCAGGAAGTGTGTTGTGAATACTATTTTATATCCATGTAGTGTTGTGTATACTATTCCATATGCATGTAGTGGTGTGTATACTATTTTATATGTAGGTAGTGTTGTGTATACTATTTCATATGCATGTAGTTTTGTGTATACTATTTTATATGCATGTAGTTTTGTGTATACTATTTTATATGCATGTAGTGTTGTGTATACTGATTTATATGCATGTAGTTTTGTGTATACTATTTTATATGCATGTAGTGTTGTGTATACTATTTCATATGCATGTAGTGTTGTATGTACTATTTCATATGCATGTTGTGTTGTGTATACTATTTTATATGTATGTAGTGTTGTGTATACTTTTTCATATGCATGTAGTGTTGTGTATACTATTTCATATGCATGTAGTGTTGTATGTACTATTTCATATGCATGTAGTGTTGTGTATCGTATTTTATATGCATATAGTGTTTGTATACTATTTTATATGCATGTAGTGTTGTGTATACTATTTTATATGCATGTAGTGTTGTGTATACTATTTTATATGTATGTAGTGTTGTATGTACTATTTCATATGCATGTAGTGTTGTGTATACTATTTTTTATGCATGTAGTGTTGTGTATACTATTTCATATGCTTGATGTGTTGTGTATCGTATTTTATATGCATGTAGTGTTGTATGTACTATTTCATATGCATGTAATGTTGTGTATACTATTTTATATGCATGTAGTGTTGTGTATACTATTTTATATGCATGTAGTGTTGTGTATACTATTTCATATGCATGTTGTGTATACTATTTCAAATGCATGTAGTGTTGTGTATACTAATAAATAGGCATATAGCGTTGTGTATTCTATTTCATATGCATGTAGTATTGTGTATATTATTTCATATGCATATAGTGTTGTGAAACGTATTTCATATGCATGGTGTGTTGTGTACACTATTTCATATGCATGTAGTGTTGTGTATACTATTTGATATGCATGTAGTATTGTGTATACTTTTTCAAATGCATGAAGTGTTATGTTTACTATTTCATATTCAAATAGCGATGTATATACTATTTCATATGCCTGTAGTGTTGTGTATACTATTTCAAAAGCATGAAGTGTTGTGTATACTATTTCATATGCATAAAGCGTTGTGCATACTATTTGATATGCATGTAGTATTGTGTATACTTTTTTTATATGTAAAAAGTGTAGTGAATCGTACTTTATATGGATGAAGTGTTGTGTATACTATTTCATATGCATGAAGTGTTGTGTATAGTATTTCATATGCATAAAGCGTTGTGCATACTATTTGATATGCATGTGGTATTGTGTATACGTTTTTATATGTAAAAAGTGTAGTGAATCGTACTTTATATGGATGAAGTGTTGTGTATACTATTTCATATGCATGAAGTGTTGTGTATAGTATTTTGTATGCATGAAGTGTTGTGCATATTATTTCATATGCATGTAGTGTTGTATATACTATTTCATACGCATTAAGTGTTGTGTATTTTATTTCATATGCATGTAGTGTTATGTATATTATTTCATATGCCTAAAGGGTTGTGTATAATATTTCATATGCATAAAGTGCTTTGTCTACTATTTCATATGCATGTAGTGTTGTGTATACTATTTCAGATGCATGCAGTGTTGTAAATACTAATTCATGAGTATGTAGTGTTGTGTAAACTATTTCATATGCATGTAGTGTTGTGTATACTATGTCACATGCATGGTGTGTTGTGTATACTAGTTCATATGCATGGTGTATTGTGTATACTATTTCATTTGCATGTTGTGTTGTGCATACTATGCGTGTAGTGTTGTGTATACTAGTTCATATGCGTGTAGTGTGGTGTATATTATTTCATATGCATATAGTTTTGTGTATATTATTTTATATGCATGTAGTGTTGTATATACTATTTCTACTTTTTCAAATGCATGAAGGGCTGTCTATGCTTTTTTATATGCATGTAGTGTTGTGTATACTATTTCATATGCATGTAGTGTTGTGTATACTATTTCATATGCATATTGTGTTGTGTATCGTATTTCATATGCATGTAGTGTTATGTATACCATTTCATATGCATGTAGTGTTGTGTATACTATTTCATATGCATATTGTGTTGTGTATCGTATTTCATATGTGTGTAGTGTTGTGTATGCTATTTCATATGCATGTAGTGTTGTGTATAGTATTTCTTATGCATTTAGTATTGTGTATACTATTTTATATGCATATGGTGTTGTGTATACTATTTCATATGCATATTGTGTTGTGTATCGTATTTCATATGCATGTAGTGTTGTATATACTATTTTTTATATGCATGTGATGTTTTGAATAGAATTTCATATGCATGTAGTATTGTGTATACTATTTCATATGCATATAGCGTTGTGTATATTATTTTATATGCATTTAGTGTTGTGTATCGTATTTCATGTGAATGTAGTGTTGTTTATACTATTTAATATGCATGTAGTATTGTGTATAGCATTTCATAAGCATATAGTATTGTGTATAATATTTCATATGCCTGTAGTGTTGTGTATACTATTTCATATGCATGTAGTGTTGTGAATATTATTTCATATGCATGAAGTGTTGTGTTTACTATTTTATATGCATGTAGTGTTGTGTATATTATTTCATATGCATGTAGTGTTATGTTTATTATTTCATATGCATATAGTGTTGTGTATATTATTTCATATGCATGTAGTGTTGTGTATATTATTTCATATTCATGTAGTGTGGTGTATCGTATTTTACATGCATGTAGGGGTGTCTGTACTATTTCATATGCATGTTGCGTTGTGCATACTATTTTAAATGCATGTTGTGTATACTATTTTGTATGCGTATTGTGTTGTGTATACTATGCGTGTAGTGTTGTGTATACTAGTTAATATGCGTGTAGTGTGGTGTATATAATTTCACATGCATATATTGTTGTGTATATTATTTCAAATGCATGGAGTGTTGTGTATACTTTTTCCTATGCATATAGCGTTGTGTGTACCATTTCATATGCATGTAATATTGTGTACACTATTTCATATGCATATAGTGTTGTGAATCGTATTTCATATGCATGGTGTGTTGTGTATACTATTTCATATGCATGTAGTGTTGTGTATACTATGCGTGTAGTGTTGTGTATACTAGTTCATATTTGGTAGTGTGGTTCTTATTATTTCATATGCATATAGTTTTGTGTAAACTATTTCATATGCATGTAGTGTTGTGTATACTATGCGTGTAGTGTTGTGTATACTAGTTAATATGCGTGTAGTGTGGTGCATATTATTTCATATGCATATAGTTTTGTGTATATTTTTTCATATGCATGTAGTGTTGTGTAAATTATTTCATTTTCATATAGTGTTGTGTATATAATGTCATTTGCATGTAGTGCTGTGTATAATATTATATCATATGCATGTAGTGTTGTGTATATAGTGCGTAATTTTACAGACATTAAAAGCGTTGCATTCTGTGCAAAATAATAATGATCTAACAATATGGTGCAAGTCATACTTTGGCTTAGGCTAGTTTTATTATCTTGTGATTGTTGCTAACGACTACGATTATCAATATTTATTGAGACAAAGTATGTGCACAATATATTCAATATAATAACAGCAGGTCCTTAATTTGTCGCCATTGTTTAATTTAGGCTCTGCAATTATTTGTGGTATTAACTCGATGTCCCATACTGATATCCATTATATCTCAATCTATTACTAGTTTAAATATATGTTTTATGTGCGTGACTTTGTAACAAAATTATTTATTATGACAATAAAGACAATCCTGGCCGTACTAGACAGTGTGTTCTCTGAAATAGTTGGCCCAGTTTTCTTATAACGTTGTCTGTGTTTCTAGCACACGTCTAGATTGAAGATACTCCGTGGTTTCAGAGTACATATTTGTGATGTTTATGAGCCTTGTCCCGTGAAAAGATTGAATATCATATCAAGGTAAAACATAGTTATAACATGTGCATGTTCTTTTCTCTTTTAAAATATACACGACAAAGATGGCAAAGTCGGATTTTGGCATAATGGTCACTATAGAATGTTGCATTAATGTGTTAATGAAACTAGGTTACGATTTGTATTTTGTGTGTGTGTGGGGGGGGGGGGGATATTTTTATATTTTTATAGGTTTAGCTTTATCGTGAGAAAATATATTGAGCAAGCTATAGTATTTTATTAAATAAAAACAATACAATAGTTTTTATAAGAAAAATGTGAAAATGCGTTTTAATCCGTTTTCCAGTTTTAAAGCGACACGGTCACAAAAATGAGAAGTACATGACATATGGAACCACAGTATCTTCACTATGCATATAGATGTTTTAAATAAGATGTTTTCATTTTTTATTAATGATACACATGACCTATCACAGATTGGAGATTTACTACTTTGTTGAGCCTAACGGCTAAAGAAGGGTTGAAACGCGTCGGAACGATTTTTATTCTCCCAACCTAAAGATACCACAATCTTTTGAACGACAGCATGTTCACATAGAATAAAGTGGTGAGAGGCAATATTATATGTTATAATTCATTGTATAACAAAAATTGCATTATAAGCAAAATTTAAAAAATACAATATGTCCACTTATGACGTAGACGCTTAGGATTTGGCCTCATTGCTTCCAATAACCAATTCAGAGGGCAGCTTTGACATACGGCACATTTTTCGCAAGACCGAATACTTAAGCAGATTTAATATTTACATGCATTGAACCTCAAGTGAGCCGAGAACAGTCGTGACTAAGCTGAAAAATTATTCGTCATATAAAAAAGGGATGGGATGGGATTAGCCGGCATTTTTGCCGATACTGTGCAGCGACATTTCTATCATTATAGCACAGGGGCACTTATGCGGTGTCCGGGGACTGAACCCGGCCGGTCCATTATACTGACACCGACGAGTCAGGCGTAATGCTGTCCCCTTAGCCCCGAGCGTTAGGAGGGAAGCCACTACTATCAATTTTAAAGTCTTTTGTTTGACCCGGCCGTGGTTTGTACCCGCGACCTCCCGATCCGCAAGCCGACGCTCTACCACTTGAGCTATTGTATAAAATAAGCTTGTTGAGAAGATATATAAATCACATATTACATTCAATCGTTATTAAATTTGGTCATAATGTATGCTTTCAATCCGGGACAACTTGAATATCGGCCATATGGATTGATAACTTGGTCTCCACTTCTAACAACAATAAAAGTACTCAATAAATACGGTTGTATCATACATTTATTGTATAGAATTTTAGTAAACCCCTTTCACATTTCCATAATAACAACTACTGTGCCAATCTGCGGCGTTCATAATTTGTATGTCCATACCCGCAGTATTTCAGCGTCTTTGATTCACGTTATATTCATGGCCACATAACCATATCTGCCTGTGTGTGGATTGCCTCATAAGTTGAACCACTGATGAATATGTCGAAAAAGGCAGCTTATAATGTTTATAAAACTGTCTTCAGATTTTTTTCTGCTATGTATCAGTAATTATACCCAGCGATGTTCTGTGTCTGAACATGTTTGTTACAATCACTTGACTACCTCTAGCGATTTGTGGAAAATTAAATAAATCGAGTCTAAGGAAAATGCGTTAAGTCCCTATAACACTACTACACGTTTTCCAATTTAAGCTAGCAATCCACATATAAAAAGTGTCAGAAATTGAAAGGGGAGTTAACAGAACAAAAACAACAGTTACCGCCTTGAAACAGTCAATCGCCCCAAAACCGACTGGTGTCCTTTAACCGGTTTACAGAACAAAAACAACAGTTACCGCCTTGGAACAGTCAATCGCCCCAAAACCGACTGGTGTCCTTTAACCGGTTTACAGAACAAAAACAACAGTTACCGCCTTGGAACAGTCAATCGCCCCAAAACCGACTGGTGTCCTTTAACCGGTACCGCCTTGAAACAGTCAATCGTCCCAAACCGACTGGTGTCCTTTAACCGGTACCGCCTTGAAACAGTCAATCGTCCCAAACCGACTGGTGTCCTTTAACCGGTTTACAGAACAAAAACAACAGATACCGCCTTGAAACAGTCAATCGCCCCAAACCGACCGGTGTCCTTTAACCGGTTTACAGAACAAAAACAACAGTTACCACCTTGGAACAGTCAATCGCCCCAAACCGACTGGTGTCCTTTAACCGGTTTACAGAACAAAAACAACAGTTACCACCTTGGAACAGTCAATCGCCCCAAACCGACCGGTGTCCTTTAACCGGTTTACAGAACAAAAACAACAGTTACCGCCTTAGAACAGTCAATCGCCCCAAACTGACTGGTGTTCTTTAACCGGTTTACAGAACAAAAACAACAGTTACCGCCTTGGAACAGTCAATCGCCCCAAAACCGACTGGTGTCCTTTAACCGGTACCGCCTTGAAACAGTCAATCGTCCCAAACCGACTGGTGTCCTTTAACCGGTTTACAGAACAAAAACAACAGATACCGCCTTGAAACAGTTATTCAACCCAAACCGACTGGTGTTCATTAACAGGTTTAAAGAACACAAAACAACAGTTACCGCCTTGAAACAGTCAATCGCCCCAAACCGACTGGAGTCCTTTAACCGGTTTACAGAACAAAACAACAGTTACCGCCTTGAAACAGTCAATCCCCCCCCAAAACCGACTGGTGTCCTTTAACCGGTACCGCCTTGAAACAGTCAATCGCCCAAAACCAACTGGTGTCCTTTAATCGGTTTACAGAACAAAGACAACAGTTACCGCCTTGAAACAGTCAATCGTCCCCAAACCGACTGGTGTCTTTTAACCGGTTTACAGAACAAAAACAACAGTAACCGCCTTGAAACAGTCAATCGCCCCAAACCGACTGGTGTCCTTTAACCGGTTAACAGAACAAAAACAACAGTTACCGCCTTGAAACAGTCAATCGCCCCAAACCAGCTGGTGTTCTTTAACCGGTTTACAGAACAAAAACAACAGTTACCACCTTGGAACAGTCAATCGCCCCAAACCAGCTGGTGTCCTTTAACCGGTTTACAGAACAAAAACAACAGTTACCACCTTGAAACAGTCAATCGCCCCAAACCGACTGGTGTCCTTTAACCGGTTTACAGAACAAAAACAACAGTTACCACCTTGGAACAGTCAATCGCCCCAAACCGACTGGTGTCCTTTAATCGGTTTACAGAACAAAAACAACAGTTACCACCTTGGAACAGTCAGTCGCCCCAAACCAACTGGAGTCCTTTAACCGGTTTACAGAATAAAAACAACAGTTAACACCTTGGAACAGTCAATCGCCCCAAACCGACTGGTGTCCTTTAACCGGTTTACAGAACAAAAACCACAGTTACGACCTTGGAACAGTCAATCGCCCCAAACCGACTGGTGTCCTTTAACCGGTTTACAGAACAAAAACAACAGTTACCACCTTGGAACAGTCAATCGCCCCAAACCGACCGGTGTCCTTTAACTGGTTTACAGAACAAAAACAACAGTTACCGCCTTAGAACAGTCAATCGCCCCAAACCGACTGGTGTCCTTTAACCGGTTTACAGAACAAAAACAACAGTTACCACCTTGGGACAGTCAATCGCCCCAAACCGACCGGTGTCCTTTAACTGGTTTACAGAACAAAAACAACAGTTACCGCCTTAGAACAGTCAATCGCCCCAAACTGACTGGTGTTCTTTAACCGGTTTACAGAACAAAAACAACAGTTACCACCTTGGAACAGTCAATCGCCCCAAACCAGCTGGTGTCCTTTAACCGGTTTACAGAACAAAAACAACTGTTACCACCTTGAAACAGTCAATCGCCCCAAACCGACTGGTGTCCTTGAACCGGTTTACAGAACAAAAACAACAGTTACCACCTTGGAACAGTCAATCGCCCCAAACCGACCGGTGTCCTTTAATCGGTTTACAGAACAAAAACCACAGTTACCACCTTGGAACAGTCAATCGCCCCAAACCGACTGGTGTCCTTTAACCGGTTTACAGAACAAAAACAACAGTTACCGCCTTGAAACAGTCAATCGCCCCAAACCGACTGGTGTCCTTGAATCGGTTTACAGAACAAAAACAACAGTTACCGCCTTGAAACAGTCAATCGCCCCAAACCGCCTGGTGTCCTTTAACCGGTTTACAGAACAAAAACAACAGTTACCACCTTGAAACAGTCAATCGCCCCAAACCGACTAGTGTCCTTTAACCGGTTTACAGAACAAAAACAACAGTTACCGCCTTAGAACAGTCAATCGCCCCAAACCAGCTGGTGTTCTTTAACCGGTTTACAGAACAAAAACAACAGTTACCGCCTTGGAACAGTCAATCGCCCCAAAACCGACTGGTGTCCTTTAACCGGTACCGCCTTGAAACAGTCAATCGTCCCAAACCGACTGGTGTCCTTTAACCGGTTAACAGAACAAAAACAACAGATACCGCCTTGAAACAGTTATTCAACCCAAACCGACTGGTGTTCATTAACAGGTTTAAAGAACACAAAACAACAGTTACCGCCTTGAAACAGTCAATCGCCCCAAACCGACTGGAGTCCTTTAACCGGTTTACAGAACAAAACAACAGTTACCGCCTTGAAACAGTCAATCCCCCCCAAAACCGACTGGTGTCCTTTAACCGGTACCGCCTTGAAACAGTCAATCGCCCAAAACCAACTGGTGTCCTTTAATCGGTTTACAGAACAAAGACAACAGTTACCGCCTTGAAACAGTCAATCCCCCCCAAACCGACTGGTGTCCTTTAATCGGTTTACAGAACAAAAACAACAGTTACCACCTTGGAACAGTCAGTCGCCCCAAACCAACTGGAGTCCTTTAACCGGTTTACAGAATAAAAACAACAGTTAACACCTTGGAACAGTCAATCGCCCCAAACCGACTGGTGTCCTTTAACCGGTTTACAGAACAAAAACCACAGTTACGACCTTGGAACAGTCAATCGCCCCAAACCGACTGGTGTCCTTTAACCGGTTTACAGAACAAAAACCACAGTTACCACCTTGGAACAGTCAATCGCCCCAAACCGACTGGTGTCCTTGAACCGGTTTACAGAACAAAAACAACAGTTACCGCCTTGAAACAGTCAATCGCCCCAAACCGACTGGTGTCCTTTAACCGGTTTACAGAACAAAAACAACAGTTACCGCCTTGAAACAGTCAATCGCCCCAAACCGACTGATGTCCTTTAAGCGGTTTACAGAACAAAAACAACAGTAACCGCCTTGGAACAGTCAATCGCCTTAAACCGACTGGTGTCCTTTAACCGTTTTACAGAACAAAAACATTTACCATCTTGGAACAGTCAATCGCCCCAAACCGACTGGTGTCCTTTAACCGGTTTACAGAACAAAAACAACAGTTACCACCTTGGAACAGTCAATCGCCCCAAACCGACCGGTGTCCTTTAACTGGTTTACAGAACAAAAACAACAGTTACCGCCTTAGAACAGTCAATCGCCCCAAACCGACTGGTGTCCTTTAACCGGTTTACAGAACAAAAACAACAGTTACCACCTTGGAACAGTCAATCGCCCCAAACCGACCGGTGTCCTTTAACTGGTTTACAGAACAAAAACAACAGTTACCGCCTTAGAACAGTCAATCGCCCCAAACTGACTGGTGTTCTTTAACCGGTTTACAGAACAAAAACAACAGTTACCACCTTGGAACAGTCAATCGCCCCAAACCAGCTGGTGTCCTTTAACCGGTTTACAGAACAAAAACAACTGTTACCACCTTGAAACAGTCAATCGCCCCAAACCGACTGGTGTCCTTGAACCGGTTTACAGAACAAAAACAACAGTTACCACCTTGGAACAGTCAATCGCCCCAAACCGACCGGTGTCCTTTAATCGGTTTACAGAACAAAAACCACAGTTACCACCTTGGAACAGTCAATCGCCCCAAACCGACTGGTGTCCTTTAACCGGTTTACAGAACAAAAACAACAGTTACCGCCTTGAAACAGTCAATCGCCCCAAACCGACTGGTGTCCTTGAATCGGTTTACAGAACAAAAACAACAGTTACCGCCTTGAAACAGTCAATCGCCCCAAACCGCCTGGTGTCCTTTAACCGGTTTACAGAACAAAAACAACAGTTACCACCTTGAAACAGTCAATCGCCCCAAACCGACTAGTGTCCTTTAACCGGTTTACAGAACAAAAACAACAGTTACCGCCTTGAAACGGTCAGTCGCCCCAAACCGACTGGTGTCCTTTAACCGGTACCGCCTTGAAACAGTCAATCGCCCCAAACCGACTGGTGTTTTTAATGGGTTTTTAGAACTTTGGCGTCGCAATTTCTGATTTATTTCTTGTAAATAGTGTAATCCCATTAATAAAATAGAACTAAAAGTAATCGCCTATACCGGAACAAAAGTAACAAACAAATAATACTTTTTGCAAGTATTAAAAGCAATTATTTCAAAATGTAGAGTATGTACAGGCGGTGAATGTATAAAAAACTAAACAGTTTCCAGTAATCCGAAAAAAAAGCAGAACAATTACAATTAAAACAGTCAAGGCAATAATGTATTGTTATGGTTAAAAAAATAACTTATGCCAAAAATTGGTCATATACAAGAGATGTACAATTTCCAAACACGAACTTAATTATAAAGATTTAGTAGATAATAAAAAATAAAAACATTGGCAAAAGACAGTCCAACGTCAAACATTCATTAGTGGGGAGAAAGAAAACGTTAATTAGTGGGAAGTGTTATTCAGATCAAACAATTGATGACTTGTGTCTGGAAGCAATTTTATGCAGTGTATGAAAGTATTTGATATGAAATGCAAATGTACCGCCGGATGCCTGGTCTCTGAAGTATCCTGAGTTTATTGGCCAATTCTCCAAGAACATTCATAAAACGTTAACAGAAGCTTAAGCTTATAGTCCACAGACTTCTGGTAATATAACCTTAACCCACAAAACGAGCATAATACAACTACAAACACAATAACTCAGAAGTATCACGTCTTCGTATTATCCAGGTGGCTTGAAATGCTGAGAAAGTCACTTAACAATTACCTTAATAGCTTCAAAATAAACTTAATGTAAAATAATATTCTATAATGATGACCTATGGAGTCTGAACACCTTGATGTAGTTTGTGGTTCAGTGTAGTAACTTCGCAGCAATAAATTTGGGATTCAAAGTAAACATTGAAATAAGATTAAAGCTATCACATTTCGTAATAAAATGAACGCAATGCTGATAATGAAATTAAGCAAAAGGATGCAATTTTTTTAAACACAGTTCAACAAACAACATATCATATAGTATAATATATTTATATAATTAAATATCCGAGGGATGATTGTCCCGAGGACGGAATTACCCGAGGAGTTTCGATTGATGGAAACCCCTATTGCAAGAATTACACACTTCTCGAATCTCGAGGGCACGTGTGTTCATCAATTTTGATTATTGCTGTAAGACTGTTTATTTCTTCTCGCATGATGTGTTATTCTACCACTCGCATATCAAAAAGTTTTCATCTACCTGTCATCACAAATCCGTCAACGGGATTATATTTCATCCGACAACAAAATGTTAATCCTGTAAATATACGTCTTCACTCTTGTGTGATAAACGCTGCATACTCCGAGAAATGTTCAGACTGTATGTAGAAGCTACCTTGCGATGATAACGTTGATAAATACTCGAATATACAAATAGTTTGGTGGCCAAGTCTAATGGTTAATATGACGTCTGGCATGAGTGTTCTAGCTTCGGAGAGATAACATGATTTTCTTCTCTGTGTACAAAACTTACCTTAAAGGTGGTATCCGACAGTTTGGATCCAAATATTTTTCTCACATACCCAAACAAGTCAATGTTACATGAAACGATCGTTTTCGTTGATGCCCTAGTTCTGTGCGAACAGCCAAGCATAAATTCCCACACGTCATTGCAAACATGTATTTTCTATCCGAGCCACGCTACAAATACTGCTATTTTTAAACTAAAAAAGCACGTGACAATGTACTTGAGATCACATTATATCGTCATCCGGGTAAACCGCTTTGACATCGGTATCTACAATTTTTTTTAACAGAGACCACTATCACGCCTTTTTAGACTAGAAAAGAATGAACATTAATAGTGATTCTTTTGCTATTTGTACCGTCTAACAATAAAGTTAGTGACTTTTAAAGACTAAAGCATTAGTTTACGTAGTTATTATGCCTTTATTCCCCAAAGCAGTCGTTAGATATTGTTACATGTATTTGATATTGTCAGACTGTCGGATACTACCTTTAAATGGTCGGTATGTTTGCAGAATAATATTTTTTACTGTAATATCAAATGTTTTAATATGAATAACTGAAATATATTTTTGTCTGTATATGCATTTTTCTGAGTTTATTGTTACTCAATGTTTAATGTTTTATACATGTTTTGTGATAGCGGTATATAGACCCTTTAAAAGTTGACTATTACAAGAAGAAGAAAAAACAAGACTCATTTAAAAAAATGTGTTATAGGGTTATAAACCTGTTTAATGAGTCAGTCCCCTTTGTGTTATATTTTTCACACATAATTTCCTTTCCATAAAGTACTCGCATTACTTGCTCGGTCACAAATCTAGTACAATTTATCATTTTCGCAAGTTACGGCATATATCAATTAACATCACGTCACTTCGTAACCATCCTTCGAACAAAAAACATCATCCAATGCACTTTTGTGGCTTACATTTAACTGTCTGCCAGATTTGTGGTATCTGAAGTAGATGTGGTTACGCCATAGCTATAAAATATTTTTTCTGCTATGTGTCAGCTTGTATGTGCTTGATTCTAATTTGTTCTGAAGGGTATAACATAGGTAGAATTAATTGTCTATTTGGAAATAATAATTAGCACATATTGGTGTACTAAAGATATGTTTGTGATATAAATGTGCCAATTCCGACAAGCAGTTGTAACGCAAGTGGTTTTAATATCGTGTTTTGTACAATTACCATTCCATAAGGACCATTGTTTACCAATATCTGATTATAAGATGGACACCTGGGTCCTTTGTTTGCAAACATATGTATTAAACTTCACGAAGGTTTTTATAGAAGACCTCTATATACGATACACACGTTTGTCGTAAAAATGATTTCCAAATATTTGCAGCTTCGAACATAAATGTTTTAATGTATACCCTTTATACAGTGATTGTATTTAAAGATATATAAACGTTCCAAAGATCTCATTCAAATTTTTTGTATAAGATACGAGATAATTCAGTAAGAAAAAAGGAACACTCAAAAGCCAATTTCGTGTTTTCACAAGTAACAAGAAAACTGTCCATCCAGAGGGAAGATAATTGATTCGAAATAAGTTATTGCTGTATTAATTCGTATTAACAAAACATGTGGCCCATTGATTCACTGAACTCAATATAATTTAAGCTTAATCATGTGTAATATACTTTATAAAGAATAAATTTGATCTTCTATTGTGTTTTATTCCCTATTTCTTAGAATCTTTACCTTTACGATAATAATGTCGATTCCTAATTTTAAGATGTAAATATACCGACAATTTTTTAATAACCTTAAAAGACTTTCATGAAGATTAGCCCTAAAATAAAAGCCTGAATATTTGTACACAAGTATTTGTATAAATACCATATTATTATTTTATTGTGAACTTCGGACACAAACAACACTATATTTGTCCATAACGAATCATCACTTTATTTTGATTAAAAGAAAATAAAAAAATAAGTAAACAAATAAATGAAATAAACAGACACAAATTGATAAATAAACAAAATGACAAATCAAACAAATACACAAACACATAAACACACAAACACATAAATAAATAAATGAATAAATAAATAAATAAAGAAATAAGTATAAACGAACGAACGAACAAATGAATGTATAAATAAATTAACAAATAAAGAGAATTCCATTTCTCGAATTTTATTACGTTATACATCAATATTCTAGAGTCGTTGTCATATTACTTCTCTCTGTTGTTGGAACTAGACAACAATCGTGTCTTATGACCATCCACCGATTTGTCTGTCTGGGCAGACAGTTTACACTGTGTTAGAATTTATCTAAACATTCGCCCTCTTATCTAAGACATAAAATCTGCACTGTGAAAATTTTAACGCAAAGTTGTCCAGAACAACTCGTGCACCACGAAACGAAAACACACACAGACACAAAACAAAACAAAAAATATCAACAACAAAACATCACGCAACTTAAACAACAGTTTACAAAAAATGAAGAATGATTCCCCAGAACGGTGGTAACAGGAACTGTATCTACAATCTGAATAGATGACAAAGTCTTCTGAGCATTGCAACATATACCAAAATTTAAAAAGGCACCGGTCAAAGGTATTCACGTGCAAGCCAAATGTAAAAGTGAGAAGAAAGCTGTGATGAGTAATTTAACAAAAAGAGCAAATGTATGAAACCTAATTAGTACTTATAGAAACTTGACGGTACAGTAGTTTATATTCTCATGGATTATCCAAGAGCTGTTTTGAGATATTTGTACGAAGACACATGCGACCTTTCTCTAAAACGTCTTTCAAAGTTCAGGTAAAATGTTATTCTATGGTACTGAGCTATGTTATGTATGAGTCAATACTACAATACTAAAAGAATAAAAAAATAGAGGACAGATGTCGATTTCGATGTATGATCGTATGTTATTTCACGAGGGATTATAGCAATATATTTCCAAGAGTGGCACAGCCACTCGACATTTTTTCTCTTTATTGTTATGATCATATTATTTTTAAACTTAATTCTATTCTAACTACATATATTCCCTTTCCAAGGGACCGAGAGTAAAAATGATAACTCTTTCATTTTACTGTGGGCAAGAAAGAAGAGATAAGGTGTTGTTCATTCACTGGTATTTATCATTATTTGACCCAAAACCATGAAAAAACACCTTATTTCACTATTATAAGAAATACCAGTATGACAAGAAGAAATAGATGGCAAAAGGCTAATTCCAAATAATACTTCAGCATAGTAAATGTACATATCGTGTTTTTGATGGATCGCCATGATAATGATCGATTCCTGTATCAAGTAAATAAACAGCTACAGGCAGTGCGTTGACATCTGAAGATGAATTAACCACGTTAGCGGTCAGATATCTGTCAATGTAGTCGAACAAACAAATTATTTACACAAAATTCCAACTTAAAATATACACATATCGAAAGCGGTGAGTTGTTGGCTCAATTTCTGATGAATAACTTAAAAGTGCTATCCGACAGGTTACCTATATCAAGTGCATTTAGCATCCGACAGGTTACCTATTTCAAATGCATGTAGCATCCGACAGGTTACCTATATCAAATGCATGTAGCATCCGACAGGTTACCTATATCAAGTGCATTTAGCATCCGACAGGTTACCTATTTCAAATGCATGTAGCATCCGACAGGTTACCTATTTCAAATGCATGTAGCATCCGACAGGTTACCTATATCAAGTGCATTTAGCATCCGACAGGTTACCTATTTCAAATGCATGTAGCATCCGACAGGTTACCTATATCAAATGCATGTAGCAACCGACAGGTTACCTATATCAAGTTCATGTAGCATCCGACAGGTTAACTATATCAAATGCATGTAGCATCCGACAGGTTACCTATATCAAATGCACGTAGCATCCGACAGGTTACCTGTATCAAATGCATGCAGCATCCGACAGGTTACCTGTATCAAATGCATGCAGCATCCGACAGGTTACCTATATCAAGTGCATTTAGCATCCGACAGGTTACCTATTTCAAATGCATGTAGCATCCGACAGGTTACCTATATCAAATGCATGTAGCATCCGACAGGTTACCTATATCAAGTTCATGTAGCATCCGACAGGTTAACTATATCAAATGCATGTAGCATCCGACAGGTTACCTGTATCAAATGCATGTAGCATCCGACAGGTTACCTGTATCAAATGCATGTAGCATCCGACAGGTTACCTATATCAAATGCATTTAGCATCCGACAGGTTACCTATATCAAATGCATGTAGCATCCGACAGGTTACCTATATCAAATGCACGTAGCATCCGACAGGTTACCTATATCAAATGCATGTAGCATCCGACAGGTTACCTATATCAAATGCATGTAGCATCCGACAGGTTACCTATACCAAATGCATGTAGCATCCGACAGGTTACCTGTATCAAATGCATGTAGCATCCGACAGGTTAACTATATCAAATGCATGTAGCATCCGACAGGTTACCTGTATCAAATGCATTTAGCATCCGACAGGTTACCTATATCAAATGCATGTAGCATCCGACAAGTTACCTATATCAAATGCATTTAGCATCCGACAGGTTACCTATATCGAATTCACGTAGCATCCGACAGGTTACCTATATCAAATGCATGTAGCATCCGACAGTTTACCTGTATCAAATGCATGTAGCATCCGACAGGTTACCTGTATCAAATGCATGCAGCATCCGACAGGTTACCTATTATCAAATGTATCAATATTTTCCACGGTTTCTGGGAATGTATGCATAATTTCTGCATAAACTCATACTTTAGTCTGAGTAAATACAATTTCGATCACTATCTATATATGAGAAGTACACACTGCGAAAAAAAACACTAAATGTTTACCAATTCGTAAACTATAAAGGGACAAGTGATCTTTGCTAAAAATAGATACCGACGTCAGCACCGAATGACGGTATAACGCGATCTCAAAAGTACGTTGTCACGTGGTTTTCTAAAAATAGCTATCTTAGCAGCGTGGCTTAGACAGGAAATACCTGTTTGTAATGACGAATAGGGGGTAATGGTTCACTTTTCACACAGATCTATGGCATATTTGGTCCAAACTGGCGGCTACCACCTTCAATGCGGAAAATAAAGCATTGCCTTTCTTCCATACCAAAGTGCGTACAGCTTTTTAAATGACTTCCGGTGGATGTCAGCGTACTTTCAACGGTGGCGATCACCATTCTATACATGGCGTGTGACGTCACTACGTTAAAGTCATATACTACGACTCGTAACTCACCCAAAATTTGAGATTTGTGCCTACATAAAAAATAGTTTCGCGTATGAAATACGTTCGATTATAATATTAATTGAATTAAGATAAATGACTAAACAACCATATTCTAAGGCCTTATTCTATGTCCAGAAACTTTTAAAGTCTTGATATTTATAGATAAATGGAAAAAAATACGATGAGCAAGTTTTGCTACTTTCGCTTTCGCTAAACAGTAATATGTCCATTATACATAGCGTGTGACGTCACTACGTTAAAGTCTGGACCGTTTACAAAATTTAGTTCAAAATGTTTGCATGAAACATATTTTAACTATTAGAATGTATAAAAAATGCCAAAATAATCTGTTTTATACCTTCGTACTTGTACTTGTTTCGTTCATTTTAGCAATCACTTCCGTATTCATAACAGCCATGTTGAAGAACTACTTCAACAACAGTAAACCGAGTGCATTCACACAGGTCATTTTGACCGTGTGTTGACGCAACGAGGCGATCACGAGATTTGTGTTCTCTTACAGGAATCATTATATTATAAATAAGCTGACACATTTTTTGTGTGAATAAAAGGTATTGTTTTAATTAATTAGACCTCGTAAACAGATAAGCTAACCTGCTGAGTATGCTTATATAAATAGATACAAATAGATATACTAGTATATTCCGTGTGAAGTATAATACATTCGGTGTATACATATATAATAGTTCTGTGGCTTTTAATTCCCGTGTTAAATAAGATAAGTGACAGAAGTTTTCGATGTACATGTGACGTCAAGTTTTGTTGAGGGGGCAAACGTCCGGCTTTGAAAATCGGCAGAGGGGCAAAAGTCCGGCTCTGAAAAACGACAGGGGGGCAAACGTCCGGCCTGCATTTAAAAGAGGGCAAACGTCCGGGGGGCAAATGTCCAGGGGGGCAATTGTCCGTACACCATATGTCATAAATAAAAATAAAAACGAAGGGATTTTAATCGTTCTAAATTATTCTATGTTGGCCATAAGCTGTTGCGGCCCTT
The DNA here is from genome assembly GCA_007844125.1 of Sinonovacula constricta. Classification (NCBI taxonomy): domain Eukaryota; kingdom Metazoa; phylum Mollusca; class Bivalvia; order Cardiida; family Solecurtidae; genus Sinonovacula; species Sinonovacula constricta. Next base: position 43,665,630 of record CM017566.1, read on the forward strand.
TAAATCTTATTATCGGACGACGTTTGAAATTTCAAGTTCGGCATGGACTGTTTTAATGTGCAATGTATATGAACGATTAAACAAATACATTTATTATCCAGCGCTCACCGGCAATGTATTGTTGTTTGCAGTTTGGGCATATCAACAAGTTCTTATACTCAACTCAACTCAACTCAACTTTTTTGAACTCGTTACCGCTCTAAGCGGTCAATGAGCAATTTAGCATACAATACAAATAGTAGACAATAACAAATTCCAGGACAAATAAAGCATGTACAAAAACACGGGAAATCATTGAAAAAGACTATAACATCTATGACGTAACGTGTAAACAGAGCGTCTCATGATTCTAGTTGAATTTAGCATGTGTGTGTGCCATATGTAAACCCCGTTTGTTGACATTTGTTTCATGAATAAAGGTGGTTCGAAATATTTAGATCATTTTAAGTCCAGCTAGAACAGATTAGACATATGGTACCAGTCCAGTGTTCCTAGTTTTTCCTAGTTTTCCTAGTTTTTCCTATTTTTTTTTTAAATGGTTCCTACTTTTTCCTAGTTTTTTCAAAACGTTCCTAGTATTCCTACTTTTTAAGAAATAAGGGAGATATTTTTTGATAGTGACAGAATTTAATTGTTAAGTGTGTCTTTTCTTAGAAATTTTGCAGGATTCATACAGAAGCTAATATGTTGACATGTTCCCTAGCTGACAGTGCAGCCTGGTGTCACAAGCCTGCCATCCTATGGCCACTGGTAAGCTTTAAACAAAAGTAGTACATACAAAACCTATTGCACTTTTCATAACCAAATGTTGTAAGGGAATGATTATTTATTAAAACAATGCCATTTGAATGTTGTGTGCTAGATGTTGTATGTGTTATATATACAATGTATTACCCAATGATGTTTTGCTGAGGGGTGCAAGGTTGTTACCAAATACTTAGAAATATGGCAAGACATTAACCTAATGTATATCTCTTCTTTCTGAATCAGTAAAACAAATTTGTTTAAAAATAATTTTAGCTCTAAAAAATCAGAGTGTTAAATAGTTCACATTTTTATTTTATTTTTATAATTGTAAATTCCATTTTCCATTAACAAGAAAAACAATATTGTTTCCTTTTTAGAAATTCTTTCTTAATTATTTTATATATGGTAACAACCTTTCGTTTTGCTTTGCTTTGATCAGTATTATGGCTTCTAGCAAATACTTGCTTGTAAAATGCCTTGTAGCTGTAGCAGAGCTATCTATGGATTAGACTAACCGCTCATTAGATCTATTTTGTTCATTAATCATTCTTTAAACACATTATTTTTTAAAGGAAATATCCTATATCGGTATCAGTCTTTTCTCCAATAGTATCATGTATTTTTTGCAATACCATCATAATGTCATTAATTGCCTTTAAGTCAAAGACTAGGGCCTCATTTCAAAATAGATCTATTGATGCATGTGTGTGGATGTTGCATGTTGGTGCATGGGATTCTCCCTCTTTTCAGAAACCCTGTAGATGCAATAGATGTGTGTAACTAATATTAACCATGTCTAATGGAAAGACTCGATTTAACCCTGCTTGGCTTGACAAGCTTGACAATAATGACCACTGTCTGTCAGAATGGTGTAAAATGGACACTGGAAACTGCTTTGCAGCTTTTTGCTTTGTGTGTAGCAAAAGCATATCCTGTTTCAAGTCTGGCCTTGCTCAATTAGTTGATCATGCAGATAGTATGAAACACAGGCAGGCTATGAAAGTGTGCAAAGATAAGAGCCAAACATTGTTGTTTAAATCTCAAACACCTGGAACCAGTCAGCAAGGAGGTGGGGATCCTGAAAAAGAAGTTGCATTTTTGAAACCATTAACAGTGTCTGATCAAATAACAAAAGCAGAAGCATTGTGGGCAATGCAGGTTGTCACTTTTGGATACTCCTATAGGTCATGTGATGGTATTGGAGAACTGATGTTCCCTGGATCTTAAGCTGACCAGTTCACAATGAACAAATAAAAAATGTCATATTTGATATCAGATGGGCTTGGTCCTTATTTTCGAAAAGAAGTTTCAAAGAATATACAAATGTCAAAATGCCCTTTTACAATTCAGTTTGATGAAACAGGCAGTGCCCAGGACAAGAAGCAAGGTGATGTGCTAGTTAGATTTTGGAACGAACAAAAGGGAGAAATCAGTACTATGTTTCTTAAAAGTCTAATGTTTGGCAATGCGAAAGGAGAAACAGTGAGTAATGCACTAATAGAAAACTTGCGTGAAAAAGACTATGAATTGCTCTTACAACAACTGGTGGCATTGGGGTGTGATGGGCCAAATGTAAACAAAACGATATGGAAAAAGATTGATAGCCACTAGAAAGCATTAGGTTTGGCTGGGCTTACTCCCTTTGTACCATGTACTCTTCATGTTGTACACAATTCATTCAGGAAAGGCCTTGATGCTTATGAAGAAGATGCTGAACAGCTGGCAGTGGACATTTTTCAATGGTTCAAGTCTCACATCAGCCAACGTGAGGATTATGGTTTGACAATGGAGGAGGTTGGCTTTGAAGAGGAAATGTTTGTCAGACATGTACAGTGTCGTTGGCTAACACTTGTACCAGCACTTGAGAGACTGTTGAAGCATTGGGATGCAGTGTACCAGTATTTTGTCAAGGATCTGCCGAAGAGAAGCAAAGAACAAAACACAAGTGCGCAACTGAAGAAGAATACAAGGTACATGAGAATATGTCAGTTTCTGTCTGGAAAAGAAGGCAAGGCCCAATCCAGTTCTTGGTGGGTGTAGGGCCACTGTTTGAGCCAGTTCTGAAACAATTTCAGGAGCAGGAACCCCTCATACATCTCTTCTACTCTGAGACTTCTGATCTTCTGAAAACTATCATGCTGAGATTTCTTAAGTATGATGTTGTTGGTGAGAAAAGTGGAAGGAAATTAGAAACAATTGATGTATATGACAGCAAGAACCTGATGAGTGTTGAAAGTGTGGAAATTGGAGGAGATACTCAAAAGACATTGTCAAACCTTGACACTGGAAAGCAGAAGATACAGAGGACCAAAATGCTAAAATTCTACCAGGCAGTTGCGCATTTTCTGCAAACTAGGCTCCCACTGAAGGATGCTGTAGTACGATCTGTGCAGTGTCTCCACCTTGAAGTCAATGATCAAGAAAGAGCCCAAAATCTGATGAGGGAGTTGTGCATGGTCTTGCCAAACATCAATGCTGCCGATATCTCCAAGATAACTGATGAATGGAAAATGTACAGATCGGAGGAAATTCCTGCTGATAAGATCTTCAAAGAAAACAAGTTGATAAGAATTGACCACTTTTGGAACTATGTTTTGAACATTAAGAATGCGAATGGTGACCCTAAATATCCCAGTCTCAAAGCAGTTGTTCTCACATGTCTGTGCCTGCCTCATGGAAATGCTGATGTGGGACAGAGCTTATCTGTAAGTAAGAAACTTGTCATAGCAGAACGATCCCTTCTCACAGAAGAATCCATAAATGGACTAAGAGGTACGAGAGATGCAGTGTCACTGTATAGGACAATTGCTGATGTTCCTGTCACAAAGGACTTGCTTAGCAGTGTCAGGAATGCTCATAAGAAATACCAAGAAAGAATGGAAGCTCAAAAGAGAGAAGTTCTCCTGCTTGACAAACAACGGAAAGAAGAGGCCCTGCAAGAAGAAATGGAAGTCAAAGCTTGTGAGGAGAACAAAGAAAAGAAGAGAAAACTTGATGATAAGGAGCGGCACGTGAAGAAAAGTGAAATTGAGCTGAAGGCTGACATGGAAAGGGCCAATCAGATATTTGACGAAGCAAACAAGAAACTCTTGGCAGCAATAAAAGACAAAGACTTCAAAGAGTTGAGCATTGCACAAGGTCTTCTTGATATTGCAAAAACAAATCTTGAAAAAATCACTGTTGCGATGAACAAATGTGTGGATGAGAGGAATGACATTGGAAAGAAACGGATGAGAATGATTGATGCATTCATGAAGAGGAAGTAAAAGGATGTATTTGTGTCAGCTTTAATTGGTAAAATGGAGAATTGCTTTGTAGCTTGCTTTGACTTTTCTCCCTAAAGTAGATAGACCCTGTATATATTTGTTTAGACTACCTGATGTATATTGCTTTGCATGTTGCTCTCATACTCACAATACTGTGTTGTTTTCTCAAATGGCATTGTTTTAACATGTGTGTTTCATTGCATATTTCATACAAAACAGGTTCTTTTATTGTTTCATAATATAAAACTATTAACATTCTGTAGTTACCCCATGTATATGAATGTTTAACATTATATTAACACATAACAACTGTTTGTTTAATATGTTTATTGCTTTTTAATAAATGAAAAAAACAACATTTCAGGTTGCTGTATGACACTGAGCTGAGCACCTGTCAAAGCCAAGAACTGGTCAGCAAATCAGCTTCTGTGTCTGAATGTTGTGGTAATGCTTTATAGACTGAATAAAGAAGGTAGTTATAGAACTTTTTTTATTCCTAGTATTTTGCAATAATTCCTACTTTTTTCCTAGTTTGTTCCTAGTTTTCCGTGTTGACAGTTCCTAGTTTGTTCCTAGTTTTTTACAATGACTTGCTGGACACCGTTAAGGAAACGAATTTTAGGTACAACCAACATATATTGTTTTACTTTAAAGTTGGTATCCGTCAGTTTGCCTACATCTTATATATGTAACACTATCTGTAAATAAGGATGGTTGAGAGTCCTGCTAAAAATACACATCGACGTCACAGCGGATGACGTCGTTGAACTAAAACATTAGTGGTCACGTGGTTTTCTTGGTTTGAAAATAGCTAACTGTGCAGCGTGGCTCAACAAGGACCTTTAAATAGATGTGTATCGCTTGCATGTCTTGTAAAGAAATGCTTAATAGAATTCCGTATTCAACAACCTGTGGTACAAAAATTATTGTAAAGTTAAAACATCCCGACAAGAGAGGTTCTTCTCTGTATCTCGTTTGAGTGCTTTTGTAATACACGTGCATTTCTTTAGCTGGTAAATAAATTAAAGTACCATGTCTAAAACAAAAGCACGACTAGTTCTTATGTTTATGAGTCTGGTTGGTATCTGCAACCATGTGTGCATATACTGACGGGACCCATAGCTGAGCAATTTCAAGTGCTACTCAATTAGATCTCGAGAAACTTGTGTTTCAACATGTATGCCAGTTGCTGTATAGTTGTTCCTTCTACATGTAGCGCTCTCTGAATGGCTTAACGAACCTCTCGTGTATCCATACTTTCTATTCTACCGCCAATTACTAGCCTATGACGTGGACTATTTTTAACAGGCTAGAAAATATTTATTGTATATTCATACGCATTAACTGTGTCACGTGATAAGCAATATATATACTATGGACGGCGATCGAGCGAAGATAGCATTATACCCCACTACACTGATTATTAAAACTGTGAACCAGTCAGGTAATCTTTAAATGTGGTATCCAGCAGTTTGGACCAATATTTCTTTTCTCAAATAACCAAATAAGTCATTGTTACCTAAAAGGGTCCTTCAAAATGTTGTTCATTGATGTCCTAGATCTGTGTGAAAAGTTAAGCATAAATCAATACTCGTCACTACAACTGGTAATTCCTATCTGAGCCACGCTGCAGAGGTAGCTATTTTTAAACTAAGTAAACCACGTGATCACTTATTTTTGAGATCACGTTACATAGTCATCCAGGTAATCCGCTCTGACGTAGCTATCTATTTTTAGCAGAGAACACTATATAGTGTTTTATACATTTGGAAAGAATACAGGGTGTATGAGTTTATACAAAAATTATATGCCCAATTCCCCAAAACAGTGGTTTGATATTGTTATATGTATTTGATATAGGCAAACTGTCGGATACCACCTTTAATTCCGTAAAGGTTCTAGTTTCGAGCATATGTTCGCAATTAAGTCGTATAGAGTAATGAGAAATAACTTAATTGAATGATTTAAGTTACTAACTTAAAAATGGAATATTTTAACAGCGGAATACCGTGTGTGTTCGAGTCTCCGTCAGCATTTCATTGTTAGGGGCTTTTCCAGCGGATAGGCTGCTAAGCAATTAATATTTCAAGGGATTACACAAATACATGAATTATCCAGCGCACACCGGCAATGGTGAATATTAAATATGATACTTTCATTTTCTTTACGAGGTAAAGGCTTTTGGTTTAATTCAACTTGAAACAAGGCAATTAGAAGTATAAACATCAGTTTTAGTTATCGCTACGATGCAGTAAATTCCAACGACCAGACGTACCCAGCAGGATTTCACATGTAGTAAATAATATAGAACAGAACAGAACAGAACAGAAATTTTATTTAGATTTGTACATATAGTATTGTACATCATCATATATCTCACATTCATATACACATATTACAAGCTGTCACGTGAATCTAAACGGGTAATTTTATAGTATCATAACATAAAACAATGTTTAGTAATAACATTGATAATTATACAATATAAAAGTACATGTGAAACAAGAAGCGGTTGTACACTAAATCTTCTGAATTAAGTAAATCTAACCTATTTAAATGTGTGCAATGGTCTTGTATAATAGATAATATATTTGTTATTTTTAATATAAATGCTTATTGTTTTATCTTTTTTATGTTAAATAGCATCTATGCGACTATGTATACCTTTTAAAATTGCAAAAATTATTTAAAAAATGCAAAAATACAAAAGCCTCATCATTTAGATTTTTAAACTATATAATATTTGACTTGAACCGCGTTCATCGTCTAATGCATTTTAGATTACTAAAATGGTGAGGTGTAGTTGTACACATAGAATCAAATATAATGAAGGTAATTATTATTTGCTCTCACCTTTGTGCTTAGCTATCTTTTTTCAGTCATATTGCTCCAAACTTGTCTGTAAATCAATACCAGAAGTTAAACAATTTAAATAATTAATTTAAATAATCTTCAAAACACGGTCCGCCAAATATTATGTCTATTTTACTTTGCTTCAGGGAACATGGAATACGTCAAATGTTTATGAAATTTCAAGAAGTAGCGATTATGTATATATGATTGCTCCGGGTTGATTCAATTGACGATGCCTATGGCGGAAGTATGCAAGGAGTTCCAATTGACGCGAATACTTTATGTACAGTCCCTTGTTATTATTCAATGACTCCCCACCACAACAATGAAAAATAACAGTTGTGAAAACACATACATGTAAGCTTAAAAATACTATAATATTTTTTGTCTGTTGACTGCTTAGGTCGAAGTTAGGGTCCCTGGCTGTGTATAAATATATCTAGTTTTACTGCTATAAAGTTGAATGGATCTTGAATCATCCCCCCCCCCCCCAAAAAAAATAAAAAATTCTGGATCCGCCCATGATTTATATATGTATATGTGTGAGCCTCCGTGATCTAGTTGTTATACTGGCTACTGCGTTGGACTCGTAGTCGGCGTGTCCCGGACTCATTTCCCATAACAACGAGACGTTTGTCCTTGGACTATTTATTACATACATGTATTGTCCCAGGCAGATACTATTGAAAGGTGGTATCCGACAGTTTGGACCAAACATATTTTCATTAAACATCTTAGGAAGCCATAGTCATCTGAACAGATCTCGCAGAATGCTGTTTATCGATACCATACACCTGTCTGAAAAGTGAACCATGACGCATCAATCTTGAATACAAACATGTATTACCTTTCTGTGCTACGCTGCACGGGTAGCTGTTTTTTTTTTTTAAACAAGGAAACCACGTGACCACTTATGCGATAGCTCATCCACGTCATCCGCAGTGACGTCGATGTCTATTTTTAGAAGGAATCCCAACCGTTATTATTTATAGACGAAAAAAGAATGAAAATTTTAAGTGTTGATTAACGAGTTTTACTGCCCTAAAACTGAGATACTGTGGAAATCGTCAAAGCTTAGATATCTATCTATCTATCTCTCTAGAAATTATGCACAAATATCCTAAACAGGGGTCAGTTATTGTAACATATATTATATTTAATGAAGTACTGGTTCTGTCCAGGAAGAGAACTGTTCAGGTGGTGAATGTAAGTTAAATATTCCCAATAATGAACAAATACGTTCAAAATTAAACAGATAAACTAGATCAATTTTTATATTAAATGTTCACCGTCAAATAAAGAGAAGATGTCATGGAACTATGATGTACATAACATCAGGGCATCACTAAGTATGTACATTTCAATCGTTTGGTCCAGAAATTTTATCATAGTTAAATGGTTAATAAAAAAGATGCTTACCTGACGAGACTTGTAGACTATATCCAAAACCGCTTGACACTAAGTGAATGGCATAAAGCTTAAATGCAATACGTATATCTTGGTAATAAGTTTTTTTAAGATATATGATCACTTTAAATTCAGAAATTGAAAGATGTTTTATATCATATTATAAATTTATTATTTATTTATACACTCCATTTCTAATTATGAATCAAATAGAGTCACAATAAATGCCTCATAAAGAATAAAATATTGGAATTATTTTACATGTACGTACACGTTCATTTAAATCCGTACTTTAAATTTATCACCAATTAAATGCTGATCACATATTAATTATAAAACCATGCAATATATTTGATGAAAATATTCGAATGTATGTATAACCCAAATGTATTGTTTATCTCCTCTATATTCGTTCGCGACTCACACAAAGTAGTTCCGCATATATAAGAACTGACCACATTCTAACGAATTGATATCTCCATTGAAATCATACACTGCCTGAAAGTGGTAGAATGGCAAGCCATCTTTGTGAACAGTGGCGAAAACAATTAACCCATACAATGCTTAGTGGATGACAGAATCTATTGGAGGAACACTTGGAATTTCAATCACTCGGCATTTTGACTTGATTCCAGGTTATTCCAACAATTGCCATCGTTTCATCGAAGGATGAACAGTGGGAGGGGTGGGGAATATAAACAAGTTCTACAACTTCTACAAATGTTCACGATTTTCTTTTCTCCTTCTGCTACCCACCTTTGCGTGGTAATCGTTTTGATTGGTTCCAGGCACCCACGAATACCAGAAGGTCAGGACTGAAGGCTTCTTTATGTAAATAATTTATCAGTTAGCCCTATACAGAGCAAAGGTTCATAAATTGACACAAACATTTTATCATCGTTATCATCATCATCATCATCATCATCATCATCATCATCATCAACAACAACATCAGCATCAACCAGAACCATCAACCAGAACCACCACCACTACCACCACCACCACCATCATTATCATCATCATCATCATCAAAAGATCATCTGTAAGTCTTTTTGTAATTAAAACGACGTACTTTTGAACCAAATACTCTCGTTATTCATAAAATATATATGCGTGTATCAATCACACTTTAACACGTTGCATTATCTTATCTTTGCTTTTTTATCAATTTTGCAATGTCATTGAAGAACAAACTTAAACAAAACACTGTACCGATTAAAGCCCATGCCGTGTGTCAATTCCCACCGATAAAGCGCTAATTTGTAAATGGATTCGCACATAAAGAGTATATTGAATATGGGAAATAACTTAAGCTTTACCATGTATAGAAAACAGTTGCGCTTATCCCCCTTTCTGTACCTATGTCGTCGGTGTATCATTAGTTTTAATGCTCGATTATTGTCTATAAACGCTTTTTATATCGTTTGTTGTTGTTGTTTTTGTTTTTCAGCGTAACTGTTTAACTTCTTTTGACATAATTAGAGATGCTAATAATAATAATAAATAAATAATAATAAATAAATAAATAAACAAATAAATGAATAATAATAATAATGATAATAATAATAATAATAATAATAATAATAATAATAATAATAATAATAATAATAATAATAATAATAATATAATAATAATAATAATAATAATAATAATAATGGCTTTATTAAATGAAGGTAGCACTTTAAGCAAAAAAACAACAACACATTTTTAAACTATCCTATCTAACATGTGGCCTTTATATAAAGGTAATCATAAAAATAAAACACAAAAACTTCCACATTATATTTCATAGGATGAGAGGAGGGGTCAACTTAAGCGATAGCCACAGGTACAAATAGTGTTAGCGGATCTGGAGGTATGCTCCCGCAGGAAAAATGATGACACCTGGAAGCCAAACAGCACCATTTCCTGCATTTCAGATGCTGGGCAGAACTTCATCAAAGATTTGTTTTTTCACATTTTTTAGTTTTCATTTCAATACGTTTTCACAGGCTATTTTAGGCGTTAAATGGGTGCACATTTGTCTTAACTGTAGCAGTGTGATCTGTCTGGACAATATAACAGTAACAATACAGTGCCATAAGGATGTACACCCCCCCCCCCCCCCCCCCCCCCACACACACACACACACACGCGCTTGCGCCTCCAGATCCGATCATGGTGAAGTTGGTGGTTCGAATCCCGGTAAAGACTATTTTTTCACGGTATTAACCTGTATACTTGCTGTTTGTTTCATTAAATGAGACAGTTTAATGAGTCATTCAAACCTGGTCTAGATCTAACCAGATTCTGTATAGTGTTCTTGTTACAAGCTACCCGAATAATTATTTCCTCAATTTTAATTGAAAAGACGCGGTTGTTGACAGCAATGTCTGTATATGACAAGTTCCTACGACAAGCCCCATATTAAAAAAGTCAAATGAGGTCAACAGTTGATCCAGGATATATGCACCCAGGACCATTGCGAGCACTGGCTTGCAAAAAATATATCTACCCAATCAAATGCTTTCTTGTGTCATCCCAAATTAGGACAGTCTCGTGCTTTCCCGTAAACATTCGACAGCACTGGCTTGTCGATAAAGAACTTTTGGATAAAAGCCGAACACATCGGATGTCGGTTTTTACCGGAAACACCCGATTGCTGACGTAGCCGGGCGGAAATGCGGCATGCTTCAGTGCGAGAACAAAGGGAAACAAACTAGGTAGTCCAGTGACACGAGGGAAGATTTCCGCCTCTTTTTAACATCAAGGGCCATGTCCGACTCCGAAGACCAACCGGAGAAGCCTGTGGCGGTCGAGAAGAAGGTGATCGGTAAGTTTTCATTTTTGATCTGTCCCAGTACTTTTGCATTTATTGGTCGAGATTTCGCCGTCTTACGACCGCGTGGTCTGACTGTCATGGCAGTCGGTCATCACGTGTTGCAGTGAATCATTTATTTGTCGATTTTATGGTTACTTCTGTGTATAGAGTAGTTGCTAAACACATTAAATATATAGATACTTTAATGCCATTTCACTTGTTGCCGATATTTCGAACTAAGTATGGTAAAAAAGGTCCCAAGTTCAGAATGGCTCGTTTCCGCATTACTGCATTAATCCCACCCCACCCACTTTTACACAGCAGTGATAATGAAATCGATTGTTGATGAAGTGTTGCATTTGAACAATCGAACTGCAAACTAATATACATTCTGTTGTAGAAGGTTTTTATTCTTTACTTATGCAAATTCGATTTTGTTTTACCTTGATGCATTTATAAATGTAGTCCTCAGACTGCTTAGCCTCTCATCGCGTGGGTTCAAGCCCCGTTCGGTTCGAAGGACTTGATGTGGTAAGGTCTTCCAGCTGACTTCCAGTAGTTCTACCTAGACGTGTCTGGGATCTTCCTCCATCAAAAAGCTTGATGTTGCTGTAATGATCATTAATGATGATAATTGGTTGTTGCAATGTATTTCATAAACAAAAAAATCAGTGTTACATGCAAACAGATAAAGCCTAGGCAGGTGCACTAAATGAACAGATAGCTGAAGCCTAGCGAACATTTTAGGACGGGGTGTTCATGGCACAGTGGTAGTCGAGGATTAGTAACTCCTCTGCCAGTGGTTCTATCCAGGCATCTGTCTAGGGTTGTCCTCCAACAAATAGTTGGACATCACTTTTGTACAATGATCATAAATGGTTGCTGTGCTATATTTGAAAAAATAAAATGACAATTTTTACTGTTTTGAACGGGTCGGACACAATCCATCCAGTCAATTGTCCTACTATATGACAGTTTTGTCAATTTTTCTACCATATCCAGACACAAACTTGTGATGCTAACAGACACTAAATTGGTTTTAACATACAATATAGTATGGGTTTTCAGGAGTTGTTTTAATCAATAAGCTGATTGCTTATTTAGTTTTTATGACAGCTGATTATGTATAAGGCGAATAAATACTGTAAGTAAGTTTTGTGGGGTGTAAAGGCATATGCCATGTTGGCAAAACAATCTTTTACAGGGCTCTACATTAACTTTTCAGCAAAAAAAAATACTTGCCCGAACCAAATTTGAACTTGCCCGAATAGTCATTTTCATATTTCTTTACTGAAAAAGCAAGATGGGGTTGTAAAATGGTGTTTTAATTACAATACACAACTCACTTTACATTCTCATGTGTTTAATAAAGATTTCCTAACAAAACAATAAACTTGGAGAAACTGCAATAAACTTTTCATTTAAAAACTTAGTCATCGTTACATACAACATGTATGTCCTAAAGTATCTGAAGCCAGAGGTTGTACAACAATTCAGCGAACATTACAATCAGTCAATTTCAATGTCAAAATCCTCTTCGCCTGTAAACATGCAGAACATCGCGACTTTTTCTTCGTCGAACCTGAACCAGGAATACTCTGACTTCCATTTTGGAAGAAAACACCGTTCATACTTTTTCTTGGTCTCAGTGGGTTTAGATGGATTTTCGGGCTCCTTTTCCTTAGATTTGTTCGAGGAAAATGTAAACCCAAACTTAAATAAATCTGACATGTTACCTGTAAGTTTTAAAAGCAGACGACAATTTCATTGTCGAAAGCCGATTCTATAAAGTCGTAAAATTTAATCATTGATTATCCCCGGTTTGTCGTAAAGTTTCGAAGATGTAGATCCAGAGTTACATTATTTGAATTATTTTCAAAATTAAAAAAAAATAAGACCTAATCATCAAAATTATTGTCATATATCTAGTTATAAAATTTTATGATTCAAACATATATCTCTAATACATGTACGCAGGAGTTCAAACCGCGCTAGACGGTTATTACTTTCTGTGCACTCTAAAATTAGTAACGCCGTGGAAAAACCCAAACTGGGCATGCGCATGCGTGGGATCGAATGCGCAGAAACGTGATCGGAAAACAATTGATCGACAGATGAAATGAATGATTCAACAAATGACACAAGATAAAGTCAAGACCATTCCTAGTCAGGATTGGTCGTTTTTCTACTTGCACGATCGGGCAACTAAAATAAATTTTAACTTGCCCGAAGCTACTTTTTACTTGCCCCTGGCAATCGGACAACCGTTAACGTCGAGCCCTGTTTTATTGTTTGTTTATTATTGTTTTGATATAAGTGAACAATACTGTAACCTTATTTTTAACCTTTTTAGCTCACCTGAGCTAGAGCATTGATGTTTGGTTAATGTATTTCTTTGGTGTTCTTGTATGAAGGTTGTTTAAAGTATTTTGGTCTGTCTAAAGTATTTCGCCACAAGGACTAAATGTCTATGGCACTCATGTGAGCGATATAAGGGCCATCATGGTCCTTTTGTTTCTATATTTGTACCCAATATTTAAGCATAATGTCATCTGAAAAAAATCATGGAAAGATTCTTAAGTCAGAGTAGTTAGAAAGACAGGAGGATTTTTATCCTGGCCAGAAAAGTGAGCATGTTTTTTGTCCTAGTGAATGAACACAGAAGTATTACAGTTTGTCCCTTCCAAAGTGGTGGAATGGTTTTGGTCTTGGATATTTTTTGCCAGGTAACTGCCTTTACCTAACAGCTATAAGAAACTGCAGGATCCTTATAGTCTTGGTTCAGACCTATTTAGGGCAAGGCCTTCCATAAAGTGGTCCTTTTTTATCTGTGGTGTTATTTATATCTAAATGTTTTTTAGGGGTCTTTCACCGCCCATCTAAAATATTTAAAAAAAATTGACACTAAAGGCATGCAGTATTTTTATATAACAACTATTTTCTCTTATCATTTCAGCCACTAAAGTCACCGGCAGTGTTAAATGGTTTAACGTTAAAAGTGGATATGGCTTCATCAACAGGTAATAATGATTTGTAAATTGTCCAAAGACTTCATTTACAAATAAAGTAACATGACCCATTCCCATGACTGTAATGAGAAGTTGTAAAATTAACCCTGAATTGAATTTTAGTCCAAATGGTTTTCAAAATTATGGACTAAATTTAGAGCAGTACATACCTTTACCACCAATTCTGCCCATTTTAAATTAAACACAGTTGATTTCACTCTTATAATGACGTTTCGGCCTTATGGCCTTTCTCAAATAATACAAATCACATAAGCTTCTACATTTTCTTAGTATCCATCCATTAGAAAATGTAGAAGCTTATGCGATTTGTATTATTTGAGAAAGGCCATAAGGCCGAAACGTCATTAAAAGAGTGAAATCAACTGTGTTTAATGTTGATATCCCTTTCGGATATTTTAAAGATGCATTTTAAATTAGACTTGTACTAGTTATCTCCCTTGTGTAGGCATTTGCATTTATTTTTCTTTAAGAAATAATTTAAATTTTCATTAAAAAATCATCAAGCCTTTGTGTCCCATATTGACACAGCATGGTTTAGTTCATATATCCAGGTTATTTCAATAAAAAGAAAAAGAAAAAATGAATCACTGTTGCTGAAGTATTCTTTAAAATCAAACAAAACCACTTGGAGAAATGTTTCAAACTTGTAAAGGATATTGGCCAGGCTTAGAATAAAGAGCACCAGTGCAGAAAACAGCTTACCATAGGTCCAGTATTGTGAAATTATGTCAATCCATGAGTTTGACCGATCTCACATACCATACAGCATATCTCGATATTGTTTAACTTTATGCATGTTTTAATTGGTTTTCTTGTTCCTAATCAGTAATACTGCTCCAAAACGCCATATATAAACATACACCATTATCCAAAGATGCAATAATAATAATATATACATCTCCAACCATGATTTTATACATTGATATAATCCAACTGCATGCATTTGAATAAAGATTGCATAGCTTCCACCATAAAATGGCTTCTGCAGCAAAAAGAGCATGCAATCATAATGTTTCTGTCACAGTGTAATTATTATGAATAAGAACTCACAAATAGCCAACACTATGCTTGCCTGGGATGCAATAAAAAAAACTCTGGTAAAAATTACTACAATCCCATTGGGAATATGACCCAACTTCAGAATATGAATTTAAAATCACTGGCCCTTCAATCCACCCAAGTTGTAACATTCACTGCATACAAAATTGGTCTGACTGATTTCTGATGGGCCAAATTCATTAGCTTTTATTTATGACTGGAATATTGTGTATAAAATTGATCAAAAACCATCTTGTTGACAATGGGATTAGTCAATTGCTGTATGATGAGAAATTCAGTGTTGGATTCCCCTACTTGAGTCGAATGATGAATTATTACACTCTGATTGCCTTGACTGTTAAATCAGGAACCTTGAATTGAGGTCAGTTATTTTGTTGTTTTCAATTATCTGTTATTATCTCATTCTAAGTGAGGAAAGCACTCCTCCAGTTTTAAGAAGGGTTTTCTTATAGAACCAGACAAACAGAAAGAAACCTCATCTTTATCCCCAAACACCCAAAACATCTTCGTTCTTGGTGTGTGGGGTGGGGTGGGTGCTGCGCCCGTGGCAAAGTGATATTTCTACTATTTATATGTTATTTATAAAATGGTAGAAGTACTGGAGAGGAGACTAAGAAGCAAGCTATTATGATGAGATGTTTAGTGTTGGATTCCCCTACTTGAGTCTGATGATGTATTATTACACTCTGATAAGCTGTACGCTTCTTGTTGACTGGTACTCCATGTATTTTATTCAAGGTCAGGGTTCGACGTTAACTTTTTTGAGAGCTGGACCAGTGGTCCAGTAACTTGGAAAACTTACTAGACCTGACCTAAACTGGACTAGACCAAAATGTAAAATGCTTAATACACATACAAGACGTACTTAAATTAAATTGTTATATGAGTTCAAGCATCGTCTTGCAATAACAGACCAATATAACTAACTATGCGACATTTATGACTAGAAAATTAGTATGAAACTTAACATTCTATTAATGCAACTTAGGTATGATTATACCTAATTTCTACTGGACCTGGTAGAGCGTCGGCTCGGGTACGGGAGGCCCCGGGTTCGATCCCGGGCCGCGACATACCAAAGTCGTCAAAAATGGTAGTAGTACAGCCCCCTTGCTAACGCTCAAGCAAATATAAGGGTAGTTCCACGACTGGTTGGCCCGGTGTCAGAATAATGTGACTGGGTGTGGTATCATGCCAGGTGGTCACGGCATGTTATACACAATGAAGGCAGCACTATAACTGCTTCAAGTGGACACCGTCGATATGGGATTCAGATTCAGAATGCCCCTTTATATTGTCGATTCTGAAATTGTCCGTACAGACAACAAATCTGCATGTCTTACAAAACATAAGATGGCTCTTTTTCTTCAAAATCTAGCCAACTAAACTCATCTGTTCATTTTGGACAAAACAATCTTATCTGCTTTGTTTTGTCACACAGTTTCATTTAAGCATTCTTGCTCTTTCTTTTCGTACTGTCATCCGTATTTTTTTTTCTTTTTTTGTCGGACAAAAAATCAAACTTAAGTACATTGCTCAACATTTTTGTGTCATCTGCGCATAGTGCATTATAAACAAACAGTATTATAGTCTGTTGTCGTAATACTTGAGATCTCAACATTACAGATAGAATTCGTGCTGTTGTACCCCTCGCGTTTTTATTTAAATTGTATAAATAGTAATAGGACAGTTTCGTAAACATTAGAAAAAATGACGATAGATGAAGAAAAAAGCATTTGTATCTGTTTCACAATTAGTATTACGACATTGGATATTTGACAAGTGCGTAGGGGACAAAGCCTAGTTCTGAAAACACCAGCCAATGAGTGAACGCATGTCAAGGTTGTTACTATGTATATACTGCTAAATAAAGCACATGGGTTTCCCAAGAAACTATCGACAAGCGTCAATAGCGACCGAGTTTAAACATAATAAATATTTTTTTGGCTTGATTCATTCATATGTAGATTTTTGGCGAAGCTTGTCGGATTTAGAACACGACCAGTCGGTCCAGCTAGCCTACGACTTAGCTAGACCGATCTACTAGTGAATGTCGTTCGGTCGGTCCTTAATGTCGAACCCTGAAGGTCAATGTAGTTCAATTCTTTGATACTTTGTCTAACAGTCACTGTCCTTGGCATAGTGGTAGTTGCCTATTTGTAACTCTTCTGACTCAATTCCTGATCAGAAAAAATGATAATGTGGGAAGGTCTTCCATCTGACTTACAGCGTGCTAGTGGTTCTACCCAGATATTTGTCTTGGGGTCTTCCCACACCAAATAGCTGGATGTAGCTCTTAATCATTATAATTTGTCACTGCATTTATTACTTAAAAAAACAAACAGAAGCAAGCTATTATGATGAGATGTTTAGTGTTGGATTCCCCTACTTGAGTCTGATGATGTATTATTACACTCTGATAAGCTGTACGCTTCTTGTTGACTGGTACTCCATGTAGTTTATTCAGGGTCAATGTAGTCCAGTTCTTTGATACTTTGTCAAAAAAGCACTCTGCCATTAAATAAGTTAACCATCTGTGACTGTGGTCAGATTTAGTTGAACTTAGTATTCATTTTTCGTCATTTGTACAAAAGACACTTTTAATTGCATTTCAATTAATCTTAATTTTGTCTGACTTAAAAGGAGTTAAAAATTTGTGTTTCATTTTATGATTATATTGATTACTGATAAAGGTTCTGTTTAAATCAAAATAAATTTGTTTTTCTGTTTTTTAGAAAAGAAAATTCCGATTGTATTTGTATAAATACACCCTCTAATCTGTTCTTTTTCCTGATTTACCTTGGGGTTGTTTTTTTTTTTTTTGTTATAAAAAATTGTTAAACCAGAAAAATTAAGTATTTTTGTAACAGACATGGCTGGGTACTGACTTGCCTATATAATAAGAGATTCTGACTTAAATTCCCCTACTTGAGTACTGATGAGCTATTACACTCTGAAACCACACAGATGTATCTGTCAGTGTTTGTTATGGGTATAACAGTTAAGTATGTCTTGAACATTGTAGTTCCCGATTCTGTAGTTTAAAACTTGGTTTGAACACTTTCTTGTTGCAGGGACGACACCAAAGAAGATGTTTTTGTGCATCAGGTAAGTGTGAAATTTATAACTTTGACTTCTTTAACCCAATAGTTTAAATTGCAGTGTGCTGGTAGTTGATCTTTTTAGGTCCACTTTACAAAGAAAAAAGATGGAGCTATTGTCAAGTCACTAGACTGGCATAAACTTTTTGTTAAGTCAATGTCAATTATTAACAAAAAAGCTATTGGTCGTGGGCTTTGTCCACCTGAATTTTGAAGAAATCCTTGCCTTTCCAGTAAAAGTTTGATCTATGGAAATTTTAAAGCTTGTTGGCCCAGAGACTAAATTATACAATATTTAATTCGTAAAGACTGCAATATACAATATTTCATTCCTAAAGACAGCAATTTATAAAATCAGTCAAAGATGCTCATTTGTAATTTGGAAATCTTAAGCTAACAAAAGCAAAACACCTTTTCAGTGGTGAAGGTAACGCTAAAATTCTTTTTGGCTCAGCTCAAGGGTTAAAAATATCTGTTGTTCAGTGCTTTTGTTAATCTGTTTCAATAATCTAAGTAACAGTTATCACTGTCTAGTCTACACCCAGCTCTTTATAAGGGGCAATAAGGCTGCACATGGTATTGAGGCACTAGCCTGGTTTTCTTCAAAACAACAAAATAAGAATATGGGGCAATAATAGTTACCTAGGTTAAATTCTTTCAAAATCATCATTTTGAACACATTTTTAACTAAATTTTAATTTCCACTGTGTTGCTAATGAGAAGGGGAAGCAGATTATACTGTACTGTTAATAAGCTTGAATGATGAGATTCTGTGTAGGTTTCCCCTACTGATAAATTATTGCGCTCTGATCATCAGAATGGTATTATAAGCAATGAAACTAAACATGAAGTGGCTGCCCAGTCAGGGCAAGAACTTTTATGTGTGAAAATTTTGCAGCTAACCCTTGGTGCGCCGGTGGTTCTACCCAGGCATAAGTCAGGGGTCTTCCTCCACCAATATTTAGCTGGACGTCACTTATATGACCATAATTTTGACGGTGTGATGTAACAAACAAAGCTCGAAATGCATATTTAAACAATTTGAACATAAAGCTGTCTTATTCTGATGACAAGATTTATAGCTTCTCTTCTTGAGTGGAATTAAATTAAGCAGCTGTAGATGTATATAAGCTACATTTGTATCACTTGACTGATTCAGTTATCACTTACTTTAAATGCCTTCTCATTAATATTGTAGGTGTGTAGTTGTTTGTTGATGTTTGTTGATTAATTATTCTCTACTTGTCCAGACTGCCATTGTGAAGAACAACCCAAGAAAGTACCTTCGCAGTGTAGGAGATGGAGAGACCGTGGAATTTGATGTAGTCGAGGGAGAGAAGGTATTGTTTCTTTTTTATCTCAGCTCAGGATGAGCTTCTGTGTTTGTCTGGGACTTCCAAACGGTCAACATTATTTCAATGAAATGAAACCACAGACCAAACTTTCGAACTACCTCAGAAGCTTTAGCAGACATTGGGAACAAAGTTTATCATAGAATTTTGATTTATCAAGAAAAATGGTCATCAGGGGCATGATAATTTTCCAAATATGGCTATATATGAAAATGTTGAAAACTTATGACCAAAAACTGCAAGAGCAAGAGTCAATATTTGGCATGCATGTTCCTTATTTGGCACTGTAATAATATCGAAGAATTTTGGTGCATCAAGAACACAGCCTTAAGGGGCAAGATCATTTTCCATATAGAGCATGGTTGTAAACAGGGGCTTGGCTATTTTCCATGTATGGCTCTGTAGTGGGGGGGAAAACACCTCTCGTTTTCGAAACATTGCTGTAAACACGATTTACAATTATTCTGGTCTGTTTAAAAATTCAAATTTTAGGAAAAACTTATGAACACACTATAGACAACATTTATAGCCCTATCTTCACCAAACTTGGTCAAATGTTTGTCTGCATAAAAACTTCGATGAGTTTGTAACTGGGTCATGTGGGGTCAAAAAGTAGGTCACTAAGTCACATTTTAGAAAAACCTTGTGAAAACACTTAGAGGCCACATTGATGGCCAAATCTTCACCAAACTTGGCCAGCATGTTTGCCAGTATGAAGTTTGAAGTAAGTCATGTGGATTCAGTAGGTTACTTGGTAAAAGTCTAGAAAGTGTTATTAACCCAGTGGCCGCACTAATGGTCCGATCTTCACCAAAGATATCTAAAGTAAATAACTCTTAATAACTTGATGCCAGATTTGAGACTACTAAAAGCCTGCGTCATCAGGTTAGCAATTAAGGGCCATCATGGCCCTCTTGTTTTTTATGAGTCTATCTTCAGTGCAAATGATGAGAATTTATTGTGTTGGATTCCCCTACTTGAGTCTAATGATGAACAAAAACACTCTGATTGCAACTGAAGAAGTGCCAGAAACTCTCTTTCATTGAATGTTTTGTTTAAAGTTAATTCCTATGTAGGACCTAATGTTGACTAAGCCTTAAGTGTATTCGGGATTTCGATCTATAATAAATGTCTTAAAGAATTAGCCAATATGTTTGTAAATTCTCTGATTTGTGGAAAGAAATGCACCACCTCTTTTGTATTTCCATAGCTGATAGCCGCCTGGTGCATCTTCGGCAAAAAACAACAACATCATGGTCAGAATGATTTAAATGCTGCTATTCCTACTGAATTCACTTTGTTTGCAGGGTAATGAAGCAGCCAATGTCACTGGACCCAATGGCAGTCCAGTGCAGGGTAGCAAGTATGCGGCTGACCGCCGTCGTTTCCGCCGACAGTGGTACCCCAGACGTAGACCCCAGGGAGAGGTGAGTTGGCCATAATTTTGGTTTAAAGTTATTTTTCAATAAGCACATTAAATAGATGAATTTATATCAAAGAAGACTTGAAGTTCTGTCCTTTACTTGTTATATATAATTATGTAATTGTAAATGTTACCTAGGGTTTAACAGGACATTTGTACTCTGCAGGGAGAACAGGATGGTGAGCTTCCACCCCGCGGCAATTTCCGTGGAGCTCCACGCAGACCTTACTATCGCAGTTTCTACCCTCGGGGAGCATTCCGAGGAGGGTTCCGCGGCGGCCCACCTGGCCCACCAATTGAGGGAGGTATGTTGAAATAGGGATACCAGACCAACTGCACATTGAATTCTTACTGAGATTTGATCATGTTGTTCATGTAAAATTTAGTATTAGCAGCATTAGCTAATTTCAATGTTGGACAACAGAAAACTAAAAAAAAAGTCATTTATTTCAAACTTGCCTTGATATATTTTTGATGCACATGATGAGAAGTTATTGTGTTGGATTCCCCTACTTGAGTCTAATGATGAGCAATAACACTCTGATCTTAGTCAAGTTAATATTCAAATAATGATTAATGGTATACATACAGGAAATATAATGACAACAAACAATTTAGTAATTTAGAGTTAATAAAACTTTGTCCAAAACACATATAGATGCAGCTATTTATTGGAATACAAAACTTGCATGTTGTGCTAGCACGCTCGTGTTCTGTTACAGGGCCCAACTTTAGATTGAATCAGTTCTTACCCCACAATGCTCTATTCCCAGGCCCCATGGGACCCCCTCAGCGAGGCAGGAGACCATTCTTCCGCCGCTTTTACCGTGGTGGCCCAATGACTGGTGGCTATGGTTATGCCCCCCAGGGCTTCTATGGTCCCCCAGGGGGTGCTCCATTCAGAGGGCGTGGTCGTGGACGAGGCAGGGGGCGTGGTGGTCGTGGCCGTGGAAACAACAGGAAGAATGTAAGAGCTATTTATTTTCTCTCAAGCTAAGTTATATTAATAAAGACATGCCAACCACAATGAGTAGATTGGTGCTAGCTGGCTAATCTTGATAGCACAATTTTGCTTTAGCCTGATCATTGAGTCTTATGTGGCGCGCTAACAGTTAATGTTGTACAAGAAGATTGTATACTTATTTTATTTTTATAGTAATGATACATTGCTTTTAAAGGTTTTAACAGGCTCTGTTAGCATTTTATACCAATAAAGTCGGTGGTCTTGGTGTCATATAAAACGAATTACAATCTCAAGAATTACCTAAACGTTGATGCAACAATGATAATAATGGTATATTTAAGGTGTATTATGCAATTAACTTATCTATTTTACTGAGAACTTCTTTATCTTAGTATGATTTAAAATACTGATAAAATATTTACATCAAATCCCTGTAGTGTTGTCTTTTCTTTTTTGGCAGTAAAGTTTCTTCATGATTCAATTGAAGTTGTAAATCTTTAGCCAATTTTTTATTGTATTAATTTTTATTTCTTTCCTGGTTCCATTTATACTAAAATGAAAGTCACATAACTAGACTACTAAGGTGAATAATTAAGGTGTATGCCTGGGGTTATATTCTCATGTTTAATTCCCATGGAGGTTGCATGCAATAATTTTAGAGTTAACACTCTGGAAAAATGCACTGTTGTCATAGACTTGTGGAGTTTTCCAAAGTCAATTTAAATTTTAGCAGCTCCTATAGAATCGAAGTGTTGAAGCAGGTGGCATGTATTAAATGCAGTTAAGTGTAACCCACTTTTAACTAGTTATTTGTACAGTAACTACTATATACAAGTAACTGAGTATGTACAGTAACTTGAGTATGTACAGTAACTACTATATACAAGTAACTGAGTATGTACAGTAACTGAGTATGGACAGTAACTACTATATATAAGTAACTGAGTATGTACAGTAACTGAGTATGCATAGTATCTGAGTATGGACAGTAACTACTATATATAAGTAACTGAGTATGGACAGTAACTGAGTATGTACAGTATCTGAGTATGTACAGTAACTGAGTATGGACAGTAACTACTATATATAAGTAACTGAGTATGTACAGTAACTGAGTATGGACAGTAACTGAGTATGGACAGTAACTGAGTATGGACAGTAACTACTATATACAAGTAACTGAGTATGTACAGTAACTGAGTATGGACAGTAACTACTATATACAAGTAACTGAGTATGTACAGTAACTGAGTATGGACAGTAACTACTATATACAAGTAACTGAGTATAGACAGTAACTGGGTATAAAAAAGTATAATGAAGATTGAATGTAATGACCAATCATTTGTCAAGGTCATTAATGACCTCATGTTGACAATGCATTCTAGCCCCCAACTTTGGATGTTACATTTACACAATATCAATATTTCTTTTAATCTACAGCCTGAAGATCCCACCAGGAACGATGATGCACAAAACGAATCCAGCGGAAATGAAGAGAAGGGAGAGTAAACATCGGTGGACTCAGACCATCTCGTGGCTACAACCCACAACCTTTGTATGATGTCATTTGGCCCTCCTACCCTTCATACATTAGTCAGTTGGTCATCATGACGGCATGGAATTTCTACAACACACCTGTGTTTGTCATGCTGATACAATAAGACTGGTGTTTGGATATGTTTGTAAAGGCTTATGATCAAAACTTGTTTTTTAATTGATGCAATTTTACAATGAAATGTTCCATTATGGATTTTTTTACTATTGTTTTATGTATTATTAACTTTTTTAGCTGCTGATGCAATAGGTTGTGGGTTGGCCAGAATATTTATGTAATTGTAAATTTTTCAATAGCCAACTAGCTGTCAACGATTTTAACAGAAGGCAAAAAAGCTGTTACAAAAAGTTAATTGTATAAATCGAAGCTAGTGTATTATTCTTGGTCATTTTTGAATTTGTCTTTTTTTCTATGTAGCAGTGATTTAAAATGCTTGGGAACTGCACTTGTTCGATGTTTTGTAAACAACAGTTACAAATAATCAAAATCATGACATGATTTATAAGGTATGATTACCCCCGCCAATGGTAGCGTTGGGCACGCGAACCAAACATCACTTTTTACAGCAAGCCCCGTTGTCCAGCTATCATTGGCTTTATCACAGCATGTATTGGTGGAACTTCTCCAACCTCGACAACTCAGCGCCACCCGACCCATTGTGCAAGCATACATGCTGTGGTACACTACCGAGCTGCCAGGGATGGTTTAAGCATTGTGGTTATGTGATAGTCTCAATGCTGTTGATACCAACTCTGACTGCTTGGTATTATTAGCACTGTGGATGTCCTCCTTACATTAAAACTGCAATATTGCCATTGTTTGGTTTACCGGAAATGAAATGCAACAGCTTTTCCACTCATGAAGATGGAGTGTCAAACACTTTGTCTGCAGGAGTGAGAGGGTGATAAGCCAAGCAACGCGGCAATGTGTTTGCCTAGGAGGGAACCCACACTGCTGTTCTTTATTTCCACTGATTGCCTTCAACGTAGAGTGGGTCTAAAACTGTAAAAGTTCTGTCAACATTCTAAATGAGCTTTGAAAAGAAACACCTCTGCTCAGTGGAACTAAAGAACACCCTGCAACAACTTCTGTTTACAAACAGCCGTAAAAATAGACTGCAGGCCTAACAAAGAGAAGAGCACGGGCATACCTGAACCAATCGTACGCCCGTGCGTTTAGACAGTCTATTTTGTATTAGAAGCCGCTTTTAATTCTATATAAATGAAACCTGTGTGTAACTTACAAGAAAAGCGTATTAGCACCACATCTATGTCAAAAATATTAACAAGAACAAAAGCAGAAGGAACAAAGTTGAACAATTTAAACGTAATTGGCCTGTTGCGGCTCCTTGATGCCATTTTGCCAAAGATTTACAACCATTTTAACAATACTCGTCACTTTAATTAGTATATTTTAGAACCAACATGGACTATGATAGATTTGGTGTTAAATCAAGCTTGTAGACGTATCTGGTAGTCCGGACAAGCTAGGTCACCAGACTAGTGACCTGTGGTCAACAGGACCCGTTCAAGATACCGGGCAACCGTAGACTGTATAGCCTACCGCATGCCCTGGTTGAACGCTGCCCCTAGTGTTACTATAGCACCTGTTGGGCTGGGCCTGTTGGCACGACTACGTATTTGTACCATCACATGGTCTCGTGCTGCCATGGCAGCCGAGGGCTGTAGAGAAAATAAAAGCAACAAAGAGTGCATGTCCAAAGAGGGACTTGTTTTCATTTATCGTCATTTATCGCCACACATTTTAACCAATTTTGCTTGTTAAATAAAAACACGAATCGGGAAAAGGGGGTGGTGGTGTCGAAAAGGCCCCAAAATGAAAATGCTCAATACCAAAACAGCCCGTATATAGTATATGTATAAATATTTTATTATACACATACATATTGTGTAATGTGCCGATTTATTTTATGAAACCGAAAGTCACAGTTAATTTAAAATGGTAATTATTCATGGTAAGAAAAATTCGACTCGATATATATGTATATCCTATATAAAGCCAAAATAATTAAATTACAAAACCATATTAATGAACTTTGACCATACTCTTTGTTTGTTTCAGTAACATACATTTTCATATTACAACACATGGGACTTTTTTACCTCTGATTTATGGGCTGTTCCGGTACCTTAAAATAGTGGGTATTGGGATTCGGACCTTTTTATCCTTTCAAATGAACTTGCTTAATACTTGTATACGGATCATTTAACATTCCAAAAAATCTATCCTGATTATTAAATGCCAAGTAAATGAAGTCGAAACCTTGGTTTATTTCAGAAGTTTTTTTAACAATGAACAAGTAGCTACATGTAGTAAGAGTTTCTGTACCACATCATAATTTTAACCTAATTATTATAGATTGTGTTGTGCATTTTTACTTACTTGAAAGGTGGCTATCCACCATGTTCCTGAATTTTAACTAAAATGTTGAAAAATGCACCTAACATACTTTTCTCTGATAGAAATGGTAGTTGTTCCAAATTGTTTAATGGCGTAGCTACCTTACTTTAGTTTTGACCTACTTACAAATGCTGACGCCAGGCTAGCCCGAATGAATATAGGAGCGACTCGCATCGGTAGAAATTCTTTTTTACATGTAGCATCATATACCTAGTATATTCCTAGTAAACGTCCTCGTGGGATATATAGATAATTATACAGATATAAACAATTATAAACCAATTCCGTACAGTATTAGTGTATGTAGTGCGTAAAACGTCACTTGGTTACTACATTCAAGTAATCCCCTACATGCCGCAAGCAGATTGTTCGCTCCCGCGCAGTCGAACTGCATCGTACATTTTAGTGTCTACTACGTGAGGAACGTCAGATTTATGGCGCGCAGTTGTAGCGAGCGACTGGTGTAAAATGTATAATACTTTGTTGCCTTGTTCTTACAAATTAATTTTCTGTAAAAATAAAACAACGTAAACATGATAAAAATGTGTAAGTTAATGACTAACCAACACCGCACATCTTTTTTGCTCAGGGTGAGCTATTGTGATCGCCTGGACACACGCGTTCGTCGACATTTCCAAACGACATCTCTGAAACTGGGCCATATTCCACAAAACAGTCTCAGAAGCTTAAGTAGACCGGTAAACAAAAAGTTGTTTCAAGCAATTTTGATCCGTCGAGGGGCGTGGCCATTTCATATAGGGAAACGTTCTTTGAGTCGACCATTATGAAGATTGTTCAATTGATTCTGACCAGTCAAAAAACATGGCCGCCAGGGGCGTGGCCATTTTTCATATAAGCCTATATTGGAAAACTTAATGTCAGAAAATATATATATATATGGTTATAGGGAAATCTTGTCATAAACCAAAGGTTCTAGAGCTTTTATACATGGCTTATGTAAATGACTATCGTAATCAGCTGAGCCATATAAGGGTTATCATGGCCCTCTTGTTTATCAAGGTCCTTGTTTACTTTTGCGCTACTATAAAACCGGTAAATGAGAATCCTTTACTTGTAACACTAAATAATTAGTTTATAAATTTTTTTTTTTCGGTGTAGCTGTCGAACATAACTTGACATACTTAAAGATGCTGATGGCAAGCCTGAATACATCGTCCGAAGCCATGGTAAATATTCCGTTATCACTGCATACATGCACAGTGGGTTACTTCATTAGAAAACGTCGTTCTCATTAATAAATGCATGAATCATTTGATTGGGCCCGTGTCCATAACTGCGCGGAAATCCAGCCAATGAAATTATTACATTTTAGTTTTATTTAAATCCTGTATAATAGTGTACATAAATCCTTAATTTCATCTACACGTGCTTTTTAAGATGGCACTGGCTACTGCAGCACGGTGCGAGCATTTTTTTTAATTGTAATTGTAAGGGGAATAACTCTTTTAGAACACTATTATAATTTGGTATTTGTTAATTCCCTTGACGCAATACTTTACTTTTGTGGCTTGACTGCCATGTATAGACTTTTGATATAAAAGAAAAAAAAACCCTCTAAAAGCATTTTATTAAATTTACGCCAACAAACAATCGAAATATTTACATGAAAAGGGCGGCTAAAGTCAGTATTTGATGTACAGCATCTATGAGAGAAGTGAAGCCGACGACCTACTCATTACAACCTTGTATTTCCTATCTGAGCCACGTTGCACAGTTATTTTTAAACTTAAAAAATCACATGGCCACTAACGTTAGTGATCAAGTTTCAAGCACATCCGGGCAATTATCCGCTCTGACGTCGATATGTTAGTAATCTGTATCCTGTATAGTTTAGATTTGGTTCTTTGTGTTTATTTTATAATTAAAACAGCCCAAAAAGCATGCACAACAATGCCAGTTCGGCGATAGCGAAAATAAACGTTGTATACCTAAGTATTTATCTAATAGGTTAAAATATGTTCTTTTCGATTCCTATTAGTTTTCGTATTTCTTTAAAGTTTCACCAAATAGCTTATTGAAAATTAAAGTTTGAAATTGTAAGAATTGCTCAATTTAAGTGAGACATTATAAATGTTATCCCTTATGCAGAGTGTATGTTTCTTTTATAGTTTAGCTGTTTACATATATTGGGATTTGGAATCGAGCTTTTTCAACTTATATCAAGCCTTTTCGACCGCCCAAATACTGGAAAGAACTAGTACTCATGTTGTTGTTTTTAATGTTTCTTTTTTGTTGCTGGTTGTTTTTGTTTTGTTTTTGTGTTTATTTGTGTGTGGTTTTTTTACCTGCAGCAATGTCTATTATATAGATAAGCGCAATTACTGACTTCACGCGGTCAGTCTGTCTTATCACATGGGTTCTCACATCTTCAGGATTTCCTATTTTTGAAATCTTAAAGTAAGAAATCAAAAGAACCCCATTCCCAAACAATCATGGTAGCACTGTGACATTTAGTTAATATTTTAATAAACTATTTTCACGTGATGACTTCAGAGAATTCACTCTTTATTTCTAAGGCATTCTATGCAGTTTATTTAAAATTACTTTAAATGGGAAAGGGCAGAAGCAACGAAAATGTGTACAAGTACAAAAAGGCGGACTCTCAGTCTTAGTCACTAGACAAATTTCCTGAAGTTATCAACATCCGTACATGTCATTTTCTGCATCTCTTCGTCGAAGATAATTATCTATTGTGTCCAGTCTTCAATAGGGACAGGAATCAACTGACAATTTCCCTTTACTACATGTAACATCTTAACCCCTGTTCTAAAGAATGTATGCACTATTTCTGCATTAACTTGTACATACGTTTAAGTAAAGGTTGTTTATAACATAAGCTTAATTATAAGACAGTACAAATCATGAAATAACTCGCTTAAAATGTCTATTATTTCCAAATCTATAAATAAGTACGATGGAGATTACAGCTGAAAATAGATATAGACGCTGGGGCTGATTACCCGGATGTTCGTGTAAAATGATTTAAAAGTATGTGGTCACGTGTTTTTCTCATTTTAAAAATAGCTAACTGTGCAGCGTAGCTCAGATAGGAAATACCTGTTAGCGATGACGAGTGAGGATTAATGCTTCACTATTCACACAGATCGAGGGCTCAAATAAAGACCTTTCAAGGTAACACTGACTTATTTTGTTATTTGAGAAAAAAATTATCTAAATTGTCAAAACCACTTCTAAGAAATAAATATTTTAGTATATTGCCTTAAAATAAAATTAAAATAACCTAAACGGGGCTCTATGTCATATAATTATCCGGATTGCCGGATGACGATTTAACGTGATCTCAATAATAATGTCACGTGGTTTTCTTAGTTTAAAAATAGCTATCCTTTCAACGTGGCCCAGAAAGGAAGTACCTGTTTGTTAATCGAGTGGAAATTGTTGCTTCTCTGTTTTCACAGATTTTAACTCATCAATGAACACCATTCTGCAGGATCCTTTCAGGTAACAAAGTCATACATGTATTGGGTTATCTGAGAAAAAATATTTGGTCCAAACTGTCGGATACCACCTTTAAATGAGAACCATTTAAAATCGATGATCATGTCTAAAAATACTGTAAGTCTTTTTAACTATGGGGTCGTGAAAACATGACTTAAACGATTTACTTTCTCTCATTGTTTTGCTATTTAATTTTGCGTAGTTTGCGATTAAATTTGGTGTATATTCTTAAACAAAATATAGAAGAAGTTAAGAAATTATTATTTGACCCTTCTATCCAAATATCTTTTCTTCTTTGAAGCACATCATGCAAATTTGACGAGATGTGGCCAAGTTACTTCAAATCGGTGTTTTTCTTTGCCAAAGTATATATATAGAAAATGACAGTACCAGCTTGGTTTGACTTAGAATCCTAACCAGATTGTTGCAGATAAGTGAGTTGAAACTAGTATATCAAAGTAATAAGATAACATAGCAGTTTCGTTTAATTAACGACTCAAATCACAAGATACCAAACATCTAACTGCGTCATCTAAGAGGTGGATCGGTTTTCAGTGAATGACTTATGAAAAACTTTGATGTACAATGTAGTCTTACAGATGAATCGTTCAACTTTCTCATGCAATCCTTGCCGACAAACAAAGATGCGCGCAATAACAATTACTATAAACCAATTGATATTTGCTAATGAGAGAATGATGGAAGATGACAATGCAAAGCCATGCTTTGTTTCAAAGAGGCAGCTATTCAATGGCATGTGGGAAAATGCCATTTCATAAGACAATGCTAAGCACAACGAACGGTGAATTGTAACTTCTTTGTTACCTTAAGTTATACTCAACTCAACTTTATTTTTAAACTCATTACCTATCTTCGCGGTTAAAGAGCGACCATACTATACAACACAAATATTAAACAATACAAAATCTATTGAACATGAAACATTTACGAAAACTCTGGAAATCAATTAAAAACACATTTGTTTTAAACACAGCATAAAGGCATTCCTTTATTATTCAATATTTAATACAGAATTAATAGAATCCCATTAGATAATGTCGCTGACATATATGTATGCATGCTACCTACAACTGTTCGAAGTGTCCATTGATAGACTTATCATGCCCCGCAAGAGTTGCATACAACAGTCGTACTGTCCGTCTGTCCGTTTACCTATGTCTTACTGTCCCCTGTCCTCATCTAAGCCATCACTTTCCTATTATTTTTTGTAACTCTATCAATCTTCACCACCATGCTAAAATAGATAAAAAACAAACAACAACAACACTATACATCAACAAAAAACAACAACAAAAGATACTGCAACAAATGTATTGAACACAAATATTCACAATGGATTTCTACTTAAAGTAAAAAAAACAAACAAAAAAAAACAACAACAACAACACTAACAAGTACATGTGCATTGAGTTATGTATGTAAAATGAAACATCGATGATAAATATAACACGACTAAATCATTACATATAATAAACGAAAAGAAACTGTCCGCTTCACAAATGAAGTAATTACTATGCATGCGAGGGGGTGGGTTGGGGTGGGGGTGTCCCACGGCGCAAATATATGACGCCACTAGCGTCAAAAGCATAACGTCTTGACGCTGTGACGTAAGCAGTTGCCATTAACGCTCATAAGTTACAGACCAAAAGCATTACTCGCTTCTACCGCGAGGTCATTTTCCTGGATAAGGTTTTTTTTTAGATAATTTTGCACATAGGCAGATGAATTTTAAAAGCACACATGCAGAACTCGCTCAAGGTAATTTTCAAAAGATATTCTGCTTTAAAACTAAACGATATCGTTACAAAAAAATTGGGACTTCCATAATTTAAAATTAATTATGTTACCCAGGCTTCATTATTATCATTATTATTATTATTTTATTTATGTATCTGTCCTAGTTAGCAATCCTTTAGTGTGAGTGGTCAGTTATGTTTTGTCTAGTAATGTGTGTCCAGTTTGGTGTGTCCAGTCTCTGTCCACTGTGTCTTGTCTGTATTGTCTTGAGTGAGTAGTGTGGTAGAACTGGTTTGGTAGCTTATCTTTCTAAACAGATCATAACAATCTAAAAATACTAACCAATCAGCATGCATACTTCTTTTCAGTCTCAGAACTAACATCTTAATTAAACTTCACTTTGGGCTAGGTCTTCGACCAGTAAGCATATGTTTTGCTAAAGAATTAAATTTTTGAATATAGTATACCGGTACTTTAAGAACTGCTGCCCGGTTTGGTATGTTTATTTCTATTGAGGTTTTAATATAAATTTGTTGTTGGTTTTATATAACCTCAGTTAATAAGAAAAATAATATTGACGTGAAATAAAGAAACTATTGAACCTGCACCGGAACTGTTATTTTTATAACCCCCGGTTAACAATGGCGATCCCGGCTTTTCAAACCGGGCGGGGCAGAAGTGCACAGTTTACTTGGACCACCTTACAGCGAGTCCAGAGGAGTTGCTGAGTAGTTCCTGAGAGAAGTTTCTGTGCGAGGTGATAAGAAAGCAACGGTAGCGTGTGGAACCTTGGACTTGGAGAAAGTAACCTTCCAACAACCAGAAGCTACAGTGCTAGTGAGTTTTTTTGTGTGTGGCCACAGTGTTTTTTTGTGCTCATGAGCGTGCGCGAGATAAGTGTTTTTTTTTATTATTGATAACCGGTTTGACCATTAAGGAGTCGACCTTGTTGCAACCTCTTCGTTACTATCCATAAACTGTCAGCGCTGGATTCAACGTTGGATTTCTTCGTTGGAGAGACATTTTTGTGACAAGTTTTGAGTGTTAAACTGTAAGTACTTACTTAGTACTACAAGTACAAACATTTCTAGCCAATTTTACAGAAAATTGTATAAATTTGCTATATTGTTTACCTTTTTATTGTAAATTTTTGTCATATTTTAAAAATGTAAAATTCAACATTGTATAAATTTGCTATAATTAATTTTTAATTTTTGTAATTTTTTTCATATTTTAAAATGTAAAATTCAACATAAAGTAACGTTTTTTGCATTTTGCTAAAAATGAAGTAGAGTAGAACTGTAAAGAGGTGTTTACCTAGTGAAATTTAGGCATTTATGGTAAATTTGCATCCCTTTCAAATTTTTTGCTACAAGCACATGTATCCTGATAAATATCGGTTGGGTTTTTTCCTTGTTTCTATTTTTAGATCGGTAAACATGTGACCAATTTAGCTTAAGCTTTTAATGTTATTTGAATAACTACTCCGTTGAAACTAATTTTTGTTTGTTGAAAGTTTTTCTGTTAACATAATTTAAACTTTTATTTTAAGTAAGAAATATTGACAAGAGTAAATTTAAGCAATTTATTCAAAATTGTTTGGTTGTTACTTTCATTCATTCAAGGGCAACATAGTAACTCTTGCTTGACTATTGTATTTTTCCTAGGTGATTTTTTCACTCTGTCAATTACCTTTCGTCATTATATTTAGATTTGATTTTTGTGTATCAATGCTGTGTATCAATGCATTATGACTTTATGACTTTATGAGTTTATGCGTACATGATTTGTTTTTTTTATATAGTATTGAGATACATTTTGAATAATTTTGCCTTAAATGTGTTTTATGTTCTTGATTGTTTATTTTGCTGTTTATTTAGATATTTCATTTTGTTATAGGGGCAGTGGTTAATTTCATGGAAATTATTTTTTGCAAATAAGAGACTTTATTTTGATTTTAGATTTAACTTTGTTTTTCAGCTTTATTATGAGGTAGAAAATTTTCTTTGCAGCTCAGTGGATTTTACCCTTTCCTTTTCACCCTTTATTTAATTAGCACTTAACCCTTACTAACATTTTGTTATACAATTGTGTGTATGTGTGTGTAATATAGGTTTTATATGTTGCAGTGTAGGTAAGTTTCTATGTTTTATTTTTACATGTTATATGTTTCAGTGTTTATTATTTGTGTTTTAGATATCATTAGTTTGTGGTATATTATATTAATAGTATTATATCAAGGTATTGAATATTGAGTAAACGCTCCATTCAGGATTGGATGTTGGTAAGTCTGGAGATTGGGTTTGTTTGTATTTTAGTTTCGATCTGGTAATGAGATGGCATTCATATTTTCAGCTCGTGTATGTTCAACCAGAGAATCCTCTTCAAAATTTCAGTTGTTCTTTTTCAAGAATGGTCTCAATTGACTTTGTTATCTGTTGTGTTTCAGTTAAAAGTTGTTTTTAATTTGTGGGTATTGATTAGTGTTTAGTTGCTTTGGAATTTGTTTATATCATCATGGCAGAAGGAGATATGAAAGATTTTGTACCTGTTGGTGAATCTACACCTTTAAAGAAAGTTTTAGATGCTTCATATAAGCCAGTACCTAAAGGTCGGGGTATGACACATTTTATGAAAACAGAACAAGAGGAGTCACATCTTTTTCATATAGCACCGATTGTTCCGAAACTCCCTTTATTTTCAGGAGATGAACCGCTGCAAAGAGGTGAGTGTAGTTTTGTTGAATGGAGATATGAGATTAGGTGTTGTATGGGGGACTCTGACATTACAGAGAGTTGTTTGTTGCAAGCCATCAGGAGGTCTGTAAGGGGTACTGCTCGCCGCTTAATTATTCCTTTGGGTGAGACAGCTTCAGTCACCGACATAGTAGGCAAGCTGGATGCCATGTTTGGTGATGTCTCTACTCATGGCATGATTATGCAGGAATTTTTTAATGCGAGACAGTTGCCGGATGAGTCGGTGACATCGTTTGCTTGTAGGCTCGAGACCCTATTGCATTCAGCAGTACAAAACAATCACATAGTTGCAAGTGCTAAGAATGACATGCTGCGTCATAAGTTCTGGACTTCATTGTCAAATGAGAAGTTGAAGTCTCAGACTAGACACAAGTATGACTCCATCTCAGAGTTCAATTCTTTGCTTAGAGAGATAAGAATAGTAGAGAAAGAGTTAATGCTGGAGAAAACTGCTTTGAACAAGAAAATACACTTGAATCCGGTAAATGTCAGCAGTGATGATCGTTTCAGTAAGCTTGAGATTGCTTTAAAGAAAGAGATAGGAGATGTAGAAAAGCGACTTGAAGCCAAGTATGAGTCTAAGTTAGATCAGATTTTGAAGCGGTTAGACAGTGCTGGGCAACAGGCATCAACATATCAAACGTCACAGCCCAGGAACCAATCCAACCAAAATCACTTTAATAGTGGTAGAGGTAGGGGAGGTTGGTATAACCGTAATAGTTACTCTGCAGGAAAGAGAGGGCAGCCAAAAGAGTAACCACCTCAGTTGTGGACCAGACTAAGGTTGGTGACTCCGCTGGTCCGGCTAATGACTTAATTTCAAGGTTAGTTGGAGATTCGAACCAGAGTAGGGTAGTAATTAACAACAGAGAATTTGTTTGTTTGATTGATACCGGTTCCATGGTTTCAGTCATAAACGAAAGTTCTCTACATACTTTTACAGAGCATCCAAAAGTACTACCACTGAACATGTTAGGTTTAGAAATTTCATTGGCAGATGGAGCAAAACTGAACTATATTGGATACATAGAGTGCAATTTATCAGTTCTGTTTTCTGATTTTAATGTAAATGTTCCAATTTTAGTGACTCCAGATAACCGATTCTCACAATCATGTCCAGTTATCATAGGAACCAATGTTATTAGACAATTTAGAGATAAGTTTGATCCATCAGATTTGCCATTAGAATGGAAAACTGCGGTCAACAGTTTGACATGCCAGTCCATTTCAGCTACACTTTATGGCAATAAAGCTTACAAATTGGGTCCAAACCAGACAACAACTCTGACATGTGTTGTCAGAAATGTTGCTCATGGTATATCCCATGTTGTGACGGAGAACCCAGACAGTGGTACGCCAGGTTACATTGTTTGTCCAGGGCTTGTTAAGATGAAGCAATCTGGATCTTTTGCCAGAATTGTTGTCAAGGTCTGCAATATGACTGCAAAGCCATTGACAATACACCCAAAAACTACTGTTTGCAAACTCACAGAAGTTGATGTGATTGACAGTTTAGCCTCAGAGTTGCCTAACTCAAAGTCCAAGGATGCTGAAAGCAATGATTTGGGTGTGAAAATCAACATAGGTAACCTCACACCTGAGCAGCTCCTTAGGGTTCATCAGGTTTTGGGCAACTGGAAACATGTGTTTTCTACTGGGCTTACAGACATTGGTTGCACTGATCTTCTCGAGCACAAGATTGTGTTAGAGGATGACAGGCCATTTAAACAACCATACAGGAAAATACCCCCAAGCATGTATGAGGAGGTACGTCAACACATTAGACAGATGCTTGATGCAGGAGTGATTAGGGAGTCAGACAGTCCCTATTCCAGTAATGTAGTTTTAGTGAGAAAGCGAGATGGCAGCCTTCGCTTCTGCATTGACTGGAGACTGCTGAATTCAAGAACCAGGAAGGATGCCTATATGCTTCCTAGGTTCGATGATATTGTTGACTCTCTAGTTGGCTCTACTATGTTTTCAAAACTTGACCTAAGATCTGGTTACTGGAATGTGAAAATGGAGGAAAAAAGCATCCCGTACACAGCATTTTCAGTCGGAAACATGGGTTTCTATGAATGGACTCGCATGGGTTTTGGACTTACTAATGCTTGTGCCACATTTCAACGTTTGGCTGAACGTACAATGGGTGATCTACACCTGCGGGAATGTCTTGTGTTCATAGACGATATCCTCATTTTCTCAAGAAACTTTGATGAACATGTCAGGCGATTAGAAGCTGTATTTTCTAAGTTGTCAGAACATGGTCTCAAGTTAAAACCCTCAAAGTGTGAACTTTTTATGTCATCAGTATCATATCTGGGACATACCATATCTTCTGCTGGTATCCACACAGATCCAGAGAAGACATCAGCCATTGAGAAGTGGCCAGTGCCTAAAAATATTAAGGAATTACGTCAGTTCCTTGGTTTTTCTGGGTACTATCGGCGCTTTGTGGAAAACTATGCAATCATAGTTAAGCCTTTGAACAGATTGCTTGAAGGTCATTGTCTCAATGGTAAAGTGGTCAATAAGAAATCAAAGAAACGTCGGAAAAGTCCTACAAAGTGGATTTGGGCTTCAGACCAACAGACAGCTTTCGATACTCTTGTCGATAAGTTGACCAATGCACCGGTCTTAGCCTTTGCCGACTATACAAAACCATTTATTCTACACACTGATAGTTCTGGCACTGGTTTAGGAGCAGTCCTCTATCAGAAGCAGGATGATGGCACAGAACGCGTTATTGCATATGCCAGTCGAAGTTTGAGACCCAGTGAAAGAAATTACCCAGCTCACAAGCTTGAATTTCTTGCGTTGAAGTGGGCTGTCACAGAGAAATTCAATGACTATCTCTGGGGTAACTCTTTTGAGGTAGTTACAGACAACAACCCACTCACGTACGTGCTTACCACAGCTAAGCTAGATGCAACTAGTCATCGTTGGGTAGCATCATTAGCTAATTTCAATTTCACCCTTAAGTACAGGGCAGGAAAGTTGAATGCGGATGCTGACAGCCTGTCACGCATACCCGTGGTATTTCCAGAGACCATAAAGGCTATTTGTACAGCCGCTACAGCTAACGTGCCCTTGGTCACGTGTGTGTCAGCTGGTTGTCTGCCTCCTTCGGCCGAGGAGGTTGAGAATCAGTATGATAGCTTTCAGAAGGTCAACTGGAAAGTAGAGCAAGCACAAGACAAAGTGATAGCTAGGGTTTCAAAACTTCTTGGTAGTGGTCGTCGCCCCAGGGAGGGAGAGTTCAGACGTGAGCCTTGGCAGGTACAGCGATTTCTTAGGGAATGGAACCACCTCACTGTTGAGTCTGGAGTGCTGTACAGGACCACTACACAAGATGGTCAGCCATGCAAACAATTAGTTTTGCCAGTGTCCTATCGCAAACTTGCATTGAAAGGGGTGCATGAGGATGTAGGGCATCCTGGCAAAGAAAAGACACTATGGTTGGCTAGACAACGTTTCTACTGGCCTGGTCTTGAAAAAGATGTCAGTGCCAAGGTGGAAACATGTGGACGTTGCATACGGAGGAAAACTCCTATTCAAACAGCAGAATTGGTTAACATCAAAACTTCTAGACCAATGGAGCTGGTTTGCACAGACTTTCTATCATTAGAAATGTCTAAGGGTGGTTTCGAACATGTACTGGTCATAACAGATCACTTCACCAGGTATGCTCAGGCAGTACCCTGTAGAAACCAAACCGCGCAAACCACTGCTAAAGCACTGTATGATCACTTTTTCAGATATTACTCCTTTCCTGAAAAATTGCACAGTGATCAAGGCAGGAATTTCGAAAGTAAGGTTATTCGTGAGCTTTGCAAGCTAGCTAGCACTGCAAAAACACGTACTACACCGTACCATGCTCAGTCTAACCCATCTGAACGTTTCAATCAGACACTTTTGAAAATGCTCGGAACTCTAGAAGTTGACCAAAAAGTTGATTGGAAAACTTACATAGGTCCTCTTGTTCAAGCATACAATGCTACAATAAGTGATGCAACTGGGTTCTCTCCCCATTACCTTATGTTTGGTTGGCATCCCAGGCTTGCTATTGATGCATATCTTGGCACTGGTACTAAAATGAATCACACTGATCCACAAACTTATGCTTCAAAACTTAAAAGCAGATTGCAATATGCTTACAAGTTGGCAGCTGATGAATCTGCAAAACAAGGAGCTAAAGGAAAGTTGTACTACGATCGGCGGGCCAAGGCATCTTTGCTTGAGGTCGGCGACCGAGTGTTAGTTCTTTCTGTTGGCCACAAGGGAAAGCATAAGCTAGCAGATAGGTGGGAAGAACAACCCTATGTGATTGTTGCTATACCCAACCCAGAAATCCCGGTTTATGATGTGCAACGGGAGGATGGACAGGGCAAGATTCGAACCTTGCACCGCAACATGTTGTTGCAGTTCAATGCCCTGCCACCTGATCCAGCCCCGCCTGTACTTCATAAAGAAACTAGAACTAGGAGAAAGCATGAGAGTTGTTCTCACTTAGAACCAGAGTCTGATTCTGATTCTAGCTTAAGCTCAGGGGTTTATGTTATTCCTCAGAGATGTAGGTTGTATAACCACAACAGGGGTTGCTCTAATCCTACCCTGTCTACTGACAATGTCAGTAGTGATATTACACGTGGTTTGGTTGAATTCGCTGCTGATCGCGCTCATTCACCCTCACTGTCTCTCAAGGATCAAACTTATAACCTCCCTAGCAATCAAGCAGTCCAACACGCTGGTCCGGTAGATGATGCATCACCGACCAGAACAGAACAAACTCCAGATATAAATCATAGAGTTCTGAATCCAATAATTTCTTCACCTGAAGAATCAGTTGAGCGTCGCTCAACCAGAGTTCGTAAGCCACCTGATCGGTTTGGTCAGTGGGTTTGTCAGTTGGTGACTACACCAAAACCAGTTAATTCGGTTGATGAAACTGAATATTTTGTTTGAATGTAGTTATGATTTTATTTTTTTACTAAATTACTTTCAGTGATAGTGTTGTTCACATTTGTATAGTTTTATTATCATTACCAGTATTATGATTAGGTCATAATATGGAAGCATATTATTTCTAAGCTGTTCACTGTATTATACTATTATACCATGCCCAGATATATTTTGTATCAAATGTTTCAGTGACAGTGTACTGCTTGATTATTTGCAGTTATGGATTTATGGATTTATTTATTTCTGTGG
This sequence comes from Sinonovacula constricta, assembly GCA_007844125.1. Classification (NCBI taxonomy): domain Eukaryota; kingdom Metazoa; phylum Mollusca; class Bivalvia; order Cardiida; family Solecurtidae; genus Sinonovacula; species Sinonovacula constricta. The sequence goes on from CM017566.1 coordinate 43,704,815, forward strand.
TTTTGGCAGAAATGTGAATTGAATTAATTTGCTTTGACTTTATAGTACTGTAATGTTTGAAAAAAAACAGGCTAATCATTCTGTGGTTTTTTCCAGTTATCAAGCCATGTATATATGAAGGATGTTGCTACTAATAGTAATGAATCCTGATAATTGAGGTTGAAATGCCAGGAGTCATTTACCTCCTGGGAGGGAGTATGTTACCCAGGCTTCATTATTATCATTATTATTATTATTTTATTTATGTATCTGTCCTAGTTAGCAATCCTTTAGTGTGAGTGGTCAGTTATGTTTTGTCTAGTAATGTGTGTCCAGTTTGGTGTGTCCAGTCTCTGTCCACTGTGTCTTGTCTGTATTGTCTTGAGTGAGTAGTGTGGTAGAACTGGTTTGGTAGCTTATCTTTCTAAACAGATCATAACAATCTAAAAATACTAACCAATCAGCATGCATACTTCTTTTCAGTCTCAGAACTAACATCTTAATTAAACTTCACTTTGGGCTAGGTCTTCGACCAGTAAGCATATGTTTTGCTAAAGAATTAAATTTTTGAATATAGTATACCGGTACTTTAAGAACTGCTGCCCGGTTTGGTATGTTTATTTCTATTGAGGTTTTAATATAAATTTGTTGTTGGTTTTATATAACCTCAGTTAATAAGAAAAATAATATTGACGTGAAATAAAGAAACTATTGAACCTGCACCGGAACTGTTATTTTTATAACCCCCGGTTAACAATTACAACAAATGCATATTATAATATGACCTTAAATACGAGCTTCATACACACAAGGCTTATCTTAGTTGCCGACTTGCAACCCATTTGGCCGAATTATTAGAATGTTGTAAAATGTTTCACGGAACTGTATTAATTAAAAAACAACAAAAAACAACAACACTCTGACTCAAATTTTTGCCAAATAACCTTCCTCAAGATTTAAACACAATCAATTTTTGTCTCTACATATTTGTAAACGTTTATGTGCGCTGCCATATTAGAAAAAAATGTCTCTCGAAAAAGGCAATTTGCCAAATATTTAAGAGCGTTTTTAGAAAAAAAATATAATTATTATTTTTATTACTATTATTATTATTATTTTAATATTATTATTATCAAATATTATTATTATTATTATTATTATTATTATTATTATTATTATTATTATTATTATTATTATTATTATTATTATTATTATTATATTAACCAACAACAAACACTACAGCTACGTTTCCATTCACAGGACATGGTCGCGGCTGGGATACTGAGATTCCAGACTGGTCGGTCCAGATGACCACACGGTCCATGAAGAAACATCTCCGGACTGCGAAGAGAAAGTTGTCCGCTCTGCAACACGCTGTAGAGGAGATCCGGTAAGCCGTTGTTAATGCAATATATTATACTGTGATATTTTTATTTACTGTTTTTAACATCTAATGTAATATACGATTAATACATTCTTTGAGTGTTTTCTGGTTACAGCTATAATACGAAGTGCTATTGTCAACCGTGGTACAATTTTATTTAATACCAAACCGTCCAAACACTGCAAAAACGTTTTCTGCTATCAAAAAATGTTTGCAATTATAGTGCAAGGTAGTAGGACTTGTAAGTCATGCACGTTACTCGACCATTTCTCCGTCATAAACCTGTTAAGTTTTTTTCCCCTACTAATCATGTGATCGTAATTGTCTCATTCGACAGTAAAACAAATCTGTTTGAACGTCAAGCCCCTATTCATGAGAAGGAGAATTTGCGCGGGAAAATATGTTTGTTCTTCCTTCTCATCGGCTACACTACTAGTATGTCTAAATATGTGGACTTAACTATTGTTTTTAAACAACTCCTATAAACACAGATTGCGCCTAACCAAAAATGACACAAATAAAATAAAAATAAAATGCAAATAGAGACTGATAAGGAACGATACTCAAAATTATTCCACACTTTTTGTTATATTTTCATGTGTTAAAGTATAAATCATAAATGTATTTGCATACAACGCATCATTCTAAAGTAATTAAACAAAGATATACAGCCAGGTTAGTTAAATAATCTTCATATCTTAATATCAGGGTTGTAAAAATAACTTGATTGACCGTAAATAATTCTCAGTAAATATTATTCCGATAGGTAGTTTTCTCATTAAAACAATCTATTTAAACACTTTATTAATAAAGAGACTGACCACACATCATTTTTCATTATGAAAAGCGCAGTAAACAGGGACTAATTTTCTATGTACGAAACAAAGAGGATAGCGTAACATGTCTGGGTTATTCTGACTACGCAATAGGTCTGCAATCCATCAGATTTATTTTGAACGCTACAACAAAACATTTAAACGAACTAATTTCACGCGCTTATTTTCACTAGAATTTAAGTTAATTAGTTGTTAATCAGGAAACTTTTAAAAAAGGCCCAGAGACCAGATTAAGCAGTTACTGAGAGTCTTTAGACGCAAGGGGAGACTTCAGAATACCAACAACAAAACAGAACATATTTTTACTTGTATTATTTTTCTTGTAATTATTTTACATCACCGTAGCAAATGCACATTTAACAAATCAATAATATACATGTGATGCATAGGCAATTTCAAATAACATGCAATGATGTAGATACATTTTAAATTAAAACTTAATTTAATTCTAACATTTGCCAAAAATGTATTATAACCGAAATTTCAATTCATGAAAGCGCCGCTCTTCACCTGTTTATAGAGCAACATAGCGTCATCCATCGGACTTTTGCAGTTACGATAAAGATTCCGCGAGCATTCGCGGCGACAAATGCGCGCGGCGACAATAAGCTTCGTTTGTTTATTGGGTTTATCGTTCTGTCTTCACTGTGTATAGCATGCCGTGAACACCTGACATGATACCACACCCAGTCACATTATCCTGACACCGGGCCAACCAGTCGTGGAACTACCCTTATATTTGCTTGAGCGTAAGCAAGGCAGCTATACCACTACCATTTTAATGACTTTGGTATGTCGCGGCCCGGGATCGAACCCGGGGCCTCCCGTACCTGGAGCCAACGCTCTACCGATTGCGCTATCAGGTCCGGTTAATAGGCTTGTCTGACCAGTGAAGCAAATGTCGTGTGTCTTTGATACATTACACTAGTCAAATTATAACAAAGACTTCCTTTCAGCGTGCTTTTGAGATACGCATATTTAAGTAACATTTTTGTTTCGACGGCGATCTTAAAGATGCTTGTCGCTTAAAACAATTATTAAATGAAATTGTGTGCTTAGGTATTGAATGTTGTCATATTCGTAATTTATGATTTCTATTAAATGTTACTAATTTTAAAGTTCATTTGATGAAATATACGTCTCTGTACCAAATCTCTGGACCAAAGGGAAAATTTATTCATTCATTTTACCTCCGCCATCCACTTCTGCAGAATAAGATCCTCCCTGCCTGCCATGTCGGTCATAGAATGGGACAAGACTGACCCTAAACTACTCGACAGTCCCTATCTGCAGCCAGTTGCATCTGATGATCTACAAGGGACAAGGACACGAGTCCTTCCCCACACTTTCTGGCAGTGGGTTGAGACGGGACTGACACTATGTGAGTCCAAGGTCTTGTTAACGCTAACTTCTCAATAATACTGTCGATTAAAAAAAAGGCGAAAAGCAAAGACATGGCCAATTGAGTAAGCCTAACCTTTGAAATTCTGTCTTTCTAATACTAATACTAATACAAATACTTATACTAATTATATATATATATGCTTATAGCAGGTGTATAAATGGGTACGTGTGAGGGTTATTTGGGTCATGCACTGCATTTATTGGATTTATGAATTTACATATACCCAATGACCAGAGGGTAAATTAACGGCATATGCATTGGCACAGAAGTAGATTATTAACCTGACCTTTGCCTTTAGCTTTTGTTACACCAAAGAACCTGAGATAAGAAACTTATGTATTTTTTTTCAATTGTGGGAGTAAACATTTCAGAAGCTTCTGTTCGAGCTAGTATTTTGCTTGCACTTGTCTTTCTAATACAACGTTGATCTTGGTACCTGTAGCATTAATAGTAATAAAACATATTAACTTTTATAACATAGCCTAAACTGTTGACTAAATAAATATACAATTTGTACTTAAAAATCCTGGCAAAATAAACGTATACTTTTCTGATTGTGCCAGATTTGGACATCACGCAGGAGTTAAAGGCGTTTGCCAAAGACGGGATAGAAGCCTTATTAAAGGACAAGAAAATAGAGGAGGCATGTATAAGGTAGGAGGAACACTAGCAACATCACCATTAGATGATTGACCTGTCCATCTGGCTGTGTTCACCATCCGTTCATCTACATTTTAGGTTGAGTGTTCTTGAACCCAAAGTATACCATTGATTTTTATTTCAAGCTTACTACTTTGCTGATCATATCAGCGACTCAAATCATTGGTGTAAGATGACAGACGATAAATGTCTAGGCGGCCACCCACCTCATCCCTCCCTACCCTCCCCCTACACAACGAGCACCCACGCGGTCCCTCCCCTACCCGCTAAACAACGAGCGCCCACGCGGTCCCTTCCCTACCCACTACACAACGAGCGCCCACCCCATTCCCCCCATCCCCGATACACAACGAGCGCCCACGCGGTCCCTCCCCTACCCACTACACAACGAGCGCCAGCGCCGTCCCTCCCCTTCCCGGTACACAACGGTCGCCCACCCCATTCCTCCCATCCCCGATACACAACGAGCGCCCACGCGGTCCCTTCCCTACCCACTACACAACGAGCGCCGTCCCTCCCCTTCGCGCTACACAACGGTCGCCCACCCCATTCCTCCCATCCCCGATACACAACGAGCGCCAGCGCCGTCTTTCCCCTACCCACTACACAACGGTCGCCCACCCCATTCCTCCCATCCCCGATACACAACGAGCGCCAGCGCCGTCCCTCCCCTACCCACTACACAACGAGCGCCAGCGCCGTCCCTCCCCTACCCACTACACAACGGTCGCCCACCCCATTCCTCCCATCCCCGATACACAACGAGCGCCAGCGCCGTCCCTCCCCTACCCACTACACAACGGTCGCCCACCCCATTCCTCCCATCCCCGATACACAACGAGCGCCAGCGCCGTCCCTCCCCTTCCCGCTACACAACGGTCGCCCACCCCATTCCTCCCATCCCCGATACACAACGAGCGACCACGCCGTCCCTCCTCTACCCACTACACAACGGTCGCCCATCCCATTCCCCCCATCCCCGATACACAACGAGCGACCACGCGGTCCCTGCCCTACCCACTACACAACGGTCGCCCATCCCATTCCCCCCATCCCCGATACACAACGAGCGACCACGCGGTCCCTCCCCTACCCACTACACAACGGTCGCCCACCCCATTCCTCCCATCCCCGATACACAACGAGCGCCCACGCGGTCCCTCCCCTTCCCGCTACACAACGGTCGCCCACCCCATCCCTCCCATCCCCGATACACAACGAACGCTCACGCGATTTCTCCCCTCTCCGACACACAAAGAGCGCAAAACCTCGTCCCCCACCCTCCTCACCGCTACACAACGGGCACTCACCAATCCCTCCTATTCCCGATACACAACGGGCGCCTACTCAGTCCCTTTCCAACCCGCTACAGGCACATGCGCGTTAAAACCGAGTCATCAGCACGTTTAGAGTTCGAGGCCAAGTCGGGTCCATAACGTATTATGAAAGTTACTGGTTGTCCAGATGGTCTAAACAGATATACATCAACTAGTAAAATTATAAAATGTCACAATGACCAAAATTTCATTAATAATGTCCATGCCGAAGATGTATACTGATAAACAAAAAGTAAACTTTAATTAATTAATCGTTCGTACATCAGAAACGTGCCATTCATGACGTTTTATAAACAACGAAAGATTGTCATAAATATGATATCACTTAATCTGCATTTGCTGCCATTCCTCTAACTAATGATGCACATACTCTCTAAAAGCAAAGAATATGGTCACGCGTCAGGTGTTAAGTTTATCTTCTTAAATGATTTACAGGAAGATTAAACTCTCGTTTGAAGCTGAGATCTTCCGATACACAGACAAAGACATGGCCGATATCAGGGCTGTCATCGATGTTCTCAAAACGGCAGTGAAGGAGAAAATCAAGAAACTACGAAAGAAACAAAACAAGAAACAAATCAAGTCTCCAAAGAAACATTCCGGACGTGCACGCAGAAAGATAAGAAAAAGACGTAAAGATACAGTGACTGTTGAAGATATTGTATACGTAGAAGAATTGTAGTGTTGAGATCTAATATTCTGATATAAAAGACTGAACTGTTTCCTTCTTTAATGTGTCCGTTCTAAAATCCATATAACATCTATCTATGTTAGTGGTTAATAAAATACTCTGCGTTTTAGTGGAAAGTTAAGAAACATCGTGTCCTTAAAGTATGCCGAACTGGAACGTAATGTTGATCTTTGTTATCAATATTCAGGGACACACAGTGAATAAAACAATGCAATTTAAGATGGCCCGTCACTCTTGTGAAATAGTTCGATAATGAAACGTTTAGCTCTCTATAAAGCATGATGGACTTAATGCATTGTTCATGTGACCTCCGTTAGCATGTTCTTGCAATCAAAAATATGCTAAATTGCGCAACTTTGTTAATGTGAGAAAGTGACAGTTGAAAGTTTGTTTATGTTTTGCAGTTTATTGTGTTTTTAATAAATAATCGGTTACAATAATCGGTTACAAAATGATCAACTACTTGTAAACAAGAATTCGGAACGCCAGAACACGGTTCCCGTTGTTCTTTTTAACCGCTTACGTTGGCAAGTAACTGATTTCATCGTATCGTGTTTGTTTAATGTATTTCTTTCAACACTTTCATTGTTGTCATTTTTTTTCATTGGATGAAATTGGAAAACCCAAATCGGAAGATTTTAATCTCCAAAGGCCGAGTGTTGACGTAAATGATCGAACATAAAACATAGCTAACGCAAAATGCCGACATTACACGAATATTCATTAGATTGGTTACACATCTAATAGGCCTTCCTTAAACTAAGACATCATGTGACCACTTACTTTTGATATCACGTTACATGACCATCAGGGTAATCAGCTCTGACGTCGATATCTAATTTTAGCTTTTTTTCATGCTTATTTGTAGATTTGGAAATAATGGACATTTAGTTGGATTTCTTTTACGATTTCTAGGCCTAATGTCTAACAAATTGGGTAATATTACAACAGCCTTAAAATTAAATTTAAGATTTTGCAGCAATTATTTACAATTTTTACAGAACAGGGGTACATGTACTATGATATTACATGTATAAGATAGAGACAAGCTGTCGCATACCACATTTAAAGTACTTTTCAGACAAAAAGAATGGACTTTATATAACTAGTAACTTAACATGCTTGTGTAACCAAACGTATTTTATCACACGGTTTCCCTTGTTATCAATTCAATAAACCCATTACATATTTTCTTATATAGTCTAATAGAGCTTTTCTTTACTGATGACGTCATCGACGCCATCATAATGCAGATCTTCTTATACCACAATTCATCTAGTATTGCTGTTAAAATTTCGTACAATCTTATATTGACGATTAAAATCATGTGATAAAAAATCTTCCACATGTTGTCATTTAATACAAACATCACACTCGTCCAGGAAAAATGACGGTAAGCTCGCCATCACTTTTCCTGAACACGTTTAATAGATGTTTGTCAGATCCTGTTATTACAAAAATTAGCAACAATTTATTTTCAACAGTTCTAAAGTAGTATGACATTGTTGTAACAAGAATATATCATCAAAGCTCCCCCTCCCCTGCAGTGTGCTAATTTGTCCATATCGGTCATATCACATAGCATGTTGTTATTCACATCCTTGCTGTTGGTTGCTTTGTCAAACATCGTATGCAGTCACACAACAAGTATGGCAAGGTTTCCTAAAATAGACGCTCTCTTAATGGTAAACTAATTGCTGCACTTTACCAAAATAAAGACATAACAGGATAAATAAATATGACTTCATTTCGGTGTTAATTACTGATTCTGTCAGTAAATCGCCACCAGCGGAGCCGCTGTTGACAGTAAACATCACCAGCAGTCAGCAAAACAACCTCATAGGATGCTGCTGTGACAGCGATTCTAAACACAAACATGTTTGTTGACTTCTTTCATAGGAGTCCAACGGGGGACGTGTTTTGTAAGGTTTGTAGACAAGACAATCAGTATCTGGCTGTTATTTATGTCAACAGCATCAGGCTGTTGTTGAGTTTAACACTGTCTGGTTGTTGTTCATGTCAACAGTATCAACAGTATCTGGCTGTTGTTGATTTCAACACTCTCTGGTTGTTGTTCATATCAACAGTATCTGGCTGTTGTTTATGTCAACAGTATCTGGCTGTTGTTGATTTCAACACTCTCTGGCTGTTGTTCATGTCAACAGTATCTGGCTGTTGTTCATATCAACAGTATCTGGCTGTTGTTGATTTCAACACTCTCTGGCTGTTGTTGATTTCAACACTCTCTGGCTGTTGTTCATGTCAACAGTATCTGGCTGTTGTTCATGTCAACAGTATCAACAGTATCTGGCTGTTGTTGATTTCAACACTCTCTGGCTGTTGTTCATGTCAACAGTATCTGGCTGTTGTTCATGTCAACAGTATCAACAGTATCTGGCTGTTGTTGATTTCAACACTCTCTGGCTGTTGTTCATGTCAACAGTATCTGGCTGTTGTTCATATCAACAGTATCTGGCTGTTGTTGATTTCAACACTCTCTGGCTGTTGTTGATTTCAACACTCTCTGGCTGTTGTTCATGTCAACAGTATCTGGCTGTTGTTCATGTCAACAGTATCAACAGTATCTGGCTGTTGTTGATTTCAACACTCTCTGGCTGTTGTTCATGTCAACAGTATCTGGCTGTTGTTGATTTCAACACTCTCTGGCTGTTGTTCATGTCAACAGTATCTGGCTGTTGATTATGTCAACAGTATCTGGCTGTTGTTTATGTCAACAGTATTTGGCTGTTGTTTATGTCAACACTGTCTGGCTGTTGTTTCTATCATCAGTCTCTTGTAGTTGTTCATGTCAACAATATCTGCTGTTGTTTATGTCAACTGTATCTGGCTGTTGTTAATGTCAACAGTATTTGGCTGTTGTTTATGTCCACAGTATCTGGCTGTTGTTTATTTTAACAGTATCTGGATGTTGTTTATGTCAACAGTATCTGGCTGTTGTTCATGTCAACATCATCTGGCTGTTGTTTATGTCAACAGTATCTAGCTGTTGTTCATGTCAACAATATCAACAGTATCTGGCTGTTGTTGATTTCAATACTCTCTGGCTGTTGTTCATGTCAACAGTATCTGGCTGTTGTTTATGTCAACAGTATCCGGCTGTTGATTATTCAACAGTATCTGGCTGTTGTTTATGTCAACAGTATCTGGCTGTTGTTTATGTCAACAGTATCTGGCTGTTGTTTATGTCAACAGTATCTGGCTGTTGTTCATGTCAACAGCATCTGACTGTTGTTTATGTCAACAGTTTTGGCTGTTGTTTATGTCAACAGTATCAACAGTATCTGGCTGTTGTTTATGTCAACAGTATCTGGCTGTTGATTATGTTAACAGTATATGGATGTTGTTTATGTCAACAGTATCTGGCTGTTGTTTATGTCAACAGTATTTGGCTGTTGTTTATGTCAACACTGTCTGGCTGTTGTTTATGTCAATAGTATCTGGCTGTTGTTTATGTTAACACTGTCTGGCTGTTGTTTCTATCAACAGTCTCTTGTAGTTTTTCATGTCAACAATATCTGCTGTTGTTTATGTCAACTGTATCAGGCTGTTGTTAATGTCAACAGTATTTGGCTGTTGTTTATGTCAACAGTATCTGGCTGTTGTTTATGTTAATAGTATCTGGATGTTGTTTATGTCTACAGCATCTGGCTGTTGTTTATGTCAACAGTTTCTAGCTGTTGTTCATGTCAACAGTATCAACAGTATCTGGCTGTTGTTGATTTCAATACTCTCTGGCTGTTGTTCATGTCAACAGTATCTTGCTGTTGTTCATGTCAACAGTATCTGGCTGTTGTTTCTATCAACCTTCTCTTGTAGTTGTTTATGTCAACAATATCTGCTGTTGTTTATGTCAACTGTATCTGGCTGTTGTTAATGTCAACAGTATTTGGCTGTTGTTTATGTCAACAGTATCTGGCTGTTGTTTATGTTAACAGTATCTGGGTGTGGTTTATGTTAACAGTATCTGGCTGTTGTTCATGTTAACAGCATCTGGCTGTTGTTTATGTCAACAGTTTTTGGCTGTTGTTCATGTCAACAGTATCTGGCTGTTGTTTATGTCAACAGTATCTGGCTGTTGTTTATGTCAACAGTATCTGGTTGTTGTTTATGTCAACAGTATCTGGCTGTTGTTTATGTCAACAGTATCTGGATGTTGTTTATGTCAACAGTATCTGGCTGTTGTTTATGTCAACAGTATCTGGTTGTTGTTTATGTCAACAGTATCTGGATGTTGTTTATGTCAACAGTATCTGGCTGTTGTTTATGTCAACAGTATCTGGCTGTTGTTTATGTCAGCACTGTCTGGCTGTTGTTTATGTCAAGAGTATCTGGCTGTTGTTTATGTTAACAGTATCTGGCTGTTGATTATATTAACAGTATCTGGCTGTTGTTTATGTTAACAGTATCTGGCTGTTGTTTATGTTAACAGTATCTGGATGTTGTTTATGTCAACAGTATCTGGCTGTTGTTTATGTCAACAGTATCTGGCTGTTGTTTATGTCAACACTGTCTGGCTGTTGTTTATATCAACAGTCTCTTGTAGTTGTTCATGTCAACAATATCTGCTGTTGTTTATGTCAACAGTATCTGGCTGTTGTTTATGTTAATAGTATCTGGTTGTTGTTTATGTCAACAGTATCTGGCTGTTGTTTATGTCAACACTGTCTGGCTGTTGTTTATGTCAACACTGTCTGGCTGTTGTTTATATCAACAGTCTCTTGTAGTTGTTCATGTCAACAATATCTGCTGTTGATTATGTCAACAGTATTTGGCTGTTGTTTATGTCAACACTGTCTGGCTGTTGTTTATATCAACAGTCTCTTGTAGTTGTTCATGTCAACAATATCTGCTGTTGTTTATGTCAACAGTATCTGGCTGTTGTTTATGTCAACACTGTTTGGCTGTTGTTTATGTCAACAGCAATTGGCTGTTGTTTACGTCAACAGTATCTTGCTGTTGTTTATGTCAACAGTATCTGGCTGTTGTTTATGTCAACAGTATCTGGCTGTTGTTTATGTCAACAGAATCTGGCTGTTGTTTATGTCAACAGTATCAACAGTATCTGACTGTTGTTCATGTCAACAGTATCTGGCTGTTGTTTATAATAACAGTATATGGATGTTGTTTATGTTAACAGTATCTGGCTGTTGTTCATGTCAACAGTATCTGGCTGTTGTTTATGTCAGCACTGTCTGGCTGTTGTTTATGTCAAGAGTATCTGGCTGTTGTTTATGTTAACAGTATCTGGCTGTTGATTATATTAACAGTATCTGGCTGTTGTTTATGTTAACAGTATCTGGCTGTTGTTTATGTTAACAGTATCTGGATGTTGTTTATGTCAACAGTATCTGGCTGTTGTTTATGTCAACAGTATCTGGCTGTTGTTTATGTCAACACTGTCTGGCTGTTGTTTATATCAACAGTCTCTTGTAGTTGTTCATGTCAACAATATCTGCTGTTGTTTATGTCAACAGTATCTGGCTGTTGTTTATGTTAATAGTATCTGGTTGTTGTTTATGTCAACAGTATCTGGCTGTTGTTTATGTCAACACTGTCTGGCTGTTGTTTATGTCAACACTGTCTGGCTGTGTTTATATCAACAGTCTCTTGTAGTTGTTCATGTCAACAATATCTGCTGTTGATTATGTCAACAGTATTTGGCTGTTGTTTATGTCAACACTGTCTGGCTGTTGTTTATATCAACAGTCTCTTGTAGTTGTTCATGTCAACAATATCTGCTGTTGTTTATGTCAACAGTATCTGGCTGTTGTTTATGTCAACACTGTTTGGCTGTTGTTTATGTCAACAGCAATTGGCTGTTGTTTACGTCAACAGTATCTTGCTGTTGTTTATGTCAACAGTATCTGGCTGTTGTTTATGTCAACAGTATCTGGCTGTTGTTTATGTCAACAGAATCTGGCTGTTGTTTATGTCAACAGTATCAACAGTATCTGACTGTTGTTCATGTCAACAGTATCTGGCTGTTGTTTATAATAACAGTATATGGATGTTGTTTATGTTAACAGTATCTGGCTGTTGTTCATGTCAACAGTATCTGGCTGTTGTTTATGTCAACACTGTTTGGCTGTTGTTTATGTCAACAGCAATTGGCTGTTGTTTACGTCAACAGTATCTTGCTGTTGTTTATGTCAACAGTATCTGGCTGTTGTTTATGTCAACAGTATCTGGCTGTTGTTTATGTCAACAGAATCTGGCTGTTGTTTATGTCAACAGTATCAACAGTATCTGACTGTTGTTCATGTCAACAGTATCTGGCTGTTGTTTATAATAACAGTATCTGGATGTTGTTTATGTTAACAGTATCTGGCTGTTGTTCATGTCAACAGTATCTAGCTGTTGTTTATGTCAACAGTTTCTGGCTGTTGTTTATGTCAACAGTATCTGGCTGTTGTTCATGTCAACAGTATCTGGCTGTTGTTCATGTCAACAGCATCTGGCTGTTGTTGATGTCAACAGTATTTGGCTGTTGTTTATGTTAACAGTATATGGAGGTTGTTTATGTCAACAGTATCTGGCTGTTGTTTATGTTAACAATATCTGGAGGTTGTTTATGTTAGCAGTATCTGGAGGTTGTTTATGTCAACACTACCTGGCTGTTGTTTATGTCAACAGTATCTGGCTGTTGTTCATGTCAACAGTATCTGGAGGTTGTTTATGTCAACAGTATCTGGTTGTTGTTTATGTTAACAGTATCTGGAGGTTGTTTATGTTAACAGTATCTGGAGGTTGTTTATGTCAACACTACCTGGCTGTTGTTTATGACAACAGTATCTGGCTGTTGTTCATGTCAACAGTATCTGGCTGTTGTTTCTGTCAACAGTATTTGGTTGTTGTTTATGTTAACAGTATCTGGAGGTTGTTTATGTCAACAGTATTTGGCTGTTGTTTATGTTAACAGTATCTGGAGGTTGTTTATGTCAACAGTATCTGGCTGTTGTTCATGTCAACAGTATCTGGCTGTTGTTTATGTTAACAGTATCTGGAGGTTGTTTATGTCAACAGTATTTGGCTGTTGTTTATGTAAACAGTATCTGGAGGTTGTTTATGTCAACAGTATCTGGCTGTTGTTCATGTCAACAGTATCTGGCTGTTGTTTATGTTAACAGTATCTGGAGGTTGTTTATGTCAACAGTATCTGGTTGTTGTTTATGTTAACAGTATCTGGAGGTTGTTTATGTCAACAGTATTTGGCTGTTGTTTATGTTAACAGTATCTGGAGGTTGTTTATGTCAACAGTATCTGGCTGTTGTTCATGTCAACAGTATCTGGCTGTTGTTTATGTTAACAGTATCTGGAGGTTGTTTATGTCAACACTACCTGGCTGTTGTTTATGTCAACAGTATCTGGCTGTTGTTTTTTTTGTCAACAGTTTCTGGCTATTGTTCATGTCAACACTGTCTGGCTGTTGTTTATGCTTACAGTATCTGGCTGTTGTTCATGTCAACAGTATCTTGCTGTTGTTTATGTCAACAGTTTCTGGCTGTTGTTTATGTGAACAGTATCTGGCTGTTGTTTATGTCAACAGTTTCTTGCTGTTGTTCATGTCAACAGAATCTGGCTGTTGTTCATGTCAACAGTATCTGGCTGTTGTTTATGTTAACAGTATCTGGTTGTTGTTTATGTCAACAGTATCTGGTTGTTGTTTATGTCAACAGTATGTGGTTGTTGTTTATGTCAAAAGTATCTGGCTGTTGTTCATTTTAACAGTTTCTGGCTGTTAATGTCAAGATTTTCTGGCTGTTGTTCATGTCAACACTGTCTTGCTGTTGTTTATGTCAACAGTTTCAACAGTATCTGGCTGTTGTTTCTGTCAAAAGTATCAACAGTATCTGGCTGTTGTTTATGTCAATAGTGTCAACAGTAACTGGCTGTTGTTTATGTCAACAGTTTCTGGCTGTTGTTCATGTCAACAGTTTCTGGCTGTTGTTCATGTCAACAGTATCTGGCTGTTGTTTATGTCGACAGTTTCTCGCTGTTGTTCATGTCAACCGTTTGTCGCTGTTGTTCATGTCAACAGTTTCTGGCTGTTGTTCATGTCAATAGTATCAACGGTATCTGGCTGTTGTTTATATCAGCAGTTTCTGGCTGTTGTTCATGTCAACAGTATCTGGCTGTTGTTTATGTCAACTGTTTTTTGCTGTTTTTCCTGTCAACAGTATCTGGCTGTTGTTGATTTCAACACTCTCCGGCTGTTGTTCATATCAACACTTTCTGGTTGTTTTTTTATGTCAACAGTATCTTGCTCTTGTTTATGTCAACAGTATCTGGCTGTTGTTTATGTCAACACTGTCTGGCTGTTGTTTCTATCAGCAGTCTCTTGTAGTTGTTCGTGTCAACAATGTCTGCTGTTGTTTATATCAACAGAATCTGGCTGTTGTTTATGTCTACAGTATCTGGCTGTTGTTAATGTAACCATTGTTTGGCTGATGTTTATGACAACAATATCTAGCTGTTGTTAATGTTAACGGTATCTGACTGTTAATGTCAACAGTATTTGGCTGTTGTTTATGTCAACAGTATCTGTTACACAGCATATAGCTTACACCGTATATAGCTTAAACAGAATATAGCTTACACAGTACTAATGTTACAAAACACATGGCTGACACAGTATTAATGTTACATCGTAAATACTTAGTACCGTATTTGGTTAACAAATAATATACCTTAAACTGTATATAGCTGGCATCGTATACACACTAGAGCTTTCGCTGTACTTAGCTTTGCCGTCCGCAATAGCTCAAGCGGTAGAGCGTCGGCTTGCGGATCGGAAGGTCGCGGGTTCAAACTCGGGTCATACCAAAGACTTTAAAGTCGGTAGAAGTAGCTTCCGGCCTAACGCTCGGGGCTATGGGGACAGCATTACGCCTGACTCGTCAATGTCAGTATAATTGTCCGGCCGGGTTCAGTCCCTGGGCACTTCATAAGTGCCCCAGTGCTATAATAATAGAAATGTTAATAGAAATGTCGCTGCACAGTATCGGCAAATATGCCGGCAAATCCCGAATCTCATCCCGTACTTAGCTTACATCGTATATACATGTAGCCTGCATCGAATAGAGCTTAAAATGTATATGGCTTACACACTTTGCAGCTTACATTGTTGAAAGCTTACACCGTATAAAGCTCACATCGTATAAAGGCTAAACCGTATATAGATAATATCGTATATCCGATGTAGGTCTCACATAATATTTTCCTTTCGCTGTTTTTATATGTAGCTACATATATACATAGCGACCCTATATATATAAAATTTTCGTATAGGCGGTGTAAGCTACAATGTATATACATAGATAGGATTTTGTTTGACATACATATATACATACACTTTTGAAATAGGCATTTCGTTTTAAAGTTAATGAGTCATATAGTGAATGACTAATAAATTAAATGTGCCTGTGTGTAAATTTGATCGTTATCACCATTTTCATGATCTTTGTTACATTAACATGACTGTCCTGAAATGGAATCATTCAATTGCAGATTTAATACTAATTGTCTTATTTCCGTTTTACTACCTAAGTCGACCGTGGGTTTATTGACAAATTTTCTGTCATCATATCTAACTGAATAGAACCAGATTTTGCCAGTAATAATACTGCTTACATAATTCATTGCAAAATATTCAGCGTGGAGACTAGAAGTATAACAATGGCTGCGCCCAGTGCGATAATCGAACGAAGCAAGCTTGATCATTTAACTGAAATCTTTTATTCGCATTATGAAGAGGCCAATGAAATATCATTACCAGAAACGGCGAAAAGTGAACTAAATATCTGACGGGCGATGAAGTAGAGTAACGGAATGGATCGATCGCGGGTGTCCGACGATGATACTATTGTAAATATGAAACAGTTGCATCGCGCTTCAATGTTGGTTTAACAGGGCCACTACACAAAGAAAACGTCAAACCTCGCGCCGATTCTTCAAGCAAGAGGCCTTTTTCACTATTGCCAGTGATTTTGGAGTTGTTCGAAAAGCTCACTATAACACGTCCTGGCGTATCTGCAAGGGCGGATCCAGAAAATCAGAAAATGTTGGTAGTGTGGGGACAGATGGTGGTGGTACGAATCAAGATCCATTCAACTGTATCGCAGTAAATACTTGATATGTATGTGTGTGTGTGTGTGCGTGCGTGCGTGCGTGCGTGTTAAAATGTGAATTACCATGTTTTAATATCTTCAATCGCAATACCTTCCATATTCCCAGGCGTTTTTTTTCCGCTGACCTAATATACCTTAGCTTACCACGAAATAGTACACTTTCTGTTAATTCTGTCATGGACTTTTAAACAATTTACATGCACTATGCTAATAAACCAAGCACGCGGTTGCTAATGTTACGTAAGGTCATAAATATCGTTACAGCGACGCAGTTGACTAACTTGCTATTTAAAAGAACATAACTCCCAGTACGACGAACAAGTATGTGTTAAAGGTGGTATCCAACAGCTGCCGATATCAAATTCCTATATAACAATATCGAACCACTGCTTTGGGGAATTTGGGTATAATTTTGTATAAACCTATACAATTGTCTTAATAAATATGATTTTGAATACCTACTTATTTGTTAGACAGAACTAATCGCGAAAAAAAAACCCACAAAAAAACAAAGAAAACCGATCTGAATGTGTATTCTTTCCAGCTGTATAGAAAGCACGATAGTGGTCTCTGCTAAAAATAGATATCGACGTCAGAGCGGATTACCCGGAGTACTATAATCTCAAATAATCTCCAATGTAAGTGGTCACGTGGTTTTGTAAGTTTAGAAATAGCTATCGCTGCAGCGTGGCTCGTTTAGGCAAGTGGTGATTTATGCTTGACTGTTTACATAGATCTAGGAAACCAATAAACAACATTTTGAAGGACCTTTTCTGGTAACACCGACTTATTTGAGAAAATATGTGTAAGTCCAAACTGTCGGACAACACCTTTAAAGGATGGTAGCCATATTGGCACACAGAAAAAAGAAGATAGTGTGTTGAAAGATTTTTCTCTTTTTTTTATAAAAAAATGCTATTTAAAAAGACAATCGTATATTTTTGGTGCAAAATAAAAATGTAGAGTTATGAAAATGCATAATGATAGTATTTTTTGTTGGGGAGGGGTTTATTGCATACCGACACTTGATAGGTCTTACTGCGCCGAACAATAATAATAATAATAATAATAATGATAATAATAATAACAATAATAATAATAGTTATAATAATAATAATAATAATAATAATAGTAATAATACTAATAATAATTATTATAATAATATTAATAATAATTATGATAATAATAATAATAATAATAATAATAATAATAACAATAATAATAATAATAATAACAATGATGATGATGATGATGATGATGATGATGATGATGATGATGATGATGATGATGATGATGATGATAATGATGATGATGATAATGATAATGATGATGATGATAATGATAATCAGTCATTTTATCAATACAAGTGCTCTACCTTGACTCCTACTACTTATATTATTCAGAGCCATGGTTTTAACTTTTCGATATATTGCGTGTACGTGTATTTTCAATCTACGATTACTTTTTCTCTCGTATATTTCTTACGAACAGACCATTATCAAGGAAGTGCCTTAGTATTATGCATTCTCCCTTAGCGTTGTTTAGTTCTTTGCGACATTGACGTCTAAAATATTGGCGTATCCCACAATTAAAACCAGAACAGACACCATTTTTTCGCACCAATAGTTTTGCTCTGGAATATTCGCGGTTGCGAGGAAATGAAAAATATAGGGACAGGGTAAGGAACAAGTCGGAAACTTGGAATGTCGGCTCTACGTCCAAAAGGGAAAAGGGATCCGTTCGAAAAATGAAAAACATACGGGCAAGATAAAGAACAAATCGGAAACGTGGAATGTCGGCTTCACGTCTAGAAAGAGAAAAGCGATCCGTTCGAAAATTGAAAAAAATATACGGACAGGATGAGGAACAAATCCGAAACGTGTAGTGTAGGCTCCACGTCCAGAAAAGGGCGAGGAATCTGTTCGAAAAATGAAACAAAAAGACGGACAGGATGAGGATCAAATCCGAAACGTGGAATGTAGGCTTCTCGTCTAAAAAGGGAAAAGTGATCCTTTCGCATGACGGATAAAGGCGAGTGAATAGCTGACCTGTCTGTAAGCATTGCAAAGATGAACTATGATTGGATAACCAGACGTTTGCTACGCAACCCAACTCACTTATATTGTTGTGTCCCACGTAGACCAGCCATAGCTGTCACCCGAGTTTGAACACTCTCTACAGGTGAGGCTTCTTATTTTTAAATTCACCGACTAACTGTTGTTCGTAGTTTGATTTTCCTGACATGTCGTTGTAATAGGCTATCTTATGACTTAGCATAGCGTTTATTCTTGATTTTGGTGACGTTTATTTGTTATAAGCTGAAATGTGAGATAACTTAGATGTTGTTTTTTTATCATTGATTTGGTTGACATGTATCTGATTTTATCTGACATATAGCTAAGAATTGTGTTTATCCTTGATTAGTTGACATGAATAGCTAATAATTGCGTTTATCCTTGACTTGGTTGACATGTATCTGTTATAATGTGACATATAAGATAACTAAGCATTGTGTATTTGTAATATTGTAATAGGCTGACATATAAGGTGTAACCGTTTATTCTTGATTTGGTGACATGAATTGTGATAAGCATTTTTCTTGATTTAATTGTTAACTAAGAATTGCGGGTTTTTTTTACTTTTATTTGGATGTTACATCTTTGTAAGAAACTGTCACATTAGCATTTAATGAGATTTGCCTATTAATTTATATTCAACAATTGCTACATACAATCGCTTATTTAGAATAGTAAAATTGAAAAGAACCGGGTTTAAACAAAGGAAACGAATCTGCTTTTGTATTTTTCCCCACAGTTCGCTTTAAAAGCAACGCCGTAAAATTGCATTAACAAAAACTTGTTCACACTGTCAGGGCCATATTTAAAAATATAGAATTACAGGGATAGTCGATTTGTCCTAAATTCGTTTGATTGTGTTTTAAAAGGTGGTGATGCGTGTACATGTATATTTTCATGCATCATTTATTATGGTCAATTGCAGTGTACCCTATCAGCAATTTAACTAGTTCAGTTATAGACCACACAATGTAAACCAGATATCAGCGCTCATACATGCTTCCAAGATAAACTGAGCTTGAATATAACTACCCCATCTTAAAACCCCATGTAACCTGAATCTCGGTGTAGAAGACCCGAGCGAGCCATGTCTCTCGGAATGCGTGCTGTAGCTTTAGTTAACTTTAAACCTATTTATATGTGTATCTTCAGATGGCTTATTTCGACACGTTTCTCCCGTCAATGAGGAATATTCCTACGTGTTGCTCATTCATAAATCTGTATTTCATGTATATCTGAATTACACAATATAATGCTCTTCCACTTTAAACACACAACAATATTAAAGGGACACGGGTGCTGGTCTTAATGTACCATTACCGTAATGTACCAGGACTTAATGTACCATTTTTGGATCGAATCAATATTTGGTCTTGTTTACCCTCGCCCTAACTATTGTTATAGGGCGAGCATTAAAGTATGGGAGTTTAAAATAAAAGTATCACAATATTATATTAATGGTGTGAGGGTTTTGGATCGAATGTACCATCTATAGTTTATATAGGGATTATGGTAGGCCTATTGTTCAGTGTGGAGGACCCCATTGAGGGGTGATAATTAGGTGTGAAAATCTCCCTGGGGCATTCTGTTGTGTATTTGTCAATTGATAAACCTGTTTTTCAAGGTGACACAGGGTAAATTGTGTGCGCTTCTGAAATCCAGCTTTCTCACCACTCTGGCGGTATCGCGCAAGCGACACCCGTCCCAAAACAACGTGCCTCACCTCAACTTCTATTTAATTTGTAAGATCAATAAAGAAATACAGCGTGACTTCACAGGACAGCTAATTGTTATTCTGACCGATATGTACGAAAAAATGGGGGACAAACGATGCGACGGCTAATATTATGTTTTTCTTGACTGATACAAGTCATATTTCAAAATATTTGGAAGTGTGTTGCTTCTATGCGTTACATGAATGAATATAAACTACGTTCGCTTTAACCTTTAATGGCGTGCAATGCCGGAGATCGAATGCACACACACAGTTTTTGGTGTATACCTACTACTACTTAACGTGGCACGTAATACGGATTCGTCGTGACACCGGCCACTTGTTACCTATTCGTAAAACTGCACTGTTGCAGTTTCATCGTGCGTGCTGACAACACCAGAAATGCAATAGTCCAAAATATACTACCACTGTGCATCAACATAAAAATGTCACGTTTTTATGTTATAAATTTAAAGTTTACAATCATTAAATACATAGCGGTGACGCGACAATGACAAGCAATCATCAATGGAAGAAAAACTGTTATTATTTTCGTACTCTTATAGTTAGTTAAGGTATTGCAAGTTCTGTTTTAGGGTTGTTAACAAATCGCCGTTACACGCCAAGAAATATGTCATGCATCACTACGCAGTTCATGAATAATTTCATGCTATATTCGCACAAAAATCAAAACGATTTTATCTTTATTATTTATTATGTTTCCATTGATAATTGTTTTTAAGAACCTTTATATAGAAAACAAATTGTTAAAATGGTTATTAATACAGTGAACAAATACGGACCGTTATAGCTGATTACCGTGGAGATTCACAGTCCAATCGGACTCCTCGGGTAATTCCGTCCACGGGACAATCATCCCTCGGATGTATCTGGTGCAATAATACTTAATGAAATCACGATCGTTTTGTTCGCCGGAAGTCGGAAGAAGAATATGAAGAATATAGTAGTTCGCAAAAAACATAAACACTGCCATCGTTTGACATCTGCCTGTCTGCTGCGCTGGGTAAATTAAAATTGGATGATTTTAATTTGAAGCCGCCACAAATTAAAGTTTTACTGGCATCGTACTGTAGTGAGCTGTCATCCGAGCTGCCATCTTTGTTTTGATTTCTGTCTCAAAAGAAGTCCCATTTAGATAAATGGCCATTGATGTAAAAATGTATTCAAACTAACCACTTGTATTTTACAAAGACAATGAAATTTGCATTTTACCCATTTTGGGAGATCGCAACAAAAATGATTCCAGTGGAATAGGTCGAATTGGTAGGGAAAGCAAGGATGCTTTAGTCACGAATCGTCAGTAAGTTCCATGACTGAAAAAATATGTAAATGTATATTAAGTGATTGTGCGTTTTCTTCGTTTTTGACGCATTAAATTCGTATGTTACGCAATCAGAAAAAATATATTTCGTTTTTCGGGTCGCAGCAGAAATTGTTTAGTTAAATCAGCATGTCTGCAACTACAATCGTCATTCCTGGAGTACAAAACATGGCGCTAAACAACCTTTCAGAAATCGGGATGAGGCTGGTTGCATTTAAACTTTCGGAGCACTTCGGCCAATGTCACATCAAAAACTGTCGTGATTGTCACAATATAAAAAAAGGTCGTCAGATAATGATAGTCAAATATGTTTAAATTCGATTTTGTTATATTGTGTTTCTTTTATTTTTGCCATATATTTCTTACTGGTACAATACATACTTTTGCATAGTCTTTGATGCTTTGCATGAATGTTCTTCTTGTATACTTTTATATCTTTTGTAAATTGTAAACAATGCAGTAATCCCATGGCCATTATATTGTTTGCAAAGGACTTTTATTGTATGAGAAGTTTGATACCTTTGATCTTGCTGATATCTCTCTTACTTTAAAAATGTGTCTGGCCAATTGGACCTAAAAGGCTATCACGTGGCTTTCCTCGTAGACAGTTTAACACTTTAGAATATGCTATGAATAATAATGACACGACAATTCACAATGTCTTGTGCATATGACCAGTTTTTTTTCCAAACATTTCATTTAATTTCTTAGATAAATACAAACTTACAAATCCAAGATTTAGATGAAGTCTGGGATCAAAATGCTAACAGCTGTCTCAAATCTACTTTTCTAACCATGAAAGCTTGCAGACTGAAACAATAATGCAAATGCTAATGTTTCATTTTATAACGGACATTCCAAATGGAAAACCGGCCGCAGCTCAGGCGGTAGAGCGTCGGTTTGCGGTTCGGGAGGTCGCGGGTTCAAACCCCGGCCGGGTCAAACCAAAGACTTTAAAGTTGGTAGCAGTGGCTTCCCTCCTAACGCTCGGGGCTAAGGGGACAGCATTACGCCTGACTCGTCGGTGTCAGTATAATGGACCGGCGGGGATCAGTCCCTGAGCACCTCTTAAGTGCCCCTGTGCTAAAATGATAGAAAAGTCGCTGCACAGTATTGGCAAAACTGCCGGCAAATCCCGTCTCATCCCATTCACTGTATAAGTTATTTAGCCCTTAAAATATTAATACAGAGCAACACTGTCTATGACTTAGCGAGTCGTACGTCTTTCTAACAGCAAGGACACATGTAAAGATAAATGTTAAATGCAGTAACCATTGTATATCTAACGAAACATGAAAAGTAAAGTGTAATCAATAATAAACAAAAAGTCGCAATTCTGCACACATCCCTGCTTCAGACACTAATTAAGGTGTGGTCGTCCTGACGAGGGAATTATTTGAGAAATTCTGATATAGATTACAAAACTTGTGCCATACCAGGAATTACAGAAAGTAATTTACTCATTTAGTTGTATATCTTTTTTTTTCGTGGGACAAATATGGGTACTAGTTGACCACAATAAATATACACCTTACCGTTACTAGGGTACGATATTTTAGTGCAGATGTTATCTTTTTTATGTTTTCATTCTTTAAGGACAATGTGTACGCAGCTGCGTATTCTGCGTACAGTCAGCTACGCGCCTGGCTTACACCCAAGTAATAAAGTAATTTAAACGCCAGGTACACATATAAGAATACTGGGTGCGTTTAAAACCAACACAGGTTGATGTACCAGCTGATGCTCCCATGTACGCTTAATGGTATAGGAAAGTGCAACCTGCTTCAAATGTCAGCTGATAACGTCCAGCGAATGGAATTTACCATTTCACCATGTTAACTGGTTTGTTTCATTATCATGGCTGTAAATTTCCATCACAGATCAAAACCTTGCACAGTAAACCTGTGGATCTAGAGTAGGTTACTATGTTAATACAAGTAGGCCTACGCTGGACGATTGCACTAAATCTATACCAACGGTAATAACATAGGAATTCACCTTTCCGCGAGTCTAAAATTAGCGTTTAAGCTCCGCCCCCTTGCCCACAAAAAAAAAACTGGTTTAAAGTGACAGATCTTACAGATTATCTTACAGATCCGCGAAAATATTTTAATTAGATATCTCCCAAATGCAAAAAGCTTGCGATGGAGATTTTTAGATGAAGATTAAGACAGTTTCACCCAATGATGCATTCATGACACACAATTATGAAAGAAAGTTGTTGCTGGCTACAGCGAGATTTTACCTTTCGATGCAGAAATGGACAAGCGTCATCAAATAAACTAAATTAAGATGCAAACAGAGAAGCGATTACAGCAACCACAAACAACGAACAACCCTGTTGTTATTAAATTGAACCAAAGGCTCAAACAGATTTAAACTGATCGCTTGTCAAAATCATTGTTTGTGGGACAATGTGTAAGTGAGAATCATTATAACGCAGGTAAAGTGTCAACCAACGAGATGTGATTGGCTAATTCTATGCTAATACACAATGTGTAATATCTATTTTTAGATCTCGCGGAAAGGTAAATTACAAGGCACAGCACGACATAGTTACACAATTTTTTAAACAGGGACATGATCATAGCTTGCAAAATTTACATGTATGTGTTTTTATATCTGTTGTTAAATCTTTAGTTACACAAACATTAAAATGTTAATATAGAACAGGTACCGGTCTTTAGGGAGCCATACTTATATTAATTATTCGATGGTGCTTTCCCTTTGTTTAAGTCAGGTCGTGTATTGATCAACGTTGCACGTGCATGTAAGCACCCTAGTTCTGTGGACATTGTACAGGTGAAAAATGTCCGAACGTCAGTGATTTTGCTCGCGGTTATAAATTTGTGGCCTTAAACCCAACATCATTCTAAAAGTACGACTATTGTCGCTTTCAGTCGAGCCCCCATTAATATGGGACTAAATGAATAAACAAACACAGACATGTTACATATAAGTACTAAATATAGCGACATCTGCATGGTCTGTTTTAGCTCACCTGAACACAACCTTCTCATGCTCAGTGTGGGCTTTCCGATACCATTCGTCCGCCCTGTGGCGTCAACAATTTGCTAGTGAACACTTTATGAGGCTACAATTTTTATCCAGTCTTCACCATATATCTCCAGGGGCGGAGCCAGACCCTAAATTTGACCTATTCACAGTTACAGAGGGGAATCATGTAGGCAGTCCCAGGATCCATTAAAGTATAAAACAATGTTTCATTGTAAAAAGAACACAACTACTATTCAAATGACATACTTTGTTTCTAAATGTAGCAAAATACACGAGAAACATATGCACACATAACCTCATTTGATGAAACAACATTATATATACCAATTACAGTTACTTAGCATCTAATTATTTAACACGTGCCTAGCTAATATGCTTAGCAGTGGTTGTGGTCAGGGCGTGAAATCAATTATTTGAGGCCTTTGGAAAATTAGCTTCAGGAATTTTGACCGTTTCACGTGAAACGGTGTTAACTGTTACGTGTCTTTGGTCAGAATGTTTGCAGGAAATCTTGGATGAGTTCGAAACTTGATCATGCGGGGTCTAAAATTAGGTCAGTAGGTCAAGTTTGAGAAAACACAACGTGGGAACACCTTAGTGGCCAAACTAACGACTCAATATTCACCTAACTTTGTCAATATGGTTGTCTGCAAGAAATCGTGGATATTGTTGTTATTTTGTCACATGAAAATATGCCACTTGGTAAATTTATATAAAAATCTTGTGAATACCATGTATGCCAAATTTTTTGCTATATCTTCTCCAAACTTGAAAAGAGTGTTTGCAAGAAATCTTGGGTGAGTTCATAATTGAGTCACATGTGATTAAAAAAGTAGGTCAGTAGGCCAGATAATTAAATGACCATGTCAACACACAAAAATGTGTTGTTTTTTTACTCTATCTTCATTAAATGACAAAGGCGCAGTTGTGTACATTTTGTCTTGTTATTAGATTTAAAGCATACTGAAAGCCAGTGCCCTTAGGTGAGCGATTCAGGACCATCATGGTTCTCTTGTTATAACTCTAGTCACATGTGGAAAAATAGTCACATGTGGAAAAATACAGTCGTGTGTTGAAAACAAGTAGCGCCATATATCATGGAAAAATTCTCTTTCCCACTGCCGCTTGCTGGGACATTTTAGTACAATCACCAGTAAAGATAACAAAAACTGTCCACTATTGGGGTCATTTATGTGGTAACATCGTACGTCGATCACATTTGACCCAAATTGAAATTAACGTTTACAACATCATAATTACCGATTCTAAAATAATTTAGGAAAATGTTAGTTTTTTTTTATTTAGGGACTGAGTGTGAATTACTATACATAGTGTCAACTATAGTGTTATCGACAATTACAAATGACAAAAGCTCAAACTCGATATACCGTTTTTTGTTTGTTAAATAAGGTATGATCTAAATGAATTTCTTAATCACTAAACGTATGCTGGATATCGCTTTAAATTAATGTATCAGTTTGATTGATAACTATGTACAGTATAAAGTGTTATTTGAAATGCCCCTTTTTCCGCTGAGATCACTGAATCCATATGACATACATTTCGGTGACACGAGGTCATGAAGATGATGTGACGTAGAAGCAACATGCAGTCACTAGCAACATGCAGTTGATCATGGCCTGTATAAACGGCTGTAACCCTGTGAACTTTGCACACACGTGACCATTCTTCAAACCTCTATAAAATCCGGCTTAGCAGTCGGGGGCTGTTAACTTGGAACTTTACCAGTGATCGGGACACATACAAACAGGTAAGATTTCCCATGCGTTGATCCTTGCTTATTGTTGGTTCTAATATGCTGATTTAATTAACGTTCATATCTAAAACGGTTGACATGGACCCTAAGAAGAAGAAACTCGGGGCTTTCGTCGCAAATGGATTCCAGCGGCAAGTGAAAACGGTCCTCTTCTCAGCTCATTGATATGGATGGGGTTAATTTTTATTCGTTTAAAATGATTGAGGGGGGGGGGGGGGGGGGGGGGGGCTAAGGTTGGGGGGTGGGGGGGGGAGCTACATATATTCTTGGTTTAAGAAATGTGGTTTGTTGTTGGAAAATATAAAAGTATAATTAGGTAATTATAAATTATTATTTTACGAGAAATCATGTTTGTTTTCAACATTCAGGCTTTAAGGTGACATCGGACAGTTTGCCTGTAGCAATTATATGGAACAACACTTTACACCTTTTTGGGTGAATTTAAGCATTATTTCTGCATAGTCTTGTACTTTATGCGACTTTCAATACTACTTTGCTTGTTTGACAGTACAAAGTGCAAAAAGAAATCACTCTAAATGTTCATTCTTTCCACATCTATAAATAAGCACGACAGAGATTGATGGAAATATAAACCGACGTCTGAGATAATTATTCGGATGATGATATAACGTGATTTAAAAAGAAAGTAGTCACGTGTTGTGTGTTTTTTCAGTTTAAAAATAGCTCACTGTGCAGCATGGCTTAGATAGGAAATATTTGTAATGACGAGTGATGTGTTAGGATTCAATATTAATTGTGTTACCATATTGTTGATCAGACTATTGATGATAATGATATGTTGTTAATATTGCTGCTGATGATGATGATTGTAATAATGTCGTTAATGTTGAGTAATCTGGATATTCCTGATCCTTATATCGCATGATCCGGGTGTTCCGACTGCTATTGTTGCTGATGAACCATTTGGTGGTTCCGCATGTTGGAAGTTCATGTAGCAAGATGCCGACGAACATATTAACAATTCCTATTACAATCTTCATTTTTAAGGCGTACCTGTTATCAGTTCTTATTATTACCAACGTCTGCAAATGATAACATGTCTAGTTACTGCTGCCACTGAATGTTGTCGTTGTTTCTGTCGGTGACAAATGAAATATATGCTGTTGATGTCCAAACTGTTCATGCAGTCGGTAATCAGTCGTTCGTCGGAATGAAAAAGCTGACTTATACGGTCGAACCGCGGTTATTCAAACTCGGGTTTTCCGAAGACGAGACATAATCCGAAGTAATTTCTTGGTCACGATTGTTTTATTATTTTAATAAAAAAGCTCCGATTATTATATTTAAGCATTATTCGAAGTCAAATTTGGTCTCTAGCGTACAATGTGAATGCTTTCTGTACACGTACAATGTTTTAGCCAAATCCCGCTGGGATCACCTGTCAGCCATTGTGTATTACTAATGAATAAGTGATTATTAGATACTTGTGACCCGCCATTGTGTATTACTAATGAATAAGTGATTATTAGATACTTGTGACCTGTGGCTTAAGTTTTGGTCAATATGAGTAATGCAACAAATGCGTTTAACGACGACTTTCTTCTTATATCTTAAAAAGAACAAAACATAATATAACATTTTATTGTTGTCAGTACTCTAGTTTATCATTAATACTGGAACAATACAGGTGTGCGTCTGTTACTATGGTGTTACGTATCACATGTAACGTGTGTAGGAAAACTGTTTTAGACTTAGTTTACTTTATTAATAAACTATTTCTAAATGTTTATTTTTAATTAAAATGATTTATGTTAATTTATACAGTTTTTTACTTTTGTTATGGTGTTGCGTATTATTAATTAAAAATGATATATGTGGCCATCCTGTAGTCATTATCTTTCTTGGTTGTTAATTTATTAAGATATAATGCGATGAATTTTATGTAGTTTGCATTATGGAGGGAAGTGTCACGTAATTATATAAACAAAACGTCTGTCCTGTCGAGGCTATGGACTCCATATGACGTACAATGTGAGAGTCTCTGGCTCACGAAGTCCATATGATGTATACCTCCTACAGCCAACATGCAGTTAGAGTTGTATGAAAGATCGCCACTTTTCGGACATATGACTGTCCTTGAATCTTTAACTCGGCTTAAAGGTATGTAGCCGGGTGACAGGGAGAGAATGTGTAAGCGGTCCGGTTAGCTCAATCGATAGAGCATTCGCCCTTTTAGCGAAGGGTCCCGGGTTCGAGTTCCCAAATGGCGCCCAACGTAAATGGCTCGCAAACGTTACGGTACAAGTGCTTGAGAAATGATTGTGAGTTGCATGTAGAGAAAATAGTCTGTAGAAATTCGAGGACAAATTTCAAGTTGCCCGCGGTGTATGTAGCCGTGTGATAGGGAGGGAATGTGTTAGCGGTCCGGTTAGCTCAGTCGGTAGAGCATTCGCCCTGGTAGCGAAGGGTCCCGGTTTCGAGTCCAGGACTGGCTGCACATTTTTCTCCCTATGTTACAGATAGTATCCGACAGTTTGGACCACAATATTTTCATTATACATCTTAGTAAACCATTGTTATTTGAACAGATCTCGTAAAATGCCATTCATTCGTGTCCTACGCCTGTCGGAAAAGTGAACCATAACGCCACAATGGTCATCACAAACATGTATTTCCTCCTTGAGCCACGCTGCACAGATAGCTATTTTTAAACCAAGAAAACCATGTGACCACTAATGATGTAGATCATCCACGTCATTCGCTGTGACGTCAATGTCTATTATTAGCAGGATTTCCAAACGATCTTATTCACAGATCTTGTTACATATATAAAATGTAAGTAAACTTTTGGATACAACCTTTAAAAGCCGGTGATGTTAACTTGGAACTTCACCGGGGGTCGGGAACACAAAGTAGGTCAGAACGAGCCAGTGCCAGATTCTCCGTGCAAAGAGATTGGCGTGTCCTTTATTCTAACAGCTTTTTCACAAGTGTTCATAGGAACACCGGCTTTGTCGTCGTCTGTTCATCGTCGGCAACCACAGTACTTTCTTCCGTTACACTCCATACATACCGTGGGAAATTCGACTAGCAAAATCTCGTTTTCATGAATATGCATGAGGCAGGGGAGACCAATCTTCTTCCAATGAAATCGCATGTTACAATAAAATACTCTCCAATCTCAATGACGTCATACTGGGATTTTCTTACTAAAAATAGAAACCAGCGCACATGTTTACTCATGGAGGTCGCCATTTTGAATGGTAAACCGAACCTTAGACATAAAACGTTGTTTCATTGGCTAGTTATCCATGGTGGTTTTCTTAAGGCACCAATGAAACTGCCTCATTAATTATTCATGACCACGAGATTTTCCTAGGCAATTGTCCCACGGGTACATAACGCAGCATAGCGGAGTAATGTAACGGGGAATAACCGACGATGTCGTCTGTTACACCAGGGACAGATATAATTCTTATTTGCTATCCCATAGGCCTATGTACTTGTAGTGCATGGCAAGATCTCACGTTTTAATTGGTAAACGTGGAGACACACGAGGTTATTACATGTATATTCTCTTATATATGTTTTGTTTTGTGTATGTATTTGTGTGTATGTTTGTCGTCACTTTTAGCTTGGCGCTGATGTCTATGCCCAAGAAGAAAATTGAAATGTTCGAACAAAATCAGTGGCTAAAGCCAGACATTTAATTATTTTCCCGCTTACATCTTTTGCTTTGTTTTGCAGCGTGACAAAAGTCAAACATTGTGTGAATCATTTATTTAAAACTCACACGGTCTTTGTGACTTTACAGTGTTGTAAAATGCAGACAAACGGCACCAAGATGTCACATAGTGAGTACACAAAGTCACAGGTCAGTAGGGTGGCCAAAGTTGGTATGTCAGAACACGAAAGCCTCAAGGGGTATGCTGTGTGGGCCGACACTTATGAAGAGGTAAGCTTTTGAACTATTTAAAATGATATAGATCTTGATTTTATTAAGTGTTAATGCACAAGTTCTGTGCTATACCATCTGTAGATAGATATCGTTTTGCGTTAAATATGCGGTTCGGAAAAAGAAATGACAATTATGCATGTGTTCTGTTGTTAACGTTGCTATGAAACAGTTTATGTTTATATTGCAGCTGTTTTTGAGTATAAAAAACACATTAACTACGATAAAATGCTCCGAGTCGCTAAAACGATTATTTATAAGGATGTCACTAGTTTTCACTTCATAAGCCGTCAATTTTATATTTGTCAAGATTTTAAATGCAAAAATATCTTGTCAGTCTTGATAACCATTGAAGACAATCAGACATGCAGGCCATTTTATGTTTTAGTCTATATACATGTATCATGCCAAATGTATTTTGCCCCCAGGACGTCATCAATTCTGGTTTCACGGGACCCCTCCTGACAGCTAAGTTTCTGGCCAACTATTTTACCAAAGAAGTCCGTCCCAGCACTAGTGTTCTCGACATTGGTGCCGGCACGGGGCTGGTGGCTGTAGAGGTAAGTCCCAGGGTCCGATTTCAGTTTGGACCTATGGTCATTTCAAAACCTCCGATTGGTTGGATTTCAAATAATATCTAAAATCCGATCTACCAGTATCATTTACTTTGGTCGTATCTCGAGCTCCGAGATGTACATTATACTTAGGATTTATGCACTAGTGACGTTTTATTTGTAGGCCTTAAGACTTGTAGATACACCTTCTTTCTTATGAATGGGATTAAATTGCTTTTATTTATTTGATTAAATATTAATTTTATTATATTATTTTAGCTTGGCTTAGCTTAGCTTAACTTAGCTTTAGCTTTACTTTTACTTCCTTTACTTTACTGTTATAATAAACTTCTTCATATAGTATACATTGATAAACGCCGGCTGGATGTAGAGACACCAACTGGTCCAATATCGAGCTGGGGCATTTCATAGTCGTAAAATGGCAGAAGTATAGCAACATTGCCTTCGCCTTGAGCACACCAAGTATTACGTTAGTTCCTGGACATGTCGGTCCAGTGTCTTGATGAAGTGGAATCACAACAGGTAGTCACTGTTCTTTTAGAACAGTAGATTCAGCAACATACTTTCTTTTAAATAAACCTCTCCTGTAGACTAGGCTTTTGATAAACATACTAAAGAATCTCCTGCATTTAACTGGCAATACTGTCCATTTTAAACTTTCTAAATATATATATATAGTGTCCATTATTTTTTTAAAAACTTTTTCATTGAACAGTTGAGAAAACTCGGATTCACGAACGTAGACGGCCTTGATCCTTCCTCAGACATGTTGGACATAGCAAAGAAGAACAACCGCTATGACAAATACTTCATCGAGTTTGTGACGAAGGATCCGCTGAATATTCCGGAAAGTATGATATATTTAGCAATTGAGTAAAACCAACGTTTTCCTTTCTTGCTGTTAAGAAAAGAAGATGAATACGATGATGAATACGGCGATGATGATGAAAACGATGTTGAATACGGTGATTAAGATGATGGATGTGATTATGAATGCTGCGATAATGATGACGATGATGAATACGGTGATGAATACGGTGATGAATACGGAAATAGTGATGAATACGATGATGAGTACGGCGATAATGATGAAAACGATGTTGAATACGGTGATTAAGATGATGGATGTGATTATGAATGCTGCGATAATGATGACGATAATGAATACGGTGATGAATACGGAGATAGTGATGAATACGATGATGAGTATGGCGATGATGACAAATGATGTGTCGAATACGCCGATGATGATTAATATTAATTGATGACATTTATTATATGTTAAGTTCTATTGCACGGTTTCCCGGGACTCATAAAAGATTCTCTGATTCCACCATTCATCGTCAGCCGTTGGTTGTATCTGACTAAAGCATATGCAAATATACATATAGCAAGGATATTTTAGCCGCTAGAAAAAATAGAGAAAAGGAAACACTGGATCGCTGAGAACTCGATAAAATAACTTTACTTTCGTATTTCAGACAGATACGATGCCTTGACCGGATGTGGGATATTTGGAGAAGGAGGTCATGTGACACCGGATGCTTGTGATGAGATGATCCGATTGGTCAAGCCGGGTGAGTAGATCATAATATTGTTGTGGTAAATTTTTAAAACAAAACGAGCTGTAATCCCTTTTCCATTAATTGATCTCAATAGACCCAAAGTTTAAACGTACAATTATTACATGGACACTCATGCGTTTGTGTTTTCGTGGATATATAATCATAATTGCTTGCAGGTTTTCGTCAATGTTAGGTTATGCCTGAAAAGTTTACAAAATAAACTAACCAATAAACAACAAAACACAATATCTTGTATTTGGTCGGATCTGTCTCAGCAAGAAGGCGCGGAAGTCATTTCACGTCAGATACGCGTTTTTAGTCATTTAGCTTTGGACAGCAGACGCGTTATTATAAAATTTGTATCATTACATACACGATTATATTTTCATCTTTATTACACACGAGCGTGTAAATATAATATTTGCAATGTGACTGGAGGTTGTGCGTATCTGTTTTCATAAGCTTTTTTTAGTATGACTGTATTAGAAAAAAATGATTACGTTGGTGAAGTGAAGAATATTATTGGGGATACATGCAGTAGGTTATCTAAGGCCTTGTTATGTGTAAAGTTTCTTGTACGAAACCACAAAAGCTTTAGCTTTACTTTGTTGGTATACACGTTCCTTGAGTGATAATTTATCAATATTGTTCAAAGACTTGTGATCAGTCAAAAAAATGGCCGCCAGGGGCGTGGCCATTTTCGATACCTGTATATGACCCTGTAGTAAAAAATTGAAACTGATTGTCCGAATGTGTTTTAACGAGGATAATATCCCTTGCTAATTATTTCTAAATGTCTGGGGCAGTCAGGTGAGTGATATAACGCCATCATGGTCCTCTCGTTGATTCTTGTTATACGAGATTATATACGGAGAACTAAAAAACGTAGCTTAAGTGTGTCAACTTATATAAGCATATATAAATTATATTACACACATTTGTCAGCAGACAAAAGGTATGTCCATATATTTTACAACGTGTCGAATATTGTAGGTGGATATATCGTGCTCTCAACAAGAAAGGCGTTGGTAGAGGAGTGTGTAACATACAAAGACAAATTAGAACCATATATGGCAGGACTAGAATCCGAGGGCAAATGGAAACGATTGGTTCGATATACTGGCCCTAAGTTGTACGCTGACAGAGATGCTATTGTGTTCGTCTACCAGGTCTTGTAATGAGGAAGTAGTGCGATAGCGCGGAAGGATACCTTCGTCTTCGTAAGAGGCTGTGCAACATCAGAGGTCGAGCCTCAGTGGTTGTTTTAAAGTACACGAGCTAAAGGAATTTAAACTATAAGATTATGACTGAAACCCTACTTTGAATTGTTTCGGTCTGAAACTTTATTTAAATCGGACCAACTCGAGTTTGTGTTACAGGTTCTATCCTCTCTAACTCATTCATAGTGGTGAAGTTTGACCAGAAAAAAACACACAAATACAACCACTTAAATGCTGAAAATGACCTTAAGGCTGTTTGAAAAATAAGAAATCAGACAAAATCCTTAAAAGTAACGGAATGCAAACTCTTGGCTGTTATAATCCGGCAGCTAGATATCATTACCCAGCACACACAGTAATTTTTCACCAAAATGTTCGCTCCAGACGTCTGGAATCAGAATCGCCTATTGACTTAAAATAACCCATTCGGGCTGTGTGAAAACTAATGATGTCGACGACAATCGTCATTTTGATATGAAGATATGCGTAGAAAAATGCTATATACCTTTTCCAACAAAATTGATAGAATTATAAAACTGGTACTCAATTTTAGGTTATATGTTGGTCATTATGACCCTTTGTCAGTTATGCAAGTTAGCATGAAGATAACACTAAGGGTTTTTTTTTTACATTCAAATAAAAATCTTAAGTCTACCTCTTTTTAAAAGACATACTTAAAACCGAACGAGATACTACGTACGTCTGATCAATTTGTAAACATATTCCTAATAAGATTAAGTGCCAAATTAAGAAAGTTCGAACACCGTGTTGCAGTTCTTTGTTGTTTTTCAACGTCAATCCCAAAATAAACTGACCAAAAATTATAACGTGGCACAGTAGAACTTTTTTATTTGTCAATGTACAAGTTTCATGTACGAAATCATCCTTACTGCGTGTACATGTAGATCCACTGAATTTGTATCTGTTTTGTTTTCAGTGGCTGTGTTAACGTTATTTTGATCATTTTATTGTGTTTGTCATGTAACATTAAATAAATATTTACATAATAACACGTGTCGACACTTTTTATTGCATATTTCCATTGAATGGCACTAATGCAGTTTTAATTAGGTATAATTTAATCTTTAACGAAACATTTTGGTGAAGTTAAAAAATTGGATCCGATGAAATTTTATCGCTGTTCTCCTTTACTAACATTAACCTAAAGCGAAAATCTTTTCTCCACCTTCGAAACATATTGTACATAAACTAGAACAATGCTAATTGTCATGATATTTAGTTAAAAAGTGTCCTGGTTGGAACTGGATACAACGGGATTTAATGTGTTTAAAGGTGGAATCCGAAAGTTTAAACAAAACATTTTTTGTCAAGCAATCAAATGAGTCATTGTTACTTGAAAATGTCCAGTATAATGCCGCTTAGTTATGCCCTAGATCTGTGTGATTAGTCAAGCATAAATCACTCTCTTTCATGCAAACATGTGTTTTCTATCCGAGCCAAGCTACCGAGATAGATATTTTTAAACTTAGAAAACCACGTGACAGTTTACTTTTGCTATTACGATATACAGTCATCCGGGTTATCCGCTCTGACGTCGACATCTATTTTTAGCAGAAACCACTATATCGCTGATAAGGCTGGGTAGAACCACCGCTACGCCGCGAGTCAGCTGGAAGACCTCACCACACGAACTTTGTAGCTTCGACACCGACTGCTTTAAGAAGAGCCACAACGGCGGTTGCTTTTAGTCGTTCCCTTCTCCTTCGTATTACAGTTTCACAAAAGGCATTTTACTAAATTGTTTGATTTCTTCGTAACAAATTAAAAACAACAACACAACGTCTTCTCGTAACTAAGACTTGATCCATTTCAAGTAAACGTTTTCCGCCATAAACAGATTGTAAAATTCCAACATACACTAAATTATTCCCCCATTTTCGTATATAAAGGGGCTTTACTTAAACTATTCGAAAACTGCATTCTTACCTCCCTTGTGTGTAGGTATTTGGTATAAAGTTACTGCAGAAAACTCATGATTGTTTCCAATTTTTAAAATTTTGAAATACACCTAAGAATGGAGCATGCGCATAAAATGGAATCTTATTTATTACAAAGGTTGAGCTCTTTTTAAAAAACAAGCAAATTAAAAATAAAATTTATATTTCATTTATTAAGAATATGCAATGACCTTTCCACAAGGGAGATAACTAAACTTTTTTTTTCATTTCGAAAACAGGGATTAATTTTTAAATCACGATATCTAGTACATCTTTGGTTATGGCATTGTATTATGATGTTCCAATAAATTTGCCAAGACTTTAATGAGTGCCTTTATAACCACCTGCCTGTATTATGTTGTTATGATGGAAATGTTGTGATGGAACAAAAACAACACATGCAATATGTCTATACCTCAAGGTTATTTATTATTTTAAGGCCATTTATGCAAGTAATTATTTCATCTATCCATGAGCTGATAAAACTAATTAACAAACTTATTTTTAATTACACGGTATCAACATGTACATTGATGGTGGGAGACCACAAGGATAGGCCTATGGTATATAGACTTAAGGTCCGATACTGAGACCTTGTCCTTAGAGATCTAAGAAATAAGATTTATTAATTAATGAATTTATAAAAATATGCTTAATTACTTAAACTTGCCGTCTACTCAAACTCATGTCGCCTGCTTCATAATGGCCAATGGCTAATTTCAATTTTATCAGAACACATTAGAAATTAAAAAAAAAAACCCACAACAAAACAACAACATCATCAACAACAACACAAAAACAACACTAAAAATAATATAACAATGCAAGTAAACAAAAAAGATATAGATTAAATATAAAATATAGCTGCAACGCTATATATATACCTTCAATCCAAAGCAGTTCCAAATACGAATTTTCATGCAATAATAGTTTTTTAAGAAAAAGAAATAATATTAAATGAACATAAACATGTTTGGTGTTGTTTTAATTTTATGATCACATAGAACGGACAGTTGTATTCGCTTTTTATTTTGAATGACATACAACTATAGCGCATCTATCATCGCATTGCATACTACAGTGAGTGCTGAAAAAACTTATCATTCGTGTTGGAAACTGTATTATCCGTGTTTATTTCTTTTAATCCACAAACCAATGTGATTCCCTAAAGTGTTTTCTTTTTCTACAAATGAGTGTTTATCTTAAAGTACAAAATCATATTTTGTTATCAAAACGCAATAACTAATTACTGATAATTACAAAATCACAAAATCAGTAATTTCTGTTATTCACAAAAATATTATAGTTGTTAATATTTGTATAAAAATGGCTGCATCACTGTTATGTGCGTATTGTTGTACCACAAATTAACAAATTGGTTCGTTAAATTGTTACCCATTCTAGTATTATTGTTATGTTTTGACGGATATTTCCAAGGCTATCTCGGTACGATCTGTATCTAGGAGTGTTATTCTTGTTGTTATAATATTCTAATGCTGCACAAGGCCATTTATTGATCATAAAACGTGATATTTTAATAAGTTATCGTTACTAACGCATGTTTCGGGATCTGATGAGCTACCTAATTATAGCTCCTTGTTAGCGCTGGACTATTATGTTGTTTGTTTTCACATCAACCGGATATATAAAGGGTTCTTTTTATGAATTTTAAAGCCACAAATAACGTTAGTTATTTCTTAATTATTTATTACAAGTTATATCTGACTCATTGTATGAGAAAAATAAAATTATAAAAGACGAAACGGTATTATTAACTTTTTAAGTTGACAAAAAGTAAAAAAGAAAAGGTCCTAGCAAAATAACCCTAGATATTTAAATCTAAACTACCTCTAGACCCAGAAAAACAGGGCAAATGTAAATGTGACAAAAACACAGACAGGACACAACACACGAAAAGAAAAAAACCCAGCAGTTACCGCCTTGGAACGGTCAGTCGGCAAAGGACCTACTTGGAAGCCGAACGCTGGTTTGTGGTGCGCTCCAAGTCCTTCTAACACCTGCTTGTTCAACAATTGCTTGGGATTGGGAATTGCCGGCATTTTTGCCGATACTATACAGCGACATGTCTATCAATATGGCACAGGGGCACTTATGAGGTGCCCAGGGACTGAACCCGGCCGGTCCATTATATTGACACCGACGAGTCAGGCGTAATGCTGCCCTCTTAGCCCCGAGCGTGTGGAGTGAAGCAACTACTACCAACTTTATAGTCTTTGGTTTGACGCGGCCGGGGTTTGAACCCGCGAGCTCCCGATCCGCTTCGCAAGCTTGGCTTTTAGCCTTTGGATCATGCCTATCAATGTATACGCAGCATAGTTAGCTATTTATAGAATCCAACACCGTATATTAGGCATGATAAGATCATCATCATTGGTTTTAAGTGTATGTATGAGTAGTAAACAATTGTATTGGGGCAAAATATCTGATTGGTGTAGAGATGAATGAAATGCTGAAAGAACTTGGAGATATAAGCACCTGGTATATGAAATGTTATTTAAATTGAAACAGGATACACACATTTACTAATATATGATCATGTGTATATATTATATTAAATTATAATAATATATAATATTATACATGAGCTAGTGTGAATAAATTTTACGATATACTCATCAAATTTAACCGTCTAAAAAAATCAGCATATATGCGAATGCGAATCATCAAAGGCGGCACAAACGATTAAAACAAATTAAAACGAGAATTTGACATTCGTTTTAAGCTAAAGTAATTATCGATTTTTTTAAAGTTATCGCTATAAATCGCCTTTAATGTATTATGTCGGTATGAACGAGGTCCCTAAATGGTATAAAACCCCAATTCATATCAACAGACAAGACAATGCATTCCAGCAGTTTGCCTATACCTAATATATGTAACATCTTACTACTTTTTTTCTGGCAGATTTGTACATTATTGCTTATACACTTATAACAAGTAAAATCTAATTATAACGTCAACTTTATTGTTAGGCAATGGACAGTAGTCATTTTGAAACGTAGTTTAATTCTATAAATAAGTGCGATGGATAGTTCATTTAAAAATAGATTCCGACGCCAATGCTGATTACTGATGTTACGTCATATCAAAAGTTAATGATCACGTGGTTTTCTCATATTAAAAAAAAGAAAACTGTGTAGAGTGACTCGAATAGGAAATACAATTTTGTAAAAACTGGTGGGGCGTTATGTATTATTTTTCTCATGCAGGACACTAATAAATGGGACCTTTTCATGTAACAATAATTGATTTGATTGCATGAGAGAGAAAAAAAAGATCCAAACTGCCGGATACCACCCGTAACTGGTACAGACATTTCTCTTTATGTTCCATTTAGTGTTCTGTGGCTTTTGCTACTGCTCCATGTTAATAATACTCGTTCCATTTTTTCTTCATTTATGACCGCTATTTTCTCGCCAGCTATGCCTTCAGCTTTTATTTCTTATTCGGTGCAATTGAAGCACTAACTAAAGTCAGGCCAGTCTTGGCTACAAAGATAGATGTTGGATTTTTAGGACAGAAAATACGTTATTTCTTTTCAGGCCATGTCAGCGAAAGCATCGCGCTAAGATCTTCATAAGTGAAGAGCAATTTTCTGTCTTAAAACTTAGATACATGTACGACTTTGTACGAAGATTGCCGAAGATAAAAATATAGGTATGGAACAATGTGACCTGTGGGTTCTCTTCTGGCTTTATGTACGCTATATGCTCAGTTATATTATAAAATTAATCTGCATAATAATATAATAAAAATAATTGGCATATATATTTAACATAATAACGTCGCTTGTTCCTGGTAAAATT
Source organism: Sinonovacula constricta (assembly GCA_007844125.1). NCBI lineage: Eukaryota > Metazoa > Mollusca > Bivalvia > Cardiida > Solecurtidae > Sinonovacula > Sinonovacula constricta. Next base: position 43,744,242 of record CM017566.1, read on the forward strand.
CGAGAGAGTCCGAACTTTTAAGCCAATTAGAATTCTTTTTACAAAGGTCACTTGTAAAATCTGAGCGCGCATCAAGCGGGCGAGAAATCAATTGTGCGCCAAATGTGTTGTCGGTTGGCTTCTGAGAAGCGTTTTTAAACTGTTCATTTTTTAGCTTGTAGTGCATCATAGTGTTGCATCGTTGGATTGTCCAATAGATCTTGGAGTGCATTTGTAGTAACTATTCTGTGTTACTTGTGAACAACTGACAACTGCGAAACAAAATGTGTTTCAAATTGTGTAAACAAAAGACGTGTGTTGTTTCTGGGACGGGTAGAAAAACTGTATTTTACACGGTGGTACGATTCAAAGGTACTTGTATTTTGTGTTTTGTGCAAAGAAGCGAAGACAACAGAAGATGGGAAACTGATAAATGTTAGTACAAAGACTTTATCATAAGCTTTGTGTATCTTTGAGTAGTCAGCTCTCATTAACAAGACAAAGTGGTCCTTAACTAAGAATATCAAATTCAAAGTGATAGTTATCACAATTCTTTTCACACTACACGTACATGTAAATGTTAAATTCGCAGCTTGGTTAACGTTGAACCTGCCATTCGCGTATTTGTAAAGCTCATGCAAATAGTGTACATCCAGATAAGCAAGCTCCCTCTCAAGGAACTGTCGGATCAGAATATACAGTATTTGCTACTCAGTCTCTGTTTATAAGAATATAAACCCTGACATGTAACATGAATATATCCCTGCTGGGAGCTGTCTGATCAGGATCTACAGTATTTGTTGCTCAGTCTCTGTTTATAAGTATATCAACCCTGACATGTTACATATATATATCCCTGCTGGGAGTTGTCTGATCAGGATCTACGCTATTTGCTGCTCAGTCTCTGTTTATGAGTATATCAACCCTGACATGTAACATATATATATATATATCCCTGCTGGGAGTTGTCTGATCAGGATCTACACTATTTGCTACTCAGTCTCTGTTTATAAGTAAATTAACCCTGACATGTAACATGTATATATCTCTGCTGGGAGTTGTCTGATCAGAATCTACACTATTTGCTGCTTATTCTCTGTTTATAAGTATATCAACTTTGTGTGTGTGTATATATGTAATATATTTATATATATTTATATATATTAATAAATATGATTTTAAACACCTTCTCATTTGTCAGATAGAACTTATTACGAAAAAAACAACAGACACACACAAAACCAAAACAAAGAAACACGATCTGAATGTGTATTCTTTCCAGCTGTATAAAAAGCTCAGTGGTCCCTGCTGAAAAAAAGATATCGACGTCAGAGCGGATTACCCGGAGTACTATAAAACGTGATCTCAAAAGTAAGTGGTCACGTGGTTTTGTAAGTTTAAAAATAGCTATAATATATGGCGTGGCTCGTTTAGGCAATACCAGTTTGCAATGACAAGTGGTGATTTATGCTTGACTGTTTACAACATTTTGAAGGACCTTTTCAGGTAACACCGACTTATTTGAGAAAATATTTGTTGGTACAAACTGTCGCACGCCACCTTTAAAAGATGGTGGCCATATTGGCACACAGAAAATAGAAGATAGTGAGTTGCAAGATTTTTTCTCTTTTTTGATAAAAAAATGCTATTTAATAGACAATCGTATATTTTTGGTGCAAAATAAAACTGTAGAGTTATGAAAATGCATAATGATAGTATTTTTGTTGGGGAGGGGGTTATTGCATACCGACACTTGATAGGTCTTACTGCGCCGAATAATGATAATAATAATAATAATAATAATAATAATAATAATAATAATAATAAAATGATGATGATGATGATGATAATGATAATGATAATCAGTCATTTTATCAATAATAGTGCTCCACCTTGACTCCTACTACTTATATTATTCAAAGCCATGGTTTTAACTTTTCGATATATTGCGTGTACGTGTATTTTCAATCTGCTATTATTTTTTATCTCGTATATTATTTCTTACAAACAGACCATTTTCAAGATAGTGCCTTAGCATTATGCTTTCTCCATTTGCGTTGTTTAGTTCTTTGTGAGACTGACGTCTAAAATTTTGGCGTATCCCACTATTAAATACATTACAGACACCTTTTTTCGCGCCAATAGTTTTTCTCTTGCAATATTCACGGTTGTGAGAAAAATGAAAAATATGCGGACAGGGTGAGGAACAAGTCGGTAACATGGAGTGTATGCTCTACGTCTAGCAAAGGAAGAGTGATCCGCCCGAAAAGATGAAATATATACGAACAGGATGAGGAACAAATCGGAAACGTGGAATGTAGGCTCCACGTCTAGCAAGATAAGACGGATCCGTTCAAAACATTAAAAATATACGGACAGGATGAGGATCAAATCGGAAACGTGGAATGTAGGCTCCACGTCCAGCAAGAGAAGACGGATCCGTTCAAAACATGAAAAATATACGGACAGGATGAGGATCAAATCGGAAACGTGGAATGTAGGCTCCACGTCCAGCAAGAGAAGACGGATCCGTTCAAAACATGAAAAATATACGGACAGGATGAGGAACAAATCGGAAACGTGGAATGTAGGCTCCACGTCTAGCAAGGGAAGACGGATCCGTTCAAAACATGAAAAATATACGGACAGGATGAGGAACAAATCGGAAACGTGGAATGTAGGCTCCACGTCTAGCAAGGGAAGACGGATCCGTTCAAAACATGAAAAATATACGGACAGGATGAGGATCAAATCGGAAACGTGGAATGTAGGCCCCACGTCCAGCAAGGAAAGACGGATCCGTTCGAAAAGATGAAAAATATACGACAGGACGAGGAACACATCGGAAACGTGGAATGTAGGCTCCACGTCTAGCAAGGGAAGACGGATCCGTTCAAAACATGAAAAATATACGGACAGGATGAGGAACAAATCGGAAACGTGGAATGTAGGCTCCACGTCTAGCAAGGGAAGACGGATCCGTTCAAAACATGAAAAATATACGGACAGGATGAGGATCAAATCGGAAACGTGGAATGTAGGCTCCACGTCTAGCAAGGGAAGACGGATCCGTTCGAAAAGATGAAAAATATACGACAGGACGAGGAACACATCGGAAACGTGGAATGTAGGCTCCACGTCTAGAAAGGGAAAAGTGATCCGTTCGCATGACGGATAAAGGCGAGTGCACAGCTGACCTGTCTGTTAGCATTACACAGATGAACTATGATTGGATAACCCGCCGTTTGCTACACAACCCAACTCACTTATATTGTTGTGTCCCACCTAGACCAACCATAACTGTCACCCGAGTCGGAACACTCTCTACAGGTGAGGCTTCTTATTTTGAATTCACCGACTATTGCTCGTAGTTTGATTTTTGCTGGCATGTCGTTGTAATAAGCTATCTTATGACTTAGCATATTCATATAATTATTCTTGATTTTGGTGACGTGTATTTGTTATAAGCTGAAATGTGAGATAACTTAGTATTGTGTTTATCCTTGATTAGTTGACATGAATCTGTTATAATCTAACATATAGCTAATAATTGCGTTTATCCTTGACTTGGTTGACATGTCTGTTATAATCTGACATATAACTAAGAATTGTGTTTATCCTTGATTAGTTGACATGAATTTGTTATAATCTAACATATAGCTAATAATTGCGTTTATCCTTGACTTGGTTGACATGTCTGTTATAATCTGACATATAACTGAGAATTGTGTTTATCCTTGATTGGGTTGACATAAGCATTTAATGAGATTTGCCTATTAATTTATATTCAACAGTTACTACATAAAATTGCTTATTTAGAATAGTAAAATTGAAAAGAACCGGGTTTAAACAAAGGAAACGAATCTGCTTTTGTATTTTTCCCCACAGTTCGCTTTAAAAGCAACGCCGTAAAATTGCAAGGACACAGACGTGTTCACACTGTCAGGGCTACAGGAGATGATGCGTATACATGTATATTTCAATACATCATATATTATAGTCACACTGTGTGACTATGTGAGTGAACCCTATCGGCAATTGAACTACTTCAGTTATAGACCACACGTTATCAGAGCGGGGAAAAAATATCAAAGAGCTTAGAGGTGCGGTTTGGGCGGTGTTAGTTTGAACCTGTACGCGATTACAGCTGTACAAACAATGGTCACAATTATTCCGTAGTAAATCTAGTGTTCTTCGCATTGAATGTTGGAAGCAGATAAGTCTTCAGCTGCAAATAAACACCTCTTCTATAATATACACTCATACATGCTTCCAAGTTTAACCTGAGTTTGAATATATCTACCCCACATACAAACAGGTAAGATTCCCCATGCGTTGATCCTGACTTATTGTTGGTTCTAAATATGTTGATTTTAAGTTAACGTTCATATCTAAAACGGTTGCCATGGACCCTAAGAAGAAGAAACTCTGGGCTTTCGTTGCAGATGAATTCTAGGGGCATGTGAGAAGATTCTGATTTCAGCACGGTGTAATGGCGGGCACTATTTTTATTCGTTTAAAATGATTTACATACATAACTAGTCTGGGTTATTATTGGAAAATATAAATGTATAATAAGGTAATTGTAAATCATGATTTTAAGAGAAATCATGTTTGTTTTCAACATTCAGGCTAAATGTGGCATAGGACAGTTTGCCTATGCAATTATATGTAACACTTTACATCTGTTTGGGTGAATTGAGCATTATTTCTGCATAGTCTTGTACTTTATACGACTTTCAATACTACCTTGCTTGTTTGACAGTACAAAGTGCGAAAAGAAATCACTCTTAAATGTTCATTCTTTCCACATCTATAAATAAGCACGACGGAGATTGATAAAAATATAAACCGACGTCTGAGCTAATTACTCGGATGATAATATAACGTGTTTCAAAAGAAAGTGGTCACGTATTGTGTGTTTTTTTTTCAGTTTAAAAATAGCTCACTGTGCAGTATGGCTTAGATAGGAAATATTGTAATGACGAGTGATGAGTTAGGATTCACTCGTCACATAGATGTAGGCCACCTATAATTGGCATTTCGGGAGATCTTTTCAGGCAGCAGTGGTAGGTAAGACAAGTTTGTAATGACAAATTAACTTTGAGAAACATAGATGTAGATGTATGGCATCAATAAACAGTATATCTCGGGATCACTTCGGGTAATAATTTATATGGTTGTTTGAGAACAAAATTCTGGTCCAAACTGACGGAAGGAATATTTAAAGTAGAAAACGTGTCAAATATATTGGTTGAAATAATTCTCATCAGATAAAGTTTGGGTAATTGGAATTGATTTTTGTTTAATTTAAACTATTCGTTGAGTTGCAGTGTGGATTATGTTAACATATTTTTGCAAGTAGATTATCAGTTACTTTCGAATATGATTTGACTTTATGCCATTGATAAATGTTTATATCGATCACTTCGGCTTTCCGTGGTTATGGTTAAATCAATTTGTTAAGGTTATTTTACAATGAACTAATTATTTATCTGGCCATCTACCAATGAAATCATGGCATTGGTTATTCAGATTGTTAGATTTTGTTATGTTATGGTCTTGTTGCCAATTAATAGTTATACAGTCGAACTTCTGTTATTCGAAGTCGTCAGGACCGCCGACTTACTTCGAACAATACATGTGTTTGAATAATCACAACAGCCGCCGCTTACAAAATTTTCCGACTTGGAGTCTGCTATGTTGAATTAAGTTGTTCTCTGTGGTATTGTGCAAGGAGCAACGTATCTACCATAGTACTTTAAGCAGTGAAATATATGAAAAGTTAATTTATGAAAAAAACATTAATAATAGACTAAGCGTCACTTGTTTTTCTTTTTAAATAGTAAATCAAAAATTATTTGCCGTTAACTGGTCAAGTAACAGTTTTACTGTCAGTGTGTGGCATGGCATTTGTGCTCTTTGACCGCGATCTAAACAGGTGACCGACGGTTGGCTACTAGCGGGCAGATATAACCCTGTTCAGGTGTTGAATATTTGTAAATATTTTGTTGCGAATTAATAATACTGCTGACTTAACAGGTCTAATAGAACATGAGTGCATTTGTAATTGAGGTCATATAAAATACTTCGGTTATGTTTGTTTTGAGTTTGTACGCGAAAATAATGTTTCAAAACGATAATAGTCTTATGGAATCGATATATAGAGCAGAATAATATACTGATATCAGAGATGTCATGATAACGTGTTTTGGAGGAATCTCTGTTTCACAGCTATGCCGACACAAAAATTCAGGTATCTAGCGCCGATGATGCCGGAACTATTCTTATGTTGAAAATGACATTGCTACTTAAACTGATCGTACTGACGATGTTGTTGCTAAGACTAGTGCTAAGATGCCAACAATATTGTGTTACCCTATTGTTTATCAGACTATTAATGATAATGATGATATGCTGTTAATGTTGCTGCTGATGAGCAGGGTAATTATGTCGCTAATGCTGAGTAATCCGGATATTCCTGATCCTTACGTCGCATGATCCGACATCTACTGTTGCTGATGAACCATTTGGTGCTTCCGCATGTTGGAATCTCATGCAGCAAGATGCCGACGAACATATTAACAATTCCTCTTACAAGGTTAAGTCTGTTAAGGCGTACCTGTTATCAGTTCTCATTATTAACCACGTCTGCTAACGATGACATGTCTGGTTACTGCTGCCACTGAAGTTATTTGTCGGTCCCGATGTTTTCCCTATACATTTAAATGAAAAAGAAAACAACACAAACACACACAAAACAACACTCCTCCGATAATCAAAGTTTCGGCATTATTCGAAGTCAAATTTGGTCCCCAGCGTACAAGTTTAATACTTTATATAGAATGTATTATCCAAAGCCCGCTGGCGTCACCGGTCAGCCATTATTAACGATGAAGTAATTATAAGACACTTGTGACAAGTGACGTAGGTTTTGTAACAAGTGCGTTTAACGACGACTTTTTTGTTAAATCTTTCTTGGTTTTTAATTTATTAAGATATAATGCGATGAATTTTATGTAGTTTGCATTATGGAGGGAAGTGTCACGTAATTATATAAACAAAACGTCTGTCCTGTCGAGGCTATGGACTCCATATGACGTACAATGTGAGAGTCTCTGGCTCACGAAGTCCATATGATGTATACCTCCTACAGCCAACATGCAGTTAGAGTTGTATGAAAGGTCGCCACTTTTCGGACACATGACTGTCCTCGAATCTTTAACTCGGCTTAAAGGTGGTATCCGACAGTTTGGACCACAATATTTTCATTATACATCTTAGTAAATCATTGTTATATTAACTGAACTCGTAAAATGCTGTGTATTGGTGTCCTACACCTGTTTGTACACCTGTCGGAAAAGTAAACCATTACGCCACAATCGTCATGCATTTATTTCCTATCTGAGCCACGCTGCACAGTTAGCTATTTTTAAACCAAGAAAATTATGTGACCACTACTGTTTTAGTTCATCCACGTCATTTGCTGTTATGTCAATGTCTATTTTAGTAGGAATTCCAATCGTTTTTATTTACAGATCTTATTACAAATGTAAGTAAACTTTCGGATGCAACCTTTACAAGCCGGTGATGTTAATTTGGAACTTCACCGGAGGTCGGGAACACAAAGTAGGTCAGGACAAGCCAGCTTCTCCGTGCGGGGAGTTTGGCGTGTCGTTGATAATTATAGTTTTTTCCAGTGTTCAGGGGCAGATATAATTCTTATTTGCTATCCCATATGTACTTGTAGAGCATGGCAAGATCTCACATTTTAATTGGTAAACGTGAAGGCACACGAGGTTAATACATGTACATGTATATTCTCTTATATATGTTTTTGTTTTGACGATGTGGATCTATCTGTGTGTATGTTTGTCGTCACTTTTAGCTTGGCGCTGCTGCCTATTCCCAAGTTGAAAATTGAAATGTTCGGAAAAAAAAATCAGTGCCTAAAGACAGACATTTTATTATTTTTCCGCTTATACCTTTTGCTTTGTTTTGCAGCGTGACCAAAGTCAAACAATTTATGGAACGTATCTCTAAAACTCACAAGGTCTTTGTGACTTTACAGTGTTGTAAAATGCAGACAAACGGCACGAAAATGTCACTTGATGAGTACACAAAGTCACAGGTCAGTAGGGTGGCCAAAGTTGGTATGTCAGAACACGAAAGCCTCAAGGGGTATGCTGTGTGGGCCGACACTTATGAAGAGGTAAGCTTTTGAACTATTTAAAATGATATAAATCTTGAGTTTATAAAGCGTGAATGCACAAGTTTTGTGCGATACATTCTGTGGATAGATATCGTTTTGCGTTAAATGTGTGGTTCGGAATAAGAAATGGCAATTATGCATGTGTTCTGTTGTTAACGTTGCTATGAAACAGTTAATGTCTATATTGCAGCTGTTTTAAGTGTAAAAGAACAACATGTTACTACGATAAAATGATCCGAGTCGCTAAAACGATTATTTGCAAAAATATCTTTTCGGTTTTAATAACGTTAAAGTCAATCGGACGGGCAGGACCCTTTATGTCTTTTAGTCTATATATCATGCCAATTGTATGTTCCCGCCAGGACGCGATAAAGTCCGGTTATACGGGACCCCTCCTGGCAGCTAAGTTTCTGGCAAACTATTTTCCCGAGGAAGTCCGTCCCAGCACTAGGGTTCTCGACATTGGTGCCGGCACGGGGCTGGTGGCTGTAGAGGTAAGTCCCAGGGTCCGACTTCAGTTTGGACCAATGGTCATTCCGAAACTTCCGATTGGTTGGATTTCAAATAATATCTAAAATCCGATCTACCAGTATCATTTACTTTGGACGTATCTCGAGCTCCGAGATGTACAAAATACTTAGGATTTATGCACTAGTGACGTTTTATTTGTAGGCCTTGACTTGTAGATACACCTGCTTTCTTATGAATGGGATTAAATTGCTTTTATTTATTTATTTGTTTATTTGATTTAATATTATATTATATTATATTATATTATATTATATTATATTATTTACTTTTACTTATCTTTACTTTACTGTTTTAATATACTACTACTATAGTATACATCGAGCAAGTTAAAACCCGACTTAATGTAGAGACCGCAGCTGGTCAAATATCGAGCTGGGACAATTCATAGTCGTAAAATGGCTGAAGTATAGCAACATTGCGTTCGCCTTGAGCACACCAAGTATTACGTTAGTTCCTGGACATGTCGGTCCAGTGTCTTGATGTTGTTGAATCACAACAGGTAGTCACTGCATTTTTAGAACAGAAGATTCAGCAACATACTTTCTTTAAATGGACCTCTCCCGAAGACTAGGCTTTTGATAAACATACTAACGAATCTCTTGCATTTAACTTGCAATACTGTCCATTTTAAACTTTCTTAATATATATATATATATTTAGCGTCCATTATTATTTTAAAACCTTTTCATTGAACAGTTGAGAAAACTTGGATTCACGAACGTAGACGGCCTTGATCCTTCCTCAGACATGTTGGACATAGCAAAGAAGAACAACCGCTATGACAAATACTTCATCGAGTTTGTGACGAAGGATCCGCTGAATATTCCGGAAAGTATGATATATTTAGCAATTGGGTAAAACCAACGAAGCATTGTACAAACAATGTTTTCTTTTCTTGCTGTTAAGACAAGATGATGAATACGATGATGAATACGGCGATGATGATGAAAACGATTTTAAATACGGTGATGATGATGAATATTTATTTATGACATTTCTTATATGTTAAGTTCTGTTTCCCGGGACACATAAAAAATTGTCTGATTCCACCATTCATCGTCAGCCGTTAAATGTATCTGACTAAAGGATATGCAAATATACATGTAGCAAGTATAATTTAGCCGCAAAAAATGATTAGAGAAAACGAAACACTGGGCCGCTGAGAAAATAAATTTACCTTCGTATTTCAGACACGTACGATGCCTTGACCGGAAGTGGGATATTTGCAGAAGGAGGTCACGTGACACCGGATGCTTGTGATGAGATGATCCGATTGGTCAAGCCGGGTGAGTAGATCATAATATTGTCGTGGTAAATTTTTAAAACAAAACGAGCTGTAATCCCTTTTCTATTGATCGATCTCAATAGACCCAAATTTTAAACGTACAATTATTACATGGACACTCATGCGTGTGTGTTTTCGTGAATATGTAATCGTAATTGCTTGCAAGTTTTCGTCAATGTTAGGTTATGCCCGAAAAGTTTACAAAATAAACTAACCAATAAACAACAAACACAATATCTTGTATTTGGTCGGATCTGTCTCAGCAAGGAGGTGCGGTAGTCATTTCACGTCAGATACGCGTTTTTAGTCATTTAGCTTTGGACAGCAGACGCGTTATTATAAAATTTGTATCATTACATACACGATTATATTTTCATCTTTATTACACACGAGCGTGTAAATATAATATTTGCAATGTGACTGGAGGTTGTGCGTATCTGTTTTCATAAGCTTTTTTAGTATGACTGTATTAGAAAAAAATGATTATTATTGGGGATACATGCAGCAAGATGTGTACGACACCCTGTACTCAGTAGGTTTTCTAAGGCCTTGTTATGTGTAAACATTGCAAGCCTATTTGAAGTACAGTTTTTCTTAGTCTTCCTTCGACGAGTAAGAAGTAATAAGGCAATAGAAATAACACCAGAAAAAGTCTCGTTAACGCACATTCTATTCACTGTGATATAATAATGAAGTCTTAGTTTCTGTCCTGGTTAGAAGTCGCCCTACCGTTGTAGACACTCAGAAGCTTTGGCAATTCAAATTCCTCAGCGATTTATTTCAAAAGAACTCCTTTCTATTCAATCAAGATTGTAAAAGAATTGATCTTTTCCGTATATGGTTATAAAGGAAACTTTTGAAAATCTTCTTGTCAGAAATTACAAGCGCTAGAGCCTTGATATTTAGGTTTAAGTGTTTATATTTCTTGAGCGGCATTGTATCAAGATTGTTCAAAGAAGTGGATACGTCAAAAACTTGGCTGCCAGGGGCGTGGCCGTTTTCAATATATTGCTATTTAGGACAAACTTGGAAACTTCTTGTCCGAAACCACAAGAGCTTTAGCTTTGCTAGTTTGGTATACATGTTCTTTGGCTGACAATGTATCAAGATTGTTCAAAGACTTGTGATCAGTCAGAAAGATGGCCGCCTGGGGCGTGGCCATTTTCCATACCTAAAGAAAAAAAATGAAACTGATTGTCCAAATGTTGCTTGTGTACATGTATTACTTTTGTCTGCTTTATTGTTGGATAATATTCCTTGCTAATTATTTCTAAATGTCTGGGGCAGTCAGGTGAGTGATATAACGCCATCATCGTCCTCTTGTTGATTCTTGTTATACATTATACGAGATTATATACGGAGAACTAAAAAACGTAGCTGTCAACTTAAAAAAGCATATATAAATTATATTACACACATTTGTCAGCAGACAAAAGGTATGTCCATATATTTTACAACGTGTCGAATATTGTAGGTGGCTATATCGTGCTCTCAACAAGAAAGGCGTTGGTAGAGGAGTGTGTAACATACAAAGACAAATTAGAACCATATATGGCAGGACTAGAATCCGAGGGCAAATGGAAACGATTGGTTCGATATACTGGCCCTAAGTTCTACGCTGACAGGGATGCTATTGTGTTCGTCTACCAGGTCTTGTAATGAGGAAGTAGTGCGATAGCGCGGAAGGATATCTTCGTCTTCGTAATAGGCTGTGCAGCATCAGAGGTCGAACTCATTCATAGTAGTGAAGTTTAACCAGAAAAATAAATACAACCACTCAAATGCTGAAAATGACCTTAAGGCTTAAGGCTGAAAAATAAGAAATCTTAAAAAGTAACGGAATGCAAACTCTTAGCTGTTATAATCCGGCAGCTAGATATCATTACCCAGCACACACAGTATTTTTTTCACCAAAATGTTCGCTCCAGACGTCTAGATTCAGAATCGCCTATTGACTTAAAATAACATTCGGGCTGTGTGAAAACTACTGATGTCCACGACAATCGTCATTTTGATAAGAGGGAATGCGTTGAAAAATGCTACATACCTTTTCCAACAATGTTGATAGAATTTTAAAACTGCTACTCAATTTAAGGTTATAGATGGGTCATTATGACCCTGTGTCAGTTATGCAAGTAAGCATAAAGATAACAATTAGTCTTTTTACATTCAAATAAAAATCTAAGTCTTTAATCTTTTAAAAACACGCAACATGCTTAAGACCGCACCAGATACTGCGTACGTCGGATCAATTCGTTAACATATTCCTAATTAAATTAAGTGCCAAATTAAGAAAGCACGAACACCGTATTGCAGTTTTTGTTTTGTTTTTTAACGTCAATCCCAAAATAAACTGTCCAAAAATTAGAACGTGGCACAATAGCAACTTTTTTAAGTCAATCTACAAGTATCATGTACGAAATCATCTTTACTGTGTCTACATGTAGATCCGCTGAATTTGTATCTGTTTTGTTTAAGTGGCTGTGGTAACATTATTTTGATGATTTTTGTTGTGTTTGTCATGTAACATTAAATAAATATTTGCATTACAACAAAATTATTAATTTTAATGATGGAATTTATTGCTGTTGCAAATAAATAAATGCTGATACAAGTTATGTTGTCGTTGTTGCTTATGTTGATGATGACGATGATGATGATGCTGTTGCTGCTGCTGCTGATGAGGACAAAATATATTTATTAAACCGAGTGTTGTCTTGATTAACTGACAGTTTTTATTTTTCTTTTGTTTTTAACTGAACGTGAATTAGACCTATGATTTAAACCAGACTTACTAGTTTGACTTTGAATTTGACTGAAAAGACTGACGGACGGACTGACTGACTGACAGGACTGACGAACTAGACTGACTGGACTGGAGTAACTGAGTGACTGAACTAGACTGACTGGACTGACTGGACGGACTGACCGACAAGACTGACTGATCGACAAAACTGACTGATCGACTGGACTGACCTGACTAGACTGACCTGACTTGACGGACTGACCGACAAGACTGACTGACCGACAGGACGGACTGACCGACAAAACTGACTGATCGACTGGACTGACCTGACTAGACTGACCTGACTAGACTGACCTGACTTGACGGACTGACCGACAAGACTGACTGACCGACAAAACTGACTGATCGACTGGACTGACCTGACTAGACTGACCTGACTTGACGGACTGACCTGACTTGACGGACTGACCTGACTAGACTGACTGATCGACAAAACTGACTGATCGACTTGACTGACCTGACTAGACTGACTTGACGGACTGACCGACAAAACTGACTGATCGACTGGACTGACCTGACTAGACTGACTTGACTTGACGGACTGACCGACAGGACGGACTGACCGACAAAACTGACTGACCGACAAGACTGACTGACCGACAGGACGGACTGACCGACAAAACTGACTGATCGACTGGACTTACCTGACTAGACTGACCTGACTTGACGGACTGACCGACAAGACTGACTGACCGACAAGACTGACTGATCGACAAAACTGACTGATCGACTGGACAGACCTGACTAGACTGACCTGACTTGACGGACTGACCGACAAAACTGACTGACCGACAAGACTGACTGATCGACTGGACTGACCTGACTAGACGGACTGACCTGACTTGACGGACTGACCGACAAAACTGACTGATCGACTGGACTGACTGATCGACAAAACTGACTGACCGACAAGACTGACTGACCGACAAAACTGACTGACCGACAAGACTGACTGATCGACTGGACTGACCTGACTAGACGGACTGACCGACAAAACTGACTGACCGACAAGACTGACTGACCGACAAGACTGACTGATCGACTGGACTGACCTGACTTGACGGACTGACCGACAAAACTGACTGACCGACAAGACTGACTGACCGACAAAACTGACTGACCGACAAGACTGACTGATCGACTGGACTGACCTGACTTGACGGACTGACCGACAAAACTGACTGACCGACAAGACTGACTGACCGACAAAACTGACTGACCGACAAGACTGACTGATCGACTGGACTGACCTGACTAGACGGACTGACCTGACTTGACGGACTGACCGACAAAACTGACTGATCGACTGGACTGACCTGAGTAGACTGACCTATGATTTAAACCAGACTTACTAGTTTGACTTTGAATTTGACTGAAAAGACTGACGGACGGACTGACTGACTGACAGGACTGACGAACTAGACTGACTGGACTGGAGTAACTGAGTGACTGAACTAGACTGACTGGACTGACTGGACGGACTGACCGACAAGACTGACTGATCGACAAAACTGACTGATCGACTGGACTGACCTGACTAGACTGACCTGACTTGACGGACTGACCGACAAGACTGACTGACCGACAGGACGGACTGACCGACAAAACTGACTGATCGACTGGACTGACCTGACTAGACTGACCTGACTTGACGGACTGACCGACAAGACTGACTGACCGACAAAACTGACTGATCGACTGGACTGACCTGACTAGACTGACCTGACTTGACGGACTGACCTGACTTGACGGACTGACCTGACTAGACTGACTGATCGACAAAACTGACTGATCGACTTGACTGACCTGACTAGACTGACTTGACGGACTGACCGACAAAACTGACTGATCGACTGGACTGACCTGACTAGACTGACTTGACTTGACGGACTGACCGACAGGACGGACTGACCGACAAAACTGACTGACCGACAAGACTGACTGACCGACAGGACGGACTGACCGACAAAACTGACTGATCGACTGGACTTACCTGACTAGACTGACCTGACTTGACGGACTGACCGACAAGACTGACTGACCGACAAGACTGACTGATCGACAAAACTGACTGATCGACTGGACAGACCTGACTAGACTGACCTGACTTGACGGACTGACCGACAAAACTGACTGACCGACAAGACTGACTGATCGACTGGACTGACCTGACTAGACGGACTGACCTGACTTGACGGACTGACCGACAAAACTGACTGATCGACTGGACTGACTGATCGACAAAACTGACTGACCGACAAGACTGACTGACCGACAAAACTGACTGACCGACAAGACTGACTGATCGACTGGACTGACCTGACTAGACGGACTGACCGACAAAACTGACTGACCGACAAGACTGACTGACCGACAAGACTGACTGATCGACTGGACTGACCTGACTTGACGGACTGACCGACAAAACTGACTGACCGACAAGACTGACTGACCGACAAAACTGACTGACCGACAAGACTGACTGATCGACTGGACTGACCTGACTTGACGGACTGACCGACAAAACTGACTGACCGACAAGACTGACTGACCGACAAAACTGACTGACCGACAAGACTGACTGATCGACTGGACTGACCTGACTAGACGGACTGACCTGACTTGACGGACTGACCGACAAAACTGACTGATCGACTGGACTGACCTGAGTAGACTGACCTATGATTTAAACCAGACTTACTAGTTTGACTTTGAATTTGACTGAAAAGACTGACGGACGGACTGACTGACTGACAGGACTGACGAACTAGACTGACTGGACTGGAGTAACTGAGTGACTGAACTAGACTGACTGGACTGACTGGACGGACTGACCGACAAGACTGACTGATCGACAAAACTGACTGATCGACTGGACTGACCTGACTAGACTGACCTGACTTGACGGACTGACCGACAAGACTGACTGACCGACAGGACGGACTGACCGACAAAACTGACTGATCGACTGGACTGACCTGACTAGACTGACCTGACTTGACGGACTGACCGACAAGACTGACTGACCGACAAAACTGACTGATCGACTGGACTGACCTGACTAGACTGACCTGACTTGACGGACTGACCTGACTTGACGGACTGACCTGACTAGACTGACTGATCGACAAAACTGACTGATCGACTTGACTGACCTGACTAGACTGACTTGACGGACTGACCGACAAAACTGACTGATCGACTGGACTGACCTGACTAGACTGACCTGACTAGACTGACTTGACTTGACGGACTGACCGACAGGACGGACTGACCGACAAAACTGACTGACCCACAAGACTGACTGACCGACAGGACGGACTGACCGACAAAACTGACTGATCGACTGGACTGACCTGACTAGACTGACCTGACTTGACGGACTGACCGACAAGACGGACTGACCGACAAAACTGACTGACCGACAAAACTGACTGATCGACTGGACAGACCTGACTAGACTGACTGACCTGACTTGACGGACTGACCGACAAAACTGACTGATCGACTGGACTGACCTGACTAGACTGACTGGACGGACTGACCGACAAAACTGACTGATCGACTGGACTGACCTGAGTAGACTGACCTGACTTGACGGACTGACCGACAAGACTGACTGATCGACAAAACTGACTGACCGACAAAACTGACTGATCGACTGGACTGACCTGACTAGACTGACCTGACTTGACGGACTGACCGACAAAACTGACTGACCGACAAGACTGACTGATCGACTGGACTGACCTGACTAGACTGACTGGACGGACTGACCTGACTAGACTGACTGATCGACTGGACTGACCTGACTAGACTGACTGGACGGACTGACCGACAAGACTGACTGATCGACAAAACTGACTGACCGACAAAACTGACTGATCGACTGGACTGACCTGACTAGACTGACTGGACGGACTGACCGACAAGACTGACTGATCGACAAAACTGACTGACCGACAAAACTGACTGATCGACTGGACTGACTTGACTAGACTGACCTGACTTGACGGACTGACCGACAGGACGGACTGACCGACAAAACTGACTGACCGACAAAACTGACTGATCGACTGGACTGACCTGACTAGACTGACCTGACTTGACGGACTGACCGACAAAACTGACTGACCGACAAGACTGACTGATCGACTGGACTGACCTGACTAGACTGACTAGACGGACTGACCTGACTAGACTGACCTGACTTGATGGACTGACCGACAGGACGGACTGACCGACAAGACTGACTGATCGACAAGACTGACTTGGACTGATTGACTGGACGGACTGACTTACTGGACTGATTGACTGGACGGACGGACTGATTGACTGGGTGGACTGATTGACTGGACGGACTGATTGACTGGACGGACGGACTGATTGACTGGACGGACTGACTGATTGGACGGACGGACAGACTGATTGACTGTACGGACGGACTGATTGACTGGGTTGACATATTAGGCTACTGGACATTCGGAACAGATGTTGCAAAAGGTCATGCATCGAAGCAAATTCAAATATATAACCCAGACTTACATACAACATGCCAATGTGTCAATGGCTTGGACTGTCTCGTACTGATAAGCTACAGTGGAAATATTTTCAAAGGCTCCGCGTGCTTGTGACCCACTACACAGTCTGCAATGCTTTGATTGCAATATGCAGTGGTATTTAAAGGATATTATTTGCTAGTATGACGTTGACAACTTAAATGATAATGGCGATGAAGATGGTGAAAATGATGACAACAACAGCACATGTACACGTATGGTTTAGTTGAATCTTTGATCACACATTTTGAATCTACATTCGAATCCAACCGGTGCATTTACAGAGAAAAACATTGCTCTCAATTTAGTAATTCCTACACAATAACACTCTATATATTTCTCATTTAATCAAGAGTCGATGTCCTTGTTTAATTTTCGGTAAAAACAGTAACATTTAGAAAGACGAGCCTTTGTTTGCAACTAAATTCATCTTCAATATACGTCAATTAGACTTAATTTTGTTAGACAAAGAGACGAAATATAATATTTCATTTTATAAATTATGATAAAATATTAGGATAGACAACAACATAATAATTTGTATTGACATCAAAGAACATTGAATTTGTTTTAAGTCTTGACTGATATGAGTGCAAAAATGGGATATTAATTGAAATTAATTTTGTTGTTTTGACACCTCAAAGTTAAATGTCCGAAAGATTACAGTTCTCTGTTGTATTATTAACCTTTGTTATAGTTGTTTTGAACTGATTAAAATAAATTGAATAATTCCTAATATTTATACAGAGTTAAATGTTTACATTTTGGTACTCATTATTACTGACAAACTCCTTAATGCATATGTTTTTGTTTCTTTTAAACGAAGATGGCAATTGGCATTAAACATGATTACTATTACAAATGAATGTTGTTTGCTAGTGTATCATTGTGTTGCGTATGTAAAGTGCATATTAGTGATGCGCTGATGATCGGAAGTGTAAAAACTTCTCGTTGTCGATAATCGATGTCATTCTCTCATAATCGATTAACAGAAGAGTGCGAACGCACTCCAAGTAAAGGTGCGGGTTCCTTCTTTACGATTATCCGGCCGTAAGACGAAATCACTCTGAAAATTAAAATGGCGACCCGTGAGATTTACGAGCATAGAAAAATAGAAAGCAAGTGAACAATTTGTAGTTTGTCCTGGAAACACCAAATGTTTTGTAGAAAGTGGCAGCAAGTTCACTAAAGTATCGAGTAATTATGTAAGCTCTTAATAAAAACTATTTGAGAACGTAGCACTGCGTAGAATAATAAACCGATTATAATCAGTGAAATCGCATCGGAAGTGGCAACCGATTCCAACCGATGATCGATTATGACTTGCAACCGATTTCCCAACACTAGTGCACATGTATTTGTTTCTTTCAACAAAATGCCAATTGGTCTTAAACATGATTATTGTTATTAATATTGTTTGCGAGTGTATCATTGTGTTGCGTATGTAATTAAGTTATGCTCAGTTAGTTATTCTACGTAAATTTGAAGTTTGTAATGTAATTGAGCGAATTATTAATGTTATTTAAGGTAGATAACTTCGTGTAGTCAACATTAAGTCCTTTAGAGTTGTTTGCCCATGTAAAATTAACGTGTCGCCATTAATTCAATGCGATTCGATTCTTGTCAGTTCTCGCGTTGCTCATCATTTCATTTCGATTCAATCTGTATTAGGCAGACAGACAGACAGACAGACAAATACTTTATTAACACTCATGCACATACATGTACAGATTGAGGATCTGTACAATTTGTTTTACATATTACGACGTTAAGTTCGGTCAAACAAGTAAAATTCTAGAATGGAGGTGATGTTAATGGAAGTAGGGATATTTTGTTAGTAGGGAGGTTAGTGGGGGTGGGGGGTGGATGGGGGACACACAGGATAATATAGTTTCTAAACACAAAGGTTACATGATGACATAGCAAATGAAATTGTCGTAAAACAGCTGTTACACATTCTCATTATACAACATATACTGTTAAAGAGAAAACAATAATAGATAAGAAAACCTTATAAGAAAAGTATCTCTATTTTTGCTTAAAAATTGATAAATATTGTACGAGTCTTGCAGTAAAAGAAAGATCTTGAGGTAGTAGTTGTGAAAAGTATGATTAAAAAAATATTCTATGAAATTTGACAGAAGAAGAAACAAAACGATATGCCTATCGGGTTTAAATAACAGAAATGGTGATGTTATGCGTTCAACATGAATGAAATTATGTACAGTATTATAATTTGTAGTGTTTTAACATGATTTTCTTTTTCATAGTAATTCATAGAATTACACTTACATTTATCAATAACAAAGCATGTTTTACTTTACAATATTGATTAAGGAATCTTTTTTAGCATATAGTTAAATATTTATGAACCTGTGCAGTAATGATTATGTTAGAAGCAACTATCATATATGTTATGCAGTAAATGATAAATGATCATAAATATTCTTGGCTTGTGCATGAATGGGCAGATAGGAATAATGAGACAATCATGTATTATTAATAGAGAACTTCTTATCATTAATTAAAAAACTAATTTATGTTACTAAGTTATGTTAATGTTGCTTGTGATAAATTTTTAGAGACTTTAATAGGCATAAACATACAGTTAATTGCCAAACAACATAACATATCTGTAGAAATAGGCTGATCGGACAGAGAAGTATTGATACACACATACATAATTTATTGGCAAATCGACACGTAAAAGTATTTGGCCATTTACAAAGTAGAGATCATGGCAAAGACGCATTTACAAGTGTTCAACATATAACAAATAACAGAAATTAAAGAAAAGTTATGAAAATAGAAAACAGAAACAGTTGTTAATAACAGAGTATTGCTAGACTCTTACCAAAACACGTCATGTGATTCACCATTGGAACGTGTACTATAAAAATGATTTCGAACTAACAATAACGTACTTAAGCTTTATTTAGAAAAATATTTCTAATATCAAAAGCATGCATTAAGAATCTTGACAAGTTTAACAATTTGTATTCATTAGTATGAGACCTGATATTTATAGATTTGTTTATGGTGTATGTATTTAATTCTAATGTCATTATATTTGGGACAACCCATAAGAAAATGATACTCTGATTCGATTCGTTTCTTGTTGCATAGTTTACAAGTTCTATTTTCACAAGGAACGTTGTTAAACCTGCCAGTTTCTATTTATCACAAATGTGAGCTGAGTCAGAACCAACAGAGTTGCTTACGTAAATTTTCATTTTGAAAAAGTTTTAGATAATCCTCAAAACAGAAATCAATATTTTGAATAGTAAAGACATCTTGGACTTTTTGAGGTAGAAGCGCTCCATTCATTGTTTTTCTCATTAACATAAAAGTGTAAGAAACAGGTGGGGGATGAGGTACTGGTACGTAGGTAAGAAAATCCTAGGTGATCGATAGTTAAGTGTATCTTACTAACCCAACAGCTATCTGAAACTAACTTATGCTGATCAACATAACAAGAGTATATAGGGAATATGTTTTCACTGTTGAGTACTTTTAGCTAAAATCTTATTGCCCTTTCTTTGCAAATAAGACTCTGTTAGCATTTAGAAAGGCATTTTTTGTTACTCGACATTTATTATCGAACCGTGGTTATTTAAAATATCCTGTATCAAAATTGAGATGGAATTTATACAATTATTGATATCTTGTTTATAATGATTAAAGCAAGAGAGAGAGAGAGACAGAGAGAGAGGGGGTGGAGAGAGAGAGAGAGAGAGAGAGAGAGAGAGAGAGAGAGAGAGGGAGAGAGAGAGAAATGGGGCAGAGAAAAAGCAGGTCGAAAACCGATTTTGATATTCTATCTAGGAGGGTTAGGGAGCATCTCCGCCGCCAGACCGAATTCTTTGTTTGTTTCTTAAGTGTAGGAGATGCGTTCTAAATTCAAATTCTTCCTCAAAATATGCCCAGACAGGCAAACACATATTTCCCTTTAAGTTGGACCATAATCGGATGCAAAACGAACTCGATGTGAATGATAACAAATGCGTTTGACATGACATTTGAAATATAAAACAGTTTAGCCAAACATTAATAGCACGCAAAATTAATCAAGGATATATGTACAAAAGGTATACATATGCTTTATTGATTAATGAATTTATCAGCTCTGATAACTGATCACGGAAATGTAATACAGCATTGGGTTCTATTTATGTATATCTATCAAGTGTGGAAAGAATTGTACAATTGAGCAACAAAATAAGCATTTCCCTATAAGCATTTCCCTATATAATCTATAGGCCATTTGGGGCCGCCATTATTTTCCTTTGCCTGACGTACTGTCTGTTATATCAGTACACAGGGAACCAGACTGGTCGGCTATTCAGTATAGCAAGATTGTTTTCTTCACACAAGTAAAGCAGGTGGATGCCAGCATTATTCCCGTGCAAGTCATGGCTATAACGGACAGTTAAGACTGGCACCTCGTTGGACGGTAGCTCGACAAACTGGTTTAGCTGAACAAAGCTCTTGTTTGATTTGAAACATAACGAAATACCATTCTGATTCGAAGTAATCAATTCAATCATGCTGGAAAACTCCGATTTAGAAAACACCGACACGCAGCCACTACTACGCTTTGCACGTATGTTTGTACGTGGTCTCGGACAATCAATGGATGTGTAGCCTGTGATGTTTACGTTGGATGTAGTTGTGTTCCATGTTTCTGTGAAAAATATTATCATATTTAGAAACAAAAGTTATAAAGTCACTGTCAGTAAGTTGTGATTTTATACCCAGACATTTTTTTTGGGCTGACGTCCTATGCATCATGTCTGGAGCTAGCAACTGTGTCGGTAGTGTACGTACGACCATTTATATAGAGTTATCGTAGGACAGTGAGGCGGATGCACCTGCATCCCTGGCTCTTTCAAGTGCTGGTATGAAACATTTCCGTCTGTCTTGGATGGTTTCAGTCAGATCAGCCACACGGATAATTTCGTTACGGACATTGACATCTTTTTATTTAACAAGAAGTCTGTCAGATGTGCGAGTGTAGTTCACAACAATCGGTCAGGCTTTGTCGTGTGAGTACTGGCCAACACAATGTGCTCTGTTGATGGATAGGCGATCAACATCGGGTATGTTTATTTTCTCACTACAGAATTGTGTGACAATTTCACCACGGTTTTTAGTGTGTTTTTTTTCTGGCATAAGGAGTTGTTTCTTCAGCAAAAGAAAGAAAAAAAGAAAAACAGAAAAAATAGAAAAAAATAAAAAAAAAAATAAAAAAAAATAATAAAAAAATAGTTTGTCCCCTATTGATCGGGACTGGAAGACAAATGAGCCCTTTTTTGGTCATGGCCTTTTGTAAACGGTTATACTCGAGTGTTATTTTATTTAGACGAACCATCAGTGCGACATTTTTGCATATTAAGAATGTCTTGACTTATGTTAGAGTCTGCTTCTCTCCTTGCTTTAATGACGCTCAGTTTTTAGTTTGTTTCACGGCTTGCAAGAAGTTTCCTTAGTTTTTTAAATGTTTCCTTTTAAATAAGAATATTTTCTAAAGTCTCATTTATAAAAGTATTTTATGTAGAAAAAAAGTACATTAAACCTTATGAAATATTGCTAAAATATTTGAAAAATAACTAAAGACTCGTGGATGATAACACTTCAGGTTTTTAAGACGTAATGTTCGTTGTCAATTTGAACCACCTGCAACAAACACCTGCTATGTAATTAACGTTTAAAACGCTAATCCTGTTTTATAACATATCGACGGGCTTATTAAAGATAAATACTATCATTATATGTATACACGTTTTAAAGGTGGTATCCGAAAGTTTGGAAACATGTTTTCTCAAATAACCCAACAAGTCATTGTTACTTGACAAGGTTCTGCAAAATGCTGTTTATTGATGCCCTAGATCTGTGTGAACAGCGAAGTATAAATCCCAACACGTCATTCCAAACATATATTTCCTATCTGAGCTACCGTCCCGAGATTTTGGAAACTTCGAAAACCACGTGACAACTTATTTTTGAGATTTTAGTATCTTACATCTGGATAAACCGCCCTGATATCGATATATATTTTTACAGAGCTCGCCATCGTGCTTATAAATATGTAGCTTTGGCAAGAATGAACTTTTAAGAGTGTCTTTTCGCGATTTGTACTGTCTAACAATACAAGTAGTGTTTAAAACCCGTGTTTTCTATTATAAAATTGCTTGACATTCAGTTCAGAAAGAAAGTGAAGAAACCGTAGAACTTATCAGTGCCAGGCTAAACACGCATGCTTGTTGTGTGTTTATTGGGTTTATCGTCCCACCAACAGTATTTCAGTTATCTGGTGTTCACTTGATGCAGATATAGTGCTGCCTTCACTGTGTATAGCATACCGTGAACACTTGGCATGATACCACACCCAATCACATTATCCTGACACCGATCCAACCAGTCGTGGAACTACCCTTATAAGCGTTAGCAAGGGAACTATGCCACTACCATTTTTAACGACTTTGGCATGTCGCGGCCCGGGAGCGATCCCGAGGCCTTCCGTACCTGGAGCCGACGCTCTACCCATTGCGCTATCAGGTCCGGTTCTTGTTGTCTCACATATGCAATGTGGAGAATGAGGCTTCTGTTTGTTTCATCGTAATTGGAATTCAGGTCAGTTACAAAGGCCAAATATGTGAAAGTAACCTGCAAAACTTTATATCTCTCAGCCCTTCAGCTATAAATAAGTGGACTCCTAAAAGCCCACAAAAGCTTGAG
Organism: Sinonovacula constricta; assembly: GCA_007844125.1. Taxonomy (NCBI): domain Eukaryota; kingdom Metazoa; phylum Mollusca; class Bivalvia; order Cardiida; family Solecurtidae; genus Sinonovacula; species Sinonovacula constricta. The sequence goes on from CM017566.1 coordinate 43,768,352, forward strand.
ATTGTGTCAACAAGACACATAGTGAACAATCTAGTCAGTTCAGATTTGCGTTTCGTGCAGCTTACTACTCTTTTACAGTCGCTTACAGTTATGTTATAGTGAATGAAAACTTGCCTTGAGGTCGATACTAATTCGCCACTAAGTACTTTGCAACCTCTGTGAGCTTTGCAACAAATTTACTTTTGCATACTAATGTGCATGGGCTATATTTTTTTATTAAATATACATATTTTAAAAAATACTATTTAAAATTTATTTATTAACGTATTTACCAGATTCGCGTTAAAATACAGTTTTCTTCTCTCGGTCAAGTGCCTCGGGCTAAAATGATTGTAATCAGCTAAAATACAGCAAAATGTCATTTTAAAAGATGCTTCAATACACTGAAGTGCTTCTAAAGAATTGAAATTTAAAGTGTTAAATAAATTATCATAGTTAGACATTTATGCAATTGACTGTAATGTAAATGATGTCTTGATACTAAAAAAAATCTAGTTAAAGGCAAAAGTGATGCCTGTTTTACAAAACATGTAAATATAGAAATTCTTAAGTTTAGCATACTTCTTTTCTACAAAAAAAATCAACATTTGAAGAATTTTTACTAATATTACTAACATGCTGGTGTTTATACTGTGTAAACTAAATTTTAGCGACCATCTTGGTGGCCATCTTGGATTTCTCGACTAGCCACTATTTATGCCAATTTATGTCAGAGCTCTTAGAAAGTACAGACCCAGACAAACTAACATGTTGATATAAAGCATTGTTTGTTGAAATACCCGTTCACGTAAAGCGTTGTTTTAGTGGACTTTTTGGTCCGTTGCCACCCTACCGTTAGACTAAATTATGAGTTTTTGCAGAAATTTTGCCTCAAATCCCCAAACGATATTATGCAGTTTTATTACACGTATTTTATAGAGGCAAACTGTCGGATAGCTTTTTAAATGAGATTTTTTTCACCATGTATGACTTAAAGAGACTTGTATGTAAATGTATACTCAAGAGCTGACCTTCAAAATAGCAAAACAGAACTTAAAGTTATTGTTCAAGTCCTCGATGGAGGCAATAAACAATATCAAACTGTACACTTAACACCGTTCTGCAAAAGTTACATAAATGAAATTAAAATCTAACTACAATATCAATTTGAAGTAAGAATAAAAGGATAAATAAAATATGAATGGTCGCGTGATGCGAATTTAGAAATAATGTCAAGAATTATAAAAAGAGCTGTCTGATTATTGCTGTCTTTATTTTTTTATATTTTAGTAACCTAATTTGATACTAAACTGAAATCATGCCCCAAAACAAAAGCAATTTATTAAGGGCATAAAGAAATAACGCCAAAATATTACAAGCTCCTTGCTTTGGTAATGAATCACATTCTGCAGTTGTATGAATAACGTTAGTGTTCAGGATAAGTAATTTTAACATTTCGTTTATATTTGTTTTCATTGTTGAGAGGAAACTCGGATCTATAAATCAGGGGCGGATCCAGAAAATGTTGGCGGGGGCGTTGTGGGGTGGGGGCGGTATGAATCAGGATCCATTCAACTTTATCGCAGTAAATACTTGATACATACACAGCGAGGAACCGTAACTTCGACCTAGGCAGTCAACAGACAAAATGTACTTTAAAAGCTTAGATATTTTAACATGTATGCATTTTCACAACTCAACTCTTTTACCTGGTCTGGTTGGTGGAGGGTGGGGGGGGGGGCATCCCTCCCGCTGATTCCATCCCTGCTATACAGCCTATTTTAGTAACCACATAATGCAATGTCATGTGCCGTCTGACGTTTGTGTATTGCTTGACCGTGAGCCACTGACGTTACAGAGGTGAATATCCGAATTTCCTGACGTCCATAGCAATATACTTCTGTATATAATAATTTACACAAGGCGATCCTATCTTTGTAGCTGTTACAAACAAATGAAATCTCGGATTTCTCACTGATACCTTTCATTGGACGCAACTAGTCGATGAAAGATATTATCAAACAGCATGGACGGAAAATTTCTCTCTCTTGCAATAAACTCTTTTGCAATAAAATAAATTATTATTACTAGGGAAGAGACCTCGAACTGCCGTGTACTTTGCCCAATATCTATGTAAAAATAACCTAAAGTGTCATTACTAAAGTGTTTTTTTTCCGTGCACAGTTAGCTTTTTTTTTTAACTTAGAAAACCACGTGACAATTACATATCAAATCACCAATCGGAACTCCTCAGGTAATTCCGTCTCGGGACAATCATCCCTCGGATGTATCTGGTGCAATGATACTTACTGAAATCACGATCGTTTTTTTCGCCGGAAGTCGGAAGAAGAATATACCTAAAATGTCAAACTCCCCGCAGTGATTACTTCCCTTGACAGTACATTATATCACTGCCACCTGCAAGTTTTTCGCCCAAATACAGGCGGACAGTTGTTTTTTTTTTTTTTTTTTTTTCTGGACTTATCTCTTCAAAATGTGGTATCTTTCCTTTAAAAAAATTAATTTATCTTATTAAAAATAAAAAGTAACTTAAAATATGAAAAAATATGAAATTATGAAAGTCAAATTTTGAAGTTTGTGGAGGCCGCCTTGTTTACTTCACGTGATACTCTATCGTCACGTGATCCTTGCTGGGGGCAGAGATTTAAGTAGCAACGCGTGACGTAATCGCTGTGAGGAGATTGCTAAAATGTAGTTCGCACAAAACATAAACAATACCATCGTCTGACAGCTTCGTGTCTAGTTAAATTATAGTTGGATGATTTAAATTTGAATTCGCCACAAAATGAAGTTTTACAGACATCGTATTGAAGTGAGCAAACATCCGAACTACCATCTTTGTTTTGACGTCTTTCACAAAAGTTTTCCCATTTAGAGAAATGGCCGAGGTGATCCGACTACCTACATACATCCGAGAGATTCTTCGTGAATTATCCGAGGTGTTCCGATTGATCAGATCACGTTATCAGCTCCTCAGCGTATGCAGCTCTGATATCGATTTCTATATTTAGCTGAAATCCCCATCACGCTTATTTACAGATTTGGAAATAAATGATTGAAATAATGAACAATCAAACTGATATATTTTACGATTTATACTGTCTAACAAATGAGTTATTGTTATAAACAGACTTTTAACCTAATTTTATGCAGTTATTTTCCCACAAATTCACAAGAACATGGGTAAGGTGGTATTACATGTAGCCTATTATATATAGGTAAATTGGTGTATACCGCCATTCAACCTGCCTTTTTGTTTGTTTACAAAAAGCAGTACTATATTCTAATGAGGTGCCACAAACATCTGACATTAGTGACGTAAAAGAAAATGTGCATTGACCTCAAATAGAACCATTCGCAACAGTTTGGTCAGTTAATAATCGTTGTATGGAGGGATGGTTAGACCGATTTTTTTTTGTTGTTTGGCCACCACCATTGACGTTGTAAAGTTTGCTGTCTTCTTTCAAGGTTATGTGTAAATTCTACTAGTTTTATGGACGGCTTTGTGAAGGACAAATAAACCAAAAACAGAATGTTTGCAAAATATTGTTGCAAAATAATTTATAGACATCAATTTAGACACATGTAAAAGATGCGAACATTTAAGAGTGGTTAGTTAAGTAACTGCAGTGACCGAGTCGAACAAATTTGCATACTTTACAATAAAATCGTAATTTGGATACAAATATTTTTTATGAAAAACATGTATTATATTGAAACTTTAAGTTTACAGTGGTCAATCTCTTTGCTCATTTGACTGCAGTATGTATAAAAGACGCTATGCACAAGTATTGTTACAAAATATTCATCAGTTTTTGCATTAACATCAACTGTTTTGCAGCTAAGATTGTTCATGAAACATAATGTATCCTCGCAAACACTTTGAAGAAAATATACACAATGCCTATTGTTCATTATCACTTGACCTCTCTCAGCTGGACTATCACCACGACCACGACGAGCATGGCCATCATCACTTTTATCTCCTACCCTTTCCTCCTTCCTCTTCTTCTTCTTGTTTTTCTTCTCCTTCTCTTCTTCCTCCTCCTCCTCATCATCAGCAGACGAAGAAGGAAAAGCAACAACCTCAGCTGCAACATTACCACACCACACCACACCACAAACAATAATAAAAACAGTTACAGCACATTTTATCATATTTTCTTTCAACCCCGTGTATGTTCGGATATTGAACGATCAATGTTAATTAACAGCAAGAATCTTGCATCTTCATTTCTGGCCAAGAAGATAGTGTGCTATATTACATACCTGAGGTATCTGGTTCGAATCCTTAGACTTGCATTTTTTTTGTAATTTAACGTTTTTATTTCTATTGTTTGTTTGTATTAAGTAATGCCGATTCTGTTGAAATTTGTTTTATTAAATGATTAGACGGTGAATTTGTAAATTTTGAAAAAGAGAAAATGAATACACTATTTGACAGAACACGTTAACTTGGTGTATTTATCGAAAGGCTAACCATTTCATTTATGTTTTGTCATTATCTAATTGAAAGTGTACATCAACCAGAGATTTCTGCCTTGCGTGGGATCGTACTGTAACGTTTTGGGGTTATTATCAGCAATTATCCGGGTTTTTCACGTACCTGATATAGCCATGATGTAGGTGTGAAAGTAAAGTTGGGTGTCTTGTACTGTTGCCGAGAATATTTCTTTTACAATGTGTTCGCGTTAAGTTTTATGCATTTCTTTTGTTTATTTTAGACTTTTCTGGTTGTTTTTGCTTTTGGGTATATTGTTTGATCTCATATTTCCTTCCATGTATGTCTCTGTATGTGTATGCTTATTGAGTAATTGCTTGTTTCCTCCTTGTTTAATGTTTGCCTTCTTCTTTGGCGTTTTCCTCTTCTCCTTCCTTCCGCCTGCTTCTTCTCAAACATCTATATTCTACTCCTTCTTATTCCTCGTTGCATTTTTCGTATTTTCCTATTCCTATTTCTACTTCTTTTCTCCGTGTTCTTCATTTTCTTTTTTCTTCTTTTCCTTATCGCTATGTTTTCAACAATTTTATATGATTGTTCTAAATATTTTGTCAGTTTTTCCCTTAACATTAACGAATGCATCACGATACAGAATAAATCATGAGAATTCTAATCTTTCTGCAGTATCACCTGGAAATCCCTGGCACATGTTTAATTTCTTGCCTCGTTTAAACAAAAAAAATACAACAATAAAGTGGAACACAACAACACAATACAGCAATAATACACGAAAGGCGTCGCGAGGAGCGTTAATGTGAATTTAAAGAGATCGTGTTATGCCAATTTTCATATGCTTTTTATCCGATTAGTTTCATCTTTTCAAGTCCTTACAAATTTAATCGCACTATATGTTATCCTGAAAACATAACAAGTTCCCATTCTTTATTTACGTGTTTAGTTTTTAAAAAAAATACGTGTTATGGATTAATTTGTTCAACATTGATATTTAGGCGCATCAAAATAATTTTAAGAGTTTTATTTGTATTCATCTCTTTTATGTTTGTTTCTTTTTTATACACATTCCATTTTCTGTGCAATTGCAATGCAAATCAACGCTAGTTGATATGATAATGAAATACAATTACAATTGACAGTTAAATATATAACTGAAATTAAGGTTATTATACATATTTATTTTTTTGCATAAAAATCAATATTCTACGAATACTTTCAATTTTGTAAGATTGAAGCAGGTGCGGATCCAAAAGATTTTGGTGGGGGTGGAGGTTTTGGGAGTGGGATTGTATGAATCAAAATCCATTCAACTTTATCGCAGTAAATACTAGATATATACACAGTAAGGGGCCCATAAGCAGTCAACAGACAAATTTTACTTTAAAAGTTTGGTAGTTTTTAAGCTTGCAGATATGTGTTTTCACAACACTACTTTTTTACCTGGTTGCATCCCCCGCCCCCACTCCCCAAACCCGGATCCATTCCTGGATCAAAGATATGTAAATTACATGTACATTATTACACATGTAATATGTTTACAAGTATTTCTGTTGACGTCCACGGCAGAAGGTCTGTTATGTCAGAGTTCGAAATCTATGTCACGAATTATTTGTATCAAAACAAACGGATGGAAAGATAATAACAGGGATACGTTCTTTATCAAAAACAAAAACTTTCCATCACTCCCCACGTCGATATGTTTGTACTCGTAAATAAGTTGCATCACCTTATAAAAAAATTATATAACTGATAAAATGGCGACACTTTTTATGTATGACATAAGTCAATAGGAGGAATTTCACCTTAACACGTGTGAACATCTAGTAATCTTTAATGGGTTCATGCTGGTACAACACGCTTTTAGTAAACCAGAGAAGATCTTAAAGTGCTGCATTCTCTGTAATAGCATATCTGGCATGATAAACCTCCTAATCATATACTTATAGTTTTTTAATCGTAACCTCTTGGTCTAGAGCTGATTCCAATGCCTTTCCATAACAGAAGCCGGGGCTCTACCAAGTTCCTAGCGAACCTTTGGCGGGGCTTCACCCAGTTTCTTCCATACTAGGAGCTGAGATTTCACCCAGTTCCTTTCGTACCAGGAGCTGAGGCTCCACCCAGTGAATTCCATAATAGGTGCTAAGGCTCCACCCAGTTCCTTCCGTACCAGCAGCTTAGGCTCCAACCTTTTGCTTTCTGTACCAGAAGCTGAGGCCCCTCCTAGCGCCTTCCGTACCAAGAGCTTAGGTTCCATTCAGTTCCTTTCTTACCAGGAGCTTAGGCTCCACCCAGTTCCTTTCGTACCAAGAGCTTAGGCTACACCCAATTTCTTCTTTTCTAGGAGCTTAGGCTCCTGCCAGTGCCTTCCGTATTAGGAGCTGAGATTCCACCTAGTGCATTTCCATACCAGAAGCTTAGGCTCCATTCAATGAATTCCGTATAAGGAGGTAAGGCTTTACCCAGTGCTTTTCTTACCAGGAGCTGAGGCTCCACCCAGTGCTTTCTGTATTAGGAGCTGAGGCTCCTCCCAGTGCCTAACGTACCAGTGCCTTCCGTACCAGCAGCTTTGGCTCCACTTAGTGCCTTCCGTACCAGGAGCTGAGGCCCATTCCAGTGCTTTCTGTATTAGGAGCTGAGGCTCCTCCCAGTGCCTTACGTACCAGTGCCTTCCGTACCAGGAGCTTTGGCTCCACTTAGTGCCTTCCGTACCAGTGCCTTCCGTACCAGGAGCTGAGGCCCATTCCAGTGCTTTCTGTATTAGGAGCTGAGGCTCCTCCCAGTGCCTTACGTACCAGTGCCTTCCGTACCAGCAGCTTTGGCTCCACTTAGTGCCTTCCGTACCAGGAGCTTTTTCTCCCCCAAGTGCCTTCCGTACTAATGATCCATCCATTGAATTCCATATTAGGTGCTAAGGCTCCACCCAGTTCCTTCCGTACCAGGAGCTTAGGCTCCACTTAGTGCCTTCCGTACCAGGAGCTTCTTCTCCCCCAAGTGCCTTCCGTACCAGGAGCTAATGATCCATCCATTGAATTCCATATTAGGTGTTAAGGCTCCACCCAGTTCCTTCCGTAACAGGAGCTGTGGCTTCATCCAGTGCCTTCCGTACCAGGAGCTTAGGCTCCTCCCACTGCTTTCTGTATTAGGAGCTGAGGCTCCTACCAGTGCCTAACGTACCCGTGCCTTCCGTACCAGGAGCTTAGGCTCCTCCCAGTGGCTTCCGTACCAGGAGCTGAGGCTCCACCCAGTGCTTTCTGTACTAGGAACTGAGGCTTCATCCAGTGCCTTACTTACCAGAAGCTAATGATCCATCCATTGAATTTCATATTAGGTGCTAAGGCTCCTCCCAGTGACTTCCATACCAGGAGCTTAGGCTCCACCCAGTTCCTTCCGTACCAGGTGCTAAGGATCCATCCATTGAATTCCATATTAGGTGCTAAGGCTCCTCGCAGTGCCTTCCGTACCAGGAGCTGAGGCTCCACCCAGTTCCTTCCGTACCAGGAGTTTAGGCTCCACCCAGTTCCTTCCGTACCAGGAGCTGAGGCTCCACCCAGTTCCTTCCGTACCAGGAGCTGAGGCTCCTCCCAGAACCTTCCGTACCAGGAGCTGAGGCTCCACCCAGTTCCTTCCGTACCAGGAGTTTAGGCTCCACCCAGTTCCTTCCGTACCAGGAGCTGAGGCTCCACCCAGTTCCTTCCGTACCAGGAGCTGAGGCTCCTCCCAGTGCCTTCCGTATTAGGAGTTGAGGTTCCATCCACTGCGTTCCATACCAGAAGCTTAGGCTCCATCCAGTAAATTCCGTATAAGGAGGTGAGGCTATACCCAATGCTTTTCTTACCAGGAGCTGAGGCTCATCCCAGGGCTTTCTGTATTAGGAGCTGAGGTTCCTCCCAGTGCCTTACGTACCAGTGCCTTCCGTACCAGGAACTGAGGCTTTATCCAGTGCCTTCTTTGTTATGAACTGAGGCTTCAACAAGTGCATTTCGTATTAGGAGCCTTCGTAGTATTCGATATTGATTCAATACTTTAAAAGTTTGGTAGTTTTTAATCTTACCTCTTTTTCCTCATTTACAAAAGATAACATTTCAATTCAAATAAAATCAGGGAACAAAGCGTGAAATCTCAAGAGAACAACTATTCTTGTGCATTTTCACATAAATGACAAAATACGGATTTGGATTCTTTGGTACACAATTGACTTCCGTGTAGGTACTGGAACTTAATTGCTGATATTTAATTACTTATAATCTTTAACAAGTAACGACCAACATAAAGTTCATCCGTGTGGTGACTGCTGACCCCAAAACAATATATAATACGTATGTGAACAATAGATGTCACATTGCAGCATATAGTGTATATACACACGTAGGGTATATTGGTGACATAGATTCAAGAATGGGTTATTTTCTAACATAAAATGCAATTATCCTGTATTTCATTGTGTATTATGTACTATTGATGGGAAACAACGTCTTTTAGTGATAATTAAACAGAGAGCCGTTCAAACCAAACTACTCAGCCAGTCAAAGGTGACAATAACAAGGTATAAAGTTGTAATGAAATAGAAAATTGTACGCACATACACGGGCAGATCCAGAATTTTGTTTTCTGGGATGTTGGGCTCCTAATTGAGCGAACACCTGGGGTGCATACCTCCCCAGAAATGTAGCAAACAAATGGAGCCATTTCAGAGGCTGCCAGAAACTATTTTCACGAGTCCAAACTATAGGTATTTGTAATGTAATATTACCATATTAATTAGTTTTCAGTTAAATGATCATTGGTTATAATTGGTTAGTTCAAGACATCGTGCCGTTTAATTGCCATTTTACTAGTTTCCCGGTACACAAAATGTATTATTGCATTATTTGGGTAATTATTCATGCTATTCATTGTCCTGCTTTATTTTAACTTGCACTTAGTTTAATTAAGTCTACAAGCCAAATACGTGTAGTGCCATTTCCTGCATATCAGATGCCCAAAAGGCCTTCATAGAAAGTATGTTTTGTAAAAATAGTTGTTTTTTCAAGACATTTAAGGCCTAAATATGCGCTCAGTTGTCTTATCTGCACATAGGTGTGACAGTAATACTGCTAGTACCGTAAAGATTTGACACGCCCTAAAATATCAATAAAATACCGTCATGGAAGGTGTTACTTTGAAATTTCCAGGGGGGTGGGTGTCTGGACTTCCCTAAGTGGGGTCTGGACTCCGCTCCCCAACACCCTCGCTAGATCAGACCATGACATACGAAATTCATTTGCATTCAAACATCAATACCGCCGTTTGCTTTCACGTTTCGCCAACAATATTGACGCCATTGCTACAAACAAAACACATTTAGTACTGTTTGGTAACAATATGCAGTGAGCACATAGTTCATGTTGAAGTCTTCGACCCTGTGTCCTGCCCGGCCTGAGACACATACTCCCCCCTCTCTCTCTCCCTCTCTCCCTCCCTCCCTCTCTCTCTCTCTCTCTCTCTCTCTCTCTCTCTCCCTCTTCCTCTCTCACTCCTCCCCTACCCCCTCTCTCTTGTGATGAACAAGAACAACAACACACAATTTAAAAGACAAACGCATTTAAATAAGAAGAAAGTACAAACAGCATATTATTCAACATCATATCTCCGCACGAATGCACGCCATATACAAATCATAGCATCATCCTCTAGATGGGGTTTAAGTCAAATCTTTCCCCATACAAAACAAACACAGATTTTAGGAAAATAATTAAAACATTAAAAACAACAGCTATAGCAATTTAGAGTGTTTCTATAAATATCTTTGAGTGTTTATCGCGTTTTTATCAGCATTGATCCACACTCACGGGAAATACGTCACCGCGTCGAGACAGCTAGTGAAGTATGGTGCGTATAAAAGGGGAAGCTGCAGCAGACGACTTATTGGTTTTGTTAAGGTCGATGGTGTAACATCGTCTTCTGTTAGTACAGTGTTTCCCGCCATCGGTGTTATTACACAAGTGCCGTCGTCTGCCCAGATCTGACGAGTACATGGAATAAGGCAGACATTCTATGAAGAATCTATTTCATAAGGTATGTTTTTCTTAAATTGTCTAAATATTTTGGTTTTAAATATACAAAGTACTATGTTATATTACAGTATAACTATAATTATAGAATTTTTAACGATCACTTATCATATTATCACACAGGGAAAAGTGAAATTGAATCACACAAAAGCAACAAACTTTCAGCAGATGTGCCAGATTTGTGCATTGTACCTTTTAAAGTCTGTTTAAATTGACTGACTTAAAAATGTGTATGATGTCAATGTCAATGATGTTTCTGTGTGGGTGTAATCCTTGTTTTTTTTTTCTCGATTATTTTGAAATCTCTGGAACAGTTTGTAATGGTACGTCACTGATCCACGCGGAACTGCAAAGGGAATGAGCATTAGTATGTTAAAATGACACATACTAATTATAGCACACATTACACGAAGAATTATATAATATTCTTATTCTTAACGAGTATTTACTTGAAGCAGCCATCTTTAAAAAGTTTGGTTATTAAATTATCTAATGTTTGTTTACTAAAATACTTTTATATATACATAAATACAAATATACATAACATATTCAGTATGTGCTGAACATTACATCTATCGTGATCATGTTTGATATTTCATTTATAATTATATCGATTTATTTATTATAAAAACACACACATTTTTAAAGACTTTATTCAATATTATATACATGTTAGTCAATTACATTTTATGTATGTGATTATTTACGTATTTAATAACCCATAATTCGAGGAATCCACTAGGTTAGTGAATGTATGTACATTATAATTGTTTTGGGTTATACAACGCACAATGCACTTAATTAGTAATAAGCACAACAGTAAATATTCGCAAGTTTTTGTTGTCTGCTTATTTGTTTGACAAGTTAGTACAAACTTAACGTTTTGCAAACAATTTAGCAGTACTTAGTTCGTTCTGAGCTACATTTGCACCTACTTGTCACTTGAGCAAGGCCTAGCTTGTTTGTTATTTTGATCATAAAATTAGCCAGGGCATATAAACCGGATAATAAACCGGCAAATGTTTGCAAGAGACCTGCACTACGACCACCATTTTAACGACATTTATATCGTGGCCTGCCAGTTTATTATGTTTGCCAAATTCAATTGACAGTGATTAATACAATTAAATTTTAATTACCGCACAATCCGTTTGCTCGGAATTTTACGCTGCCTTAAAGCCATCATATATATAATATATTATCTCTCAACCTGCCGGTCATGAATTCACATGGCCTAGAAAATAGTTCGATCCAGATCACACAGTCAGGGACATGTGTGGTCAGAATCAACGATATTTGTCATTTGGTTACGTCATAATATACGATATATATATATATATGCATATGTGCAAGTATTCATGTTCGTCTTCTTGTTTAATAAAGTAAGATTCTTCAGTTTGTTTGGTTAAAACTGCTCTATTAATTTAACATGTGGATTATCAGTTTAGTAGCGATACGTTTCCATAGATACCACATCAACAAATTTTAACTAGTCTGAGCGCTACGTAAATAGATATTTTAAATGCGTTTTAGGATGAACTAATTTAATTTCCGAGAGAAAAACCTATAAAAGTTTCTAAACGTTTCCAGCGATTTTATGTACTACGTGAAAGAATACCAGTATTGTCAATTATTGCTAGACAATAATGGCGTATAAGTTTAGTAAGGGTCGGCGAGACAAGAAAAAAAAAAACGTGCTAAATACAGAACTAGTAAAGTTGTTATGTGTTTGGTAACAACTAACACGATACATGCGTCTCTACCCCATTTGTGTTGTTAGTCATTAAACAGGAGCACATCTGCTGAGTTAGGCCTATCAGAAACAAAAGATTATTTGAAAAAAAGATTTTTGGTTAAAAGTTGTACAGTTATTTAATTTCCGTTGTTATTGGTTACAGTTGTCAGGCGCCCTGAGAAAGATGTTGAGTGTTTTCGGCAGTAGTGGCGGTCCGGTGGACGAAGACCGGTTGCGGAAGTGGCTTCAGTACGTGGTAAAGGATCGAACCAAGATGTCAATTAAAGGTGCCGCAATAATACATGACAACGGCAACGTGGCCGCAACAACAGAGACGTTTAACGTCAGACGGACGGACTTTCTGGTATGTGTTCTCGGCTAATTTTGTACGTGATTTGTTAGAATAAAGTGACCTATTTCCCAATGGGTCGCTGTCCCTGTTATTGTTTAAATTTTTTATCTAGGACACATTTAATAAAAATACTGCACTCTTAAAAGCTTTTCGATGTTTCGTTGCTGCTCACGTATGGACATGGTTATTATGAGACTTAAATGCGGTCTAACAACTGGTATTTACATCGAGAATATGAAAAACGTAAGTTATTTTAAATGCAAAAACACATAATAAACATGTACATGATATTTATATGTATGCCATTTTGAATATTATTCAACAGTTGAAAGAACGGACAAACCAGACAAAGTCGACATCGCAAAACTGACATAAGACATTAGACAATAATAATCAAAACGAAGATATAATGTGAAGTTCACTGAATCATTTTGATGTTACGATGCGCTCGTTGTTTTACCCAGACATTGGTTTGGGGAAAATAGCTGGACGTCGCTATAATGATCATAATTGGTCGCTGCGATTTATGTCTAAAACATCGAAAGCGAACAAACAACAATAACAAAAACATTTTGATGCATTAGTTCGCTTATATTATTTTAAAAATACACGAGAAACACTTTTATACCCACAGGGATAAAGGATAAATGAGAAAACAACAAGAATGCATGACGTGACAGAGACTAATTCAAGTTGTAGTATAATGGCAAGATGAGAAAATAAAAATCGTTACGACAAAAGTGAACATAGCCATGAACCTGTGTTGCGTATATTTTTGTGATCAACTGTAATACAAGCTGGCTAGGCTAAAGTAGTGACTATAAAATAATGCAGTGGAAACGCTTTTTCCCAAGCTTAAGTGCTAAAAGCAAACACAGATGTGAATGTATTTCACAATTTTGTGCTGACTTATTATCTAAGTTTGATTCAGTAATTGTATCTTCGTCTAAAATTGTTTTCCGATTCTGACCAGAATATATTTAAATGTGTCAAATTAAGAAGTATATCTACCATAATGGAATAGTGAAGTACAAATCGAGCTTTCTGCATGGAGACAAAATTTAGTCTCTTAAAACACAGTAAGCTCATTTAAAAACACAGACCGGACCTGGTAGCTCAATCGGTAGAGCGTCGGCTCCAGGTACGGGAGGCCCCGGGTTCAATCCTGGACCGCGACATACCAAAGTCGTTAAAAATTGTAGTCGCATAGCTCGCTTGCTAACGCTCAAGCACATATAAGGGTAGTTCCAGGCTGGTTGGCCCGGTGTCAGGATAATGTGACTGGGTGCTGCTTCAAGTGGACACCGTCTCCAGATAACCGAAATACTGTTTAAGGACGATATACATAACAAACAAACAAACAAACAAACAAATAAATTCGTTACAACTACGATCGATAAATTCATGCTTTTTCTTGCTTTCATTCATCCAATACTGAGATATCAAACGTGCTTATCATATATTTATATTGGTTGAATACGTGCTTTTATGCTGGTTACATTTACAGCGTTTCAGTCTCATGTCACTTTGCAAGTAGCAGGGATTGGGGATGGGTTTATTTAAATTAAAGATGAAGCTCTCATTTAATACATATATATATATCTTCTGTTTATCGTCTTTATTAAAGGTGATAAAATATTACATAACATATAATCAAGTATAATTATCAACAGTTTAACTAGTATATTTAAACTTTGACTGAGCCATTTCAATTATCTGACGCTGTCGAATCGCTATTTTTCTTTACTTAATTCATTACTAATAACATAGACACCTACATTCGCTTATATATATATATATATATATATATATATATATATATATATATATATATATATATATATATATATATATATATATATATATATATATATATATATATATATATATTTGTATTTTGACAACACTATATCGAAACAGTTCAGTTACTGCATTGATTATCACCCGTCTATCTGGCGTGACCTCGCGTGATACTTTATCATGTCCAGACGATAAACACGTCAAAAGTTTCCATCACGCGTGTACAATTTGTGTTGATGGAAAATCCGTCGCGTGATTAACTTATGTAACGCCCTCTCTCTTCCCCCCCCCCCCCCCCCCCCCCCTTACATCTCACGACTATGGCGATAAATCAATGATAACACCATATTTGGGGTGACAATGTGGGAACATCCTGCCCGTGTCGGGATGTTTTTATAAAATGTGATATTGACCTTAGTTGTCTAACCAAGTGGTGATTCGTGACTACTCATTCATAAGGTTTATTGTTGTTGATGAAATTCTGATTGTCTTACATTAATTCAATCTTAATGATATCGACGCTGTTTTCAATTAAATTCATTAAATGCTTTTCATGTGGTATAACTACCTGACTATTTGACATATCTTATAATACTACACACCGTCACATCATTCCTACATATCGCCAACATGTTATGGAACATATCTTTTTTAGCCTGGTCGGGGTTGGTGTGGCATTAAAGCTATATCAGCACCACTTTAAAAATCATTACATTGAACTCATTTGCACCTGCAGTCTTTATCAAGCAAGACCAAAAGCCACTTTCAAGGCCATAAAACCGGTTATTTTGTGGGTTTTTTTTTCTCGATTGTGTCGACTTAGCATTATTATCAATATGATGACTAATCGATACTTACTTTATTAAATGCAACCGCGTTTGTAATGTCAGAGTGTATCAGACCAGAAAGACCGACCGCAATAGACCAAATGGTAGAGCGTCGGCTTGCGGATCGGGAGGTCGTGGGTTCGAACCCCGACCGGGTCTGACCAAAGACTTTAAAGTTGGTAGTAGTGGCTTCCCTCCTAACGCTCGGGGCTAAGGGGACAGCATTACGCATGACTCGTCGGTCTCAGTATAATGGACCGGCCGGGTTCAGTCCCTGGGCACCTCATAAGTGCCCCTGTGCTATAATGATAGAAATGTCGCTGTGCAGTATCGGCAAAAATGCCGGCTAATCCCAATCCCAATCCCTAACGCTCTGGGCTAAGGGGACAGCATTACGCATGACTCGTCGGTCTCAGTATAATGGACCGACCAGGTTTAGTCCCTGGGCAACTCATAAGTGCCCCTGTGCTATAATGATAGAAATGTCGCTACACAGTCTCGGTACAAATGCCGGGAAAATCCCACAATTAGACCTGACATGATGCCATATAATGGTAACTTTGTTTCACAAACAAGGTAAATTATCAGTAACAACTTTGTCTCATCTAGATAACCCACTTTACTAGACGGAAATACATTTTAATTCCCAAGAGTGTTCCCATGTGCGTTGATCCTGACAATTTTCTCAATCCTATATCTGTGAACTGGATACAAGACTCAACATTGTCCACAAAACCAGACAATACTAGGAAAATACTAGCTGCATACAAAACAAGCGATGATCGATAATGCTAAACGGATAATGCGTCAACAAACTTTACTAGAAAAAAGACAAAGTGTCACATGTACAGAAACGTTATGAACTGAATGTTCCGAACTCAGGGACATGTGAGTTCTAATTTGTTTCTTCGTTAGCAATATCATAATGTATATCATCATCCATATCAAAACCCGCATCATCATATCATTCTTATACCTTCCCCCGCACCTTCCTACTCCTCCTCAACTATCCCATCTCCGCCTGCGGCAGGAGAAAAAACAACTCAACATATCAAATGTTTCAGGATCACTTATAGCACTTAATGACGCTACCTACTCCTATTATTATCCAGAGTTCGTTTCCTCGCTTATATTTTCCCTTTATTCTGTTATCAAAGCAAAACAACACCATTATTTATCAACAATACATTCTTTTTCTGTTTCCAGGAAGTAAAGCACGCTTTTGCCTGTCCTGATGTGGACCAGTTTCCGTTCCGTGGAGTGACATATTGTTTGCGTGCTCGTAAAGGTTCTCAGATCATCGCCTTTAATGGACAACATTATATAGTCGTGAACAAAATAGGCAGCATTTACCTGCTTGTGTACTGTTATTCCAAACCCAAGGTTACGGAAGTAGCCCAGTGGGCATGCAAAGTCGCGGAGAAACTGGTTTCCAAGGGCGTTGCCCAGGCGCGTACGTGACCTCTCGAATCTTTCACGAACATAGTGGAACACATTGCAGATTTCTTTGAAAAAGACTTCTTCTGAACTCGTCCAGACTTCTCCGAGTTGTTACGAATGGTCTGTGACGTAGACATTACACTATTGATATTAGTAATTTAATGTGACATATTCAATAAGAAAATCATTTAGATATGACATCCATGGCACCAGAGAGAGAGAGCATGGTCTCAATGCATGATGACTGTACAGGTAATCGGTCGCTATACATCTATACAGAGAATAGCGTAGTATAGTGTAGTGTAGCAAGGGACAAGTTGTCCACATTACCAGTCTATCTGATACTTTGTTTTTTTTTTACTTGTTTACATCATTTTGTAACTGCAAACTGCGTTGATAATCTTGGAATTCTCGGTTTCTTTTGTAAAACAAGACCTCTGCAAACAGCTGCGCTTCGAATTCCTCATTTTGTCTGTTAAATTATTGCCATCCTTTTAATTGCAAGCTACGCTGTTATCCGCGGCATACTCGGTACTTTTCCTTGAAGGAGATCTCGCCGAACTGTTGCGATTTCCTATATATTGCGGTTATATTTTTGGCCCCCATTGTGATTTTACTGCACCAAAGGTACAGCTCTCCGGAGCGACGCCAATGAAATGCCCTTACATGCATTTATTACATTTTGCTTATCAAATTAGATTCATGTTGATACTGAAAACTCCTTATATACAATAGAAGCTACACAATTTCAGGTTGTTAATAAAGACACGTATTTTTTCTTATTACTTCTTGGCGGCCATGGAAATAATATGATAATGTCAGCGCACTGGTCAACAAATTAGCTGATTGACAGACTGCTAATAAGTTGCACCTTTGACAAGGCCGTGAGATTGTCCGCATGTAGAGTAAGCAATTATTGACTTGTTTTGTCATATCGAGTTTGATGAATATAGCATGTGCTTTTGTGTTTTAGAATCTAATCGTTGAAATTGTTTTGTCTCTTATAACACCAATAAGAACATAATTGATGGAAGTGTCGTGTCCCTGCTGTAAGTCCATTATCAATGCACACAAGGGTTTACAGTTTAAATGAGCTTTTGTACTGGTTCTATCGCTGCAATACGTGTAAATTAGGAGTATAGAACGTGATATAAACATCGATATATATGGTTTTAAATTCACTGGAAACACTAAGTCATATTCATATCTGAAGTATATTATTTCAGAAACATATTAATTCATATCTTAAACCCTTAACTTGCTGGAAACACAATTAGTGTTGATATGCTTTATGTTTATGGGTTGAATGATGTTGCCTGTAAGTAAAGGGTTAATCATAACATTCATTTACTTGCTTCGTTTTTGTTATAAGGATTTTTTCAAAACAACAAAAACAACCTAAAGAAAGCAAATATTAGCAAAAACAACATTAAAACAACATCAAAGATTTATTATTGGCGTGGTATCTACAATGAATTAAGATGTTGTTGTGGAAAATTCCTCGAAGGAGATAAATCGTGTTGTCACGCTTAAAAAAACATTAGATAAGTCTTACGCTCTTTGAAAGATGATTTTAAAAGATAAACAGAACAAAAGAGTGTCTAAAGGATTGGCATGTTGTTTTTCGTCCTTGTCTCAAATGCGTGAAATATCAATATATGTATATATGTTCTGTTCATTTGTACAGTTCCATACAAACATAACACATGGTTGTTGCTTGTTTGATCTGGATACTTTATTATGACTGTCTAGCACGTGTTTATACGTGTCTGTGTTATTCTCAAACTCGTTTATAGTGGTTTATGTTCAATGTGCTATCAATTTAATGTTTTAGCAATTTTGTTCATTTGTTTGTTTATTTCTGTGACACTTCTTGTTTCTTGTATTATTATTTTTCGTATACTCTAGTCAATAACGCATTCATTGTGAAATCCATTTATATTACATTAGCAACTTTTTAAAAAAAGTATATATTATAAAAAATCTTTGTATTGGGGACAATTTAATTTGTCATCCCCCAAAAAATCGCCAAAAAATAATAATCCAGGAATAATTATAATAATAACTGTACATTACAGTGTTTATAGTAGTTATATGTTGGCGAAACACAGGTGGCACTGTTTGATCCCCTAAATTACAAAGTCTGTCAACCTTCCTAAGCTTAGTCTGTGATAAACAGATTGTTTTTTTAATTGTTCTGTTTTGCAAATTGTTGTTTTAAAACAGAAAGGTGTTTCAGAAAAAAATCGATTATAATTATTTATTATTATTTATTATAATTATTGCATGCATATTGTTGTTTTTTTAAATTTTATTTCACTGAAAATATTTTAAAGTATTGTAAAGACGTTTTAAACATCATTTAGTTATAATATTTATTTGTTATTAACTAATCAAGTAGTACTGGCACTGTTGCTGAGAATGCCTGCTATAGGTCAGTTCGTAATGAGGCTTGAAATTTGTAAATACAATCTGGAGAACACTATGAAATACTGGACTTTAATAATAAACACAAATTAATATGGATCTATTGATGTAATTTAACTATATCCAAGTTGTGAATTGATGTTTAATGATTATATTATTTATTTGTTTTTGTACTTTGTGAATAGTTTTTGATAATGAAATTAAAATGTATTTTTAAATATGCTGAGTTGTTGTTTTTCATTCTCAAAATGCGCTAAGTCAAATGTACGCTGAAATGGCATTAAATAATATACAGTTTTTCCTATCAAGTATTTATACACTAAACCAAAAATCAATCACCCCACTTCCACATAATTATATTTCAAAAATAAGCACTTTATTGTTTTTAATTTTCTGAAAACCCGGAAAGAACGCATTGATCAACATGACAAATTGCAAAGTCATTAAAGTGCAAGAGGCCAGCCTGTATAAATTTAGAAATATGTTCCTTTAGAAAATACAGTCTAGAATAATTAAAGTGGACAAATGCTGCAAACAAAAATATGCTGTTCTATTAAATGATGTTTTTCAAGCGACATAAACTCTTAATTCTATGAAAAAACAAAGTTAAACAGGAATATCAGGGTCTCAAAGATAAACAAAGTATCTTCGAATTTTTTAAACAAAATATACTTAACTAATAAAAATACATTTTGTTACGACAAATAAATGGCAAACTAAAACATTGTCATTTACTAGCATGTTAAATGACAATGGCGTCAATGAAAAAACGCAGCGAATGTCAGTTAGAAGAAACTTCCGCCGACGAGCAAATATATTAATTTTAAGGCGTAGCATTATGTATTAAAGGAGGAGTCTAGCCGCTCGAACACGATGTTCTAATGAAAATGACAAATTACTGGGAAAAATGCGCATTATATTTACAATTATCTCATCTGTTAATATGGCATAGTCACCAACAAACCTACACACAAAATGGAATTACATACGCCTTAATGTTCGCCTTTTTCTTATATTATCACAAACAATCGGTTTATCTCATTTTGTTAGCTTTCATAGCTTTGTTATATTGAACGAATACACTGCAAATGCAAAAATACAAATAAACGCATGAATGTGGGGTATAAACTTGTTTATTTCAAAAGTTGCCAGGAATTCCGAGCGCCCACAAACCAGGTTTTTGCATACCTGTCGGTCATTTTGCCGCCTGACTCGTAACGGCGGTAACTGTTGGTTTTTCTCTTTTGCTCGTCTCAGTGGTTTTGTCACTTTTCATGTACTCTTTCTGCCTTTGTCTAGAAGAAGTTCAGACTTAAATAACTGTGGTAATTCTAATAGGTTCTTTTCATATCTTGCTATTGCCCGTGAAAAATCTGTCCCAAAATTCAATCGCCTAAAAATCAATGCACAAATTTAAAATATAATTATTTTGAAAACCATACCACGATTACCTTGTATTTATTGCACTCGAATTAAACATTTGTGTACATGCACAATGTTTTCACTTGTAAGCCACATATACGCAGTAGTTGTCCTTATATGACAATTTTTACGTATAAAGGTACAGTTTACATATTTTTGTTGTGAAGGAAACCCTTGTCGTGTATTTTGGAAGACGAACGTTTGTTTCTCAATCACCTAAATCCTGGCGAGACGTAAATTCAACGTCTTAAGAATACTTGTCCGACCTTAAACTTTAATTATAAGCTACTTCAATAACAACTTCTAGCTTTTAACCATTAAACGGAAACTGTATTTAAACTAGTGAAATAATGAGTTTAAAAACACACTACCGCCGAATTTAGGAGAACGTCGATTTTTGGCAACGTGGAGATATAAAGTATCACATCGCTGTATGGTTGCACTTAAAATAATTTCTAAACAATTACTCGTACACCTATTCTCGGCTTGTACCACTGTCAAATGTGCCGTTTTAAAGAAGTAACACAAACTCGGCAAATTTACTAAACTTAAAGATGGTATCCGACAGTTTGGACCAAAAATATTTCCATTAAAACATCTAAATAAACCATTGCTACCTGAACAGATCTCGCAAAATGCTATTTATTGATGTCCTACACCTGTCTGAAAAGTGATCCATAACGCCACAATCGTCATTACAAACATGTATTTCCTATCTGAGCCACGCTTCACAGTTAGCTATTTTTAAACAAAGAAAACCACGTGACAACTTATGTTTAAGCTCATCCACGTCATCCGCTGTGACGTCGGTGTCTATTTTTACCAGGAATCCCAATCGTTCTTACTTACAGATTTGAAAAAAAAATGAATATTTTAAGTGTTGAATAACGAGTTTTACTGCCCTAAAATGAGATACTGCTAAAATCCTCAAAGCTTAGACTAAAGTATGATTATTTCTGAAGACATTATGCACAAATACCCCAAACAGAGGTCAGATATTGTTAAACATATTAGATATAAACAAACTGTCGTATACCACTTTTAAGGAAACGACAATATTATGGCAATAAATACTTCCGAAGCAACGGTAAGTCGGTTCACAGCAAACCCTGTTTCCTGTTATTATTCTGATAATGTCGACAAACACCTTTGTCAATGGAGTCGCGCTTAGTAACAAATATGTTGTTCTTGTTATTAGAGGTGTAGGTCACACTTGTTTATTCCGGTTCAGTCTGGAAACATTGTGAACGTTCTCATTGTAAACAAGCATTAGACATTCATCGAGGTTTGCGTTGTGGCTTAATTGACTCATAGGACAAAAAAAATGTTGCTTGTTTCCGCTAACGTCTAAAAAAAAAATAGGGTAGGTAGGTAGGTAGGCAAAACATTTTTTATTAACTTTTTTACCGCACAACCATTAGCCAATTACAGATGTGAGAACACTGCATCAAAGGTAATACTAGCAGCACATATTCATGTGGAAACGACGGCTGGCAGGGATTTGGGATTTGCCGGCATTTTTGCCAATACTGTGCAGCGACATTTCTATCATTATAGCACAGGGGCACTTATGACGTGCCCAGGGACTGAACCCGGCCGGTCCATTAAACTGACACCGACGAGTCTGGCGTAATGCTGTCCCCTTAGCCCCGAGCGTTAGGAGAGAAGCCACTACTACCAACTTTAAAGTTTTTGGTTTGACCCGGCCGGGATTCGAACCCGCGACCTCCCGATCCGCAAGCCGATGCTCTACCACCTATTGCGGCCGATCGACGGCTGGTAGCTATCAAAGATAAACTGGTATAATGGCATGGTAATTCACTGCATTGTCATTGTTAGAGGCAATGTACTTTTTTCTGTGTCGGTCGAAGAATGGCATCCTATATGGTCGAGAAGTAATACAGTAACACATTTGTGGAAGGGATTCCAGGATCGAACTTAAATATGTCTAGAACGATTAGGGACAAGAAGTCATCAAAGCTGGAAATAACCGACGTGGTGGCAAGAAAACAGGGGCGGATCCAGAAATATTTTGGGTTGGGGTGGTAGGTGGTTATAAATCAAGATCTGTTCAGCTTCATCGCAGTAAATACTAGATAGATATATACACAGTAAGGGAAACTAACTTCGACCTTAGCAGTAAACAGGCAAAATGTACTTTAAAAGCTAAGTATTTTTAAGCTTACGTGTACGTGTTTTCACAACTCTACTATTTTACCTGGTTTGGGGTTGGAGGTGAGGGGGGGGGGGGCTGCATCCCTCATCCTCCTGGAACCATCCCTGCAAGAAAGGAGAGGTTTAATGAACCAAAAGATTAGACGATAAGATGAGCAGGCAAACTTGGCTTATCCAGTCCAAATGAACCTACATGGGACCTACATGGGAGGTGCAATATACCGGAAGAAGAATCACTTAGCAACTGTAATTATATACGTTTTATAATTTGCTATTTTCCAATATTTTCACATAAAATCGGTTTAACTTATTTTGTAAGCTTTCAAATCTTTGTTATATGGAACGGTTAAACTACAAATGCAGAATACAAGTACACGCTTTGAGATGGAGTATTGTTTTGTTTATTTTTTAAAAGTTCTCAGGAAGTGCGAGTTTGGAGGGCTCCACAAACCAGGTTTAAATAGTGGTATCCGACAGTTTGTTTATATTAAATACACCCATAGATATCTTACCACTCCTTTGGGGAATTTTGTCATACTTTTTGCATAAACCCATACATAAGTCGTTATAACGACGATTTTGAACACTAACTTTATTGTAAGACTGTACTAACTGCGACAAGAAAAAACTCTAAATGTTCAGTTTTTCCAACTCTATAAAAAGCGCCATACTGGTCACTGCTAAAAAAAGATACCGACGTCAGAGCGGCTAACTGGATGACTATATAAAAGTTAGTGATCGCGTGGTTTTCTAAATTAAAAAAAAGCTATCTCTGTAACGTGGCTCGGATAGGAAACACCTGTTTACAATGGCGAGTGGGGATTTATCACTGTTCACGCAGATTTTGGCACCAATGAACAGCATTTTACAAAACCTTTTCATGTACTAAAGACTTATTTCGTTATTTGAGAAAATATTTTGGACCAAACTGTCTGATACAACCCTGAACACACCTGGTAGTCGTTTTGCTGCCTGACCGTAACGGCGGTGACTGTTTTTTTTTCTTCTCGCCTCTGTGTTTTTGTCACTTTTACATTTACTCTCTCTGCCTTTGTCTAGAGGTAGTTCCGATGTAAATATTTTAGGCAATTCTTTCAGGTTCTCTGGTATTTTGCTATTGCTTCTAAAACATAGCAAGAGCTCTGGACTTACGAACATTTAACTTAATTTTCACCAACGTTCGATATTCGAATTGCTGCCTTTCCTCTTCACTTGCACCAGTGAAGCAGACGCTAACACAAAGCCTGTGCTAGTCTACATGCTAATGGCGCCACACTAAATTAGGATATTTACCGGTTTTGTACCAATGACGATATAGCTGGTGCCATGGCCAAGTCTCACGATTGTTTCCACACATTTGAGAAAACAAATATTATTATTAAATGATGACAAGATTTCATGAATATTGTTTAAATGTAAACTTGAGAAAGATGGGTGATATTGAGTAATCAATTGAACCGAAAGGTCAAGAGAGAGAGAGAGAGAGAGAGAGAGAGAGAGAGAGAGAGAGAGAGAGAGAGAGAGAGAGAGAGAGAGAGAGAGAGAGAGAGAGAGAGAGAGAGAGAGAGAGAGAGAGAGAGAGAGGGGGGGGGAGAGAGAAAGAGAGGAGAGAGAGAGATGAAAGATTGAAGAATCTCAGTAAACGATGGGTGTAGGTTCGACCTATCTCGGTCGCTAGAGAAAGTATTTAGAGCAATTACGATAAAGGGAAGGTCTCATAGGACTGCAGCTCATGCTCTATCAAAAAACTACCCCGAGGCCATCCAGTTGGCTCTGGTTAGAGGATGTTAAAGAGAGCATACACCTGTTAATTAATGGCCATTTGAGAAAGACGTCCTCGTTAGCAGACCATCCGTATGGTAAACAACACAATGACCATACGTCAGTCATTAACAGTAAACTTACTGACTTGATAGTGACGTCATTTGCTAATAAACACGATTAAAGTGCGAATCCACGTCATCCGCTGAAGCGTCGATGTATTTTTTTCGCAGGAATTTCAATCGTTCTTATTTACAGATATTGTTACATATATAAAATGTAAGTAAACTTTTGGATACCACCTTTAAGTCAGGGCTATAACACACGAATCGGTACTGCAAGGTCCGCGTGGAATTTTACTTATTTGCATCGAACACGTTTGCATACGTGTACTGTCTTGGTTCGTATCATATAAACTGCGTTTATAGTCATTTTTTACTCATATAACAAAAAGTTGACGTACCTTTTAAATTCTTGCTGCAGTATTTCACATAGTATATATCAGCAAGCATACAACACATTAGATGTGTCAATTTTAAAATTCTGTATACACTCTATTACACTTGCGTTACTTTAAACAAGACATCTACATTATTGATGAAAGGTAAGTAATGACAATTATCCGATTCGTGAATTATCCGAGGTGTTCCGATTGGCTAAGATTATTGACACCCCGGGATTCTTGGTACGTGCGTCGGCCTTCCAACAACTTAAAGCGGCTCCTGCAGAAAGTTAAAGTTGCCACTTTGATGTGACGCACTCAAATAATCAAAATGGCTTATTTTGAACAACGCATTGATTATTTACATCAGACCTTTACAGTTAAATGCAAGATTTCACCTTCAAGGTGGTATCCGAAAGCTTGGTCCAAAAATATTTTCATTAAACATCATGATAAGGCGAATTGGGAGTTCGCGGGTTCGAACCACAGCTGGGCAAAACCAAAGACTATAAAGTTGGTAGTAGTGGCTTCCCTCCTAACGCTCGGGGCTAAGGGGACAGCATTACGCCTGACTCGTCGGTGTCAGTAGAATGGACCGTTCGGGTTTAGTTCCTAGGCACCTCATTAGTGCCCCTGTGCTATAATGATAGAAATGTCGCTGCACTGTATCGGCAAAAATACCGGCAAATCCCTATCCCAATCTTTCGGCAAAGAGAAACAATTCTTGAACTGAGAAAAATCAATAACTCTGCGTGTGTTTTTCTTCATTTTGTTTTTCTGGTCTCTGTCGACTAAAAAAGCAGCTACTCCCCTTTTATAGCGGAGTGAAGAAGCCCGATACAATTTACATAACGTGGCATTTTAATCTAGAACATTGGTTTTCTTTGAAATTATTTTTGGTCGTTCTTGGGTTGTTGAAAAATATAACATGATTGGGAGTTGATATGCGCACTAAGGCCGTACATATAGGAAACATTCGAGCCGTGTTAGAAATTTACGTCATGGCATTTTCATAGAGCTGTCAAGAAAGAGAGACTTGCTTTATTGCAAGATATAGGAAAATAACCTGTTACTGTTTTTTCATAAAAACATTAATTACACTTGAATGATCTTCGTTTATTTCTCGAATAACTACTCCGTATAAGAACGTACGAAACTTTGGCGTATTAATCCGTTTAATCGTGTGGATTATCATTATTATCATTAACGTTCGCAGATAATCAACAGCAGTCAAGAGATTAGTGCCGGCCTGCATTACACGGACATCAGATTATTTCACAGTAGTCGGGTCCAGGCAGACGAACCTCAACCTCAAGACGTCATCACCTTGCATAATGTTTGGTCACGGCCTGTTAAAGGTACCGAAATCTGACATTTCTTCGCGCGAAAGGAACATTAACTTAAGTCTAATGCACGTGCACTTATCATTTTAAACTATTTTTTTTAAACGGAGCATGCTTCCATTTTGACTCCAGTAGAACGTTCCGTCGGTTAATTTTTGTCGCATACAATATAATGTGAAGAATTGCTGTTTGTAACACTGCCATTGACATGTCATTGTATAAATCACGTCGTCTAGTAGAACAGGACGAACAAACACAAACACAACGTTCTCTTTGACAATTACTGTTTCCCAGGTATCCTTGACGATTTCTCTGCCCCCTGTTTCTTGTATGCGCGTGAAATCCAGCCGATGTTAAATTATCCAATCGGATTGATCCTATCGAGTTGGGGCGTGACTGCTATTAAAGTATGGAGTCCACCGGAAGCTCTATCCCACTGTTGTCTTAGCCACTCTGTTAACTCGACTCTGCCGTGAGTACTCCAATGCGATGAAAAGTGAATTTTGACAAAATAGCTCTGATTAATTAGTATTTATAACAAACTGTTCCATTGAAACATGTAAACAAGAAACAAGAACAAGCGAAGCATCAAAGGCGACGCAAAAAAATGGAAGCGGTAGGGATTAAAGCAATATGGGAGCAAGCTACAAAGACACTTGGAAAGTCATGGTCTTTATTTGAAAGTTTTCAGTATATTATAAATCTCTAGAAAAGGTATATTTAGGCTATATTCCTGACACCACAGAATGTTTTAAAACAGAATAAAAAGCAAAAGCTGACACCATTTAATGGGTTTTCTAAGATGTTACATATGTAAATGTTACATGTGTAGAAAAAAAGTTGCAAAATTATAATAGTAACTATAAAACTTAAGAGTATAAGAAGAAATTTGCAACAGCCTCACATTACACAAACAAGTATTGTTCAGATAGTATTTTGCTCGAACGTAGTACGTTTTTTCTTTTTCAGTATCTTATTTTTTATTTTCAATGTTATTTTCAAAGTTACAGAAACATAAAAATAAATATAAAATAGATAAAAAGAGAACGCCGTTTACCGAATTAGGACCAGTATATTACCAAGTTTAGAAAGTCCGCAAAACAAAAATCCCCATGTGCAAATTTCAATGAGCATTCCATATTTAGGCGTCGCGGTCCAGCGCGTCGCCAATAAAGGCTGGCAAAAGTAGCACATAAGTTTAAAAAAAGAGCCTTAACTTAAAGGTTTTATCGACAGTTTTCTTGAAGCAAATACATGTAACAATACCTTATCCCTGATTTTGAGAATTCTGGCATATTTTTTCATGTACAGTGTTTTGGTGTTTTAGTCTAGTAAAATGGTGTAACCAACCTCTTTTAATAAATAGTATAAATCATGAAATGATTTGCTCTTTCCAATTCTATTAATAAGCACGAGTGGGATTTCTGCTAAAAAAAGACACCGACGTCGCAGTGGAATACCCGGATAATGAGTGATATACGAGTATTGTGATCTTAAACAAAAGTGGCACTGTGTTGTGTTTTCTTTCGTTACAAATAGCTCATTGTGCAGCGTGGCTAGGATTAAAAATACATACTTGAAATAACGGCTGGTGTGTAATCAATCTCACTAAAAGTCAGATCTGGAGCCGTTTTAAGGACATGATTTAATCAGATTCTGGAGTAATGCTTCACTTATCACAATACTTGAAGTGATTGGTAACGGGCTGCACTGTTTTATAACTGTGGTGGTGTTAAAATCGTCCATGCAGAGATTAGAATGACTCCTTGCAGAGATTAGAACGACATTCTACAGAAAGTATGCACAAATACTCGACCGGCCGCAATAGCTCAGGTGGTAGAACGTCGAGAGGTCGCGGGTTCGAACCCCGGCCGAGTCAAACCAAAGACTTTAAAGTTGGTAGTAGTGGCTTTACTCCCAACGATCGGGTCTAAGGGGACAACATTACGCCTGACTCGTCGGTGTCAGTATAATAGACCGGCCGGGTTCAGTCCTTGGGTACCTCATAAGTGCCCCTGTGCTATAATGATGGCAAATTGCGACAACGATTGCAAAACCATTTTGAACATTATCAGGTAAATTTAAGGCCTCTTATATTTTTCTTTCAGAATTCCGAAGAAACTGTCCATACTCTGGAATTCTATGATCAACCGATACGCGCCCATGACAATGAAAGGGGTCCTATGGTATCAAGGTAGGCTGATATAAACATGGAAGCTTTGGCAATTAAAACTGTGTTGTATAAAATGCACTTGTAATTAATAAATCGATATATGTACTTATAATAAGTGGCGGTAACTGATGGTTTTTCTTTATGTGTGTTATGTCTCGTCTCTGTGTTTTTTTCACAATTGCATTTACCTTGTTTGCTGTGTCTACTGGTAGATAAAATTTAAATATCTGTGAGAGTTTTGATAGGACCTTTCTTATTTACCTATGCATATACGGAACGTTGCTTGTCAATGTGTTACATCATTTGTGTCTTTATATTCGATATTATCTGTTGATGCGGTACGGTCTTGCGTCTGGCTGGCTGTTCCTGGAGAAAGCAAAACAAAACAGCAACAACACACCCCTTATTTAGATCCTACTTTATCGTCCATGCAGAGGTCAGCTTAATATAAATTAGGCAGGCTGTCTTTCCCGAAGAGTCCAGAATTGGACCTCTTCGCGGTGAAGAGGCTTATTCTTGGAGCAAAGTGTTGTAAAAATGCATGCCAAACACTTAAACATGTCTGTATTTTGTACCTTGAGTTTTATGGCACGCCGACACTTGATCGGTCGTATAAAAATTAACACTGCCTACGATAAAGCTTAACATAAACCGAGTATAATTAGGTTAAAACCAAAACAGACAAGCAGAAACACAAACATCCGTAAGGCCAAAATAAAAAATGTGAATGATATTTGGAAGTATATTAAACAGTTTTTCTATTATAAAGTTATATTTAGCTCATTTAAGAGGCAAACAAGATTGCACTGTCCTAAACAGTTCGTTTATGTTGGAGACATTAGCCGTCAAAACGTGATGAACTATTAGTGGTTCTAGACAAGGAACACAGTCAAGCCAAACTTCACTTTTTAAAGGATATAAACGAGTAAGTCTCGGCAGTCCAATGTCGCGTAAGAGCCATGTCTTTCCATCTACATTCTCTACAAATAGAGACGTTGGTACCGGACCTTGGTTTAATTACGTGTAATTTGTTGATAACAGCATTGTCTCAGTTTGTTTGACATTTAGTTAAAATAAATTATTTTATAAGTGGTATCCGAGTGTGTGATGCTAAGAACTGTCACAGTGAATATTGAAGCAGAGTTTGCCCCGTAACCTGCATCCTCGTTTCCAGGGATACTTTCTATAACTGGTCTATTTGTTACACTCTTCCATATAAAGAAGCCACCCCCGCCACCCCGCCATCCCCGCCACCCCCGCTACCCCCGCCATCCCCGCCATTCCCGCTACCCCC
This sequence comes from Sinonovacula constricta, assembly GCA_007844125.1. Classification (NCBI taxonomy): domain Eukaryota; kingdom Metazoa; phylum Mollusca; class Bivalvia; order Cardiida; family Solecurtidae; genus Sinonovacula; species Sinonovacula constricta. The sequence continues at coordinate 43,798,049 of CM017566.1, forward strand.
GCTACCCCCTCCACCTTCGCCACCCCAGCCATTATTATGTGGCTTTGATTTTTTTATTGTTTTTATTAACAGCATTAGATTACAACACCGTTGCGTTTATACGCACCAATTTGCAAATAAAGTTTGTTTAGGGAACATTTTGTATTTTAAAGAGAACCGCAACGTTCAAATATTAGGCGTTAAAATCGATACGAATTAATATTTCAAACAGAGTGAGGTGAATTAGAAATTAGAAATCAAAAAAGCAAATTATGACTTAAGTTCATGCAACAAACATGGAGGTCACCATTCTGACGGGTCACTTGATATTTTCTCTTTGCCCCACGTGGTTTTTGATGTCTCTAATTTGATGTCGCTTGACTCAGAACCCTTCGACTCAAGGTTTTCTATGGTCAGCTAGCTACATGAACCGTTAGACAGCGCAACACAAACCTTACCGTCGTTGGCCAATCAGCGGCTATTATTATCGATTCCATTAAACACGTGCATTCAGTGGGCAAAGTGTACTTTATATGTTGTTGATAAAATAAGGGGTGCTGGTTCGTACAATATTCTGTGTCAAGCTTTGGTAATAAATAATAAACTGTCCCACATGGATAGTTTCATAGTTTCTTCAACAGCTTGTTCTTAAAGTAGTAGAAAGGAAGAAGCGTGTTTTTCACATGTTTTTGGGGTATTTTTATTAAAAAACTACACCCCAATAACAATTTTGAAAACAAATGACATTAATGTGTTTACTTTATTTTTTTATTCATCCAAATTTGACATGTGTGAGATTATTTAAAGGTCAGATTTGAGGAGGTCGACCTAGAACATAAAAATTTGCAAAACTTAAGTTAGCTGAGGTGAAAAGTTGTTAAAATTTGGAACAGTATCTAGAATACAATGCTGAATAATGTGATATATCTTTTGTCAGGATTCAATTTAGTCTGTATTTCACAGTTTGTACCGTAAAGGAGCAACCATGCAACGCTCTTGATAATAACCGCCTGTATATTGATTTCGCATCGGAAACGGTACTTAGCTGGCTTTGTTGAATGTGAGCTGAGAACGCAGTATAAGAGTCTACAAACTCTTATAAAGAAGGCCTTTATTTTATTCTATGGCATCACAGTCTATGATTATGATTTCTTATTCGCCCCGCCCCACCCCTCTCCCCCATCCCCACAACCGTGTTGGTGTGTTGCCGAGAACTCCGCAGGAACCAGGGGTGGGAGGATGGGGATTCATCCCTTACAAACCAGGTAAACGAGTCGAGTTGTAAAATCACATACATGTAAGCTTAAAATATACTAAGCTTTTAAAGTAAATTTTGTAGGTTGACTGCTTAGGTCGAAGTTAGGGCCCCTAACTGTGTATATAGGTCTAGTATTTACTGCGATAAAGTTGAATGGATGTTAATTCATACCCCCACCCAACCAAACTTTTCTGGTTTCTCCCCAGGAACTCAGTATTATATGTATATGTAAAGTGGGTATTTTATTTTTATTCTATGACATACAACTATAGTATAATTATTTCTTGTTCACTCCTTGTCCAGGTGTGTTGCGCGGGCAACCCTACGGTCGACTGTGTTAACCACGGGACTTGGGTCGCCGCCACTATTACTTCCGCTGGCAGCAGCAGCAGTCATGGAGGTCACGTGACAGGAGTGAGGTACTTAAACGCTACGTGTTGTCTATTATGTTGTCTC